>OZ057413.1:34683718-35883718 GCA_964056705.1 Troilus luridus | reverse complement strand
ATAGGAGCCAATAAGAGTTGTAACTTCAAGGCGATACGTCGATACAAAGTTTATTAATAAATAGTACAAAAGGAGTGCGGCGAAGAAAAATAAAACCTACCATTTTGATAACCATTGAGAGGAAGATTTTTTCTTTTGTACGGTAAAGGATAAGTTCATTTGTCTCATTTCCCGTTCGTCAGTTGCAATACCTAAGCGTTGGAACTTAAAGAGGCACCATAAAACTATAAAAAGGATATGCTATCACGGAGTGAATTAAGAAAACGAAAATGAAATTTGATATCTTGTTTGAAAAAAGAATAAACGATATTCACAAGACAAGCCAAACAATCCAATGCTGCAACGACCGCGTTATTTAAAATACCTCATATATTGGCGAAACACAAGAAACCATTTGAAGATGGATCGTTTTTGAAGGAACCATTTATTGAAGCGGGTGACACTTTCTTTGGAGATTTTAAAAATAAAACAGAGGTTATGTCTGATATTAGAGAACTTCAGTTATCTCGTCTGACTATGGTATTCAATGACATGTTGGCTTAGGAAGAGGTTTTGACAAAGATTCCTCTGAAAGGAAAGACCCCTGGGAAATATATATGACGTTTTCTTCAATTTTTGACAGACATCACGATGCATTTAAACACCATTAACTTGGAGCTTCAAGGTAAAGGAAAAACTAATATCGAGATGATTAGCGCAATAAACCCATTCAAAAGTAAATTAATACTTATGATAGATCAACTGAAAGAAAGGATCTGAAACATTTTCCGTCTTTGAAAGCAAGGATTCCTCAATTGAATTATGATATTTATGAGGCAGAATTATCAAATAGTTTGGGCCAGTTTGAAATACGTTATAATGATTTCAGTAAATTGGAAGGTATCACATCATTAATGAGTTATCGTTGTTCTTGAAAAACATTGAGGAATTAGCTACTGAAATAGCAAGCCAGTTTAACAAGGACTCGTGTTCTGTTGAAAATGTGCAAGATTATATCAGATATACAATTCAAAGCCACAGCATCTGATACAAAATTCTAGTGTTTTATATCTGAAGAGAAATATCCGAATCTAAGGAAAATCATCCTTCTGCTGACGGTTAAGCTTGGGTCGACTTATTTGTGGGAATCTGCATTTTATTAAATGAATATTGTTACGGCCGCTCAGTTTAATTATTTTTTTATTAATTTCATTTAAAATGAATTATTTGTAAAAATACGCAATGTAATAGTTTATATTTTTGTTTATAATAGTGATTTGACCGGAAACTCCTGTGAGGATTTCTTTTGTTGTTATTAGCCAAAGTCGCTAATTCCATTGTTGGCTTCCATAGCGACCCGAGTGACTCCATTCAACAACACCACTGTTGTCTTGGCCAGCGTACCGCCAGGACCTACCTTACAGCAGTCAGTCTTAATTGTTTTCATTTCGACCATTGCTGTCCATTTTTTCATAGATTTTCGCGAGTGCGACCCTTATTGCCCATTTTCAACAACAAATCACCATAGCATTTTTTTATATCGACTTCGCTCAAGCGGATCTAAATCTACAGGGTATTGAGACATTTATTTATCTTATTTGTGCAGTTAAATAATTACATATGAGGTTATTTCAAATTTATAATGTATTTTGTTCTCAAATTCAAATTATTTTTTTTTACTAAATTTATTCATTTCACTTAACTGACGAATCGACTACCTGACGAACAAGTCATTTATGTCATCAAGCTTGCGATTAGAACTCGGTTATTACGTACCATCTTATGAAAAGAATGCTGAGGATATGCAGTGCCACGCATTATCATCCAAGGCGCTCTTAAGTTAAGTTTAGACACTAGAACTCGTGTGTTTTGTAAGAACCAATAAACTCTCAATTTTGAATAATTAGTAGTTTTTTCATTGAGATTTTAGAGCAGACCTACACTTACCTTGACTAAAAAAATTTATATTGTGCCGCAAACCTCTATGCAAATATCTATGCCACGATACACCCTACCTAGACGACAATCCTGCACCACACATCCTTGCTGCCTCTCAGAGTCGATCGATCGTAGTCTGACAATGTTGGAGAGGAAATTCCTCCAGTAGTCTAACAATATTGAGGTAGATTGCCAGCAGTAAAAATCTGAGCTCCCCTGCTTTACAACTTCACGAAGAATATCATGTATAGTTCATTACAAGAAATAGACATACGGGATAGTAATTAAAACTAATTGTAACTAAGAGTACGGAAGAATCTTAAACATACCACCTCAACAGATCAGTTTCAATTATTTCACCCTAAAAAAAATAGGAAACATTAGTCACTTAAAACAAAATATCAATAGACATGGCTCATTCTGTATAAAACCAACACCCAAATTGAGCCACTTTAATTTCTTGCCAATACCTAAAATGGAAGGTAGGATAATGGTATTGGATCTTATTTTCTATGTAATAACTCCGGGGCAACAATTTTGAGGAAATTTATGTAAAGTAGTTTCTATGGGAACGGAGGGGCTCAGTGGTAGTGCAAATCCCACTGCAGGCCATGACTTTTATTTAGTCTGTTTGTAGCGGGAGATGGATCATATATGATCTAGGACCCTCCTGGGGCCCATCCAGTCTTTATAAAATATTAAAAAAATAGGGCACCCAAAATAAGTGGAAAAATCTGGCGGTTGAGCGTGAACTAGGACAAGTCACCTCCTTACAGAACCGTTGTCCTTGAAACAGTACAGTCTCTACCATTTACTGAACCCCAGACCCGTTCTCGGGTTGTAGTGGTACAGGTTTTTTTTTCTGTACAATTTATTAAAAATGTATACATTATGGTTCCACGAGAAAAGCCAAAAATCAAGTTATAAAGCTATAAAGAAAATCCTTCGTAGGATCCTGTACTCAAATATGGCTAAATCCTTGTAAGCATGTTTACCCATTGTCCAGGTCTCTGCTCCGTATGTAAGGAGTGGGCGAATCAAGGTTTTATACAAAATGATTTTTGTCTTCCTTGTAACTACCCTACTTGCTATTTGTTGCCTCAGTCCATAGTAACATCGGTTTGCGGCCAATACCCTTCTTCTGGTCGCTGTTCCGATGTCGTTATAGCATGTCACCTGTGATCCCAGATACGTGAACTCGGAAACCCATTTGAGCGAGTATGCTCCAAATTCCACTTTCTCCCCAGGATGTCTTGGGTGCTGGTCAGTTATCATATACTCATGGTCCTATCATGGTTGACCTCCAGACGAAGTTTTCTTGCAGCTTCTGCCAAAGAAAGGAACGCCTCCTCAACTGATTTTCTAGAGCTTCCAATAATATCGATGTCGTCGGCGTATGCTAGGAGCTGCACTGATCTGTTAATTATGGTTCCCGTCGTCTGAATCCCAGAATCTCTTATTGCCTTCTTCTGAGCCATGTTAAACAGCAAACAGGCAAGTGCATCGCCCTGACGAACCCCTCTTGTAGATGGAAAACTTTTAGAGTGATCACCCTGTATTTGGACAACGCATTCAAGGCCTGTCATGGTCATTCTGATCAGTCTTATCAGGCCTGCTGGAACATTGATTTGCCTCAGTGCTCCGTGGAGACCCTCCCGATTAATACTGTCGTAGGCCGCCTTACAGTCCACGAACAGGTGGTGAGTTGTTACACAAAACTCACGCCCTCTTTCCAGTATTATCCTGAGGCAAAACACTTGGTCTGTTGTAGATTTCCCTATTCTAAATCCACATTGGTAAGGGCCTAGCTCTCTTTCCCCGAATGGGAGTAACCGCTGGAACAGAATGTTCGAAAATACTTTATAAGCACAAGGTAGCAGAGCTATGCCCCGATAATTTCCACAATCGAATGGATCCCCCTTTTTGAATATGGGACATATCAAAGATTTTCTCCATTCTGCCGGCATATCTTTCTTTTCCCAGATATCCATAATGAGATTGTGAAGGGCTTTTTTCAGTCTTTCTCCACCAAACTTCAGCAGCTCAGCATGCGTATCGTCTGCTCCTGGTGTCTTGTGATGCTTCAGGTCTTCCAATGCATCCTTTATCTCTTCATCATTCGGTGGCTCAACATCTTCCTCCAGTCGAGATAGATGATTGCCATTTTTCTCCTCATCCTGATCCCCTGCATAAATATTCGCAAAGTGCTTCTTCCACAGGGTCATGCACGGCGCTTTCTCAGCAATGATACCACCCTCGCGATCCTTGCATGCTGAGTGGGTGGGTCTATATGGTTTCCTGCCTTGATTGATTCTGGTATAGAATCTTCTTACATCACCAGTGGCTTTGAGCATTTCGGCCGCCTCTAGCTCCTTTCTCTCCCAAGATTGTTTCTTTCTTTTATGAAGCCTCTTCTCCGTTCTTCTTTTTCCTATGTATTCCTCAACAGTGCACCTAGTGGGCCTTGCTATTAGGACTCCGTATGCTATATTTTTGGCCTCTGTTGCAAGCGAGCAGCCTTCGTTAAACCATGGGGATTTGGTTGTTCTTTCTTCTTTTCCCAATATCCTCTTCGCCACCCCGGTCACTGCTGAATGGATCTTCCTTCATTGGTCATTAACTTCCTCCTCCTCATAGTCAGATGCTGAGAGTATTTGGTCCATCGCATTTACAAATTACATCCTTTCCACTGGGTCAAACAGCTTTTCCCGATTGAATCTTTTTCTTCTTTGGATTCTCAGCTTTGAGGCATTGATTCGCTCGATAATGTGGGATTAGAGGAAGTATTATTATCGTTAATATTTTTGGTTACCGAAAACATCCAATTTCACTCTTATCTCAATCTATTGGACTAGATTGTTATGATATACGTGTGTTATGTTCGTACGTTCTTTTCTAGTAAGTTTATTCAAAAACTCTTATTGGTCAGTCTAAAAATTTGGGATGAAGAAAGAATTCCAAAGGATTGTGAATATAATATCATAATTCCTATCTACAGAGGCCGTTCTCGGATTTTCTAGATCCTTCTAATCCGTCTTAATTCCTCCAGCCCGTCTTTCTCTCTCTGACCGTAACACTATCAATATCTAGGTACCTAAGGAGAGCAGGGACTCACGGGAGATTTGAAAGTATGCAGAAATAAAAAAATAGTGTCTTCTACCAAATTAGGAGCCTAATGAAATAAATAAGCAGAAAATCTGAATTTTTGATTTTCAAAATAGTATACATGTCCTACAGTATGGAGCAGAACATTAAATATAGTATGGAGATGTTTTCCTCAAATGTGTAGGGAAAACATATAATTAGGCAGAGGCTAGAGGGGTCTTGAATTACCATTTTATTATTACATTTGCACATTTCAATTTCAATATGAATAAGAAAGTAGGTGTTATCAGTGGCTGATAACAGACCTTGGATACTGGCTAACACGCAAGTACCTTTACAATTTATTTTTTCAACTTTAAACTTATTTTTTAAGACTAACATAATGACGGATAAATTCAATTCCAGATAGCTATTGGAGACTATGACAACGGCAGGAAATAGGTTGGGCTGAGATAGTGGTCATTAGCGACGCTATCTATCGGCCGATGAAGAAGAGCGAGCTCTAACGACCCGCTCCTTATTATATGGCCGCTCCATTGTGTCCCCTCTCCCTCAACCCCTCTCCACTCCTTCTCTCTCTCTCTCTCTTTCTCCCTCTATCCTCTAGCCTTCCAATGATTCAGTCATTAGGACTTATCTCCAGGATTATTCCAGGGCGCTCTTCTAATGCTCTATCAGGCAATGTTATAGTTTACACCCGGTCCAGTTTTTGTCCTTGTCGAAACAAAATATAGCTTGATATTTATTTTTTTAATTTAGAGAGCTACTAAAAAAACTTGAAAATTATCCAAGTTTAATCTATAACTCTTGTGCCGATTATTAATTCTACTTAATTTATTATTGTTTTATTTTTTTATGTTAATCTTCACCTTTTAAGTTGGCCTGATGAAGTGCTAGGGTTCCTTTTAAAGAGTGTAATCTATTGTTCTCGGTAATGAACCATATCTCGTCTCTTCCCCAGTCCAGATTCATGGCCATAAACGTCTCGCGGACATATTCCTCCGAGGTATTCCCTAGAGGGCGTTCTCGATTCCTTCTTCCATCCACCCTCATTTGATAGGTGAGCTTGGCTATTCTCTAACATGTTATTCGCTAGACATGTCTGAGACATGCTGAACGTAGACGATTTTCTCCAGACTTTCCTTTATTGATTTTAGGCTGAGATTGTTCCTTATCGTGCTGTTTCTCACCCTGTCTCGACGAGTTTTCTCTTATTTTTTTTTAGGAATCTCATATCCATGCCTTGGCTTGCGTGTTTACAGGTTTGGGACTATGCCTCATTAGAATAGATCAAGGTAGGCAGAAATCTAGTCTTGTAAACCCCCATTTTTGTTTGCTTCGACACTTATGGTTTTCCCACAAATGAATTTCACAGGGCTTTGCTTTAAATATCCTCCCTGCTGCAGATTTACTCTCTTATTTCCCAGTCTATGATGCCTCGCTAATGTAAGTGTGTTCCAAGACATTTGTATGTTTCCACTGCCTCTAGTTCTTGTCCTTCCGGCCTGGTAATTCGGTCTCTATGACCTTGAGTTTTATCCATTCTCATCACCTTTGACTTTTCTGGAATTATTTTCATATTAGAGGCAAGTTTTTTCTGTAGAATCATGAGGTTAAACTGAAATTCTCTCCCTTTCCTTGCAAATACCACGCTATCCTCTGCGAAGGCTAAGAAAAAAATACCTTTAAATAGACTTTTTGCATGTTTCTATCCTATATTGAAACCCCTCGTCTTGTTCTTGGCGTTCTTTATTTGATTGTGATGTTAATACCTTGCATAATATTTTCTCTACTGTTATTCGTTCATCCAAGGTTTTCCGATAATCAGCATCGAGTATATTATGCTTTATACTGTGAAGGGCAAATATGTATATGCATAAAAACATTTGAATTGATGAATGAAACCGTTTTAAGCGGCATCTGTTTGAGTAGAATATAAAACTATGGTTAGATATATAACACCATATATAAAGGACAACGTGTCCACCAAGTAGATTATGTTTTAGGTAAATTGACTTAAATAAATAATATAATCAATACTTCTAAATCCTTATTTTAGTAGTTTAAAGTTACAGAATATTGGCTGTCCTGAACATTATACTCCTGAATATTGGCATAGTGTCTTTTACCTCTGGGGTTAGAATATAAAATATTATTTATTCGCTGGTGAGTGTATAACATGCGTTTATAGAGAATAGAATATAAAAATATCTTTATTTCGAGACGTTTCATAACATAACAACCAATAACTCGTTAAAAACATAAATACAATTTAATTTTTGCTTAGTTTTAATTATCAGCAGTAGACTTAAAAGTAATTCAACCTTCAAAAATCCCATTAATTTTAGCGTGATGGGTACAAGGAAACCATCAGCACTTCCATAATCAGAGGTGAATTGGCTGTGAAAGCCGGAAGTTATTTTTTTCAGCTGAAGAATATTATAAATGATTAGTAAAAAAAAAGAGAGAATATTTTTTAATTAAAACAGGAAGAAAAATAATAAGAGGGTTAAAACAGAGGAAGTAATCTAGTTATTAAAAGGAAGAGAGGAATAGCCAGGCGTCTTTATCTCAATGGTCGTTATTCAGCGCTATCATGATAAATATATAACAGTACTCATATTGCCAACAATGATCATATATTCATCCTCTTGTCTTAGTTTAAATTACCTTTGTAGTCCAATTTATCTGCAATAATAACATTTCATGGAAAAAAGATTTTTTTTTTGTTACTCATTTATTCATTGAAATTTACAACTGTATTAGAACTATACAAGTAAATGGCAGGAATGACACATATGGCATAAATTCAGGCAAACATAGAAACTACCCATTGTTAGTACTCAAATAAGAAGTTCAACTTAGAAGGTCATAAGCCCTTCTAAGTTCCTCCTTTTCAGACGTCCCGGAGGATTATCAGGAATTGAAGAAGTAGCTAGGTTTGAAACTAGTGGGTTTGAGTGGGGATACAGTTTATCAAGAAAAGACTAGTATCGAGTTCGGGCCAAATCAGCAACGAATGGGACATTGAGGTCATTATGGATGACTTTATTTTTGTTACCCTTACCTTGTAACATAGCATTAAGGATTTTATGAAAGATTTTGGATTGTATGGATTGGATACGAGAGGAATTTGATAGCTTAGTGGTTCCCCAAAGCTCTACTCCGTAAGTCCAAATAGCTCTTATAATACCCATGCATATGAGTAAGATAAATTTAAAATATAAATGCTTGGGAAAAAAAAAAGTTCGTCCGTTTTAGATCAATTTCGAAAACTCCTACAATTGTAATAATCTTCCACAAATTTATTTCATTTGGATAGAACAGGAAATACCAGAAAAGCAATTTAATGTACTTGCGGATGTGCATTTCTGAAGATGTGAGAATTCGGAAAGGTAATTAAAATTTTAAAAGGTTCCATTTTTGATCAAAGGGGTTCTCATTTTCTTGTTCTTTTAAACTCAGCTTTACATTGGAGTTTTTCGCACCAAAACATATTCAACTAGCTCGGGAGCTGGCGAAGGCTTCTTTCAATGGAACGACTTTCCATTCATTTCATTCAAAGAAAACCGTTCTAAAATCTAGACAGTACTGGAATATGAACACACAACTCAGGTCATTCGTATGAAAGGTGTTGCTATACACATGAAGTTTTAAATTAAATTTTCTGTCGGATATAAATATTGGAATGCAGGATTTCGTTTCAAGAGTCTACACTAGGTTTGAAGTGTTACTTGACAGAAACTAATGCTACAAATTATAAATACATGCTACTTTAAAAATTTGTCTTTGATTTATTTTTAACTCTAAAATAGTTTAAAGTCTTTGAAAGGGTTATTGAGTTATTTTTTCAACAGCTAAAAAATATAAAATTTTGCGTCACAGGGGCATCTATTATTATAAAACCTGAATAAGGAAATGGTCGAAATCGTCTATTAGAAAATTACGGTGATGTGACAGAATATTCTGTATAAGCTTATGAGATTTATGGATGTGAGATATGGGTACTCACATACCTCTAAAATATGAGAGATTTGGGTGAAAAGTCCGAAAACCTCGTAAAGGTAGAGGATAAAGACGGGGGTCGCTAATGAGAACGAAAGCAGGTAAAGATAGAAAATGAATTGACGTCTAACATGATAAGGTAGACTCCAGGATTACTAGATTTAGCCTGCCTAATTGGCCTCTAGGTTGAGGAAGTTTCTTGTGTGCATTGATTATATAGGTAATATACCGCTATGTAAATAGCATAAATGAGCATATATATTACATATACAATTGCAAATAAAAGCTGTTTTTTATGTTTATGGTCGTTTCTTTTAACATCTTATATATATAACCCAGATAACGAACATAGGAAGATTGACTGAGGTTGAATTGATCGTGTGATATTAATTAGTTGCAAGACAACATGAGGGACCCACATTCAGTTCTACCTCCCCTAGACATATGCCCTTACATGTTACTTGTATGATTAGGTAAATAAATAATGTTCATGCTTGAGATGTCAGAGGTTTGGGATCAAGCCTTTGTTCAATCAATTCATTTAAGCTCAAAATGAAAGCATGGAAACCATAACAGGTGAGTCTTGTTAACTATACTTAAATTGATTTCTCCTTGAGCGGTCTGAAAAAAATAACTGTTACGAATATGATATATCCTGGAAATGAGGTTTTATGTCATTGTGTCACTGTTAATTAAAATGTAAATTTGTCTTATTAACAAAACTTAACCAATATAAAACAATTTCCAGTAATGTAAAAAAAACATTAAAAGGAGAATTATTTATCTTTTTGAAGTGAAAACTTCTTTAGCAGCGTTTAGCGACTTTTGGTAGTGTGTAAACTTGTTGCTTTGCATCAGCAACATACTTGAGACCGGAGACACTTAGCGACCTGTACACGATTTAAATAATTTCTTTTAATCAACTTTAGACTAGGCCAAGTTGTACAAAGGGTTTCCTCACACTGCTTAGGCGATAGGCGAGAATAAAAGATTGTGATGATGATCAAATTTAGTTTTAAGGGTTGGAATTCCATTAATATAAGAATAGTTATATTAATCCACAATGTCGTTTAATATATGTGCAATTGATATTAATAGTAACTTTTCAATCAATAACTGGATGAACTTTTCGTTTCCCCTAAAAGATATTATTTGTATTAGTGAAACGTCTGGTATAATAAAAATCTTGAAAGTACCAATTGTTAAGGCCAGATGAAGTAGTAACCTTATAAAGTATTATTAGTTTTAATCATAAAAAAATTAAATCATATTTTCGTAAAAGAATGAACATTATCTTTTCTTATTATTTATTTAATATAATAATTTAAACGTTTAATTTCATAATTGTTTAGAATAATTTAATTTAAAAGGTAATTTTATTTGGTTTAGATATAAGTGTAATATTTGTAATAAGTGTGAAAACATATGTTATAAAAGTGAAGAGAGAAAAACAAAACAGAGTCGAGCGGCTTTTGTTCGCTCCGGCTAGACCGAGCCAGTCAGTGTTGACGCGAGCCCTTAGCCGTGCACATCGTATGCTCTCTAGGAGCCCAAAGTTGTTTTTGTGAATTTTAAGACAGTGTTGACGCGAGCCCTTAGCCGAGCACATCGTATGCTCTCTAGGAGCTCAAAGTTGTTTTTGTGAATTTCAAGACAGTGTTGACGCGAGCCCTTAGCCGTGCACAGCGTATGCTCTCTAGGAGCCCAAAGTTGTTTTTGTGAATTTTAAGACAGTGTTGACGCGAGCCCTTAGCCGAGCACATCGTATGCTCTCTAGGAGCTCAAAGTTGTTTTTGTGAATTTTAAGACAGTGTTGACGCGAGCCCTTAGCCGTGCACAGCGTATGCTCCAGAGGAGCCCAAAGTTGTTTTTGTGAATTTTAAGACAGTGTTGACGCGAGCCCTTAGCCGTGCACATCGTATGCTCTAGAGGAGCCCAAAGTTGTGTTTTGTGAATTGAAGACAGTGTTGACGCGAGCCCTTAGCCGTGCACATCGTATGCTCTAGAGGAGCCCAAAGTTGTTTTTGTGAATTTTAAGACAGTGTTGCCACGAGCCTCTTGACGTGCACATCGTATGCTCTATAGGAGCCCAAAATTGTTTTGTGCGAATTTGACGAAGATACTAATTTGCTGCCCAACTGCAGGTGTAATTAGTTTAAACTTCGTCATAGATTCGACCAATTCGAATTGACCCAGTCGATCATCTCAACCTCTATTGCTTCACCATCTTCGCTCGCCCTGCCGACGAAAATCCTCTGTCGTCTCAACATCCAGCTCGCCCTGCCGAGAATCTACCATCTACTGAAAACTACTTCGACAGACAGATAAGAGTTTTCATTATTATATCATTGCAATCAGAAAACCACATAAACATTCATTATTTTGTAATAGATTTTATTTGTAATTTAATAGAGTTAAATTTACTATCGTAAGATTAAATAATATTTGTTTTCTTTTTGTTATTAATTAGTTGTTGATAATTTAGTTAATATTAGTAACTTCATTTCTCATTATAAAAGCGTTTAAATTGTTCTTTAATTTAATTAATTGTTTTTCATTCTCAAAAATATTAGTTATTTAATTTATAAAAATTGATTTATGTTATTAGTTTAATAAAAGGTTACAATCAAAATGACATGCGATCTGGTATAATTGAATCAGAAATTTATTTTCCTTATCCATTTCGGAGCTCTCATCGAAAGGTCCAATAACTATTTCGAGGTTGCTCAAACACCAATGATCCAAGTATTGTTGAACTTAACGATGATAATAATACTAAAAATGTAATTAAAACCTATGTAAATATAAATGCAGACAAGGCTCGAAGGTAATTTGTCTAGGAGAAGGAGACCCCAAAATTAAAACTCTGGTCCTCCAAAGTGGGGGTTGATGTATTGAGCCAGCCCCTCGATCATTATTAAAAAATGTAAAACTGCTAAAGAAACCAAAGAAAAAAAATAATTAAAGGAAATTTTTGGTTGAAGGAAACCTCATTCTGAGGAAACCAAAAAAAATAAAAATATAAATACAAGGTGTATCTAATATAGCTGTATACTACATTTTATTTCGATTGAATTATTGATATTTTGTATTGAACTTGTGCAGCCCTTCACATGTTTTGATTAATAAATAAACTACTTGAAAATGTATATAATTATTGTTCGGAGTGTCAGTATATGTGAAAACCAGACTAATGCTAAGAATTTAAATTTTTTAAAATCAAATTTAAATAATTCAGTCTATAACTGCTTTAGAAATTAAAAATTAAAAACACAGTTATTCCAAAGTCTTGAGTTTTCACTTCTGTCGGCAGTCCTCATGACTGTCTTTTTTTTTGTAATTGTGGTTTCAATTGAGTATTTTCACATGTATTATATATGTATACATACAGTAGAGCGTCGATTATCCGAACATGAGTTATCTGAACGTTCAATTAACTCCAATGTAATTTTAATTATTTTTATTTGAAAAGAATTTATTGAGAAAGAAACATTTAAAAATTAATAACAAATAAAATAGAAGTAATTTTAATTAATTTGATCAGATGATCCAGTTACTTATTTGTATTGTTAAAATTATTGTTATTTTAAACAAAATTTGACGAAAAATAAAATGATTTTTTCCATAAACGTCTATAAGGGGCCCTAATCACTTCTCGGAAACTCCAAAAAAATGAACTTATACTTCAATATGTATTTGTTTACTAAGAACTGTAAAACTAATTAGTAAATTTCATTTGTTTCTCGGAACCCCCTCCATTTTGTTGGTATTTATTTTTTAGTGAATTTTGATTATCCGAACAACCCCAGACAACATTTGTTCCGACAATCAGCGTTCCACTGTATATATATATATATATATATATATATATATATATAATGAAGCTATCATATTAAGCTACAGTTAAATTAGTGAGGCATCACAGCTGCGGATTATCGAATTAATCTTTCAGTAATTAATTAATTCCTCGAACTGCGATTAATCAAAGATGTCAATTTGAAGCTAGGCCCTTCTCCCGCGGTCGGAACGTATTAATTGGTCAGGGATTGTTAGGACGCCCGTAACAGCTGAGTTTGGTATTTCAGATGGGGAGGGAGGATTTTACTTCGGGAGTGGACAATAATTATACAATCCTAATGTTTTTTTTTTTCATTTTATTTACTTTTGAGAAGAAGTGAATTTGATTACTATTAAAAAGCTAAGATAAAAAAAAAATTATATTGGTTAGGGGTGAAGCCCCAAAGTTTCTCCCTAACCAAATGCATGAAATAATCATCACAAAAACAAATTCACTATAAAACGGAACAGCTCTCTACCGGACAAGCAATATCAATTTAAGAGACATCCATTTTGTTTTCATATAAAACGAGGATGTTATTTTCTTGTCTAGGATAGAATAAATAGATACTTCATGAATAGTGAATGAGATGAGAGGAGGAGAGGGACTGTGAAAGGTGCTGAATAAATGAAACTCGACAGCGGAAGATAGAAATGAGCAGCTTGTATTTCTGTTGGCTCTCGTTCGGAGCGCTGAAGGTAGGGTCATCACGAGGTATCGATACAAACAGTGTACATCGATTTTTTACTAAAACCTGAAACAATGTTAAATATAATATAAACGATATTGCTTTAAACGGCGTATTGTATTGAACGTTGTATTATTGCCTAAACAGCAAGCCTAGTCTATGTAAAGGAAGTTGGATCCTCAAACGTATGTACTTATATAATCTATATATTAATATTTACCATTACTCTGATGTATATACTTTCCACAGTCATTTTAACCAGCTTTATTACTTTCTTTGGAGCTTGAAACTTCTCAAAGCACTCGTACACTTTTTACTTTTTTACGGAATCATATGCTCGTCGGAATTCCACGAACGAATTGTGCAGGGTAACATTGTTTTCAAATGCTATCTAACTAAAGATAGCAAAAGGATCCTTCATGTACGGGTAAGAATAGCCTTGCGTAAAATGTTTGGGCCTATCAGAGTGGAAGTCAAGTGGAATCAGGCCCAAAAAACAATTAAGGGACTTACACGAAGGACCTTACCCGATATAGTGAGAGTCACTCAACCCAATAGACTACAGTGGTTGGGATATGTGGAGAGGATGGGGAAGAAGAATGCTTTATAGAATACTGAAGGATGAAATACGATTGAGAGGAAGGCCCCATCTCAGGTGGCTAACGATGTGGACGGTGACCTTAAGGCGATGGGCATAAACCACTGGAGGCGCCTTGCGGTGGATAGAGGAGAATGGCGGAAGAAATTAGCAGAGGTCCCATGGTTCTTCAAGGACTATAAAATATAATGAACAAATGGATAAATGTTATGTATGATAGTGTTTGTGTAATTGAAAAGTTAAACGTAAAGCTGCCCTTTAAAAAAATGGTAACGTTGTACGGTCCATTAACAGTAACGGTTCAGTAGAGCTATAAAATGGAATTTGTGATGACTAACTAATTCTATACCAACAGTAAACTTCGTGATTATTTTAATTATTATCAGTTTAAAAAGATATAATTAAAAATCATTACTGCTATATCATTACTTTTGACAGATACAAGAGATACACAAGACCCAAAGGGTTAAGGACCCGGTAAAGTGTAGTATGGGTGTTAATAAAACATTGAATATTTTTACTTGTGGTACAAACTCTATAATTGTATGTAAAGTCGATAATATGAAATTAAAGTGGTTAATCATTTCAATAAATAGAAATTGAAGGTTGTAATATTGAACCCCTTAAGCATAAGTACGGCGCCGTGAATTGATAAAGCGACAATACCCGGGAGTTGTGCTGGCAATGTGATCCAAAAAACATTCCATCCAATGCATATAAAATAAAGATGTGTTTTATACTAAAACGAATATATATTTTTTTAAATCCAAAAAACCAAATAAGGATGGTTTAATAGTATCCCATAATATACGAGTATGTAAATGATTAATAGTATAATCTAAAGTAGTTCATACAGGCCAGCGGCCAAGTGTTTGAAGGTCACAAAAAATTGAGGAGAGCTGCATTTTTGATATGTTGTAAGGGCATGTCTGAGTATTGTAAATCCAAGTTTGTAGTCGAAAAAACGGATGTGAAAACGTTTGGTTGTCAAAATACCTCAAAATTATCCGAGTTATTTCAGTTTTGGCCTGTTTCTTCTAATCAGTGCATTTTTGAAAAAAACATGACTAACCATTTTTAAAGTAGATTTAATTTGAATCCAAGCGCAGCTCTGAAGGTCTAATAGATTCTGAGATAAGTTCTGGCCGACTTTCGTGAGGAATACCGGCCGAAGTAGTGATCCTACGATGAAAGTCAAGGTAGTAAATTTAATTAGCTTTAATTTAAGCACAAACCAAGGCCTGTAGGAGTAACAGATTCTGAGTTACGCCTCTTTGAAAATTGTTAACTTTTTCCCAATAGTCCAAATTTTAATTTTGGCCGACTTTCGTGAGGAACACCGGCCGAAGGAGTGATCCTAGGATGAAAATTATTCGCAATGAAGTTGTAGTAAATTTTATTACCTTTAATTTAAGCACAGAATGAGGCCTGTAAAAGTTATAATTCTCTTGTTAATTAAAAAAAAGGAAAATCGTGGAAAGTGGCTTTAAGAAAATGACCTTGTACGCCACGAATCGATCTAAAACAGCTTGTTTATTGTAAAGTATATATATTTACTTGTAAATTACCTATACAAAAATAATGGTATTGCTAGTAGGCACTACTATGTAGGGGGGGGGGGCAAATAAAGACCACTATCACAGTTTCTCTTCAACTAACTTGCTCTGTATGAAGTTACATATATTTTGGAACACTTCCCTCGCTTAGATAGCATCTCTTAACAAAAACTGAATGATGATCGAAATTAGACAATTATCTACATACATAACTTCTCCCTCTCATATATAATATTATATATGTTTACTTTATGCTATATAATTAGCGAGTGTTTATATAAGATGAAGTTATGTTGTAAAACGTAAAATTACTTTGCAATGCATTAGTTTATATTCTTGTCGAGATCCATGGAAGCGATTCATGTAATATACCCCTAGACATAATTATATACAGATGTGTACATTATCATTTGCATAATTATGTATCGTGTAATGTAATGCATAAGATAAATAAACGCCCAGGGTCAGAGATACAGCCCTAAACAAGGCGTGAGGTTTGGACTAAATTATAGAAGAGAGGCTAACCGTTGTTTGCTTTATGGGCCTATAGGCGTCCCTAACTTCTAATTTACCTTTATCACTCAACTTTATTCTCTAATGCTCATCTAGGCTTCCTAGGAAATAAATTTTCATAATAATAATATGCTCAAAAGGAACAGGGATATTAGAAAAGAATACCATCTCCTCTGAAGAATGGGATACACATACATCATATTTTGTATTTAAAGAACATTCTAAGTTGCCGTAATAAATATCTAGAAACACATGCAGAAGTATAACAGCTGATCTCATAGTTAAATTGGTCATATTTTTAAATCCTTGATTTATGATTTAACATATTCTTTTAGGTTTTCCAGGAATCTAGAATGAAATAAAAAACAAAATATGACAACACGCAAAAAAAATTACATACGCCACTTAAGCTTTGTACCGACTATATGTTTACACAATATGGTATAAGTAATTGATATAGAAACAAAAAGGTGATTTGATCTAAATATTGTTTAACTTACTCGCTATAATATCATTAATCGATATTATGATACGCAAAAATTCATCGAACTGGAGCTTTTGACAGATCTTTCCTTATCCGATCATCTTCCCTTATCTATTTATATTTATATACCTTTTTCCCCGTTCGTCCCTCCAAAAACTCCCCACCATCAAATCCTATATATTAATACTTCATATCCTAATAGTTGTTTGCGTTTACTCATAAATTGGAGATAAAAATTTGTAAATAAATGCATGGAAGATAAGCTTTAATTATTTTGAATTCGACCTTTCACACATTCAGTTGCATCGCTCTAAATACAGCTAAAATAGTTGTTAACGGATGTTTCATTCTTGTTTCTTCATCAATCTCTTAAACTTCTCATTGATGAGTTATGTCATAGTTTATCTTAATTTAATTATTAAATTAAATTGAAATTCCATTTTACCTGTAGACACTATAGTTCAACATTTTTAAAGTTAATGGTAAATTATAGTGATGTTCGATAAGCAATTGGTACAGTTTTATGCAATTATGCTAGGATACCATTTATTTCTATGTGAAAGAAGCCCTTTCTATAAAAATAATTTTCTTTTATACAAAACAAAAATACAATTTTTCGTGCAGACCTTCCACATCCATTACCCCAACGTTGATTTCTAAATACCAAATTAAACTTGTTCAAACAGATTTCAATCAAGTTAAGTCAAGAAAAGTTTGTGCAAACTGTAAATTCTTTCCCTTGAGTGTCTTTGTTTCTCTTCTGAAGAGTTTCTTTGTTAAAAAATACTTGTGTGAATATTTTTTTTTATTTTTGAAGCTTCCTTATTTTTTAGAATAATTTTAAATATCTGGTGAATATTTAACGTTGTTCTTCTGTCACTTTTATTCAGCATTATTTATTCGATTTGTTTGTAGTATTCCTCAAGGCAATGATCTCGGTATGCAATATGAGATCATAGAGAATGTATTAAAAATTGAAGTTTTAAAATAAATTCCAACGAATCCTATCAGTTGGAATTTATTTATGGAAGGCTTATTCAAGGCTTACTTTCCCAAATCCTTCGTAAAAATCTCAATCCTCCTTACATTGCCTGTGAAAAAAAACAAAAACGTAATGACCATAACCGTAATGATTATAACCGCAATAAATTATTTGTCAAGTAAAACAAATATTATTACTAACAGTTTATTAATCGTATTATTACAGAAACGAAATTTTGTCCTATATGGAAATTAGGAAAGTGATGATCAATGAAATTACCAAAACGATACTTTTGAGACAACATTTATTACCAGTTTATTTGTTTTCATATGAATCATTTTCTTAAATGTGAAAAAGAATATATACTTGGGAAAATAATGGCTGAGTAATCATTTCCTCATTTTTTATTTTGACTTGGAGGAAAAGGAGGGAGGTGTTAGAATGCCTCCTAAGGGATCTACAGGGGTCTATAAACTCGCCTGAGGCGTATGATTTGTTCAGATTTCCTTTTTGGAAGATCTTAATACAAAAATGGGCCTACGGGTATACTTGATAGCTGGAAAAGCAAAAAGAAACTAGCAAATGATGATAGCAACGTCTAACTTTAAATAACATCAACACAGCTGAAGCTTTTATTTAATAAAACTTTGTTACATATTTATTATATCGAGTTTTTATTTTTATAGATAATAAAAAAAATAAAAATAAAAACCCATGAAGGATATTGCTATTTGTTTTACTTAGGTTAGGACGGTACTGTTTCCACAGCATGTTTGTGGATGGAGGTGATTTTGGCGAGATCACGCTCAACCACCAGGTTTTACTTTCATAACGGTACCAAGTTTGTAGTACTGATCCTATACGTTTCAACTACGATGATATCGTAAAATGCAGTGAGAAAAACTGTAAATTCGTAACTGAGCTGAAATAATCTGGCACTATTCAGTTAGTCATCCGAAAATGCGGCCACAGATATACTTCAATGTAGCGCACGTGCCCAACTGTTGATTGAGATTAAAGTTGGTTTACAGGAAAGTAGCTTAATTGGATGAATGGATATTTCACCCTCACTTGAAACAGGAAAACTAGAAAATGAGACACTCTTAAATTATGGATAATCATCGTAATTCAGAATCTCCCATTAAGGAAAAGGAGTGGGAAATCACTACAGGACCCTCCTAAGTGAAGATAGACCTCAGTTCGCGACCCAGGAAAATGAAACCGAACATGAAGATGCAGAAAAACTGGTTCAAGTGGAGCAGAGTGATGTTCAGCGGGTTCTATCAAAGGCGAAGACTGGCACATTTCCGAGACCAGGTGGAATCGCTATGGAGCTCCCTGATAGCTGGAAGCACAAAACTGATGACCTTTTTGACGGATTTGATTAACCTTGTTCTCAAGGGATATGACATCCCGGTTGACCTGAGGGGTGGGTACATATCGTCTATATACAAGAAGGGTGACAGGAAAGTGTGCCGAAACTACCGAGGAATATGCGTACAAAGTTCTGTTGCAAGAATTATTGGTAGGCTGGTCCGAGACAAATTAGAGGAAGCGTACTCTACCTCTCAGGGACACGCAGGTTTTACGGCGGGACGGTCATGCACGGTCAACATATTTGTTGTTCGTCAACTCATTGAGAAGTCTCAGGAAAGGAACCAGGAACTACATATGGCCTTTATAGACCTGGAACAAGCATTTGATAATGTGCCTATAGAGAAGCTGTGAGGGCACTTAAAAAAGCAGGCATTAATGGGGATCTGATAAAGGCTGTGGCTGGATGGAGTCCAGGAGGTGATGGCTGGTCGAGGACTCCAGGAGGATGATTGGGTGGATCGGGAGACATGGAACTCTGCTCTGACCAGTTGAGGCAACCCTTGTCTGAACGCCTATTAAGTAAGGTAAAGTATTTGATTATCGCCCCTGTCCTTTAGATTCATTGGCAAAAAAGACAAACTGATTTCGCTTATTCAAAAGAAGAACGAAATAATTTTATTTTTTTAGCTCACGCAGAACATTCAAATACTTCTATCGAAAAATTAGGTTTTTTGAATAATGACATTGTTCTTTTGATGGAGCGATATATTTATTTTTAAGTGCATCTACAGGATTACAAGAAACCGAAATACGATACGTAAACAATGCATCATGCTAAATATATCATTCTAACTTTAATATAAGGTGAATAAAATATAATGCAATATTAGAGATAATTATGTATCAACACGAGTACCTCTGGGGGTTATTTTGAATATGATAAAAAATAATACCAAGAGTCTGAGAGCGAGTGAGGTACAAAGTTTTGAATTGAAGGATACCGGAGATGTCTGATGAGATTGGATAAGCTGGTTGATATAGGAAAAGAAGAAGTACTTGCAACGGTAGGAGGAGTAAAGCCATACCAACTTTTTGTATAATGGGGAGGGTGGTTTCTCACGGTACCCCGTAGATGTAACTTTCAAAGCAATTGATCAACCGTTTTATTTTTTTCTCGATATCTCCAGAGACACAACCGTTCAGTGTGCAGCAATTGTCCAAGTGAAGGAATGCTAGGATAAGTACAAGAAGCCTATGGTTCCCAAACGGGAATTAGTGAACTCAGAACGTAAGACGCTTTAAAAAGTGCGTGCAAGGAGAGAATTCGAAGATATGGTTTTTCCTAGTGAGATTTTGGTCAAAGATGATTCGCAGTATTTTTCCGATTGATAGCATTATTAATTTGCAAAGGCGGCTAGAATATGGGTAAATAATAGCTTTAAGAAAATGTACTTATTAGCCACTGACATTTTCAAACCAGATCATCTTGGTATTGTTAATCTATTCATAGGATTAAAGTTATATAGTATTGCTCCACATATGCTGATGCAAGGGAGTAGATCATTTGTACCAACCAAATATGTCCCTATCCTGGAATACTATTTATTATAAAAGTAAAAATGTCGGAAATTTCTCTCGTTATATCTTTCCAAGAACAATGTGTCTGAAGAAAAAGAAAAAAGGTTGTGTTATTACCCGAATAAATAAGTGTGTTTTGAAAATGCTAAATGAAATTAACAGTGTTTAGTCACAAATGGTAACCATATTAGCTTTTTTTGGATCTTATGTATTTTCATCTTATTTCCATTTTTTTAAAATAAAATGATCCGAACACCTAGGACTTAATTAATATCCACTAGATTTAGTACTTTATTATGCTAGAAAAGTCCATTTACTCCTAAATTGTGTTCTTTCATCCTCTCAGAGTTTTTTAATAAGTTGTAATAGGTATATGTTTTCCTCCTAAGCAATTTTTTCTTCCTGGTAAAGAAAAAAGGAGACACAGTATTTACGAGAACTTTCTATTTTCAGGTTTCTAAGAATGCAACCATTGTGTCTCTGAATTTCTGTTCGTATTATTCAATAACAGTTAAAGATTGAAATTCGTTATGTGAGATTCGTGAAACACTAACTGTAATTAATTAATCAATTATATAATTATTGAAATAATATATACAATATTTAACCCAAGTAGGCTATTATTGTGTGGCTAAAAATGTTGTAGCCATTTTATAAAAAAAAAAACAACCTATATTACTACAATCCATGAAGATTATTGGATTCAGTACAAGATAGAGACTGTTTTAGGACAATCGTTTAGCAGGGAGGTGATAACCATGAGATCAAAGGGAGTATCAAATCAAATTTAAAGGGAGTAAAAAATCCTTAGTTACGCCATCCTTCGGAAGGGACATTAAACGGGGGTCCCGAGCCTGTACGATCTCAGGTACTCGTTAAAAATCCCTATCTTAATTAAACCTGGATAGGAAAAATATAGAGCTTCCACTGTAGCATCGTCCGATAAGCCTTAGCAGCATAAAGTGACGTTAAATGAACAAACAACCATGAGATCATGCTTGACCGCCAGATTCCCCCCCCCCAAATAAGGCTAACCACTCTATAGAGGCTGGGTAAGCCCCCAGAAGGGTCTAAAGATCGGACAGGGTCTGGGTGTTACTAGATTAAATAATTTATCTCCCACAGCGGGGTTTGAACCTGGAACCTTCAGCAGTAGCTCATCATTCTACACTCTTCCGAAAAAGTAATTTCTTTATGATTATGAATTCGTATATAAAAAATGTGTGCCAGCTCCGACGCAAGACTGGAGTTTACTCCCCAAGTACTATTATTGTGTAGATTATGTAAAAAGAGGGTAAATGAAAGCATCTAAAAAAATAATCAAAGCATATATAAATATTACTTACATCATTCCAATGAAACATCAACTACTTCACATAATAATTATTTTTTTAAATTTTTTATATTAATCATTCTTGAGAAGATTCGTTTGTTCTACCATGAACATTTGACATTTAACATGATTTTGAACCGTGAATAGTATTATCATAATTAGTAAATACTGTGATAATCAGTTTGTGGTAACTAAAATACGATACGTCAGAAGTTACATGGGTTATGAATCGTGAAAATATTGCATCAATAGTTGTACCATATCTAGTCCTCCCGAGTAATCTGCCAGAAATGAAGTCTAAATTAAGTTCATTTTTCAAGAATTGTACAAAGTGTAAACTTTCACCTTTACTAAGTGAAAATTAAATTAAATTTTAAAATATTACTGTTAAAATTTTTCTTAGTGACGTTAAGTGAATAAACAAATATCCACTATGTCTTTATCCTTGAAAGAACCAACGATAAATGATTTCATACTAAAACTGGTTTCGCTGTAAGTAAGTATTTTTCAATATAAAGGCAATCTTGATAAAGCTTAGAAAGAAGTTAAATCAGTAACAAAGCTATTTGACTTTTTTTGAAAAATTTCAATCTGATGATTTTGAAGCTATAATATAAAAAGCTATATCCGGGGTCACAGTCAATGTATTTATATTTTACTGTAAAGTTTATTGACTAAACCTCCTCCCTGACCATTTAAAACATTAGTAAATCTCTTATAGGTTTCCACGGCCTCTATTTAGACAAAATACTTTAGTGGTATCTTCTTGTTTAGACCGTGTCGCTAACTTTTTAGCCAACTTTTCGCCAGACATGCAGCTGACTTCTTCAGGGCAGAAAAGAGAATCGCGATTGAACACGGTCTAAACCAGAAGATACCACTGAATAACAAATAAAAAAATAAAATAATAACAAAAATAAAAAAACATCTAAACTCAAAGGTAACTTTGAGGTTATATATTTATCTTCTTAAATAGCTCAAACAAACCTTTCAACCTTAATTTAAGGTTTTAAATTTAATTGTAACCATCCCGCCTACAACTATCCTTCTTTAGAGCATTCACGGGCTGATTTAATACGAACAAAGCAGGCATTAATTGCGTTTTTACATTATTTTTGAGCAATAATTACAATTTTATTGATTGTCACAGTAAATTTACCAAGTGCAGATAGATCTCCTGTATTGTCTTAACATTCTGAACAATACCAACTAAAATATTAAATTATTATTATTTATTTAACTGGAATTTATTTTTTAATTTCTATCTGTTATGTAAAACAAATTATTAATACAATCTTATCGAGAAAGAAGTGCGCAAAGGAACGTAACGGGCCCAACGCTCGATTTTACTCTTCTTAAAATTTTTATACCGCGGGCTAAATATGAAAATCGTTTCTTAAGGAGTAAACTCCAACATAACGGTATTGTAAAAAAATATACAATTGTAAATTATCGAACAAGCAATAATAATGATTTATAATGAATAATTTATTTAGTGCTAGATCTATTCCCGAAGTAATTTTCTGAGTAGAAGATGGATCTTAAGCAAGAAGAACAAGAATTATAATTTATTAGCGTGAAATCCCCAGCAGCATCTATGATGCAAACCATGTTGATGGAGAATTGGGAAGTAGGACCAATGTCTTAAGTGCTCCCTTAAGATTTAGTCATAGTTGTGCGTCTGGGAAAGCTTAGAAGGACCTCGAATGAGAGAGAATTTCGTAAAACCATTGAAAATCATTTGTTTTGAAACACTTTTATCACATTATTTACAGACATTTCCGATTGGAACATCCCGTTTAACGGATGTGAAATGAAATGGAAATTATAAGTGAAATTGAAAAATAAATACAAATAATAAATAATAATAATAATTATTATTATTTTATTGAATTGAACAACTGTAATATATAAATCTAGTACAAGGGCTGTATGAATAAATACATGAAAGGACATGTAGAGGCACTACCCGTTGGCAGCACTCTAATTACAAATGTATTATAGAAGGTCCCGAGGCCATCTTCTCTTCAGACGCCTAGGAGGATTGTCCGAGATCGAATTGGATGCAAGGATGGAAACTAGTGGGTTTGGATGGGGCTGGAGGTTATTATGGAATGATAGGTATCTGGAATGGGCTAAATCGGTAACATATGGAACGTTAAGGTCTTTATGGATGGTTTTATTTGTGACAAAATAAGGAGCGTTTAGGATTTAGCAAAGGATTTGGATTGCAAGGATTGAATACGAGAGGAATTCAATGGTTTGGTGGAGCCCCATAGTTCAATTCCGTAAGTCCATATAGGTCTTATAACAGTCACATAAATAAATCTTTTGTAATTGATCTGAAGCTTTGAGCGTTTGTCTAGTATGTGTTGAAGTAGTCGGAAGCGTTTAGAATAATAATAATTAATAAATATTTTAAATTGAAAAATATATATTACTATTATGAATTGCTACAATAAAAACCAATTTCCTATATCTCAGAGAGAGGGTAAAAAAAAACACTAGTTGATGATCTCACAGAGAGATGATCTCAAGTTTCTCTTATAAATAATTCCTTTGATATATGATTAGAGCTTCGAAAAACATTGTGTAGAATTGGCACTACTCGCCATAATGGTGCCTAAAGAAATATGGTGTCCGAATAGGAAAAGTATACAAAATACTTGATTTTGATTGAGTAGTCGAAAGAAAGAATTAAAGCAGAGAAGTTAAATCAGTTTACAGCATAATTGAGATAATAATTTTACGTATTCAAAAGTCGAAAAAAAAATTCACGATAGCTGAGGATTTAAAATACATTCTTTATAATAAATAAGCAATAATAGAAAAAAATTAAAAACATAAAATTATTGCTTGATAGCGAAAACACCTATTACCTGGTTACGTTAACTGCAGTTGTTGGCACGACTGGCACGATATAATTGGCCGATTTTCCAGAAGGTTAGAGCTCGATTATTAAAAACCGTTCCATCCTTAAGTTCGATAAGGCTCTGTTTTTAGACGTGAAGAGGAAGATAAAAATAGGTTTGGAGTTCTATTCGTCATTACAACACTATTGATGTAAGTTAAACCTTTAGGCTTGTACGAATGTTTTTGATTTTCCATTAATTATTTTTTGCTTGTGACAAAGTTTCGAAAAAAGTTAGTTTGTTATGTTTTACCCAAACTAATAAATCAAAAAGTTTCATACATTTTGAAACAGGTTAGTTAGGGATATAGAACTGGCAATCCGCTTATCAGATAGGCGTTTAGGAATCCTGTTGTATGTGGTTCTGTTTTGATAAATATATTTTGAAACTACGGCACACCAGTAGTGTTTGAAACCAATTCATTGTAAATAAATAAATATCATCTGTTCCTTACATTTCATGTATGGGACTTCTACACGTTAAAATCTAAAGTTCATTCACTCTAACACAAAAATAAATTATGAATTCTATAATTCCAATAAGTATAGTTTATTTCATGATACTGTTATGAACTCTGAATATTTTTTAAATCATTCTACTGTACTTAAACAGAAGAAGTACAAAATAAATATAGTAATTTTAGAAATAATTATTAATAGGCTTAGCGTACTCTTATAGTCAATTCCAATACCACCATTAGCTGTTTATTAACTCCCTTACACGGATTACCCCCCATTCTCAAATCCGTCAATCTTAACGCAATCCTCCCATTCATGTCTCGGATGTTTACCAGTCGGTTCAGGGCTTATTTAATTTTTAGGAATGGGTAAGTTTTAAGCCTAATAACTTTACAACCTTTGCGAAGCTTATCCTTTTAGCCGCATGATAATCTTTGCAGTAACTTATTTTCGAATACATCCATCCTTCAATGTCGAAGATGACTTTTCACATTTCCTAAAACAGCTGGAAGGATGTTAGTTTAAAAATAATACTATATTAAAAATATATGTGTATTATTAAAACTGTATTAAAAAGAAATATGGAGGAGGTGAATAAGTATTACTTTTGCAGATTCTCTACAGGTTAATCTTATAATAATAATTTTAATCACCAAAAAAAAACAAACAGTACAGCTCAATATTATAATACATAAACATGAAAGAATATTGAGATATGTCAGTAGTATAAACTATAAAATTTTGACTTACATTCTAATACTTAGAATAAACATTAAACAGTTTATTTAATAACACACATGTTGTATTTGGGTGATCGGGCACATTCGTTGGAAAGAGCTATCGCATTTGTATCGGGACTAAGTCCCGAGAGACTGTTGATACCGAAACTGTAACAACTTGGAACATAACTCACAACAGCTCGGTGTTGGTTCGATTCCCTCAGGTGCCATTAAACACTTATATGGCCATATGGCAGCTCAGTAGCCACAGCTTTTTATGGTATAAGCATCACCTCCTGGCTCAGCGAAATATTTGCAATACTAAATATTGAGATATCTTTATTATAAGCATCGATCATTACTTCATATGTTTGATACTTCAGTGGGCAACCAAGGTAATTTTCAAGAATCGTTTGAATGAAATCTATCATCTTTAAATAATTCGCTTCCGCTAATTTTAATGAAAAATATTTTTATAAACATGAAATTTTTTACTTCGAAAATTTTCTGTTTGAATTTCGCGTCAAAACGATTAGTTTTGATAAGATATAAAGTTACATCATCAGGCTTATTGTTAGCTTATCTCACTTGTTTTCCTTGTAACAAAATTATTTTTGAAACATTTTTAGCTGGTTTGAAAAAAAATCTCTAATAAAGTTGAAACAATTTTTACTTTGTTTATTAAATAAATAAATCACTTATAATGTCTTAAAAATACTGTTGTGTCCCAATGTGTGAAAGCACCACGAAATCAACCCCAGATACTGTTCCTTAAAGTTACCATGGACCCAATAAGAAGAAAAAAGTGGTTTTCTCTGATGAGAAGAAAAGATAGCCTGGCTCCTTCTACAAACTGTTATAGCTGTGAAGATCATTGTAATGTAAGTTTGAGCTTTGTACTCTTCACTTCTCCTGCATTCTAAATGTGGCTTTCCCTGTGTTTAAGTCAGATGATTGTCATGATAATATTATCATTCAAAGTATATTTACAAATCATCCTTTAAAGATTGTTAAGGCTTATAGATCTACATTGAATATAGTGTAAAGTTAGCATAGTTTCAGCGATAACTAGTCAGTGTATAGTGCATGTAAACTCTCTCATAAACAAACACAATTTTAAATAATATGCACATAAACAAATATGCAAACATCACCCATGAAGGTACCAAGACTTCTTGCCAGTGATGACTCCAGTGATTCTGATAACATTTCATCATATATTGATGATAAAACAGACAATGATTTTTCTACTTTGTCTTTGAATGGACCAAGTGATGGTGATAAAGAAAGTATTTCTGCATTACAAAGTTTTAAGCACACTCAAAAAAATATCATAAAGAAACCTTTTTTTATGTATAGGTTATGTTGATAAAACTAATAGCTCATGAATAAAAAGAAGCGAATAATAACAAAAATTGACTCTTTAATTGAAATAAGTTAATTTAACTAATAAGCAAGTTTTATTTCTCAAGATGAACACAATGCAAAAAACATTATATGAATTTCTCATCACAAAAATGTAAACTAGCCTGATAACGTCTCCAAGCCAAAATGAAGCGCTTAAAAGTTTTCATTTCCCGCGTGAATTTTTTCATAATCCGAACGCGATTTTTTCGATGAAAAATGATCTTTTATAAATAAAATAAATATTTTTGTTTGAAAGTTACATTATGGTGAATCTAAAAATTATTTTATTTTTAAATCTTGGTTGTCCGTTAGACCTCAATGTTTCATAAACCTTTTCAAAATTCGAAACATTACAAAAATGGTTGTCTAAAAAACTAGATGTCAGGCATTACAAAACAACAGTCCTCAAGCAATATACGGCTCTTAATGATTTTATTTTGTTTCTAGTATATTTCATATATAAATGGACTAATATTGACAGGTGAACAGCAATATACACATAGAAGCACCAATGAGGTTTATGAGCATTTAGATAAAATATAAGGGAGCGGAATGGCTCTGTGGTAGAACACTGAGTTGCCATGCCGGAAATCCTGTTTCAAATCCCCCTGCGGGCAAGACTTTAATTTAGTCTGTTTGCAGGCGGAGATGGATCATATGGGACCTAGGGCCCTCCTGGGGCTCTACCACGTACTGAACCCCACACCCGTTCACGGGTTGTAGTGGTACAGGAAAAAAAATTGTAAAATATAAGAAATAATAAAAAATAAAAATATTCATCTAATGGTCTAATTTCTTAAAACAATAACTAAACTTAGATGGTTCCTAGAAGTTTATAAATATCTTAATGTTATGTTATTAAAGGACAGAAACAAATTAAGAGTTAATTTACGAAAAAAGAAAAATGGGCCATTCGGGATAGAAGAAAGGAAGGAGCAATAATTAATCAGGATTAAAAAAAAAAATGAAAAAAGGAAATGTCACATGATAATCATACAATATTTATCATATCATTTGTTATAGGTACTACAATTGTGAAGTCCCTAAAAAAAAAAAAAAATTAAGTAAAAATGAATAGCCCGATATTATAAACAAGAAGAAACAAGTAACCGGTTTCAGAGTTAATAATTCCTCTATCGTTCTCTCTATGCATGATTATTATAATCTTAAGTGCTCCTTGTTTTTTCTTGTATATATTCTTCTTTTTTTTTTTTGCGAAGAATTGACGCATGCGGAACTTTGCGAATCAGATACACTTGCAATTACCTCTCCGACCACACAATCCCATAGAGAGCGGAATAACAAATCATCTGATAGCGTCGGAATAATTTTGCATGAATAAGCGATTTGGTTTATTTGCAACACTTTGAATATTAATAACAAATAGGGAACTGAGCGGTTACCAACTCCTGCCTCTTCCAAGGCTTAGGCTCAGCGATTACTAAACTTACTCTCCGAGTTCGAAACAATATTTACGAATCCCGAATAATTTTTAAAGGTTTAGAAGATCAATGAATGGAGTAGTTCAACAAAAATAGAGAAGAAGCTAAAGGAACTAAATCCAGAAGTAACCCAGACAGTAAAAATTCTGTGGATTCTTGCAGAGCTTCGAAATAATAATGACCCGTTTTATAAACAATATTCATTCAATTTAGTATTTTCATATATTTATTAAGTACCTATAAGAATAAGCAATAGTTAATAATGATTTTTAAGGAAGAATAATTAAACTTCAAACTTCCATTGTCCTTTCTACATGAGGTTTCAAACATTGATTAATCTTTATGACTACAACCTTCGAATGGTCTTGGGCTCAATATGTGGTTGAGACTGGACTGTTTCTTGGGAAACGGTTGTGCAGTGAGGCTTATAATGTTTGTCCTAGACCACGCTCAGCCACCAAATTGTCCCTCTATTTTGGGTACCCAGTTTGTAGAGGCCCTAGATCAAAATGCATCTATTTCCGGCTGCTAACAGTGTAAATATCTAATGGGATTAGAATATGGGACCTTCGTCACGACTTTGCCTCTGAGCCACTCAACTCTCTTCAGACAATGATCAATCATCAAACAATATTCATCTTATATTCTAATATTGTTCATTACATGCGGCAACCACGATAGTTCACATATTGCAACACCATCTAAACATTAGAATATATGATGAAGAGTCTGAAGATGATTCACTGTATTAAATCCCAGGGAAAATGTATGATAATAGAAGTTTGATTGTTAACTACCCTTTTTTAGAGAAGTAGATTCTCTAAAAAATGTTTCCTGCCTTCCTGCCTACAAATGAGCCTACTTAAAAAAATATTTCGCGTATATATGGTTGGCTAGTAGCCCAATGCTTCACTTTGGATCTCTTGAACCTTGATTCTGTTTTTAATGGTTTCTACAGTACCACCTAAATATTCTTACGAATTGAGGAAATGATACTCTCTAATTAAGAAAAACAAATCAATGAGAAAAATTGTTGTAAATTAATGACCTTTAGCAATAAGGACCCAACCCAGGGTTTAACTGGTTTCCGTCAAACTTAAATATCTCTGGAAAATCTGGAAGCTTTCAAATTTGTTTAATTTATTTTTTGTATTAATTATAATATCATTCTGAATTTGGAATCAAATTAAAAAAAGTATGTGCGTCCGGGCACATATTTATTTATTTGAATATATTTGAAAATTCGATCTATTACAGAATGAATGTGGCAGACCAAATTGTGATATCAATGAAAAAATGGAACTAACTAATAAAATTGACTAAGTAAAAATCATTCCAAAGGCCGCTATTATGACTGTTTTAAGAATTCAAAGTCACGAAAACCCAATTCTATATTTATAGGATATTATTTTAAATTTTCCCTAAAACATCATTGTAGTTTTCCAAAAAAGATCCTTCTTCAAAATTATACTATATTCCAAGATACGGATAATAAAAAAAAATCAATTATAAAAAACTATCCAACAATTGTACGACATCCGATTCTTCGAGACTGAGCAATGAATCATGTACAGGTGTATATGATATTTTAAAAACTGATATAAGTTAGAGGCAACTTCGAGGTGATTCCCTTAACTCAATATTTGGTGTTTTATATCATAAATCACGGTCACTTATCAATATGTAGGAGAAAAAATGTTTTGAAAACAGTAAACCAAATTAAAAAAAAATAATATTAATCCAACATTATTAACGATCAAGTTAATTTTTTGGTTTATATACCCTTTCTTAAAATATTTATTATATTTAAAATATTATTTATATATAATTATACTCTGACTATTTATCTTTATTAGGGTCAATATTTCCAGTAAACTACAAAATAATGACCCCAAATCCGAATTCTATTAGGATTTGTTGTTTTTTTCATTAAGGGTTTTGTTTTTATTTTAAACGAATATAATTTTACATGTCCTGTGGTTTTCAAAGAGAAAATGATTATCAGATCCAAGTTTCACTGAATTAATTTTTATTAAATTTTCCTTATTACATATTTAAAATATTATAGAAATTTTTCTAAAAATATAGTACTATGAAGCATAGAATAATTTAAAATATACTAACTTACTTATTTCTATAAATATATTTTTTTAGACAATAAATCTAATTTTAAAATAAAATTCCCGTCATCACGGAAGGCGTGCGTGCCCTGAGAAAGATTTGCATGGGAGAGGGGTAATTTGAACAAGCTGATTTACTTCGTATTTATTATCCTAATTGCTCAACCCCAATTGGACTAATTCGATTTTCTTGACCCCACCGTCTTTTAACAACTTCACTGGATTCAATAATAGAATCGCAGAAACGGAATGGTGATAAACCATGTAACACGGCTATTTATTGTTAGCTCAACGGTTAACAGCACTTACAAATACAATTTTATAAGATTATGTTAGTGATTTTCCAACATTAAGTATTAAAACATTTTACTTATTCCAAATATATCCTACATCATCTTAAATATTATATGAAAACATGCAAAATAAAAAATGGAAATTTTTTGTGAAATTTCTTTGATGTTAACTAATATCTAAAACAAGGACAGTATGTATAGATATAAGGAACGTAAAAATATTGCAAAGTATAAAGAGGAATATGGGAGTAGCCGAGAAAGGAATACGGAGAAGAAGGAATGAGGAGCTGATGGAGTTCGTAAAACCCGACAAGGTGGCATTAATAAAGAGAATCCGAATAAAACGTATGGGGGACATGGAGAGAATGCCGAAGAATACCAAGGAAGATGCTAGATGTAAAACTTGAAGCAAGGGAAGCAGAAGATGTCTGCATGATGGGGATGACGACCTAAAACGACTGCCTGTATGAGAATGGAGGAAAACAGCTTAGGATCGCAGAGATTGTTTGGCTGGGATGGTGGAGGCCCGGGGTCTTGTAGGACCGCAGGGCTAATTTAATGTTATAAAGAGATCGGCCATTGGATAAAAAAACTATACAAATGGCTTTTATATTTTCTCAAAAAATATTTTCATATAAATATACACAATCAATTACGGAACATGTGAGACATTGTTTATGCAAATTGTAGAAATCATAATAATTTATGGCGAAAGGTGTTCATGCTTCCATTATCATTAGTTTCACCAACTCAGATATTACTATAACTAAAATGTGGCTGATTTAAAAAAAGAAAGCTAATATGAAAGTAAACGTAGATAGCACATCATACTCCATCATTCAATATACGACTGATCAAATACTGTCAGAATAGACCATCAACAGACAGAACAACTGTGTATCCGTTGTATATAAGAGAAATATGATGAAATCTACCAAAAATATTTTCTCATTCATAGGGATTCTAAAAGAACGGAAACATAAAAACTGGCATCAATTTTACAGCAAAAATAAACACAGAATTGATAATATAGAGAAGTAGGCAGTGTATTCTTTCGAGGCTGCTCAAGGATGAAAGTAATACGTATTTAATATTTTTTAAATCACATAAACAGTAATTTTGTTATTTTTACTGTATAAATTGCCTCACTAAAGCAAGGTATTGCATCATACTAATAAAAGTAGGACGTAGGGAACATATTGTAGGAACAAATGTTCGATCTGTGTCCTCTTCTATAATTTCGTAAACCTTAAAACCTAACGCAAAAAAAAACCAAAAAAAAAAAAACCTTGCTTCTCTGTTAGTTAATTTTAGACTTTGATGGGGTTCCCTTTACGTCCTAAAGCCTATTTCTGTGTATGCAGTGTCAACAAAAGATAAAAAATCAACTATGTTGCAGAATAACAAAAGATAAAAAATCAACTATGTTGCAAAATAACAAAGTGGAAACAATACATACACAAGACTAAGGCATTTTTTATTTTATTAATTTGGTGCTAATAAATTACACCGTATACATAATACCGAATATAATAATATTTAAAGTAAAATAGTTGAAACGATTAAAAATACATACAAATGTCTAAAATTATTTATTATTTGTTTGTTTTTTGTGTAATTTATCAAGAATTTCAAAAGAATAAATCTTCTATTTATCTACAATAATATGCAATATGAGTAATAATATAAGAACCATATAAAATATGAAAAATTTCTGATAAGCTAAGATTTAAAAAAAATCTTATTATATATTAAAAATTATTGGTATGCTTGAAAATTTAATAAACTTCCTTTCGTAAAAGACTAACAGTTAGTTTCGGTTAAAGTTTAGACGAGGCGACCAGATCAAAAGCGGTTAACTCCAAGATTTCAAAAATTGTTTTTTCTCACTTTTCGCTTTTTTAGTGAAGCCATGTTGTCTAATAAGACACTTTTCCGCGTCATTTCTCACCAATTTAGGCCAATTCTGAATCTGAAGTTTCGGGAACATAAAGAAATCAGGAAAAAAATGTGTAGGTATTGTTTTGTAATATGGAGCTATACTGTTTTGACCCTGAACGCATCATAGATAGTTAAGAATACAAAGCTGATTCCTCAGGCTACATGAGACCTAGGGAACGTCTTTGCATCTTTTCCAATTGGAGAATAGTTGAAAAGACAAGAATAATATAACCATTTTATAAATTTGGTCAGAACATGGCCATTTTGTATGTGGGAATGTCAAAATTCATAAATTTGATGATTTACCTACTAGTTGAATTTTAATATCATGGCTAGGGAATTAATTATTATTTCCTAAACCACTAGAAAATCTATCTCGATCCTGCAGGGCTCCTAAAATGCAATGATTTATTCCCCCGTCGTGTCGTTTATCATTCTCTTCCACTTTAAATATGGATGTTTTAGTGTATGGTGAGGTGTACGGTTGGGCACGCAGCGATGGGATTTAAACGATTAATGGATTTCTTCCTATGATTCATTTTTGTTTAAGCGCCATCCCTCATAAGCGAATAGTTTTTATACATTATGAGCGATTAAGAACAAAAACAAAAACTATATTTCTAACCTTTCCGTATTTCGTTTATATATCGTTGCCTTAGTTCAAACATGTGTTAAGTGCCGAAAACAAGATTTTACATGAGTTAACTTTGATAATAATTTAACACAATAATAAAATGGAATGCCACCCTGAGATCGTTATACTTAATATAAAATAATTCTATATCATTAATTAATAAAGAGGCATATCCCTCTCTTTTCCAAAGGTTGACGTGGTTGACTTATCAGGAGTTGTTTATCAAATAAAGATTCCTTTTAGTTTCATTAAATAAGATTATATTTATTTGTGCTGATCATGGTTACAATAATACTTTTAAAACTACTTTCAAAGGAAAAGGCTTGCTACTTCTCGACCATTGCACACAGGGGTATTTGACACCAAAAGTCGATATTCGAGATCAAAATAGAAATTTTTTTTTGAGAATTCCGGGAGCCTACTTACGTTAAGCCAACTGTTTATAGAACATTAGGTCATAATTTTTTCTGGGGAAACAGCTGTACCTGCCACTGTATTAGTTGTATTATGAAGGTATAACAAGTCGCACGTGCTGTTACCAAGTGAATGAATGAAATATCTGTGTGTTTCATATTGGTTTTATGTGCATTATCAAGTTAATATTGGTGATTTTTAAAATGTATATTATGCAGCCAGTTATGTAGAATCAGAAACTAACAACATAAATCTAGTGATGCCTTTCAATGTTATAATAATAAGTTTTTGTCGAAGGATTGATTTTGTGCACATTTTTTTCATAAGAGATGTATAAATTAGTAATTTTGATATACTTCCGGCCTTTTCCCGGGTTTGATTTTTGACTTTTCTTTAACGTTAGAGTGTTGTTTCCCAGTTTTATCAAAAACTAGGTGCCAAAACATACATTAAATGAACAAACAGTCAGTTATTGTAGAACCAAACGAGGCTATTTATTATTTTCAATCTGGATTAAAGATCATGACCCGACAAGCTGTTTATAAGATGGCAAATGACTATATAGGGATGGATTTTGCACAGAAGATGGAATTAGTCGAGGAAAATATTGTAAAACAACCTACATTCTCAGAGGAACAAATGCAAAGGAACAGTTTCAGCAAAAGTTTTCAAAACTCAAATCGGATATGAAATCAAAATGACAGGCTGCTAAGAGAACAGAAATTGTATTTTTTAAGAAATACCATGATTCATTGCAAGAAACCATTGAAATTCCTATAAAACCATGCTTATCTAATTTGTGTCGTCCTAAAAAATCATTCCAAGATTTGACTTTGGCTAACAGTGGATGTGCCTAAAGCTAACTTTGGCAATTATTATGATGGAAACACCAGCAGGAGGTTTTTTGCTAACACCGAGGTATCTGGAAACATAAGAGGTATTGACAGAAACCTTATTGACAGATTTACTACTATTTTACAAGTGATATCTAGGAGCCACAAAATACATACTAAACAATTCGCTGCCTATTGTCATGAAACGGCCGAGAGGTACATCGAACTGTACTCATGGTATCCAATGTCGCCTAAACTACATAAAATATTAATACATGACCCAATTATTATTGATCATGCTCTTCTACTAATTGGTAATTTGTCAGAGGAGGCAGCAGAAGCAAGGAACAAACATTTCCGGCATTACCGGGAAAGATATTCCAGAAAATTTTATCGCATTCAATGCAGATGTTGTGAATAGGGTTTTAATACCCTTTAATAGGTAAAGCCCAGACCCCAAAAAATGTCAAAGTCTTTCATGCAAGAAACCATTGAAATGTTGCTACCATGTACCCAATTTGAGGACAACAACACAGAAGATGAAATGACTTCTGATGAAGAAGGATGGGATGATTTCTCAGATTAATATTATTTATTTACATTATTGTACAGTCATACCATTATTATGTACCTATTTTTTTTTAATTTAACATAAAAAGGTTGTGTTTAAGGTTTTTTTAGTTTCTTTTATTCTTTTTTTTTTTTAGTTCTAATCTCTATTACACTAAAGTTATGAAATAGCGTCAAAACTTATATAAAAATAATTTTGATCGACTTTAGGTGTCAAACATCCCTGTGTGCATTGCTTCATCCAGTTCCTTGCATCTTGAGTTGACCGCTCCTTCCGAACAACCTGAGAGTATATATAATAAACCTTAAGGGACACTACCTGTTTTATGCCCATTACCTTATTTATCTCGGTACTCCAGATGTTCTAGCTAGCGTCACATATAGCAGATGATATATTAGACATTTTAAAGATTTAAAAAAAAATGATTTTCAATCAATGTCATGTTCAATATTCAAATTTGGTTGAGCTAAAGGAAAATGAATAAATTAATTGTGAAATTCCTGGAAAGTTACCGTCCCCCCTCCCATCTAGTTTTGAAAACATACATAATGCACTGTTAGAGAAAAAATACAAGTGAACTCCTGTTTATAATGGATATTTCTTAAAATTTTGTATACTATTTTTTTTTTTTTCGAAGGTCTCTACAAAAGGTTAAAAGTGATGGGTTCATTAGTATGAGTAGTTGGGAGGATTGGATTGATGGCGATAAAGCCGCATTGGGTTTTTTGGATGGAGTTTTGTAAACCGCGTTTGGTATTCTACTAATTATTTTATTAATATTCCTTTATAACTTAGTTTAACTATCCCCCGATATAGTCAGAAAAATCCAGCTCAAGTTTATAAAAATATTAACATGTTACGATGTTTTCATGTATCTTTTGCTTATCTGTATTATTATATGTTGTGAAATAGCCGATATTTTTCGATGATGATATTTTTCTCATGTATTGTTACATTAATTTTGTATTTGTTTCATATCTTTTATTTTTAACATTCGTTGAATATTTATTATCATTCGTAGTATTTGGATGCTTGTACTTTTTTTATTTGTTTTATTCTAAACAGCTGTTTTTATTAAGCCTTTCCCAGTCGTTGTCCCGTACCTTTCCTTGTGATTCAGAACTCGCATTTGGATATTCATGGCGGTGGGACGCTGCTTCTGGTTGGTGTCTTGTTTAACCCTCTTTGACTTCCTCTTATGCCATTGCTGGCGTCGAGAGTGGTTAATACAAGAATATAAATATCATTCTTACAATAGTAATGCTTTGCTTTACCAATACCCAAATTTTTATTTTTTTGTGGGATAATGATATAAATTAAAAAAAAAAAATTCAAGCTTTTAAATATTTTTAATGGCTTATAGAAGAATTTCAATACCATCCTTACAACAGGAATGCTTTGCTTTACCATTGCTATTTTTTTTGTTTTAACTCACATAGGACTTAGACAAACCTCTATTAAAAAATTATGTTTTTTTACGTATGGTGTTCTATTGAAGGAGCGATATTATTAATGCTTAAAATATATATTTTTTATTTATTTTTATTTGATGGGAATTATTAAATTTTTTTTGAAGAGAAAAGATTTGTACTGGCCGGGAATCGAACACGGGTCTTCCGCATCTCTAGCGTGGCACTCTTCCAACTCTTCCAATATACCGAATGTTTATTCCGGGCCAGGACAAATCTCTTCAAAATAAAAATATTTAAATAATCACCATCAAATAAAAAAAAAACCAACAATTTATAAATATAAAAATTGACGTCCTTTAACAAGATCCTAATTAAAAAGTAATGTTCAATGAGCATTCGTCCCCGTATATATATCCGTAAAATTGCGAAAACTGGATATATAGGATCGGTGAAGAGTGAGGATTTGTCTGGCCTGGTAGCTCAGTCGGAAGAGTGCCGCGATAGAGATGCGGAAGACCCGGCTTCGATTCCGGGCAAGTACAAATCTTTGCTCGGCAAAATTAAAATATATATTAATGCCTTGTTTGTTTATTTACTGTAATGATGTACAGTTACACTATTTAAGGACACTTATACCTTCTTTTATTTTATTATTAATTAATTAGTTGTATCTTGCATAATTATGCCCTATGAATATATGCTGATGGATTTATGATTATTATATTACTATCATGACCCCCCATTAATAATCCTCTTAAATAGGCGGTAGGAGAGGAGACCTGATCCTGGAGGAGCACTAAGTGCCATTACTAGAGGCCTCGAGTAGTGCGGATCCAATCGCCGAGAGTGTCCTTCCAAGGGAGAATGGTTATTGCCGCAAGAGGTCTCCCCCAGGACCCTTTGCTCCTAATGGACCCACCTCCAGCTCTGCCACAGGATCTGCATCTACATATCACACATGTATCCTCTGAAGGCGGCTGATGGTCGATTCCAAGGCGACGTAGTCCGACAACCGAAACTTTCATCATGTCCGATCATTCATTAAAACTAATTTTTTATAGTTATAATCATTATATCTACAGTTCCAGTAAATAAGTAATTAAGTCGATCTTTTTCCACAATGAGTTGTTGTACTTAAGGGAGGCTGAATCGTTGTGAATAAAAGGTAAAGACGGGCATTGACTTGAAATGGAGTTATTGTATATATTACAATCATATTGCAAGCTTAAAACTAAGAGGATAACACTATTCCGCTTCCCACAGTACGATTAAACTCACTCAGAAAAAAATCGACTTAACCACTTATTCACTGGGGCTGCAGATATCATAAGCTGTTGTTTTTATTGTTTATAGTCTAATGTTCTACGTAGTAAAATATCCAGGAAAATTAAGTTTTTTATATTTAAGTGGACAATAGTGGACTGGATAATTCTAATAATGGACTGAATTGGTCAGGGGGTGCAGTCAAAGATAACACAAAATAAGCAAAACTTATTATATTGTTATTTATTGTTTTAACGTTTCGGCCAAAGATGTCGGCCATCTTCAGGGCTGCCGAGGAGTGGGGGCCCTATGTGAGTCCGTAGAATTTCACATAACGATTGGTTTCACCCCCCCCCCCCTACCAATGAAATCTATTATTGTAAGTTTTTATATATTGTAATATTTACGTTGATAAAATATTCCTTACCATCTATAAAATATAAGTGAAGTCAAATCCGGTCAAATATTTGATTTGCAATTTTCGACAGATCTATGAGTTTCATACCTCCCACTAATCAGCCATCAGAATGACCGTGCACCAGAATATCTCTTGATGGATTCGACCAATATCTTTGTATCGTAGTTTTTCGGCAGGACATCGAACTTCATCGACCGCCTTCTTCATATTCTATAGAAACAAATGAAATTTCCTCATTACTCATTACTGTCCTGTTGCTAATTTGAATGATGCTATACATTAAACAATATTCTCATGGACTTGAAAGTTGTGTGAACAGGTACGGCAGATAATACATTATAAATTAAATTAAACTAGCGGAAAAGTGTTAGATGAAAGCGGGGGAGTAAGTTTTAAAAAAATAATTAAATGAGAAATTCGTATTAGCATTATAATTTGAAAGCAGTTACTACGCCTGTATCCGAAAGATTTTTCTCAGATTTCTTTTTGTAAATCACGATCAGTCCTCATAAATTCTTTCTACCCGATATCAACAACGTCTCTATTATATTCAGGTTTATATATTTTTTAATTTGCTTTAGTATATTATTTTATGATTTCTCTTTATTTATCAAAGATCTCTTGTTCTAATAAAGTAATAAATCGTTTCACTGTAAATCCTGAGATTTGATTTGAAAATAAAGAATTCAATTACTAGAGGTTAATTAACTAAAATTATAACCTAATAGAACTATAAATTGTTGTAAAGCTCATCCGCACCAACCGAAAAAAAGCGAAATTTTCAGTTTTAGTAGGCTCTTGAATACTATTTAGTAATGAATTTTCGAAGCAATAGATAAATATTTAAGAACATCGATATTACCATAATGCAAATATTATAATTGTAATTATAGTCGATATCAGAAAACTAAATTCATATAAAATCGATCTACTGCAATTCCGTCCAAAGTTACGCAGTTATCTTGTACTACTCTTTTGATAACTCCATTACTCTAATTATTGTTATATTAAAATACATGTTTGTCCAGGCCCATAATTTTCCTTACATATTTGAGTGAAATTCCTAAATGAAAATTGGATACTCTCTCAATTATTATTTGTTGTTTTTAATTTAACGACATTAATTTTCATCAATAGTATTTCAATGATTGTAGTTAATTGTTGTATACATGTATTATATTATTATTAGTATTATATATATATGTATATATATATTGTAATGTAAATATTATTTTTGAATAAATGGAGATTACGAAACAAAAAAAAAAAAATAGTATTTCAAGTGATCTATTGTTACCAAATGAAAAAAAAAAAATGTGAACGCATAAATCTATAGAAAATTGAACATCTAAATTTTAATACAATTAAAATAATTTCCTTTGAAGCGCCAGGAAAGTTAGGCAAACAATTAATATATTATATTCTTAATATTAGCTCTAGGAAATAATCTAGCTGTATTAGAATGAGATTTCCTCAATAGAAGTTCCGTTTCACTTGTTCCAGGGAAGCTGCACTTTCAGATTGCATGCATCGAAGCACTTGTTTCACACTGTTTGATTTTAAAATATTTCCGTTATGCCGTTTAGTAATAATAGAATTTAGACGTGATAGTTTCCATCGAGAAAGCCTGCTTAATCGAAGCATTAAGTGTATTTATTTTGAAGTAAAATATGACATTATTAAATTAAATTTGGCAAATGTGTAGTATTGAAACAAGATAAATATACTCTAAGCGTAAAAACAAATTGTATACGTGGGATAACTTTCTTACTGTATCAGATTCTGTTTTTCTCACAATGGTAGATAGTAAATTGGTAGATATATTTTTACTATTTAATATAAGATTTAGAACTTGCTTTTTGTGTTTAACGTGTTGTTATAAGTAAATTAAATGATTACGTTAATAAAAAATATATTAAATGTAAGTTACAACAAAAGTTACCTTGTCCTCTAGTGCTCTGAAGCATAATCTATTAAAAGCCAGAAGCCTCTGACATAGATGGATTCTAGCGTCCTTGAACTCCTGTCCCAAATATAGATGGATTTCAGAAATCCCATAACAAAGATGGATTTTAATAGCCTTGATGTTGTTCCCATGACATAGATTGATTCCAGTATTTTTAATTTTTCTCCCTCAAATATAGATCGATATTATTATCCTTAAAGATCCATCTTACTGATGTTCTAGTCAATTATTTGTCCTCATTCGCCAATAAGAGCATAAAAATTTATTTTTAGGGGATGGAATCTCTAGTATTCCATAGGCTTTCACAAGCTCCACATTGAGATTTTTATAGTTTTTATCATTTTATTTGACCAAAATCCTTTTACTGCACTTGGTTCCCTGTTAATTTTTACTTGAAACTGAAATAATCCAGAAGCTTTCATATATGAAGTCTAAGAAAATGTACATCAATTTTAGTTTAACGTCAATTATTTGAGGAAATATTTCTTTTAGATACTTGAAACCATTACCTCCTTTGACCGTGGCATTTACAAAGTCTTTCATTAGTCCAAGGTTCATTCGAAGAGGCTTCTTCCGTGCCAACCTTTTTGGGTAAAAAGGGATACTTCATGTTTGATGTTTGGAGTATCAGGTTCAAAAGAAATTCTATATGGCCAACCTTTCTTACTAGAATGTTTCTTTGTTATCCAGCTTTCTAATGTATAATATTTGAAGCTTTCAGAATGTTTTGGCTTATTTCATTGCCTGTTTTTCGGTGATTTTCGTCCAATCTACGAAAACACAATATTCAGAATTTTTTAAATTTCTATTATCAATTGAATACGGTCTGAGTATTATCAATTGTTAAGAACCTCAAAAAAATATAAGGTTGATAAAGCACTATAGTTCTTCTATATATTCGGTTGATGTTTTGTGAAAATCTTGCTCTATTTCATCCATCAAGAATGGGTTTGTCTTGCAGATCATGGGAGATCTCAGCAGATCTATTCTTACTACAATAACGAAGTCATTATCAAAATATCAATTATGTTCATATTTTGTAGTTTATTTTTGCTAAAATGGAATATAAAAAAATATATCTATTTATGAAATAGGTACGCTGTTAGTACTACAATAGATGTAAGAGACATGGAATTAAATGAATAATAAAATAATTCAATTACCCTTTAATTATCGATATTGCGGCTTGTAAAAGTGGCAAATTATATGTTAGTAGCAATTAATAATGATGCTTCTATATACATTCCCTCAACAACTGTGTACACACACTAACGTCTGCTTTTCATCTAACCAATTACTAGTGATCAAACACATCTATTTAAACATTCTTGGTTTAATTAAATATATTAGCAACTAAATGAAAAATTATTTATAGAACAAAATATCTTTCCATCCGGTTAGTATCGTTTCATTCAATAGTACAATTTATTATTATACATCGTAATCGCAAATTGAAGAGAGTATATTTTAATAAATGTTATAATTATTTATTAATATATGTGTTCAAAGTAAATTATTTTTGTTTAATTTTAAACATTAACAAAAAAGCTAAATACCTAACAGTTAAGGTAAATGAAAAACGCTGCAAATTATTACTCAATTTATTTTGTTTCTTTCCAAATATGTTTTAAATTCAGGTTGTTGTTAATTTTAAAATCTGTTCTCAAATAAAAAAAACCCACAAATTATTTAAATTGTAACAATAATTATAATCATGTATGTTATAATAATATTCAAATAATAGTCATTTCATCTCAGGTCAAGGCTCAAGTCTCAAGGCTAATCATACACCCCATCCTAACTATTTCTAACCCAATTTTTTTCTCTCTTAGTTTTTATTAAGAATTTAATTATCTTCAGTCATTTTTATATAAGATACATGTTTTTTTTAGTTAATAAAAAATTAAATTTTCGTTAGTTTTTTCAGAAAGTTCATGGTTTCATATTGATAGATAGCTTCAAAAACTTGAAACTTGTTACAGCCATAAAATTTAGCAATTATAGTAGCACTTCCAGTTAGTCAACATTAATGAAATAGCTACTTTTAAACTACCCAAACATTTACCTGGCAAAACTACTTAATTACAGTTCATACAAATTTTATTTTCGAGTTCTGTTAATCTAAAACACATACACACGCACGTACACACAGATATTACTTTGCGAGACTTGTTTTTAAGGCAAAGAAATTTCAAGATAGTAGGACTTCACCTTACAATATATCCCTCACAAATCTAACCTCAATAATAAAAAATATATAAAACATGCTCATTTTATTTATGTTGGTTTTCCTATAATGACTATTTAATTTTATCATTCTCTATAAGATTAAACTTTAATCACTCAACTTGCAAACTAATCGAAGCAAGTTAATACAACGTAAAATGCTTTAAGATCTCATTTAATTTTTTTTTTCCCATGGCTCTACAGCCCTTGCAGGGCCCTGGCCTCCGCAACAACGCCTCTCCAGTCCTCCCTGTCAGCAGCTCGACCTCTCCACTGTCTGATCCCCATCCTCTGCAGATCGTTCTCTACATCATCCAGCCATCGCAGCCTGAGCCTTCCTCTTCTTCTTTTGCCTCCTGGTTTGCCATATAATAGCTTCTTTGGGTACCTATCTTCTCCCATCCTCATCTCCATCCATACATCAAATACGAGGTTATATATTTCATCCACCACCGCCTCACCCCCACACTTCAGGACCTCATTCGGGATACCGTCTATTCCAGGTGCTCTGTTGTTATGGAGTGCTCCAATTATTTCCACTATTTCTTCCCTATCCGGTGGCATTTCTTCTTCATCCACGTTCGACGAGTCTCTTCCATTTTCCAATAATGGTGTTTTATCATAAGTTGATCCCTCTTTATTCGGATTTAATAATTCTATGAAGAAGTGCTTCCATCTTTCCAGAACAGATCTTCTATCTCCAATCAAGTTCCCCTCTCTATCTTTAACGAATTCCAGCCTTGGTATAGATCTCATTTAATGCTTTCTCCAATTATTGACTATTTAAGAATGGTTATTGACATTGTTTTTAATATATGGCCCGTTCATTTTAAACCATTTTCATTGGGACTTATAATATTTAATGTGCTGTCGAAATACAAAATAGTTCCATTTAAAAAAATATTTCTGCGAAATTAACTTTTTTTGTGTGTGAGTATGCCATATAATGCAATTGGCATATCGTTCCAGCTATTCGAAAGATTTACTCTCCAAGTACTTAAGAAGAGTTGCTTTAAGCTTCTTAACAAATCGAAAAAAGTTCATAAATGAATCATCGGAACATACAATTTTTAAAATGTGAAAACCAACGGGATCGGAAATAGGTAGAACGCTGAGACCCCGAATTCAAATCCGGCTGCGGTAGATAATGTATTTAAACTGTTAACAGCAGGGGATGGGTTATATAAGATCTGGATACCCTCCTGGAGCTCATCCAACCTCTATAAAATGGGTACCCTTAATCGGAAGAAAACCTAGTGGTTGAGCATGATCTCGGACAAATCACCTCCTTGTACAACCTAGAAGCAGTACTGTCTCTACCACGTACAGAACCCATGACCCTCCATGCGTGGTAGTATTAAAGAATATTTTTTTCAAGCATTGGAACCAAAATTTTGTGTTTAGGTGGTTTTGAATAAATTATAACTTTGGAAACCAGACACTGAAATCACTGATATATATCTACCGCATTAAACACTGGTCTGCCTCAATTAGTCATTAAAAGGGGACAATGCCCTTTCCTCGATCCAATTAAATCGGTTCTATACAGAAAGTCGTGTATTCTAATACGGATACAGTGTTACAATAATTCCAACAACTGATTAAAATTTCCTGTTAAACTTTCAAGGATCAATACATCAGTTTACATAATGTTAAATAAAAATGCAATTTCCCATTCTAACTAGGAGGGAAAAGGTTAAATGGGAAGAGGAAGAACTAAAAAGTACATATTTTTATAATACATTATACATATTAAGACATATTTTTAATAATTGTTGATTAGTGACATAAATTATATAAAGGATAAGAATGTTTGAGTGGTAATACAGCGAGGGAACAGATCGTCTCCATCTGCACCAAGTTCGACATAAAAAGCTCAAATTAAAAATAAAACCCGGTCTCTTTGCCGTTGTACAAAATGATTTTTCTCAATTAGTGAGCAAGAAATAACCTTGGATCGAAGAAACATATAATATTTATAATATAGAAATATATAATACAATAACCCTATAATTAGATTATAATATAATATGTTTTATGTGGAAGATAATGGCCCGGGTGGAGGTCAAAATATTTCTCTTAAATAGGGATAAATGTTTTTTAAAGAGGCAATGTTCCGACCCACATTCCAGGTCCTCTTCACAAACAATTAAAAATTACAAAATTATTTTAAATTGACTAAATTATTAAAAATGACTAAATTATTATAAATGACTAAATTACGGCAAAATGTTAAAGTTAAAATGTATAAGCATCAAGAGTATAAATAACTTAGTGATAAAGGAAATAAAGAATAAAATAAGTAATACAGAGATTAGTAAAAATTAAAGCATAAGGTAATAAAGATAAAAATTAAAATTACAACTGGTTAATATTAAAATTGTAAAATTGTATTCTCCCCCTTTTCTTTTTTTTCCACCACACAGATACCTTGATGCTTAAAAATTTAAATTTTAATATTCATCAATTTTAATTTTTATCTTTACTACCTTATAAATAATAGCAATATCAGATTAAAAAGAGTTTAGTAAACACCGTTTAATGTATTCTTTACTTATAAATATAATGATAAAAATTAATCGTGACAATTTGAGTTTGACAGAGGAATAACGCGTATAATTTGTGAAATGGGAGTCGATCCGCTGTTAGACAGACAAGATTACGCTCTAGTATTATTTTATTTTAATATTTTATATTTTTAATTTTTTCACAAAGGACACATTTTTTTTTTCATTTCTACCTGTTCTGGAAAATCTTTAAAATGATCACCAGAATAATAAAACTTAATTATTGGAGTAGCTATGACACGTAGCCAGACGGTGCAATAGAGTAGATATGCCAGCCGGCGCGGTGCAATATGGTTCCTAATATGCACTAGTGATCACAGACCGCCTAGATCTGCATCTCTGTCAACAGGGGATCTAATGTATTGAAATAATCCAAGAGAAGGATATTTAATATGTAAGTTTTAAAATATTTTGAAAATTGGAATGATAGCATTTAATTTTCAGGGCATGACCGAAAAACTCAATAAAATTATAATCGGTAACTATTTTGGTTCGCGGTTTAATAGGGTTTAAAACCAGAAGAATTGCGTTCCCCTTTACTATTTGATTTAAACTAAAGTACGTCTTCAGATATACACCACTCTGTAGATTCCTACCTCCTTCATACTTTCTCATTATCCAATCCTATCTCTCCAACAGGTCATTAAAAGTAAACTCATCCCTCTTTCCTTAATCTACTGGTGTTCCTCGAGGCAGTATCCTCGATCCAATCATCTACACAGTTTTACAACTGACTTCCCAACCCTAATACTATCATCACCACATATGCGGATGAAACATTTCTATTACCAGTCGACACTGATCTAGTCATAGCATCCCATACTCTTCAATTCCATACCAATGAGCTTGGGTTCCTAAAAGTGGTGTCAAAACATGACAATTAAAATAAATTCCGGCAAATCCCTTCAAATCATCTTTACCCTTTGTCGTAAACCAATGACTTCCTGTCCTCCTGTATTATTTAATAACATCCTATTAATTCCTGTAAAACATTTCCGGTACTTATTACTTTACCTTGACAAACGTTTAACTTGTAATCCTCATACTGGACTGAAATGACAAGAAACACCTCGCTATTTCAGGCTATTTTAACATTTACTAGACAAACGCTCTAAGTTCCCAATTAATTACAAAATACTCATATACATTTCAACTATAAAACCCATCTGGATTTACTGAGTTGATGGCTTAGTTTCAGGGCTCCACTAAGCCATTGAATTCCTCCCGTATTAAATCCTTATAATCCAAAATCCTCCGTAAAATCCTTAATGCTCCTTACTTTGTTGGGTACAGAGTAATTCACAAAGGCCATAATGCTCCATTTGTTACTGATTTGCCCCGAATCCGATATCAATCTTTTCATGACAAACTTGGTTCCCACTCAAACCCACTAGTTTCAAACCTAGCAACCTCTCCAATTTCTGATAATCCTCCGAGGCGTCTGAAAAAATAATGCCTTCGTGACCTTATAGTTGATTTATTGTAGATACAGGAAGGATGTTTCATAATTCCATAAGTCTGTGATAACTAGTAAAAACAAAACATGCATTACCTTTCTTTTTTAGTGTAGTAGTTAGCATAACCACCTCCGATCTCCAAGATCGCGGGTTCGCATCCCGTCAATAGGCCCTAGGATTTTTTAGAGGGAGTAAAAAATCTTGGTTTATGCCGTCCTTCGGCAAGGGCGTAAATTAGGGATCCTGAGCCTTTGCGATGTCAGATTCTAGTTAAAGAATTCTATCTTAATAATACCTGGATAGACAATATTTATTAATCCCAGTTTAGCATCATTCGATCTGCCGTTGAAGCATAAAGTGACGTTAAATGAATACTTAAACAAACCAACTCGGAAAAAAATAAACCTTAAATAAAAGGGCGGTTCATGGTAGAAAATTTTCTGGTTGTTGTTTTTCCGTCTGGACAATACTTGGTTCTTTCATTTTTGCCTCGAAACTTAAAAATTAGATTAAAAAAAATAGAATCTTTAGAGCTATTTTGTATGGGCGTAGTTTTTTTTGCAATAAATATTGACCGAACAGTTATTTTTAACTTTTTAAAATATCATAAAAACAAACTTGAGCATAAGCAAAATGTTAAAATGAGAAAAAAAACATTACTTTGATTTCCTTGCATTTCCAATGTTACCTATAATTAATTTGATTTATCTTATGTTGAATAATGCAAATTTTCTATAAATTGTAATTGTATTTAATCTGTGGGACATATAATTTTTTTAATACGTCTATTGATCACTAACTTTGAAGGATGAACAACGACTTAAAAAATAAACATAAGGTATTAAGTAGAATAATCGGTCCAAACAAAGGAGTACATTGGAGAATATACGAATTTACACATAATGTTATAATACAATAGTAAACGAATAAATTAATATAAAAACAAGGTATACACCGACAAAAAGGCTAGAATAAATTTTATAGAAGCGGAGAATATATAAAATATGATAGCGCTAATGAAAACCGGTAATGAAGTAGTTAGGGGTCGAAACTACTATCACGAAAATTACTAGGGGCTTGTAAAGTTTTTGGGCTTAGTAGCGGATGAAGATAATTATTGCTAAGCCGACTGGTAAACGTCCGAAGGATAGACCGAGGCGTAGGTTGGAGGATTGCTTCAAGGGTGGTTTTAAGGGTTTGGGTGTTAATCCTTTGATAGAAGTTTTTAAGCAGTGATTTTATTTTCTAGTAACCTTATTGCGATTACCATTTTCACCCCCTGAAAGAAAAAATAGAAACACTACGCTAATTAACAGGATCCCACACTTGGAAAAAAAAACAAGATAGGAGATAACCAATAAAGGAAAAAAAAACTTTTCCAGCGTCAATGTATCTTCGGAATTATGGAGTTTTGATGGGTACGTAAGTATTCATAAATTGAAAATGGTTCACTAGTTATCATAACAAAACTACATCTGCATTTTGAATTAAACTAAAAATGATATCACCGATAAACTTAGTAATCTTACTGCCTCTTTAAATATATATCTCGTTGGGTGAGGTACTGCCGGAAATTACTGATGTATTACATTTAAAGTAGAGCTGATATAAAGAAAGATAAATCAAAATCGTAATATAGGAACGCTTCGCTTGGCACAATTTCTACCATAATCAAATAACGAAAAAAAAAAATAACAGGGTAAACTTTCCTGCCCTGAAGGATAAACCATAGAGGAACAGTTCTGCCAACCCCCTCCAGTTACGGCAGTTAAAAACCAATTAACTCTTAGTAATTGGCACAGCCTCCGTAACCTTCGCGGGACCATGAGGGGAGGCTGCAAAACGATTTCTCCACACGTCCTCACCTAACCGACGCATCGAATTTTTGTTCAATCCCCCCCCCAAAAAAAACAAATATTCAGTGAACAGCAACTAATTTTAAAATATTATCTTTATTCACAGAAGTATATAGATAAAAAGTAAAAAAAAATGATAACTTTGATTTCATTGCGATTCAAAGGTTGCTTCAAATTTGACGGTTTGAATTTATATTTTATTGAATAAGGGAACTCTTCTATAAATTGTAATGGCACTTATCTATTACTAAAGTTACTAACATTACAATATTAATATTGCTCGGTTGACTTTTCGGATAAGTATATTAATTCAGTCGCATCAATAGAGGTGAAAAAAATGAATAATTGATAAATGCAAACCGGTTAACAATCAATAAATGTGGGAGTTATTATATTTTATTCTCAAGCTGGTGGATAGTCATTTAAATTTGAACTATATGAAACATAAAAAAAAAAAAAAAATGTCTTATAAGTTTCCCTTACTAAGTATTTAATATAATTAAAATAGTTTCATATCCATAATTCAATAATTAGGACTTCATACTTGACATACAACGCTAATTAATTCTTTAATTACTAAATATGTATTTAATGTAACGACATGGTTTGTGTTGACTATTTTCTTCCTTACTCTATCTTCCAGTCAACCATCCCCTCGTTTGTCATGGTTTGTGATTAGTAAAAGAACAGAAAGTTAGAAATAAATGTTGATCATTTTTAAACTAGTTTTTAGACATTCTATTTAGCATTTTATTTTATAGTTTTGTACATAATTGTATAACATTCTATATATTGTAAAAAATATGTGTAAGCTTTGAGAGTTTTTTAAAAGTATTATTGGTGACGAAAGTTATACAAATCGCTACCTTAGTATTACAGGGTTGTATGTTAAAAATCAGATATTTTGATATAAAATGGTTTTATGTATTGAAAACTATACATAGATCTTCAAAACATCGAAAAATCGCGACAGAGTATCATACAAAGACAAAAATACAAAGGTGCATGTCGTGAAGATTTTAAATCGGAGTCGCATAGTCCTATGTTACACATAGAACCTTGCTATTCTAAAACCTTTACGACTTCGGAAACACAAGGGCTTATGTTATAGCATACACCCATGTAATCTGTTAAATGTCCGAATGTTTATCCTCAGTTCAACCGAAATGAGTAATCGACAAAGAAGAGGGAGAGGAAAATTAAAAAGTAATGATAGTATTAATGCTTTTTCTTTTTGATTAATAATCGAGTTCAGGTATGCGAATTATTCTACACTGGATCACTAGGAATACACCTGAAACCCATATATACTGTTCTTAAGCATGCAACAGAAACGAATACTTTTCGAAATAATACGCAAGGAAAACTTGAAAATAAGTATACTGCAGATATAGCCGTAGATCTGGTACTACAGCTAACACTGTTCTGCACGAAAATCCTCCTTCAAACCAAAACATGCTTTCTTACTGTTAGCAGATGTGCTGAACACGAATTTGAAGTCAGATTTTGTGTATCACGCACAGTTTCTTGAGAAATTCTAGTTTTTTATCCAAAAAGGTGAGTTTTTTGTGGATTTGACGAATTTTTTTTTCGGCATCAAAACATAGTGAAAAAAATTCAAAAGCCCGATGATTTTGAGCGCAATGAAGTATATTTGAATGAAAAAAATTTGATGGGAATATTACAAGTGGTTAAAGCAATATGGCTAAAAGTGTTTTTTCAGTTTTTGAGCTTGAGGCAGGGATTTGGTCTCTACCCGGATCTTTAGGGGAATGACCCTCCTTTATCTTTTATGGTGGTACCCTTTTCATTCAAATCCTTACCTGCCCCCCTTTCACCCTCAATACCCCAACTCCCCCCCCCCTCCCACTCAGCCCCTATCTTGTCACTATTTTCTTCTAGGATTTGATCAGTAGTCTCGAGGCTTTCGCTAAACTCACTTAGTTGGATATTCAGCTGTGCTATCATTGTTTTTGGAACAGTTCACTTTTTCTCTGTAATGTCACGACAGTGTATAAATAAGCCTGATTCCTTTTGCTATGTTTGTGGTGAAGTCACATTCAAGTCCACTCAGAAACCTCTGACTCCGCTGGTGAAGAAGGCATACGAGTTATACTTTGGATGTAAAGTAAGTGATCAGGACAAATCATGGGCTCCTAAAATAACTGTAGTTCATGCTCCCGTTCTCTGAGTGGTTGGCTAAATGGGACACATAAGTCAATGCCATTTGCAGTTCCCATGATATGGCGAGAACCTACAAATCACGTGACCGATTGCTATTTTTGCATGACCACAATCAAAGGTTTCTCGTTCAAGAGCAAAAAGCTCAGCTGCTTGGGTCAAGGTTGCAACAATGGAACCTCTTGGAAGGAGGCGTGAATATATCTTTCTTCAGAAAACGGAATCAGGAGTTCTATGCTTTTTCTCGATGGAAGAAAATCTTGTATTTTGCAATGATGTATTTCATTTGCTCCAGAAACTTGATCTGCCAACCAATCCAGAGGAATGGAGACTATTCATTGACAGCTCCAAGTTTAGTTTAAAAGGAGTACTCCTTCATAATGGAAACAAACATCCATCTATCCCAGTAGCTCATTCGGTCCACATGAAAGAAACCTATGACAACATGAAGATACTTCTACAAAAAATCAAGTACCATGAGTACAAATGGCGCATTTGTGCAGATCTTAAAGTGGTAGCCATGCTTACGGGACTCCAAAGAGGTTACACTAAATTTTGTTGTTTTTTGTGCGAGTGGGACAGCAGAAAAAGAGGAGACCATTATGTCGTAAAAAAATGGCCAGAGCGTAAGGAAAAAGTAGGTGAAAAAAAAATTGCCAATCCTCCATTAGTGGACAAAAACCAAATAATTTAACCCCCACTCCACATAAAATTGGGGCTAATGAAAAACTTCGTAAAAGCAATGGACAAGGAAGGAGAAGGTTTCATGTACTTAAAACAAAAATTTCCGCATCTCAGCGATGCTAAGATAAAGGAGGGAATTTTCGTAGGACCCCAAATTCGACATCTACTCAAGGACCTCACTTTTGAAGCATAGTTAAATACTACTGAGAAAAAGGCTTGGATTGCTTTTCTAGATGTATGTGCTAAGTTTTTGGGAAACAAAAAATCTAGAGACTACCGAAAAATAGTCCAAGAACTGCTTACTTCATATAAAACATTGGGGTGCAATATGTCCTTAAAAATACATTTCCTGCATAGTCACCTAGACTTTTTCGCCCCAAATTTGGGTGCAGTTTCGGACGAACATGGAGAACGATTCCACCAAGACATATCCAGAATGGAAAAAAGATATTCTGGCAAATGGAATGGAAGATGCTGGCGGATTACTGCTGGACACTGCAGCGGGAGACAGAGGAGGAAGAGTACAAAAGAAAAAAAACTACTCATTGACGATGTGTGTATATTTTTTGAGTTGTGTCATATCTAGTATTATACCTGATAGCATGCAGGATTCAATTAATTATATTTTATCGTTGAAAAAGAAAAAAAATCTGTTATAATAAAGACAATAATTTTCAAATACAATTGTTCATTTTTTCCAAGTTTCACCTCTTTTCTCTCAAAATCAGAGGGTGATAGAATTTTTCTGAGTTCGGATTCGGACTCAGCACACCTGAAAACATGAGAAACAGGCAAAATTGTTCAAGGGAGGGGAGAAAAGTTTTTTTTTGCAGAACATTGTAATCGGTCTGTTTCCCAAAATTGAGAGTCATTATTGTCGATCTGATACTAAGAGGGAGCTTATCAAAGATGATCAATCCATTCGAAAATGTATGATCTATGTCTAATTTTCGTGGGAGAAACAGGTTTCAGTCCTATCAAATCATATGTTTTTCGCAAAATATTTTGAAATGAGTATAACTTATCTTTCCATAAACCGTTGAAAGACCTATGTGATCTGTTTGCAGATATAGATCTTAAAAAAAAAAGCTAACAACTTTAAGCGAAGAAAATATATTAGAGCAGCATCTAATTAAGAAGAGATGCATGGACGAGCTGGTAATGGAATTGCTAGCTCAATATATAAAATTTTAAACATTGTAATAGAAGATTTTCCCTTATTCGGGTATTTGGTATTATGGGATGATAGCTGAGTTCCGCAATAGTTTGATGAGGTTTTCCATTGCTCGTATTCTACAAATAAGTCCAGCTTTTTAAAAATATCACTATCGAAATTTCCGTACCCGGGCATTCATGCATTTAGGAGGTGCAATTGAACGGAGCTTGAGACAATCGGAATATTTGTCTACCTTACTTTTGAGAGCATCATTGAAAGTTTTTTGTTTTTTTAAAATTTATTTATTGATATTTACAACTGTATAAAAATAAAAAATACATCCAGTAAATAGGCTATGTGATATAAAATGACATGAGTAATGGCGAGTTGAGAAACTACCCACTGGTAGTACTCAAATCACTAGTTCAACTAAGAAGGTCACGTGCCCATCTTCTTTTCAGACGCCTCGGAGGATTATCGGGAATCGAAGAGGAAGCTAGGTTTGAAACTAGAGGGCTTTGAAAGTTAATACGAACAAGCTTAACAGAATACTTCTGGATCTCAGCTAGTATTTTTCCAAACTGCAATATAATGCCGTTCCGCTTTCAAATGTAATATCCCTAGAATTCAGAAAATCATTTTACGAAGTGAAGTACCGAACGCCCTCTAAGTCTCGCTGAATCTAATCTGAGGCAAAGAAATCTGAGAACAGTAACAACAGGAAGTGAAGGAATACCTCTGATTAATAAAATTGATGATGTAACAGCTGACCTTCACTAGCATGAAATACTCTGACAATTTTATGAAACTAGTTTTGCCAAAATATGTAAAGATTTGAAGAAACGTAAAATTATGCCTAGACATATAATGATTCAATGTTACGTTGTCATAATTATTGTTCTCATCCTCTTTGTGTAACACAGTTCTATGTTATTTTAATTCTTCAATATATATTATTATTCTTTCATTTTTCATTTACAGTTTTTATGGGATTCTTTTTCTCCTGTTCAATGTCACCCGACTGCATTGAAAAAAATAATATTCAATCACCTAAAGAATCCGTTTGTCAGAATCTTTGACACTGTTTTTCTCGTTTTCATATATCTGTATCATAGAACTTGGTAATTCTAAGAAACCGAAATGACAAGGAATATTTTTATTTTATATTTATAAATAATAATATAGAAATACTTGTAAACCTAAATTAAAAGTTTTGTTTTTCATAAATTAATAAAAAATAACACCAGTTTTTATTAGCGCCTACATTTTCCACTTAAGTTTATAAATTGTAACACCCTTGTTAATAATCTCGAATTTCATAGTTAACTCAACAAAATGGTTCTAATTATTAATTTGAATTCATTGATTTCATTTTTTTGCCAAATGGTAAAACTTTTATTTATTTTTTAATTCTGTTTGCCTTTTAACCCATGGGCCATTAGAATGGAGCAATGGTAATCCATTAATAGACCTCGATGCACATAAAAATTGCAAAAAAAAATTATGTTCAAATAATAAGTATTTAAAATAACTAAATACATTTATTATCATTTCTGTTATCCATGTATAATTATATTTTAATTTTATCTAACTGTCTGTTTCTTCACATTACTATAACTTCAGTATATAAATTTTGTAATTCTTCCTTCGTACTACGACGGTTTATATTGTATCTTTCTGTTTCTTTAGCCCTGAAGATGACCTACATCTTAGGCCGCAACGCTGGCACAATTAAAAAATAAGTTTCACTTATTTTTTGTAATCTTTGACTGTGCCTCTGACCAATTCAATCCATCATTATTTAAAATAACCTGTTATTCTTGTTTTTTTTCATTTTTTTTTTTAAATCAGATCAATACTTTAATTTTCTTAATCCTACTAATATGGATAATGAAACGATAGAGCTTTTATTTGTTTATGATAAATATACAGATCAGTAAAAATAAGATTTTATTTCAAACGTCAGGCATAATAAAATATAATATCTTATAGCAAGTATGATTTATAAGTAACTAAGAAAGATCTATTTAGACAATAATATATCATCGAACCAAAATGGTCTTGCTACTGTTTTACCGATTCGGTGAGGACAGTTGATCGTCAGTAAAACTTCTTAACAATAGGAAAACCAAAGGTACCGTTCTTGGTGAACCATTGTTCCAAGGTGTGTAGGAGCTTGGTGAACCGAATACACGATTTCCAGCACAACGAAAGAAGTGGAAGCTCAATAGTTCAACTCGACATGACGAACAGTTGTTTACTTCTTTTTTTTTTTTGTAATGTAAGTCCACATACTGAATTGAAAAACAGTTCGGTGTTTTTATTTAAAAATTGGAAGAAAATTAAAGTTTTAATGTAATTAAAATTCATGTTAGTAACAAAAATTTTGTTAGTTAGTTCAAACCTAGGTACTATTTTTACTTCAAAATTAATATCGTTCTGAAAAGAAAAATCCAGCTAATTTTACTGGCTCTCGTACGTTTTATGTCTTTTTCTACTTTACTAAATATATATATATATATATATATATATATATATATATATATATATATATAATATATATTTTTTAAAAAGGCTCTATGATAAAGAACTGATTGAACACTATTATACATTATATTCTGGAAAGTTTTTTTTCCTATACATGCATTCTATACAATAATATATTTTATAAACAAAATCAGGAAAAAAAGTTTTTCATTGTGGATAAAATAAGCCCTAGTTATTTTACATGCGTATTGCCTAAACTATATACATTTTATATAAAATTACATCGTTAAATTCAGTCACAATTGTTAATATTGTATTCATAAATAATTTTGAAATGGCACTTCGACAAACTTCAAAGTTGGACAAATGGACCATTATTGCCACAATATATCTCCAGTATATAGGACTCTCTGTCCTCTACTCAGAGGTGAAACTTTTCCAATTATATAAAAATCTATTGAAAAACTTTACTAGTAAATCACAAGTAATATTGAAAAGTTCGAGTTCTATCTTAGGAAGATAAATCAATTATTTTTTCTTTGTGGATGTTTCAGTTTATTGGATAAACTCTTTACTTATTTAATAATATTAATACTTTGTATAAATTATAGAATAAACTTTTAACAATAATCAAAACTATATATTTACTTACTCCTTGGCATTACGGTCCTACAAGGACCAGGGCCTCATCTACCACTCCCTTCCAATTACTCCGGTCCATAACCAGTTCTCTCCAATGTCTGATTTCCAGCTGATGAAGATTGGCCTCCACATCATCTAGCCATTTAGTACGGGGCCTTCCTTTGGGTCTTCTACCACCGAGCTTCCCAAACAACAGTCTTCGGGACATTCTTGTTTCCGGCATCCTTACCACATGGCCCAACCATCTCCTCAATCGAGCTCTTTTTACGAAAGGCACTAAGTATGAAGAACCAAAGTCGTCAGGATCCTCCATGTTCCCTGGTCATAGATGGGTCCATAACTCCACCGCAGTATTTTTCTCTCCCAGACTTCTTTCTGTTTTTTATTCAGGACCCAACTTTCACATTGTCGCTATAGGCCTGACAATGGTTTTATATAATGTGATCTTGGCTCTTTTTGATATTTGCCCAGTTATAAAAGTATTTTGTATTGTATACTAACAACAATTACTAGCGGCAAGTCTTGCTTCTACACCCTCTTCTATCTGATAAAGTATTACTATTGCACTATTTAGGCGAACAAGTTTTCTTAGTAGCCCTAGCTCCAGCATGGCATGTAACAGTTTGCTACGGTTTATGCTACCGTAGGCCTACTTAAAGTCGATAAAGAGATGATGCAGGTCAACATTATATTCTTAGCCTTTCTTCAATACCTGTCCTAGAGCGAATATCTGGTAATTTGTTGATTGACCAGGCCTAAACCCACATTGATAGTCCACAATTATTAACTCAGACCACACTGACAGCCTTCTGTTCAAAAGTATTGCTAATACCTTGTTCGCAATGCTGAGTAATGCAATGCCCCTGTAATTATTGCAGTCGGTTTTGTCACCTTTTTTTAGTATCGGTACAATAGCTGCCAGGTTGCACTCGTCTGGGATCTTTTCTTATTAGCTGATACAGTTCTTCCCGAAGTTTCTCACCACCACATCTCAGGAGTTCAGTACTTATTTCATCTGGCCTTGGAGACTTATAGTTTCTTAGGCTGCCTATAACATCCTCCACATCCTCTTTTTCTGGGGATTTTCAGCTCCTCCATCTGTTTCAGCCTTGTCAAACATTTCAGCCACGGCATCTAGATCTATTACATGACACTCCTTACCTGAATTTAAGAGATTGCAGAAATGCTGCCACCACCTTTCCAATACGGCGGAAGGATCCGCTGCGACCTCACCGTTTTCCTGTTTGCGTATATTTGTTCAGGCCTGAAAACCCTTCTTTAGTTCTTGTATACACTTGTAAAACTTTCTGGTTTGCTTCGTTTCAGGTTGTTCTTGCAGTTTCTTTATTTGGTCATTTTCATAAGCTCTTTTTTTCCTTCTACAGAGAAGCTTTGTCCTTCTTCTTTTTGTCACACATTCATCTCTGCTTGGTCTTGTTTTTCGATTAAGCATTTTGAATATGGGCTCATTTCTCGCTTCGATGGCTTTGACACATTTCTTATCAAACCAATTTCCCTAGGGCCTCATCTGCCGCACTTTTAACTGCCTTTTCGAGAATATCCCATTTCATCAATACTACATGGCGGTACTATATAAGGAAGTGGAGTGGATCAGTTGTAGAGTGTTAAATTGCCATGCTAAGGGTTCTGGATTCAAATCCTGATTGCTGGCAGACTTTTATATAATCTGTTAATGGCTGGAGATGGGCTCTATGGGACCTAGAACCCTCCTGGGGCTCACCCAGCCTCTATAAACTGGTTACCCAAACAAGGGGGAGGTCTGTCGGTTAAGCGTGACCTAGGACAAATTACCTCCTTGCACAATCGTTGTCCAAGTACAGTACAGTCTTTAACCCGTATTGAAGCTTAGACCCTCTATGGGTTGTAGTGTTATAGGCTACAGGTACAATATTAGCTTGGCCAAATAAAAAGTATAAAAGATTTACAATGTGTTATAAATAAACCTTAATATTTTACAACAAATTTTGATCATTTTAGCTAATTACTGGTATATTTAATATTATGTGATATGTATATATATATATATATATATATATATATATATATATATATATATATATATATATATATATATATATATATATATACATAATTCTGTATTCTATATATACTCTATACTATATATTCTATACACAAAGAGCAACCACAGTTTAAACATGCCAATGTCTGAAAATTTATTAAGTAAATTAAAAAGTCGATAACAAATAACAAAAAAATAATCACTCACAGTCTAGCGCTACAGTCCTTGTAGGACCTGTGCCTGCTCCAACAACTTGCTCTACTCCGCCCTATCTGAAGCTATCCTCCTCCATCTCCGCACTCCCATCCTACGCAGATCCTCTTCCACATCTTCCATCCATCTCAATCGGGGTCTACCCCGTTTTCTCCTTCCTCCCGGAACATCATACACCTTTTTTCGAGGAAGCCATTCGGATCCATGCGTCCAATATGACCTGACCAGCCAGGCCTTCTCTTTCTAATGACCGTTACTAAGTCTGGCTCCGCTAGCAATTCCATCAGTTCTGCATTACTTCTCATTCTGAATTGCTCGCCTTCCTTAATAGGGCCATATATTGTTCTTAATACTCTTCTTTCCCAAATTTTGAGGTAATCTTTGGCTTTTTTTGTTAGGACCTATGTCTCGCTGCAATATGTAACAACGGGGCATAAAAAAGTAAAACAAAAGTACATTTAGAAAAAATAATAATACCTGAATAAACTGAATTGATGATGTTTCATTAGAATATCAGCATAAAATGAAGTTACAATTATAAAAAAAAAAATAAAAGACTAAATGGAAATAAAACATATGTTACAAAAAAAAACTTAACTATTTAGCGTAGGTTGCACAAAAGCTTACATTATTACTCCTTTGCTCATAAACTATTTTACATCCCCCCACTTTGAAACATTTATTTTTATAAAAAAATAAAGTTATTTTACATACAATTACAAAATTCTTAATAAAGTCATTTCTCTTTATTTTAACTAATGCAGTACTCTCTTTAGGTACCGTATCCATAGGCCATCTAACTGTATCGTCATTTCTTTGTTTATCGATTCTTTTTAAACTATTACTTTTTTGTATTCTTTCCATAATATTCAAATTTTCATATTGGATTTGCTTAAAAGTTCGTATAGCATCTAATCCTAGTAAAATTTTATATTTAAATGTATGACTGTCTATAACATGAAATTCCATAACTTGTTGAATCATTCCTATTTTTAATCTCAACTTTGCCCTTCCGGCTTCTAAAATATGACCAGATAAAGAGTTCAATACATCAGATTTTTTATCAACGTAATTTGTAAGTTATCAATAACGTCTTTGTGGATTGACGAAATAGTTGAACCAGAATCGTATAGTGCTTCAAAAAATGTATCTTTTATATTTACATAAATTATGATTAGTTTCTCTGGTATTCTGTCCTCCAAACTAGATAGTCATGCCTCATCTTCATTAACATTCATAATTTAATACATTTCATTTTCATATATATCTTTATCACTAATATTTACACTTTTCTCAGCTTTAATTCTAACTTTATTTCTACAAAATATTTCTGGATGAAATCTGTTAGGATAATTGAATTGTTTACAAATAGTGCAAGGAGTTTTTGTGATTTTTCTAGTGGAAACATGTGCTTTTTGCTATTGTTTATATCTACATCGTCTGTTTTACTGTTGTTTAACTGTTGTTTAAATCTTGATCTAGAGGGTACATAAACATTTCCCAAATTAGCGACTTCTTGAAACAAGTGATCAATTGTTATTATGTCCGTTTTCTTTAATTAACTTACCTAAGGGTCACTTACCGTCGCCCGGATGTGGGCCGGAACCGTCCGAGATGGGACATGGGAAAAAGGAGAGATCCCGAAGGACATAAAAAGGAGAGGCCGGGTGCACGGGATAGGCGACCAGGAACAGAGAGGAGGAACGAGAGAAGAGAGGAGCGGAGGTGCCAGGAATGCGGGAAAACGGGGCATTTGATGGCCGAATGTCCCCGCACCAGGTGTTTCGAATGTGGAGGAGAAGGACACATGGTGCGACAATGCCCGTACTTGTACAGGAGGAGTCAATTACCGAAGCCTGAACCCATGGAGGTAAACACACAGAGGTCGCGGAGAGGTCCCGGAACAGCGAGGAGAAGCGACTCTTCCGGCGAAGAGACGGAGATTTCCGGAGCTTCAGAAACCGAAGGCGAAGGACCAGGGAGCAGCGGTGGCGAACGGTATAGAAACCGAAAAGGCGTTCAGAGGCGGACCGGAGCAGGGGATAGCAGGACAGCGGCTTTCTGAGGGGAGAGTCTGCAGAGAGGCGACCGCACCGAGACCTGCAATAGCGTAAGAGGTAAGTCCTGCTGGTTGCCAATCATTAGACTAAGAGGGGGAGTGCAGTGCTTGGTTGACACGGTGAGCTCTAACACCATTGTAACAAAAGGGGCGTTAGAGAAGTTGTACGGGAATAAGAGGGTACTCCAGATTCGCGGTTGCAAATGTCAGCTAATCACTCTTGGTGGGCCTTGCAAAGTAGAGGGGGAATCAATTATCGAGACCAATCACTGGACGGGGAAGCGCGGGAATTTGAATGTCCACGTAGTGGGTGAGATGACCCGGCATTACCAGGTAATAATAGGGTGCGACCTATTAGAGCGGGCAGGAGCAAGGGTTAGAAATAACCGAGGTAAATGGCACATCAGAATCGGATTGCCCACATACCGCTGTAGAGGGACCGCAAGGGGTCCGGAAACTCAAATAGGCGCGGTAAACAAAATCGAGGACTGGAAGGGGGACATTCAGAGGGAGTTCCGCGATATTTTTTTTAACGAGGGGGATATGTTAGGGGTAACAGGCCGGACGGTTCACGAGGTTCCCTTGAAGCAAGATAGAGTTACGTACATTAAGGAACGGAGATATCTTCAAGCACTTCGGTCCCATATCCGTGAGGAATTAACGAGCCTTAAGCAACAGGGGATCATCGTCGATAGTACTTCGCCATATAACAGTCCCTCATGGGCGGTTAGGAAGAAGAGTTTACCAGGGGACGTGAAAGAACGGTACAGAGTGGTGGTAGACTATCGAAAACTTAATGAGAACACCGTTGATGAGAGATATCCGATCCCGAGGTTCGAAGATATTTTAGATAGGCTGAGCGGAGCCACCATCTTTAGCAAGCTGGACCTAAAAGCAGGTTATCACCAGATAAAGATGCATCCTCGTGATCAGCACAAGACAGCGTTTAGCTTTGAGAGAGGGCATTACGAGTTCACGCGCATGCCGTTTGGACTCAAAAACGCCCCAATCACCTTCCAGCGCTTGATGGATGAATTCCTCAGGGGCTTAGGAGAATCCTTCTGCCAGGTGTACATGGACGACCTCCTCGTCTTTAGCAAGACCGAGACGGAACACGTGGACCATTTGCAAAGAGTTTTTGCCAAGATAAGAGAGTTCGGTCTAAAATTGTCGAGGAAGAAATCGATTCTGGGCCACGAGCAAATCACGTTTTTGGGCCATAACGGGGTCAAAACGGACGCGACGAAAGTTGAAGCGATTCGCAAGATGGCTGTGCCGCAGGATGTTAAGGGTATACGTCGTCTCCTGGGAACCCTCAATTACTTCAGGAGGTTTATACCAGACATGGCAGCATATTCAGTGCCTCTTAACAGATTGCTCAAAAAAGGGTCGAGAATTGTCATCACACCGGCCATAGAAAACAACATTCGAAGATGTATGGAGAGGCTACAAGAAAAACCAGTGCTTGCGTTCCCGGACTTTCAGAAACCCTTTGCATTAACCACGGATGCGAGTGAATATGCGTTGGGGGCGGTGTTGTCGCAGGGAGAGGCCGAGGGTGAGCGTCCGATAGCTTGTCTGATGCGGAAACGAGGTACAGCCCGCTGGAAAGAGCTTGCGATCGTGTGGGCAGTGGAGCATTTTCGACCATATATCTTCGGAAGGCAGTTCCGCGTGCACACTGACCACATGCCGCTCCAATGGATAGGAAAGCTCATGGAGACCTCGGCGAGAGTGTCAAGATGGAAGGAGTTTCTGTCACAGTACAACATGGAGGTTATATACAAGCCAGGGAAGGAAAACGTTGTAGCGGACTGGCTTTCTCGGGCCATTACAACGAACGCGGTAGAAGAGGTGGGCGAATCGTCACGGGACGTGCGGCAATTCCTCAGCGAATGGACACCGGAGAGAGAGGGAGGCGAGGCAACGGGGGGGGGGGCAGAACCACCATCCGACGAGAGCTCTACAGAGGACAGACCCAAAAATATGGAGGAGCTGGATGACATCATCAACGACAAGAGGCGTCAAGTAATTTGGAAAACGCGGACATCAGGGCTACTGAAGATCGATTTCGCGAAGTACGGAACACACAACATTATTACGGTTTGGTCACAGCCCGGAGTGGGGGATGTCCAAATTTGTAGAGTCCTTAAAGACGTGTCAAAGCAGGGGAAAGTGCACCATATTTACGTAGGAAATGCCACTATTTGGGATAAAATTCAGAGGGTATGGAGGTCGGAGCGTATTGGGTTGGACCGCAGCTTTATTTGTTGTAAACGAATGGTGGAGACAGTCCGCGAGGAAGAACGTCAAAAAGAAGTAACCCTACCTCATCACCAGGAAAAGACGAACCATCGCGGGATTTCAGAGACGATGATGGCATTACGGCGGAGATACTTCTGGGTCAACATGAAGAAAACAGTGACCGAGATCATTGGGACTTGCGAAGTGTGCCTACGCACAAAATACGATCGACATCCGCCGAAGGCCCATACAAGAAGAAACGGCCACAGCAGACGCGCCTCTCATGGACCTACAAATAGACACATTTACCTGGAGGGGGTATAAATGGGTGACAATGGTAGACCTATTTAGTAAAGTAGCTATGGCACACCAAGTACAGGAACGATCGGCGGATGCAGTGTTAGGGGCGCTCCAACGATGGTTTCAGTTTTACGGAGTCCCTGAACAGATATCATCAGACGGGGGTCGGGAGTTCGACAATGCGGCGATTCGGGAGGAGATGCGTGTTTTAAATGTCAGGTGGCACCTCAACACGCCGGGACATCCTAAAAGTAGAGGCTGTATCGAACGCCTTCATAGCACCCTAAGTGAGCACCTCCGGGTATATCAAGGGGAGAAAGGACTGGAGCCAGACGTCGCTATGACTAAAGCCATTGTCGCGTACAACCACTCGATTCATGCGGTTATGGGGTTCTCGCCGTTCGAGCTACTTTTCGGCTTGAGGGAGCGTCGGAGAGATTTTAGAGGGACCACGGACGATGAGAAACAAATGGTGACCAACCGCATGGAAATGCGAACCTTGTGGAAAAAGACTCGCGATAAGATGGGTGGCGCGAGAAAATATGGCAGTGCGGGACGCGACAGGGGGAGTGGCAATTGGGAGGGTCGTTTACCGGAAACTGGGGACCAATACAGGGAAGGAACCATCAAGATACGAAGGACCGTTCCGGGTGACCGTCATACGAGAGCATAATGTCGTTACCATCGAGAGCATGACCGCACCCCATAAGCGAAGGACAGTTCATATAGAACAATTAAAGATACCAACTGTAGAACCCCCGGCTGAGTAGCGTACTGGAGTATCCTCCCGAAAAAAACGGATACGGAAACATGTAGAAGTTCTCGTATCGCAATCTGTAATCCCGTCGGTAGGAGAGTGCAATAGGAATTTTTTTTTTGGTTGTTGTTTGTTTTGTATCCCTACAGTGGAGTTTGAAGTTATGTATATTGTATTATGTATGTAGATAAGATTTTCTTTCTTTAGTTTGCGGTTTTATTGTATATAGATTAGTGAAGTGTGAAGTGTCTAACAATTTTTTTTTCTACAGGGTCTTTTGGTTTCTAAAATGTTACCATTCATTTCTGTTATTGTGATAAGTATAAGATTCTGTTTGTTTTTTTGTTATATTTTAATTTTCTCTATTTTATTTTATTATTCTGTACATCAGAGTTTCCGAGGACTGTTCGGAAACTGGTAGGGGGGAGTTATGAGTAGGAGCAGGACAGTATTATTGCTAATACCATTCATGTAAATGTAAACACTGTAAAACAGATAAAAGCAGGATTATCAGACCAAATAAAGCAGTGTGTTTCCAGAAGTCAAACAGTGTGTTTGTTTACAACCTTTTTTTCATTTTTTTTTTTTAATTCTTTTTCGTGCGACATCTCTTAAGTTATATATATATATATATATATATATATATATATATATATATATATATATATAGAGAGAGAGAGAGAGAGAGAGAGACATATATTCGTTTGAAATTGAGAACAGGATATCAAAATTGATGATTCTTGGATCATGAAATTCTCTTATTTTCAAACACTTTTTGTTATTCATCCTTTTGATTTCGTTCTTACAGAACCAAAGTATTATTAGCTAACAATGTAAATATTCATTATGTTCAATAAGGTATCCAAATCCGTTGCTAATTCAACACGGGCAGCCCTTGATGACTAATCAAACAGTTGGAAGGCACTAGACAAACCGGCCCCTGAGTGGGCAAACAGACTGTCAGTCCTGCCAACTCAGTCAGTTTGTCAGTGCTACCAACTACAATTTCTGTCGCCAAGTTACACAGGCCTCGACAGATTCTTGGTCAGTTTGCTTGGAAACTGAGGTTGCAATTTGGGATTTATTGGTCAGGATTATTTGCATGTCATTAACTCCTTCGAAATATACAAATATTGGCAGATATAATTCGTTAACATATGAACGCCCTCTCTCTTCCTCAGAACGTAAACAGAGTCCGGAAATATGTTTGTTTTAAACAAACTAACTTCATGATTAGATTTGCCGCAAGTAAATAGTTCAAATTATAGATTTTGAGAGAACTCGGCACTGATGTTCCATTAAAGGAGACTTTTCCTTTAATGTAATTTTGAAATAATGACGCAATGCAACTATGAATATAAAAAATGAAAAACAAACTTTTTGATGTTTCCCCATTTGAGGCTATGCACCAGGTTTGTAGGTATTGACGATTGCCAATATCTGTCTCAGAGGTTTAGGTATCTTGAAGATGTTTGAATATATGTGTGTATATTATATATATATATATACATTATAGTAAACTAATAAATATTATCGTAAACGAAACTTAAAAACTAACCTGAATCAGTACAATTGCCGATAGCAAACCTTTATATACATCAGTACAATAACATCGATGGTAACAGCTCGGAGTCTTATTACCTACTGACTCCCACTCAAAATTCAACAAGTGAAAGCTTACATATATATATATATATATGTATTGATATGACTTGTTATACTCGATTCAATATAACAAGCAACAAAAGAAATGTACTATACTAAACCAGGAAAAATAATTGGTTAGAATGATAAGCAGAGCCCGGGTACACAAAGAAGACAGGTACGAAATCAGGGGAATTCAAAGGGGACCTGGGATGGTTAGCAAAATAGAGGGCAATTTATTTCACCTGGTTCTTACTTTTATCTTTTATGCTCGTCATGCCCTATAAGAACGATGGTATCGTCAAAGGGAAAGAATTTTTAATAGATTACTGTTTAATAATAAATTAATTTCAATATTAATATTAGTTATTAACATTAACTAATTTAACTTTTTTTAAATTTAAAATGATAGTTTTAAGGCATTGGCCAAGAGACCTACACACCTATTGATATTTTTACCCTATCATCATATAGTTTTATGATCATAGAAGATCATGTAGAAAAGCAAAGTGAAAAACATTAGGATCAAATTTGCTGAATGCGCAATTGCGGAGGTGTAAATGTAAATTAAATAATAAATAAATAAATAAAATGATAGTTTTAATTACGTCTGCAAATGTGGGTGGAAAGTGTAATCGGAATGATAAAAACAATCACATAAAATATTCATGAAGAGAAGCTAAAGTGTAAAAAAATATTTCATTGAGATCAAGTGCAAGCTAAAAAAATAAAGTAGAGAAAGAGAGAGAGAGAGAGAGAGAAAATCATTTCGGATGGTTAACAATCTATTACAGACGAAAACCATATTATAACCATTGTGGCAAATCAATACTTATCTATTAAAAATATATATTTACATAATTAATGAAACTACTTAGATATAACTGTACATTATCAAAACAAGCAAAATACAAACAAATAAAAAGAAGAAAAGAACTTATTTTCTTTGCATTACTTTATTAAAATTTTATGACTCATTCTGTATTATGCATGTAAGATTACAAAGTTAAACGGTATATTCGTTTATGCTTTTCCTAATAATCGCTACCAGTGCATCTGAAGAAAATGTAAAAGAAGAAAAAAATTATATTTAAAAGCCATGAAAGAACTAATGGAAGTAAGATTCAATAAAAAAAAAGAAAGAAAATAAACGTGATTTCGTACAGTATTTTATGTTAAACCAGCGCTTAACGGGATTGTGATCAGGGAGTGGAACAGAAGCGTTTTAATTATTGATGATCCTCAAGGTAGTATCCTTGGCCCAATCCTTTATACAGTTTATACAGCTGACATCCCAACTCATCCTAATACTATCCTTACCCACGTATGCTGATGATACATGTCTATTATCAGTCAACACCAATCCAGTTATTGTATCCCAAAGCCTCCAATCCCACATCACTGGTCTTGAAGAATGGTGTCAAAACTGGAGAATTAAAATAAATTCTCCAAAATCCCATCATATCACTTTTACCTTACGTCGTAAGCCAATGACTTCCTGCCCTTCAGTATCCTTTAACAATATCCCACTTATGCCTGTAGAACAGATCCGATACTTAGGGTTGCATCTTGACAAACGATTAACCTGGAATCCTCATACGGGACTGAAAAGACAAGAAACCGCTCAACGTTTCAGGCTTCTTCAACACTTACTAGACAAACGCTCTAAAATCCCAATTAACTACAAAAGACTCATCTACATGACCATCATAGGACCTATTTGGACTTACGGAGTAGAGCTTTGGGGCTCCACTAAGCCTTCGAATTCCTCTCGTATCCAATCCCTACAATCCAAAATCCTTCGTAAAATCCTCAATGCTCCTTATTTTCTTAAGAATAAAGTCATCCATAATGACCTTAATGTCCCATTTGTTGCTGATTTGGCCCGAACGTGCTATCTATCCTTTCATAACAAACTTCATTCCCACTCAAACCCTCTAGTTTCAAACCTTTTCAATTCCCGATAATCCTCCGAGGCGTCTGAAAAGAAGATGGCCACGTGACCTTCTTAGTTGAAGATGCGATTTGAGTACTACCAGTGGATAGTTTCTCTACTTGTCATTATATCATGTCATTATGTATCACTTAGGCTATTTACATGTTATATTATTGTAATATAGTTGTAAATATCAATGAATAAATAATAATAAAAAAAATTCTTGATGAGGAAGAGGCTTGCCGAATAGTAGCTAAAAGAGAATTCCTGAACATAGAGGGGTGGACGATTTAAGGAGATAAGAAAAAATGCAGATCAAGAAAGGTGTACAAAGGTGAGAGGGCGAAGATATTTTGGTCTAGATGACTTGAATTGAATGAGATGGTAAGCATAGGTAGGGCGTTGAGTTTTTATTATTTGATGAAGGAAATTTTCCTAGGAAATACTGACTACGAAAGGAGGAAATAATCATCCGAAATAGATGAACGCCTCGAAGTCATTATCTATTATCAATCAATGCAAAACTATAAAAAAATATTCCCAAGAGGCTACATTTAATAACATCGCTATGTTCAGCCAATTTTAGGGCTGCATGGAGGATTCAACGAGCCATGTTTTTGGGTAGATGCTTGCTAAAGTAAGAAAATAGTGTATAGTTAAAAGCTAACGGAAATTTATGAGCATTCGGAAATACGTGAATACGAGGAATCCAAGAGAGAGATTTCAAAACAATGGTGAAATTTGTGACCAAAGAGTTGAAAATTTGTTATTTAGATAGAGGGTGTGTCTTAAACTTGATAGCAGGGGAATTTTTTACACGTTGTTGGGATCTTCAACAAAATGAGATATTCGTGTTTGGATTGGTCATTCTATGCTTTTCGATAGGAATGAATTGAGATTAGGATCTTCTGGGTTTTCATTCGAAGGATTTGCGACGGCTTTTTTTCAGGGACTAGAGACCACTGAAGTAAGAATCATAAATTAATAAGAGAACTGAAATGGTTCAAGGTTTTTTTCATTTAAATAGGAATGTTATGGTGACCAGTTAAATTAATATATGATTACATCATATATACAGCGTATAAAAGATATGGGGGATATATATGGAAATATTAAAAATAATAGGCCTCATTGTTGAATGGATTCTCTGAGGAGAATCAGAGAATAAGGACATTAAAAAATTAGGTATTAAATGTATATAAATTTATCAGGTGGGATTTGAAAGACTTGCGAGGAAGCCCAACCTCACACTTGACCACAGGAAAGGGCTACATAGAAGTAGGTAGATTTAGCTCATCGCGTCCTTGCTAGTGTCATGTTTTAACATTCATAAAGACTTGTACGACTAAAACATCTTTTTTCAGCAAATGAACCAACGCGACTATTCTTGCAATTTTTTAATTTCATAAAACGTTCAAGTGTTATTTATGTTCAATTCAACAAAATCAATCTGGAGGCAGCAAAATAGCACTAAGACCAAACGAGAAATGTTATGAGATTTTATTTGAAAGTTTGAAGAAAAATATAAATATATACGAAAAAAGGAAAGCATAACTTACAAAAATAATAAAAGATATCTCAAACATTACCCTTGAAATACACCCTTTAAAGGTTTTATACCTGGAATAATATCTACCGCGGCTATGGCCGCTTTATGGAGAAGTCGTGTCTACGAGTATATTCAAAGGGAGAAGGGACATTAACCATTTTTCCTGAATATTCTTGCAAATATATCATCCCTTACTTAAGAAAACACAACTTTATACTATTCTACCTAGGCCTGCCATTGTTATGACGCCAACACTTAGCTTTTATAATATTTTTATCTCTGCTGTAATGTATGTCATTTGCATTCCTTGCAGAATATCAAGATCATTAATTAAATAAAATAAAACTTATACAGATGTTTTATAATCATAAACTATGCCAAAAAAAGAGAGAAAACCCCTATACCACCTTTACCAACATAGAATCGTGGCTTTGCAAATGGTACCACCTTAAGTTTAATTTAAGCCAACGGTTGTGCAAGGATATGAATTCGCTGAGATCCAATTCCCAGGTTTTCCCCCACTATTTATTTTGCCTCCCCCTTCATAATTAACCCCGCTCCTAAAAGTAAAAATAAAAAAGCAAATAAATTTAATTACTTTCGTATATCTATGATTTTTAATTATTTCTGTAACAGCACTTACCTAAGTTTAAATAATAGTTTGTTTCATATAGTTTTTTTCTTAGCTCCATAGAGTATGAGGTTGAGATAGTAGTGTGAAGTTATTAGGGGATATCTTCCATCCTAAATGGTACAATAAATGGATGGAGGGTAGTGTAGTTTTTATTTATTTATCTATTTATGTAAACATAATTTTTCAGAGGTTGTTCTCACCGGATTCCCTACTTAATTTCACCAGTTTAGGCTGTTTCCAAATATAGTTTTGCCGTCTTTCTATACCTTCTGTGGAAGTTAATGTTTGAAGAAGTGGCTTGGTACATTATTGGAAGCTACCAAAGAATTATATATGCCTCCTTTGGTAAGGTCTGTCAAAGTTGAAAGTTTGAGGGTAGTGTATATTATTATTATTTTAAAATATCTCTGGGTTCTGAAAATATTTCAAGTCCTTAACTTCATCTAGAGCTTATTTTATGAGTTATTTTATGACTGTATCGTATAAGAATTAATTATTAAACTTAAGTATTACAAAGAAAAATGAAGAGTATAAAAAACGTTGCTATTAATTGAGTTGTATTGTTTGTTTTTAATGGGTTGTAAAAGCTTCAATTAAACATTTATAGCCACTAAACAATCGACCCTTAGATGTACACATTGATACGACGCCATACTAATCGAATTGCTGACAAGCCATTTCTCATCGCACAATGACCTCCTTCAGGACTACAAAGGACCTCTTCTACGATAATGGAAGACCAATCGGAGTGTTTGATGAGTGTGTTTAATTGGTCAGTCGATAATTCAATTGTAATGCCCCTTCCTATTGGCCCTAGGTTAGCCAGATTATCCCTAACAGCCTCTGTAATAGCTCTATTATTTGTCATTAAATGTCACCAGCAAATGGATTTGTATAACCTGCTAGTGTAATTTTAGTGAACTTAACATTTATACTGGTTTTCGGTTCTCAAAGGAACTATCCTTTTAAGAAAACCATAATTTCTCAAAATGATAAATCTATTATTTGTCGAATTTGAGTGATCTATTTACCTTTAGTATTACATTTATTTACCCAGCCTCTATAAAGTTGTACCCAAAAAAGATAAAAAATCTGGCGGATGAGCATGATTTAGGACTAATTACCTCCCTGCACCACCGTTGTCCCAGAAAGAGTATAGTCTCTACCATATACTGAACCAAAAAACCCTCCACGGGTTGTAATGGTACAAGTTTTTTTAGTATAATTTTAAAAAAAAGTTAGGAATAGAGTTCGTAGATATTATTTACATGCACCTTCTATGCAATATGTGTCGCATATTGCAAACTCACTCATTCTTTAAACTTTTTTTACCATTAACGTTCCTTTCAACCTGAATTGTGTGGAGAGAGATTCCTTTCTTAAAGCCTCCTTCAATGTGTTAGCAGTTAAGTAAGACAAAGTTACCTTGTAGCCTTCACTATCTGTAGGTTATCAACACACTCCCTTTAAATCCACGACATGGCAGCTGATCAATCAGTTTTGAATACGTTATGAGATATAACTAATAAGCTAAATATTTAACCTTTTGACAAAACAGACATAACACCTGATGGTACCTATCGTGACATGTATTCGGCATCTATCCCTTCTTGATCAATAATGAGCCTGCAGTTCGTTGTTTATTGTTTTTAGTCAGTTGTTAGTGAGAATTTGTCTAGTCATCTCCTAATTGCGGAACTCCTTACCGCGCGCGCTTCGAAATGTAAGTACATTTCCATTGCTTTTATATTTGATTAAATGTTTCTTTTAATTATTATCTACGGCTATACAATCAAAAAACATTGTTAAAATATTACCAAGTCCGGAAAGGTTTACTAGACATTTATCATCTGAATTAGACATGTTGTTGGCCCTCGTAACAACAGAAATGATATTGTGCTATTTAAAAATAAGTATATTGAGGTTAGAAATACGTTATATTCGAAAATTATATTGTATTTTACTTAATAAAACTAATTTCTAAATGATTATATTGTAATTTTCAATTCTCTATTGCATATGATAAAAAACAAACGATGCGGTACTAAGTGCCGCGCGCGCCTTCAACTTTTACAGACAATGGCGCGCCCGCCCCAGGGTTAAGTTGACACGATCGGACTGGTGCAGATATACTTTTTTTCTTAGCTGATTATCGTTTCCAACAGTTCATACTCTTTTGAAACAATGGCTCACAGCAAAGATGTACATTTTCTTAACAAAATCTAATTCGCTATAGTGGACTTCCTACTGATATTGACTGTGTACTCAATCAAGCCTAGTAACACTGTCATTTTATCACTGGGGGGTCAGTTTTCAAAATTATGATTCAAAAGACCCCGCGAGGAAACGATAAGGCAACCCAACGCTGACATCAGATAGGTCACCTCGTCTAGTTGGTCAGATAGTCTAAGAGTTGGGTCAGTCTATTAGCCAATGCCATGTCATGGCAGACATAGCCAATATCACCGATTGGCTTACCTACGGCCACTAATCTTTGAAATATAACATAATGACAGGAGAAATTAAATTCCCTTTGTGTGATCTCAGGTAATAATATTTCTCTATGGTCTAAGATTATTATTCTTTGACACATTTTTATATCAATATATAATAATCTGACATAATATAATATTTTAATCTGTACATAATTTAATAGGCAAAGATTTTTTTTCGATTCAGCAGTATTGATTTATCCTCCTGTAAAATCATTAAGGAAGAAATAACTAGTAGTTTCTATGAAAATACTGTAGTCTTCTAGATACAGGAGCAATTCTGGTAATAAGATATTCAATTTGGGACATTAACCCTTGGATTGATTCACAGTCCACGACTGGTAAAAGTTAACAGGAATGAAACAACAACGATCTATACATACATTTTACATAATACGAATTTAAACTTTTTTTACAAGAATCTGTAATAAAAAAATGTTACTAAATTTTTATTTTTCAATACCATTTCTCTAACGACTATCCAAAAGTTTAAATGAAGCGAAATCTCCAAAATGTTCCTTTCGAATGATTAACGCTCTTCATAAAATTGAGGAAGTAAAAGTTTATTTTGCAGCACTCTGCCCGCAACAAGAAGACACCCTTCACCATTATCAAGTCTTCTCGAAACACATCACTCACTATCTTTCGCATCTTATTCAACCTCGGCCTTTCTGTTACAGTACTTTCATTTCAAGATGTTTCCTCATCCCTATAATACTTCCTGCAGAAGTGGGAAAAGTGGAATAAGTCCCAAAGACACCATTATCCACTAAGTTATCCTCAGAAGCTAACAAGATATCTCAATCAGATCCAAGGACCCCGGGACAAAGGAAGGACCTGACTGGGGGATGAGATCTGATCCAGGAATAGCAGTTAGCGAGCTGAGGTCGCTCTGCCAAGGATCCGTTACGCAAGGCGGTAGTTCCTTTCAAGGTGCAATCTTCCGAACTGAAAATAATTAAATATTATTTATATTTCATTAAATATTTTTGGAACTTTTAGTCTTTGTTTAAGTAATGAATTGGAAAATTAGAAAGTTGAAAAGTAAGATTATTATAGATATCATTTTATACACAGGAATTCCGTGTCATATATATCTAACATAATATTTATAATCATTATTACAATTAAAAATGACCATAAATGAATAAAAATAGTTGATTAAACAAATTTCATCATCTTAAATTACACAACACACATATAAGACTATACTAGGGGTCACATATGGTGTAATTGTTTGCACAATAACAGCCTTGTATGCTCAAGATCGCGGGTTCTTACCTCGGAAAATCCTTACTGATGCCGTCCTTCAGAAGAGACTTAAAATGAGGGCCCCCCTCACGTACTCGATGCCAGGTACTCGATAAAGACCCTTATCCTAATTATACCTGAATTGCAAAATTGCATGCTCCCACTTTAGCGATGTCCAATTAGCTATGGTAGCATAAAAAGCCTTTAAATAAATAAACAATCAAAAGAGCTTCCTTCCCTGCAGGAGGGTCTTCTGATAACGCAGACGAAATTTTTAACAGTATAAAAAGTGCTTGTATTGAACTCTGCACAACGAGATCAGTAGCTAAACATCAAGCTAAGCTACCTGATCTAAGCCGCTCAGTTGAGGATATAAGAAAATAATTAGCAATTTTATATTTGAATGTAATGACAAATATATAGCTCATACTGGAGTTCGAAATTAAAATTTGGTACATTAACACAAGCAAAAACAACTTATTTATCTTGTAATCGGACAAGTTTGTGATACTGAGGTTCAGAATTATTTACTTTAAATTCAGTTATTAACTGTTGGAACCTCAATAAAAGAGCAATTCATAACATATTTTATTATTCTTGAATATCTACGGACCTCAGCGACAAGTATCTTAATAAAGCAAATGCCATCAGTATGTTTTGTTTTAGACTGAATGGTTATTTGTTGTTCATTTTCGTCCCTCAGATATTACTCATGGACACAAATGTAATAATTGTTACGAAAGTATTTTTGATTATTTCCTTGCGATTTTTCTCGGTTTTATGATCTCAGTTTTATATATCTTTATCATACTGAATAAATAACGTGGTTTATCAATACATACCCAAGGAATAAACTAACTTTAGAAATAGAAAATATGTCCTCCATCAGGCAGTGAAAGAACTGATGACTCAGGGATGACGATGATGAAAGTTATCATGGAGAATCGCTTCACACGATGTTGGAATTTATTGCCTTAGCTTAGGAGGTGTCCTTTGTCCAGGTTCGAGTCATCTGTCTAATGCTCTCTCCCTTTCGATAAACATTCTGAGGTGATGGCCTTCCAATATGGGTTCGGATGAATCTATTGTCAGCATGGGCTAGTATTTTTTTTTCTAAAGAAATTTAAGTATGCATTGGGTAACGATCATATCTGTAATAGTTAGTAAATGCCCTATTTACGATGTTGTAATCATAACGTGTTTAATCTAATTGATTACAATCGATTCCATGGGAAAGAAACAACTCGATTCTAGAGGAAATCTTGTATTTTCCGAGCCATACTTTCCCTAAATCTTGAAAGTCGAAGATGTAATCTCTATTCATTTGCTTGGGAGAGATCAGAAGCAGAATCAACCGCCACATCTTGATTCCGCAAAAGGAAGCACTTTTGAAAGCTGCATAAGAAATGAGATTACGATCATTAGTAACAGACATTCTATCAGGGGAAACGTCCTATCGTTTTATAATCCGTGTAAAGATCGGATTAATTGTGTTATTATATAAATCCATAGGAAGTATTTGAGAATGAGTTATTAATAAACAGTTTCATCACTAAAAAGGTGATTAAGGACGTTGGATCAATAGGTACTGACTAAATAAATACTAAGTACTAAAAAAATACCAATGTAATTATTTTTAGGTGTACTCTTATAAAATACGAATAAAAATTTTTCTAGAGAAACTAAATAAAATATCAAAAATAATTTATCTAGCGGTTAAAAACTCACAAAACTATCAATGAAAATTATTCTTGCTTTATAAAAAAAAATGTATAAGTGAGACTCAAAAGATGTCAATGGTACTTTTTCCAGCATTCTCAATACATCAACGAGGCTTTTCTTGCGGTACTCAAAAGGATATCAATATGATATTTCTAGGCCCACTCTAAAAATTACCAATGAAACCTTTTCATGCTGTACTCGAAAAATATCAATGATATTTCTTAACGGTAGTAAAATATAGTATAGAAATATTAAGCATAATATAATAAATATTACACCCTGCCAAGCATATTATTATATCTAACTCCTATTTCAGTATTCCAATTACCGAAATTTAAAATATCCGTTGATGCCCTCGATATTGAGGGACCATCAAGAATTCGGGGTTAAAACTAATATTATAAAATAATATTAAAAAACAGAAAAAAGTTAAAATATTCCACAAGATCGAAAAAATCTATCTGCCTGAAAGTATCGCACATGTCTGCCACCTAAGCTGTAATGACTCTCTTATCCCTGAAGCTATTTTAATGTGTTACGTGAGAAGGAAGCTGGGAACTTTTTCTCTACATTGCCCGGAATCAGGCACTGCTGGTTTACCGTTAAGGGATAACAATTCTTAATCTAGCCAACAAATCAGCTAACAGCGGGAAACAGCTACTGTGGAAAAAACCTGCCTCAAGTACACATATATATTCATATTGGGAATCTCGAAAATACCTTACGATTTTTGCTATGTAGCCCTTTTGGCCTGGTGTATATTATGTTTCTTTTTCTGATCATGTTTGTTATTCCAAAGAGACCTAGTCCCTGAGTAAAATTACTTTTCTAATCTATTCTATCTTAATAGAATGATTTATATACATATTTGCGATAATGGCCATAAAAGCACCACGCGTACATTATTTCTCAACTTTCCTATCACTTCATCTCATTAATCACTTTCCTTTTCTCGTCTGTCCATCTTTTCCCCTCTTTCCTCTTTTTCCCCTATACATTGTCCTAAATGTATTTTCAATCAATTCTTGTAATTTCCTTTTTCCACTATTTGATGTTTCTTAGTCCCATCACTATGTTAAATATTTGTTTGTTTAACCTGTTCTCACTCATACCTTTCATCCCCACGAAAAAAATTAAGCTCTTTTTTCTTTTTGCTAATTCCAAGTTCCCAATACCCTAATACAGTTCTCTTTTTGTTTTTAGGGCAGTGTTTTTCTTATACTATTCTTAGTCCATGAATACGTTTAAAATTTCCCCAACCAAGGAAACCCTATTGTTTCCGCCCCATATTTTTTTTTTACCTGTACCGCTACAACCTGTGAACGGGTCTGGGGTTCAGTACGTGGTAGAGGCTGTAGGTTTCTGCAGGGTGGTGATTTGTCCTAGAGCACGCTCAACCGCCAGTTTATTCTCCCTTATTTTGGTTTGCCCTTTTTTTATAACATTTTATAGAGGCTGGGTGAGCTCCAGGAGGGTCCTAGATCCAATATGATCCATCTCCGGCTGCAAAAAACTAAATAAAAGTCATGCCTTCAGCGGGATATGAACCAGCATGGCAACTCACTGTTCTACCACTGTTCACTGTGATTTATATAAATATACATATATGAAGTGCTAATTATGTATTCAAATTAGCTACTGTTCTTAAAAGCCCATGACTCATTAATATGCTTGACAATTAATGTATAAAACTAAACTGAGTTATTATATGAGAGACATTAATGCTTCAGCTGGTGGACTCTATTAACCTCCAATAATTACCTGCAGTGTCCTTTCCAAATCCCTCATAGGCTAATACAGTTCTGAAGGCAGGCCATAATCCTCGTTCAATTTGCCTTCTAATCCATGGATCCAATCTCTCCGCCTAGAACCAAAATCTGAATAATAACCCCATTTTGCTTTTTACCGCAATTAAAGTAATGTAAATAATTATTCATTATTACTGCTCAGAAGGTGATTAGGCATGATTAAATATAATAGCTTACATATTACCTTAACTATTAAATGAACTAGCTGTATGTTGATTGTAAGTGTTCTTATTTTTCGTACTAAGGCGCCGCCTTCTGTTGAAGGTAGGTAACCATCGTGAATGTCTGGAGCTTGATGACACCTGCTACTCTGAGGAGTTGGTTTGATGAACAATTCAACTATCCTCTATGTAATTTTAGCGCAGCCATGATATGCTTTTTCTATCTTAAAGAATTTCCTCTGCAGTTTCTGATATTCCTTCCCTCTCATTACTGTAACACTATGTAATAGTGTATGTATGTAACACTAAAGCGATAGTGGGAATCAAACTAACTCCATGAGTTCGCTATATTAGCTTGAACTGTTTATAACCATAAACAGATTAGATGAGTTCCGATTCCTCAACTAAACTATCTTCTTCATATCATGACTTCGAATTTTGAACCATTTCAAATAACTTTATACCTGATGAGATATATTGACCACACACTTTATAATATAATATAAGAGTCAGTTTGATTCCAAATATGAATATCACCTTGATGGTGTCCTATTGACATCAATCAACCAACACATGTTATAATACAAGAAAGAAAACCGTGTATTTCCTTTTTTATTTTTTTACAAGACTTAAAAGCGAAAGAGTTTTTCCATATCCGAACATTTTATATCCCTTTATTAGCTCTTCTTTTTAACGCTATTTTCTTCATAAGCTTCAAATATTGCAGACAAATTTCATAAAGACGAAGATATTGGGAGGTTTTATTGCATGATCAGAGCATCTTCGAGTCTCCTTCGATGCCAGTTCCAATCCGACATTAGACTCAATACTCGTATTTTTATAAAATTTATTTCATGGCAGGTTCATGTAAGTAACTGTGTTCTTCTCATTAATTAACCCTAGAAAGATAACCACTAAAAGATAACTAACTGTACACTAAAGATAATCAAAAGCCGTTTCGACGTGTGTATGTTTTAGTGAAAATATTTCTGAAATGGTGTATAATATGTTTAAAAAATATGATCATTTATTATGTATACGTAATTGTGTCGAAGATAAATGAAAAACATTTGGTTCATTTAAATTTTTATTTTTACTGGACAAACGCTCTAAGCTACCAATTAATTACAAAAGACTTATTTACATGACAGTCATCAGACCTATTTGGGCATACGGAGTTGAGCTTTGGGGCTCTACTAAACCATCCAATTCATCTCGTATCCAATCCTTGCAATCCAAAATCCTTCGTAAAATCCTCAATGCTCCTTATTATGTCACAAACAAACTCATCCATCATGATCTTAATATCCCATATGTTACTGATTTGGCCCAAACTAGATACCTATCCTTCCATAACAAGCTCCATACGCACTTGAATCCGCTAGTCTCTCAGCTTGCTTCCCATACTATTCCTGATAACCCTCCGAGGCGTCTGAAAAGAAGATGGCCTCGAGATCATCTACTATAGAACTTTATTGGAGTGCTATCGATGGGTAGTTTCTCCACAAGTGTTTTCATGTCATATGCTACATTTTTTTTTGCACATTTACTTGATATAATAATGTATTATAGTTGTAAATATCATTGAATTAAATAAAAAAAAAAAAAATTTTTATTTAAAAAAATTCTTGAGATAACAAAAGAGGGTTGGTTCTATTCACCCTCTCCTCACCCTGGTTCTCTCTCCAAGACCCAAATTCGTTTACGTCGATTCGACTTAGGTTATCTTTCTCGGGTTAACTATAATAACATGATGTTATATATAGAAGATGTTTAGAGTTTTGGGTTGAACGTCTTGGGTTGGAGGTGCGGTCTCAGGTTATGAGCCTTGTTGAGCGATTATTCGTTGGAATTAATTGCACTTCTGCTTTGAGATTTGATTGATCTTACTCTTTTTTGTGTCTTGATAATGCCTGAATGGGCGAAACGTCGACTGGTAATTGTTTGTTTTTTACACCAGATTTGAAACATAAGGCTCTGCTTGTGGTTATTTCCATTTGCATTCTAATATATAAAAGATACTTAACAGAGAATGTTATATTAACAAAAACGAATAAAAGTTTGATGAATTTGTTGAGTGATAGTATATATAAAAATTGAACCAACCAAATAATTTGTTCTTTTAATGATGAGTCGGTAAATCATCTATTCTTTTATAATCTGTTGTTCGATTTCAACACTTGAAATGAATTGCTTAACTAGGACTTCTAAAATTATTCATTCTGACTACTTATTTTTTAAAAATATATTTACTATATGAAATAAATCACTACTTTGCAAGTAAGACAAGTAAACAAGTATTCTGAAATTAATATGTTTTCTTAATTTATTACACTGTTGGTAATTTTGGTTGTAATTGTAATTATATTTTGAAAATTTGAAATGAATTATGATAAACATAAAATTCTATATTTTATTCGTTTAATGTTAGTGGAATCAAATTGACTCTATACTACCGACAACTGGAAATCAGATTAGCATTCCAGGCTTAAAGTCCAAATTATCATATATTCGGCAGATTAAAGTGGATTAACCAAAAATCGGGTTTGAACTTGCGCCCACTGAGGTAAAGTTCGATTAACCCCGAAAAAAGATATATTAAAAAATACTACAACGAAAATTATTTCAATATCCAACAGAAATACTTCTGGAGAGACCTGAGAGATTAGTTATTGTTATGGCTAAACGATTCAATTACGTGCTAATTGATTCATGAACTTAAGTATTAACTTATAACTTAAGTTAGTGCAGGAACGCTGTTTTTAATGCTCAAAAACGTCTGATCAAAGGTATATTGAAGAAGTTTGAAGCATTATATTTTTTTTCAAGTTACTTGTCAATTTAAAAAAATCTAAAATCATTTCTACAAACTAAGAAAACATTTAATTTATTATATTTGAATCATGAGCTGATACTTGGAGCTATTTTAGAATAATTCGATATTTGTTTCATTATATTCTTCTAGATCTGGATAGAATAGTAATGGATGAAAATTTTTAGTCCTTGATTCAATAAATAAATAAATTTCAAACAATTAGCAATCGTTCAGATTTCTTCCGAGGCTTAGAACGATTGAGTTCTGAAATATTACTTTTATTCAATCTCCAAAATTATGTTCCGAGGAGAGTTAAAGAAAAAAATTGAAGGAGTGGGAGGACGGGAATAACTCGTGCAATTAATTTATAAGGAAGAAGAAGCAGGCTCGGGACTATTTGATTCAGAGTGCCAATCGTTCCCTCAGGAGCCGGCAAAAGAAGCCTGAATCGAATTAGAAGCTATCAAAGAGAAATAAGCAAGAACCTGGCTAAGCGCCTCCACCCTTCACACAAATCATAACGTCAAGCCCTAACTCAAAGAATTTTTCTCTTTCGGGATTTCTCCGCCGGTTATTTTCGACTGAAGTCTGAGAGATTTAGCCTAAACACATTTTTATATTTAATCATGTCAATAAATAACAACGGCAAATACGTGAATCAAGATAACTGATTGGTTGAAATCTTTCACCCAATCTGTAAAACGGATATCAAAGGACATTGTTTAAACTTTTCGAATAACAAGTATCAGACCTTCAGAAATGAATTGACGTCATTGTTTAAAGCAAGAAACATACGAACTAAACTAACATATGCGATAAATGGTTTCAACCATATCCTTTTAAAAGATTTTTATGGACCATTATTCACTAATCATGTTATGTTCATCCATTTTATAGACATCCGTGGTTGTGAAACGTCTCCATTAACATTGAAGAATGAAAAATTTCTTAATTTATTCGAAAATAAGATATTACATAGAATATAAGGCCCGAAAATGCAGAGCATGCACCCAGTTAAATAACTGAACTTAATGCGTTGCGAAGGATGAGATGAGCTTGTAAAGTTGTTGGGCTTATTAGTGACCAAAACCAAAAATTCGTTAAATATTTGCTAAGACGACTGCTAAAAGTCCAAGGGGTATACCGAGAAATGTAAAAATGCATCAGATGTAGAAATGCTTTAAGTGTGATCTAAAGGATTTGGGTTAACATAGTGGCCCATGGGCAGATGCTTTTAAGCAGAGATTGGTGATATCGGCATCGAGCCTTCCGGTTCGCTAGGCTTTATTATTTACATTACACATTTTTAAAAATATTCTTTGTTATTTCATATTGTATCTAGCAATTGGATGTTTATTAATGTCCTAAATATGCAGGAATGTGAATTTTTCATAATTGAAATATGTCTCTCAATGGGTTAGTAAATTTACTGGATTATTTGTCCACCTTACTAATTGAGAATAGTAATCATATGAAATTAATTAAAACATTATAAGAATTTATTTGAAACTCAAGATATTACATAATTTTATATTTATTGAGGAGAGGGGGGGGGATTATTCCACCTTGGGTGTAAAATAAAATATCACACTGTTAACCCCTAAAACGTTTTATAAAACAACGAAGAAAAGTTGACTATTTTGGGTTTGAAGAAAAATATTTCTGAAAATAATATGACTGGTGTCTTCGTTACGGTCCGTCCCGCTTTACAACCCTACGTCCAAAGAAGAAGAAAAAAACGTAGTCACTAAAAACATTTTATATAAAACACGGATTTATTATTTTATTTATTTAGTATTAACACACTGACGATACTCATAAAAAGCTATAATTATCAATACAACTTATCTGCTCCCCATTATTGTTGTAAACATAGTGTGAAATTATTAACTTATCGAAAATGTACAATGATTGAAATTAAAAAGGTTGTAACGAGTATTCTTTTTTTTTGTCGCTAAATTCGTCCGTCAGGTGTCTCTACCTATCTGACCTGACTTAACTGAAGACCGTCATTCCATACGGATGTGTATAAGTGGGTTATATGGCCAAGTAATTGCCAAATTTAATTGTTTTTACCTTATCGTATCTTTGCGGCTCAGCGTTGGTGGTGTTACGTTGATGTTACAATATATATTATGGTTATGTTTTTGGAGTTGGCATTATGTTACCGTTGATGTATAATATAAGAATACAACATTTTTCTTTGGACAATAGTTTATTTAAATCAATTTGGACCTTGGACCGAAAACCTCGCAACCTGGTCACAAATATTATGGCGCCCGAACAGGGACTACAAAAGAAAAATCTACAGATAAGTTATTAGTTGAAGATTTAATTATTATATTAACATTTTTCTGAAATAGTGAAGTTAACTGTTAATAGTTTTATAATAATAGTAACAGAATAATTTTTCCAAACAATACTTTAATATTTTTTCTAATGTTTAAATATAATTTTCGTATTAATTGAAGGTACTAAATTTCTGTTGATTGAAGCAAAAGGTCTGTCTTAGACGCAGTTTTGGAAATGTAAAGATAATTATTTTTAATTTATAATTTTGTATCAACAACAAAAATCAAGAATTTTTACTTAAGGTCGTAGAACGACTTAGTTTTGTTTAACACATGTTTTGAAAATTAAAATCTACTAATATATCATTTTATTTTGTATTTTTACCGTAAGTTTAAATAGTTGAATTGAACATATGATAGATTAGCAAGTAAGCATTAAGTTCACTTAGAGACAACAGCTGTTGTTTGTTTCTATTTAGCATTATCTTGTGTTTCCTTTTAAAAAGAAAAATAATTGGTTATCTATGGCTGACGTATGAAAAAAAAAATTATAAATTAAGTTTGTAAAGGACGCTTACCGATTTAATTTAATTTGTTATTTTTAATATAATTTTATTAATTTAATTTTCAGTATTTTACGACTTTTAAAGGTTCTGTTGGTATTTTTTCAACATTTAATTTCTTTGGCATTTTTTTTGTAACTTTGGGTAACGTCTTGATTTATTGTCACGATGGGTGATCCAGTCGTTCTAGTGTCAGAGAGGGAGGATATTTTTGCCGCAGTTCAATCCATTTTCACAAAATCCAAATCTTTGAGTACCGATTCAGCATCCGCTTTTAAACCCGCTTATGACCGCTTACTCAAAAATGAAATCCGATTTGAAGAAATTCAATCAAAAATTCGGATATTTAATGCAAGTATAAAGAACAAAAGTGATAAACTCGAGACAACAGAAGTACAAAATTCATTTAACGATTTAGTTGATATTACTAAAGCGAATTATAACAAAGTGGTGCAATCTACCTGCCCTCCTGAGAATAAACCTGTGGTTGTCCATTCTCATTCTATTCCTCAGGAGCTACCGAAAATTGACTTACCGATATTCACAGGGAAATTAGAGGACTGGAATGGATTCTATTCCCTATTTGATTCTATGGTTCATAGGGAAGAATCTCTATCGACCATTAGGAAATTTTACTATCTACGAAGTAGCTTACGCGATGAAGCTCTGTCGCTTATCTCGGGCTTCGCATTAGACGAAGCTAATTATTCGCTCGCTTACGACGCATTGGTCTCTCGCTATCAAAATAAAAGGCGACTAGCCAGATTTTATATCAAGAAGGTGATGGATTTTACACCTTTAAACAATTCTTCAGCGTCTAATTTGCAGAGATTTTTATCTGAGCATGAAAATAATTTTTCTGCGTTATCGGCTTTAGGCATTGAAGACATGGGGGATTTCATTAAACTTCATTTAGCTCTTAATAATTTAGACCCAGGGACTAGAAAAGCATTCGAAGAACGAATAAAATCAGCAGATATTCCCTCTTATAAGGATTTGATTAATTTCGTCACCGAACGAACTCGAGTATATGAGATGATGGCTCAAGAAGGCCGATCAGAAAAGCCTATTATAGAAAAATCCCGCTCTGCGAATTCCACTAGACGATATAACAAATCCAATTCCGGAAAAGAACAAATATCTCCGGGAATTTTTACTGTTTCGCCATTGGAAAAACAAACCGATGTTGCTGCTAACACAACGAATCACGATCCTCAATTCGACCAGTTCGAAATTCAGGCAGTTGGCTCTAAGAAACAGGTATTCTCTCCGACTGATGTACAATCAAGAAATAGTACCGAATCGATTCTCTACGAGAAAACGTGTCTAAAAGGCTCAAAACCGGCTCTACCAGCTAAGAAATTAATTTGCTGGAATTGTGGTGGACCGCACGTATATTTTAGATGTCCGCTACCACGAAAATTGTTTTGCTACCGTTGTGGTAACCCAGGAGTTTCCATTCACGCATGTCCTAAATGTACTCCGGGAAATGTGCAAGGGAATCGGAAGTGAGGGTCATTCCTATTCCCATGGTTTCAGCTGACCCACCAAGTACCGATTTACCTATTACCGTGCCTTATCGTTTACCTTTTTGTACCGCTAAATCTGATATCGTTTCTCCTTGTGTCGTATCGAATTCTCCCGAAAGTTCTACCGTATCTTGTTATATTTTACCGTTTCCTAAACAGCACTATATTGATTTCCGAATAGGGAAACCTGACAAAGGAGGCCTGTCCTACTTGGCCCTGTTTGACCCTGGTTCCACTACCTCATTTGTTGGACCAGAAGGGGTTGAAATTCTCCTTAAATTGGGATATGAAGTTGAGAAAATTCCCGAATTTAATATTTGTGTCGCTAATGGAAGCTCTTGTATTGTTGATGAAAGATTCTCCATTTCAATTACCGTTGGGTACCGGTCATATGACACGAAGCTTTACGTTTTAACCAAGCTTCCATTTATGTTTCTTTTAGGGTTAGATTTTATCGTTAACACAAATATGAGTACTAATCATCGTGAATCGACATGGTGGTTTCAAGATGACCCCGACCATAAGTTCTCGTTTCGTCAAGATGTTCAATTAGTAGAAGAGGAAACATCAAAAATATGCGGCATTAGTTCACTTGATCCCTCAGAAAGGGTGGATCTGGATAGAATAGTCAGTGAAGGTTTGCGAATTCTCCAAGATTCTCCAGGATTAACGACGCGCATTAGCCATAAGGTAGATGTTCAGGATGCCCAACCTATCAAGCAGCGCTCCTACCATTACTCACCCAAAGTACTTGAGGCAATGCACCAGGAGTTAGACCGAATGTTGGATGAAGACTTAGTGGAACCTTGCCAATCTCCATGGTCTTCCCCGGTAGTCATGGTTCGTAAGGGATCAGGTTATCGTTTCTGTATAGACTTTCGTAAGGTTAATGAAGTCACTTGTAAAGATTGCTATCCTATGCCTAATATGACATCTCTCTTAGACGGACTTCGACAGGCTAGATATCTCTCCAAGTTTGACCTCAACCAAGCATTTTTGCAAGTGCCCCTTGCCGACGAAACTAGTAAAGACATTACTGCGTTTACAGTTCCTGGCAGAGGACTATTCAGGTTTAAAGTTATGCCCTTTGGGCTGACGAATTCACCTGCTACCTTTCAGAGGTTAGCCGATGCAATATTTGGACCCGAACTTTACCCTTACGTGGTAGTTTTTCTTGATGATATTTTGGTTTGCACACCAACTTTCAAACTGCATTTGGATATGCTAAGGGAAGTGTTCAGTCGCCTTAAAGCCTCAGGTCTGCGTATCAACCCGGAAAAATGTGAATTTGGTTGTAATGAAGTTAGGTACTTGGGCTATCTGGTTAATAGTGATGGCTTGAGTGTAGATCCAGATAAGGTTGGTTCCGTTACTTCGATTCCTCCTCCCACCAACGCTGGGCAGCTCAGAAGATTCCTTGGAATGGCAGGATGGTATCGCCGTTTTATTAAAGACTTCTCTACAGTTGTCTCTCCGCTAACAGCTTTGCTTAAGCGTAACGCTAAATGGATCTGGTCAGAAGAGCAGGACGCCTCTTTCAATGCTCTCAAGTCAGCACTGACTGAAGCACCAATATTAGCTAGGCCAGACTTTAAACAGCCTTTTCAATTACAGACTGACGCCAGTGATACAGGTCTTGGTGCGGTCTTGACTCAAATACAAGACGGCGAAGAAAGAGTCATCGCTTTTTGTTCTCGTACCTTAAGTTCAGCTGAAAGGAATTATACCGTAACCGAAAAGGAATGCCTCGCAGTTCTGTTTGGTATCGAGAAGAATAGGCATTACTTGGAAGGTTATCCATTCACTGTAATAACTGACCACGCCAGTCTGAAGTGGTTACTGAACTTGAAAAACCCTTCAGGTCGTTTGGCTAGATGGGCTCTTCGCTTGCAGCCTTACAATTACAAGGTGGAATATCGAAAGGGGAAACTCAACACAGTGGCCGATGCCCTATCACGAATTGCTGCAATCACAGTATTGTCTACCAGTTCCGATCCTAATTCTTCTACCGATTCAGTTTCGACTTCAGGAACTTTCATAGCGACCGACGAATGGTATAATCAGAAATTTTATCGAGTCCAGAAGTCCCCAGAACTCCACCCTGGATGGTCGATAAAAGATGGACAGCTATTATACCATCGAAAGAATCCTTTGAAGGGAGAGCTAGAAGACCCCAGTGAGGAATGGAAAGTTGTCGTTCCTAGACATTTAAGGGGAGCAGTAATATATGAAAATCATGATCTACCGCAGTCAGGCCACCTGGGGATAGATAAAACTGTTTCTAGGGTTAGTAGACTATATTATTGGCCTGGATTATACCGAGATATAAGCCAGTATGTGAGGCAGTGTGAGTTATGCCAGAAGGTCAAACCCAATAACACGCCACCTCGTGGGTTAATGTTCCCTCGCTATAACAAGCAGCCGTGGGAAATGGTGTCAGTTGACATTATGGGTCCTTATCCTAGGAGTTCTAGAGGCAATGTATATCTACTAGTGTTTGTAGATTTATTTAGTAGATGGGTGGAATTATGTCCCATCAGAAAAGCTACCTCTTCGGTTATTGTAAATAAATTAAAATCCCGCATAATATACAGATATGGCGCACCGCATAAAGTAATTTCCGACAATGCGAAGAACTTCGTTAGTAATCTTGTAACTGAAGTGGCTAAGGAGTTTGGAATCAAGAGAGAAACTACTCCTCTTTACCACTCACAGGCAAATCCGACAGAACGAGCGAATCGGAATATCAAGCAACTTATCGTAGCGTACCTAGGGAAGAAACACCAACGCTGGGACGAAAAACTAGGAGAGATCCAGTTTGCCTTAAATTCCGCCGTTCAAGATTCGACCAAGTTCAGTCCTGCCTTCTTAAATTTTGGTAGAGAACTAAGGCCTCTACATCAAGCTAACGACGATGATATCCTAGTGGCTGGCACAGACGAACATGCTGCTTGGGCCGCTAAAGTGGGCAGACTGCCTGAAGTTCATCATATAGCCGAGGAAAACTCTCTGAAGGCAAGTCTAAATCAGAGCAGTCGTTATAACTTGAGACGCCGAAAAGATCGTTTCCAACCGGGGGACCAAGTCTTAAAGATGAGGTTTCAGCTATCGTCGGCAGCTGATAAACTCGCTGCTAAACTGAACCCCAAATATGAAGGCCCTTTTACGGTTGTTTCCGTTACGGGTGGTGGATCCTGTAAACTGAGAGATGAAGATGGAAAGATAATAGGCTTATGGCATCCCTCAAAACTTAAATTATTTTATCCAACCCGACGGACTTAATCGCTGGAGGGGAGTGTGTAACGAGTATTCTTTTTTTTTGTCGCTAAATTCGTCCGTCAGGTGTCTCTACCTATCTGACCTGACTTAACTGAAGACCGTCATTCCATACGGATGTGTATAAGTGGGTTATATGGCCAAGTAATTGCCAAATTTAATTGTTTTTACCTTATCGTATCTTTGCGGCTCAGCGTTGGTGGTGTTACGTTGATGTTACAATATATATTATGGTTATCTTTTTGGAGTTGGCATTATGTTACCGTTGATGTATAATATAAGAATACAACATTTTTCTTTGGACAATAGTTTATTTAAATCAATTTGGACCTTGGACCGAAAACCTCGCAACCTGGTCACAAGGTGTAATAAATATAGAATTCAATGCACTTTAAACAACACACTTTATCACAGGTGTCATTCAAACCTGAAATCTTATAATATGCAATATATAAATATATACACTCTTATGACTTCCTATTTGGAGGTGCCCCAATCCATGCTTCACATGCCATGCGGTCTCTTCCAAGAGCTCACATGTCCCTTGATGCGTGCCTCTTTTATGTCCGATTTTAAAGACGTAGTGTATCGATGACACACTTCCATCTTCCTTATGGTCGCTTTCTTGTGAGTCTTGCTTTCATGAATTTTCGTGGGTCACGATCATCAGCCAGACGATCATCATGATACCTTAATTGTCTCATTTCTTAGGAATTCTTTAATGAGATGGTGTCGAGGTCCTATCTTTTCTTTTCGTTTCTAACTTGATCCCTCCTAGTGCTGCTAGCTACTCTAACTAGATATTTGATGTCTCCAGTAGTAGTTCTACTAAGGTGTTTGTATAAATGGGCCCAACTTTCACTGCCGTATATAAGGGTAGATAAGTACACAGCTTTAAAAATATGCATATTTTTTTTTCTCTACCTTCTCTCTTTTCCCAATGATCGTATTGCATAGAATGCAATTTAATAATCCAGAAAAGAATTTAAATAATAGATTAGAATGAAGAATCGTGAGCTATCAAGGCTGAAAGAAGCACAGATAGTTAGGAACGGCGGAAGAGCTTATTAAATACAGGAGTCAAAATATGATTGCAATACTTCAGGATTTTGCTTTCATAGTGTCTAAGATGAGAAAAACATTTTCAAATACTGAGAATACGACGCCATCTTCCGAATTCATAAAACAAAATAACCAAAATGAGTGCAATAACTATTGGCTTAAATGTTTTCCATCCAATCCGTCTTTAATCCATCTTGAAAAGGAGACTTAGAGCTTTGTAAACCCTTGGAGGAGATTTAGTGGAAGAGAAATTCGAAGACAAAGCGCCTCCATACTCCTAAAACATACAAAGTACCTAGATCACATCACGTTTTATAAAAAATTAAAGGTAACTACGTGTATATATCGTTTCTTGGACCGCTTTCGATTCCGAGCCACATTTGAAATATGGAATGTGCTGAAAGAATGCTCCTTGGGAACGTAGAGGCTCTATCATATCCTCCTATTAAGGTTCAAAAGAAACCGCCAGTATTGACATAAAAGAGTCAGTTTTAACTCTCTACTGTACCGATGGACAAAGTTTCAAGAATATGTAAATTTAATTGTAAATGTAATTTAGGAAATTGGAACTTGAAAAATTGTCTTACACAAATACTTCGTTATACCGATAAGATAGTACTCAAAGCTGATTCAGGTCGGAATGAACAGTAAGTTAGAATGTAATTGTAACTGGAGCTAGAAAGAAAGGACATAACTCTAAATGAATATAAATATAATGTTTTGGAAGATTGAGAATGAGCCGGTCATTTGTCGAAGAGAAATTCATGAGGCAGTGACAGTATCTCCCATAGAGCAGACATGGAAAATTGAGGAAGAAATAATAAAAAAATAAAACACCATTACTGTTTCTGTAACTTTTATTAGGAAAGGTGAATATTTGACCCTATCTACCTTTCCACGTTATTGTATGAAGTGACCTGACCTCTCTAGAAGAATAGCTAGCCGAACTGAGAGAGAACTCGTCAGAGTTGAAGTAGTGAGAAGTTGAAGTAAAACTCTTAACTGAGATCTTAGGGAAAAATAAGGTAAAGTGTTTCGGTCATGTGTCCTGAATGAGTGAAGTTCACGAAGCACGCGGGTTACTCGGAACTAATACACAGCCAAATCTAGTGGGGAGATAGACTGGATCCAATGACGAGAATGGTAAGTGACTTTGTACCATAATAAAAATATAATTACGCAGGGAATTATGTAGTACTATAGTATAATATTGTAATAACAATTAACGTAGTTATTCTTTTTTCCCCTTGGTACGTATTTACTAAACATAAAAGGAATTAATACTTATTGTGTTTCAATTTACCCACAAACTCTAATTATACACTAAGTAAATTTACACGATTTGGTTTCTGTTGGATTATTTTCAAAAGAATAATTAAAATGAGGGAATGGCTATGATAGTTTTAAAAAAGTTCATTCTTCTAGCCAAAACTTTATTATGCCTGTTATAAACGGTCTGGCAAATAATAAAGATGATTTTTCTTTTTTATTAGTGCCTTGCTTGAAATAGACTGCATTATCATCGTTTATTCAAGATTTGTTCCATTACTTCAGTGACGAAGTATTAACTGAGCTCCATCTCCGGTATTAATATGTTATTATTCATATACTTACGTCAACATCGTCGGCATATCATTGAAAAATTCACAAAGGCTGTCCGTTCGTTATTTTACCAAGGGTCGTACATGTCAAAGTATTATAAACTCTGCAAAGTGGATGAAAAACCTGGTGAATTTGAATATTGTTTTTTCATTATTTTTTTTTATTTGTCTTTTGAAATTCAAAACGGTACTTCATCATCATCATAGTCATTCCTCTCTACCACGCTACAGTATGAGGTTTCTTTCTTTACATCCCGGACCAAACCGTACGATCCTCTACCATTTCTCTTCTTCTATTCCATTGCAGAATTCTATTTGCGAAGCTTTCCTTAATACCATCTTCCCAGGTACGTCAGGGTCTTCCTCTGGACGTTCTTCCTTCAACCTTAGCCTCGTATGTCATCTTGGCCAGCCTGTTATTTTCCATTCTTAAAACATGTCCATACCATCTTAGTCTGTTTTCTTTAATGACTTTTTCCGCAGGGTCCACTCCAAGGCTTGATCTAATGATCGAGTTGCGAATTCGGTCTCGTCTTGTTTTCCCCTCTATCTTCCTAAGGAATCTCATTTCTGAAGCCTGGATCCTACTTTTATGTTTGGTGGTCAACACCCAAGATTCCGAGAAGTATGTTAATATGGGGGGGGGAAGTAGATTTATATACCCTCAACTTTGTATCCTCGGATACTTCTCTTTTATTCAGGAACCTTTTATTTGCATAGAACAATTTACCAGCTGAGTTGAACCTCTCCCGGATTTCGTTGTCCATAACTCTATTCTCATCAAGGTGAGCTCCCAGATATTTAAAGGTTCTCACCTGTTCGATGGGCTTGTCCTTAATTCTTATGACTCTCATTTTTCGGTGATGCATCCTGCCAATTCTCATAACCTTTGTTTTGTCAGGGTTTATTTCCATATTGATCTTCTCTAGTTCATCTTGAAGAACCCTGATATTGTATATTAAGTCTCTATCGTTGTTGGCAAGGACTACCATATCATCACCAAAGGCCATCAAGGAATAGGTAACTTTATTCAAGTATCTAAATCACAGATGGAAACTTCTCATCCGGGCTTTGGCCTGAGATATAGCAGAATCAAGGGCCAGAATAAAAAGAAGTGGGCTCAAGCTGCAACCCTGTCTTATACCAAGTTTGGTTATGAACTCTTTGGAGTAACAATTGGATGTCCTCACTACATTTCGGGTGTTCCTGTAGAGGCTCATTATTGCCAACACTAGTCCTTTGTTAATGCCTCTCTCTGTTAAAGCCTTGCGGATGTCCTCTTTCTTTATTTTGTCAAATGCTTTTGTGAAGTCTACGAACCACATGGTTAACTCCTTGCATTTTTCTATTACTTTTTCTGTGATCTGTCTCATGGAGAAGATCAAATCTTGTGTGCTCCTGTTTTCTCTAAATATATTGTTCCTCCTGGAGCTGTGGGTCCACTTTTTGCCTTATTCTTCTCTCCAAGATCTTGGAGTATATTTTACTAGGAATGCTTAAAAGAGAAATGGCCCGATGATTCTGACACTCTTTATTGTCACATTGTTTGAATATGGGGAATAAATTTGCCACTTCCCAGTCCTTTGGGATCCTCTTATTCTTCCAAACCAGATTTAGCAGGTGAAGCAATATCTCCTTGCCTCTTTCTCCCATATACTTAAGCATTTCTGGGGTTATATCGGCTTGTCCTGCTGCCTTTCCAAGCTTCATTGTAGAAATAGGCTCCTCGAGTTCATCCTCCGAAATGTAGTCATCTTCTTCCTCATGGTCCTCTTCTAGTGATGGGAGTGTATCTTCGCCTTCAAGTAAATTCATGAAATGTTCTCTCTATCTTTCCATGATTTCCTGAGGACAGTTCCTTTCTTATCTTTGATGAACTTAAGTAACGGTGGCTCTTCCCTTCTCATGCTTTTTAGGACTCTGTAAAATAGCTTCTGGTTTGCTTGGGCATCTTCTTCAATCATCCTTCCGAATTCCTCCCAGTTCTTCTTCTTCTGCATTGCTACCATCCTTTTGACATCTTTCCTCTTATTTTTATAGAGAGCATACTTTGATCTGTCTTTGGTCATGAGATATTGCTTCCAGAGTATCTTCTTTTCTTTAACTGCCACTTTTATCTCCTCCGTCCACCAAGAAGACACTCGTTTCCTGTCACCTACTCTGATTGAACCACAGATCTCAGTCAAGGAATCAAGGTATATTCTTTTCAAACTTTGCCAACAAAGTTCAATATTATCGCTATCCCATGGATACCTCGGATCTCTATTTCTTTTTTCTATCTCTATTTTGGTATTCTGTCGCTTTTACTGGGACTTTAAGTTTGTAGGACCATATTTTCGTCTTATAGGATATTTTGATTTCTTTTCTAGTATTCAGGGTATCTTCCTTCCATATGTTATCCATTTTGAGGAGATAGTGATCGGAGCCTATTTCAAATCCTCTTTTGACTCTGACATCTATGATATCTTTTAGATAGTCCCTATTAACTAGAAAATAATCGATTATTGATCTTTCTCCTCTATCCGGCTCTTCTCTGCTATACTTATGTGTGTCTCGGTTTGGGAACATAGTATTACCAATAACCAAGTTATTAGCTGTGCTTAGACTCAGAATCCTTTCGCCATTGTCGTTCAAGTTTGCTTCTACGTGGATTCCAAGAATTCTAGGCCAGCTTTCTTTATCTTTTCCTACTCTTCCATTTAAGTCTCCCATAATAATTGTTTCCCCAGCAGCATCGTCGATTTCTTTTTGTAGTTGGTCAAAGAAGGTTTCTTTATCCGTAGCTAATGTAGAATCATTTGGTCCATAATCAATGATATTTGTCCAAACCTTCGTGCCTTCCTTAACGTTTATGGTCATGATCCGGGGGTTCACAAATTTCTAGCTTTCAATAAGTGCAGCCATGCTTCGTCTTAAGAGGCAGCCGACTCCAGCTGCGGCTCGCTCTCTCTCCCCTACCTGAGAGTAGAGAATGATGTAGTCTCCTATAATCGTTTCTCCATTCCCTCGCTTCTTGGTTTCAGTGATTCCAAGTATGTCAATTTTTGCTTTTTCCATCTCAGATATCAACTCATGCTCTTTACCACTCGGTCCTCTGACATTCCACGTTCCCAATCTGATATACCGTTTTCCTCGCCAGGTCCTATTCCATAAAATCTGTCCGGTGCTTCTCATTTCTTTTCTTTTGATTCTTGTTATTCAGTGTGTGGGGTATCGGCCCAAACACCTAAGTCTGGTATGGGGGGCTGCCCCTTAAAGGGTGTACAGACACACCCTTCTCCCTGCTTCACCTTTTCTGGTGTTCTGGATGAGGCTACTTCCTGAGACAGTACTTATTTGTACCCTCAGGTTGCAAGGAGAATCCCTCCTCCTTTTTCCGGGCTTGGGACCGGCTACTACCTTTGGTACTCAATGCGGTAGTTAAAAAAGAAAAAATCAGTATCGAAAGGACTAAAATAAAATACAATTAGATGCTTGAACATTCTCGTGATGATTCCATTTTTGTGGAAGATAAAATTCAGGAAGACTCAAAACGTGTTCAATATCTTCACTCATAACCACTACTCACTCCCCAACCCTAGCAGAGTTTAGGGTTTTAATTCTATCTCGAAATCTCCCTATCTATTTTCTTTTCGTTATTATATCATTGACCCATGAAAGATAATTTTGCATCTGGTCGTTTGATCTGGTTTATTGTTTCAATTATTATCTATTAAATTCCTTTCTAATTCTTTGTCTCCTCTTCCGGGGTTCCCCAGAGTCCCGGTCCTGGACATATTTTTTCTTTTCAAATAAAATATTTATAAATAATTATCAGTTTATTTCCGGCCATTTGAACTTATTGTTATCACAAACTCTATTGAACTTTCTGCTATAAACATGAACATGGGGTATCTGGGTTCCTACACCAATTGGTAATGTCCATGTTTTTTATTAAGTATCTTGAATCTCTTCTAAAAAAATATAACATTCGTGAATAACAGATTTTTTTACTATTACTAACTGCATTGAAAATAATAAAGCTTAAATTTTTAAAATATCTACAATAATAACACACACACACAACAGGATTCATATATTATATAAACCAAATCGCTACCTTAGTATTACAAGGTCGAATGTAAAAAAATTGAAAAATCAGAGATTTTGATACCAAATGATTCTGTGGGTCGAAAACTATACATAGATCTCCAAAACGTCAAAAAATCACGACTGGCTATCATTCAAAGACAAAAAACAAAAAGATTTTTTTTTTCTTTATTTATTATTTAATTTTCATTTGCACCTACGCAAATGCGCATTCAGCAAATTTGATCCTAGTGTTTTTCACTTTGCTTTTCTACACGATCTTCTATATGATGATGGAGTAAAAATATCAATAGGTGAGTAGGTCTCTTGGCCAATGTCTTTTTAATCTTTTTCTATCAAGTCCAGGTAACAGGGAGTAGGAAAGTGGAAGAACGAGTGGGTTTGGGTGATATTGTGTCGATTAGTGGAATGTCATGTATTTGTTATGAATATGTGATATTATTATGGTGCATTAACAATTTTTATGAGAATTTTGGACTGTGTTGTTTGTATCTTGTGTATGTGGACTTTTTTTGCTGAACCCCAAAGTTCTGCTCCATATGTCCAAATAGGTTTTAGTATACTATTATAGATAAGTCGTTTGTTCCGTAAGTCAAGTGAAGAGCTGTAGTCCAGTAGATATGATAGTTGTTTGTACCGTCTAGTCAGTTCTTGTCTTTTTAATTTTGTATGTACGTTCCATGTAAGTCTTTTGTCCAAGTATAGTCCGAGATAACGTACATAATTTTTGGAAGGTACTTCGTCGTTGTCAATTTTGACTGCTGGATCCGAAGCTTTGCGTAGAGAGAAGGTTACATGGCTAGATTTTGAGGCGTTTATTCTTATTTGCCATTTATAGAACCACTTTTCTATATCAAATTAATGGTTTTGAAGAGCTATAGATGCTAGGTTTGGGTCTCTGTGACAAGAAATAACGGCTGTATCGTCAGCGAAGGTATAGATGTTGGTGAAAGGATATCAGAGGTGTAAACAGAATAGAGAATGGGGCTTAAAACACTGCCTTGCGGTACACCCCTGTATTGAGGAAAGAAGGAGGAAATCGAAGAGTACCTACAGAAGAATCTGTCTTGGAAATAAGATTGAAGAATTAAAAAGTATGTAGGAGGTAAGTGAGGTTTTATTTTCCAGAGAAGACCCTTGTGCCAGACACTATCAAAAGCTTTTTCAATGTCAAGATAAATCGCAGAGCAATATTCTTTTTTCACAAAAGATACTCAGAATCTTTGATATCGTTTTTCTCATTTTCATGTATGTGTATCATACAACTTTGTACGTTGTATTTGTACAACTTTGTAAGGTAGCGAAATGTTAGTAAAAAACGCGTAAAGAAACAAATTGGTTATGACGCTCAATCTCATTGAGAAAAATGACGTTTTATAATTTATTTTTTTGTAATAGCGTTTAGCTTCGTGTAATTTTACAATTGTATGTACAAGAAAACCTTTCATGCACTAAAAATTAATTTTGTAATTTAAAATATTACTTTTAAAATGGTCTTACGTTTCTACAGCTAGTCAATGTCAAAATTATTTGAAATAGGTGGATATAACCGAAGGATAAAAATATATATTCGCATATAGGCGATAAAATCTAAACGCATAGAGGAATCAGCATGAAAAATATTTAGAAAAAAAATAAAGTGGTCAATCAGCCACTAGGCTTTGAGAATCACAGCCAAACCAAATTGGGTCAGTTGGATTGAAAGGACCAATGCGATTAGAACCTTGTGTAATTTTTTGTTTACTCGTAGATTTCAATATTCATAGTATAACGGATATTTATCCAAAACATCTAACGAACTAAATAATAATCAACACGAAGTTACGACTAATGTTGATTGGCTAGGACTGGCTCGTGAGAGGAAATCACCGTAATTATGATGATAATGATAACCTGCAGAGACTTCAAAAGCATCAGATGAGGGAACATTAATTATACAGTTCAAAGGCAGCTCAATTAATCTCATCTATGCTTTATATTCAAATGTACTCCTCCTCTGTGGGATAGTCGCTTGTATATGGCCAAGTTATCGGTAGCAATTATTGGAAATATTCGACCCGCCACAACATATCAGCCGATCTTATATATCAGCTATGAATTAATTGCTGGTCTATCCTGCTTTGACGTATTCCCAACTTACTGACTACTATCACAAATTAAATCCTGGATTATATATAATTATATATGCACATTGTTACGTACAAATCACCGGAATATCATGTATAATTCAGTTTTGTTGGAACAATTTTTGAATAAATTTTCCAGAATAGTTCAGTAGTTTCGCCTCTTGTTATTAATTTTTGATAAAAGGCCATTAAAACCATATAATCTTTCTTGTCGTAACCACTAAATAAAAAAAAATTAATGGTGAAGGGAAGAAGACCACGAAAAAGACGGATAGAAGGAATTGAGGAAAGCATGCACTGTCATGATCTGCGGGAGAAAAATGTATAAGATAGAAGAAACAGAAAAACGAATTAAAAGAAATTTTCGAATGAGTGAAACCTCATTCTGAGTAAACCATCAGAGGAAAAAAATCTTTGTTGGGATCTGGTAATGAAGTTACTGAAAACTTAGTACATGGCAATACGCGCAAACATCTCTATCCCTCGAAAATTGGGAAATGTAAAAAATCCATGAATATAAATATCTTCAAAGACGGCTTATTGAACCTTGAAGCTCCTACAAAGACAAGATTGAAAAAAATTAAGGGAAAAATCATTAGGTGTTTTAAATTTGTTCTTTGGAGTAAACAGGTTAACCTCCAAACACAAAAAACGATGTTTCACTCATTGATTGAAATAGGATAACATTTTAAGTTGCTAGAACAGGGACAGGCAGTTGACGGAACAGGAAATAACTATATCGAACTCAAAATAATTCGTTCGGCACATGCGAGAAACAATAATGAATTACTTGTCATAAATTGTTTTGTTGCGAAGAAATTAAAAGTTATATATAGCAACGCTTTAGTTTATAAAATTACAATAACATAAATATTTCTATCTTATAAAATATAAAATGTATATTTATTTGTCCGGAGTATGTTCTTATCTGATCTATATGCCTAAACTACTAATGCAAAATTTCCATTTATATAAAAGTGATAAGAAATTCTAAACGCTAACTACGTATTTTCCTAGTAGTATCAGCTAAACGGTTTAAATTAACTTCTTTTTTTTTTAAATCTTTAATAAAAGCATGAGTGGAATTTATTTTATTTACTGGAGCAGTTATGTGAAGTAACTGAATATTTTCATGCTCCAAACAACAACTAAAAAAAGTCACTTTTTAAAAAATGTGTGTAATTTTTTTATTTTTTGACAGGTATTGTAGAATTTCGTTTTGGAACATAAATCATTCATTAAATTAATAATTCATTTTTATTTTTATTTTATTAAAGTATTAAATTAATATTTGATGACACAATTGCGTGAATATTTTAAAAATACATATTTGTTTAAATATTCTGAATGTATTCAATTAAAACGAAATAAAAATTGAGAAAGTAAAAATAAATATTCTATTACTGGAAGGCTATAAAACCATTAGTCCTTCTAATCGTCACAAATAACCAGCTGATCAAAATTTAAATGAATCGAGTGAGTCGGGTGAAAAGAATGAGTGAAGAATATCACTCATTCACTGATTATTAGTTATCACTTCAGCTATATCATACTGTTATTTTTATTTGGGATTGAATGAACCATGAACCCAATAAAAACCTAATGGTTTTTACTAATTTGTGAGTCATAACTGTTTTCAGATTCATGAAATTCTCTACATAACTCATAAGGGGCCCATACACGATCAGTAATTCTGACAGTATAGTCAGATACTGTCAGTGATACTGATCGTGTAAGGGCAATACTGATGTACTGAAGTGGGGTATTGATGAGTGATGGTTCAACCTGGCGTAGGGGAGGGGATACGGACAGTATTACTGATCGTGTATCCCCGTTTCTTTCGTTCCTCAGTATTTTGTAGCTGTTGAGTGCGACGCATGGACTGATTCCCGATGCAATACTTAAAACATAGCCACGTTTTTCAAAAGTTATCAATGATTTATGTAAAGTTTTTCTTAGAAATTCATTTTTTTCTTATAACAACAGGATGGAACTTAATTTTATACGTAAAATTGTGTATTTAATATGGAAAAAATTATATTTTTCCTGGTGTCTTAATGAAAGATTCACAAGTTTCTATCACAATCCGGCTAATGGAGAAATTACCGTTGAAACCTTTAAGTCTTCAAAATTTCGGCCTGTTTCTTAATAGCGTAGGGTAACTGCCAACCGCTGTTTTGCGCATATACTTTCCCTCATATTTGTATCTTGTTTTTTAATATGAGGAGAAACAATATTTAATAAATTATTGAATACGTTTTCATTCATCCGAAAATAATTATAGTAATCTGGTTGTTCCTTTACTGAAATATCATTGATAAAGTTTAAATGGGTGAACTTATCCCTATCCAATATCCAATCCTTCACCCGCAAGGGTCTTTTCCTCTTTTTTTTCCAATGCCATGGCAATCACAATTGCTAAACACGTTCTATCCATTAAAAAAGAAGGTATAAATCTGTATGGGAAAAAGATGACTGTTCTTATCGCGAGCTAACTGTGTTTTTTTTTATTTCTGATTTTTACTTTAGTACAATACAGAGAGAGTTTGGTTAGAAGTTTTACAAAAATAATCTATCTATATATATAAAAATGAATGTATGTGTGTGTTTGTTTGTCCGTTATGCACTACTACACCAATCTTCCGATCATCATGAAACTTTGGGAAGTTGTTCAGTACACTCTAGGGAAGGTTTCTACCTGCCATTTTTTTTTTTTGAAAAATAATTCAAAAATTTCTAGAAAAAAAATAATTATTTGTCGCAAATCAAGTTATTTCTTTCGTAATCGAGTCAATAATAAATGGAGAGTAGGAACAAATTTTAATCTCTATTATACTTATTAGATATAGGTCGCCAATCTATATATATATATAAAAATGAATGTATTTGTGTTTGTTTGTCCGTTATGCACTACTACACCAATCTTCCGATCATCATGAAACTTTGGGAAGTTGTTCAGTACACTCTAGGGAAGGTTTCTACCTTTTCTTTTTATTTATTTTTTTTTATTTGAAATAAAAATTTAAAAATTTCTTGAAAAAATAATTATTTGTCACAAATCAAGTTTCTTCAAATCGAGTCAATCGTAAAGGGAGAGTAGGAACAAATTTCGTACGAAATAAATAAATATATGTGAAGAGAAATTTGAATACAAATTTAAATGACAGTGAAGTGTGAAGGAAGGCACGATTGAGACGTTAAAAAATTAAGTTTGAACGCCAATATGCGTGTTCAATTGCAAAATGATGCATCAGCCAACATTTCCGCAAGGCAATTGGCGGATATTGGGAATGGAAAGATGAAAATCGACAAATCAACACAAAGTATCACATTGCCATGGAACTTTTGTAAAATAAAAAAATTAATTGGAGGGGTTTTCCCAAATATCGCCCAGAATTACGAAAACCATCACTGGCTCATTTCACGTGCTATATTAGCAGCTACGAATAACGATGTCAATGTCATCAATTTTAGCATTCAGAATCGAATACCAGGTTAAGCAACAACGTATAAGTCCATCGATACTGTGATTAATCAAGACGAAATTGTCCAGTACCCAACCGAATTCTTGAATTCCCTTGATTTGTCAGGTATGCCACCGTACATTTTAACACTAAAAATTGGCGTGCCTATCATTCTACACAAACATCAATCCACCACGATTTTGCAATGGTACAAGACTTGCAATTAAAAAGATGATGAAGAATGTCATCGAAGCTACAATTTTAAATGGGAAATTTAAGGGTGAAGATGTACTGTTACCACGTATTCCTATGATTCCAACAGATATGCCATTTGAATTCAAGCGCTTACAATTTCCGGTTCGACTGGAATGACCATCAACAAAGCGCAAGGGCAGTCACTACAAGTGTGTGGTCTAGATTTGGAGCATCCATGTTTCGCACATCGCGTCGGAAAACCTTCAGATTTATTCGTTTACACACCAGTAGGAAAAACAAAAAATATTGTGTATCCAAAAGCACTTGAGAAAATAAAGAAAATTGATTTTTATATATAAAAATGATTGTGAATAAAAAAAATGATATATTACAAGTGAATTTCCTATCGCAGCAAAGCGCGACGGATCACCTAGATACAACAAGAGCCATAAACTGTACATTATGCTACAAACGTTTTTAAAACTCTTAAATATAGATGCCATCACTGAATACTGTTTTATTTAAACTACCTTTTTATTATTCTGGCATAAATTGGGAAGAAATTCCTGTCAAGTAACATTCTTCCACCTTATAGCCTTCTATGTACATTTTAACTTACGATACACCGGAAGTTCTATTTGATCAGATCTCTTTTTTTTCAAGAAAATAAATGAAAGAAAAAGTGGAGGCGAGAACAAATCGGAAATATAAATTATTTTGAATTCAATTAATCAATTTGAATAATTTAATAATTCTTTGAATTCAAATGCTATTTTCGATTCAAAGAATTATTTTCTACAAAATCTCAGCTTCACTTATTTTTTCTTTTTATAACATAAGAGCGATCATGTTGGGAAATATTAACAACCAATTTATTAAGCAATATATGTTCTGAATATACTATCCAAAGGGTATAGCCAGATAAGAAGGTAAAAAATGCCCCAGGCGATATTTGGAACAAAAAATTGGATCTTATTTGCCATAAAAAGTAATGAAGATTCCCAAATTTTTAACTCCAAATATTAAAATTCACCCTAAAAAAATAAAATAAAATAAAACTTAAAAAATGTTTTTTTCTTCATAACTTTGCCAGTTATTATGGTAGATTCCTTTTTTTCTTTTTTTTTTATTAAAAGGTTTTCTTTCACTTTACAACTGAATATTTTTAAAACATTTTAGGCGCCAATTTCAAATGAACGGGAAACGTTTACAATTTTAAAAATACAATAAAAAAAAATTCCTTTTCCTCGACAAAAAAATATAAGTTGAGGGAATGATAGAACAATTACTATGAGTTATTTCACATTTATTAATTTAGTGCAACCCTGTTAAAAATTTCCTATCTCAGCAACGCGCGACGGGTCAGCTAGTAGTACATAAAAATAACAGAATAGTAAACATACATAAAAATATAGTAGATAATTATATTACTAAACATTGTAATGAAGATAAAATCAAAAATATACCCCTGAGTCGACACTACCTCAAAATATGGAAAATGAGTTAAATACTGACAGTAATACTGATAGTAATATTTGTATGGTGTAAAAATACTGAAGAGTGATTGCTCAGTATTTTCGCCATTCCAATACTGTAAGTAATATTGACCGTGTATGGGCCCCTATATAATATTTTATATGATATAAATTATATTCGAATTCTAATTATTATTTATCTATTTTATACCTAACATTACAATCCCACAATTATAAACTATCTACGGGGTCATTGGTTCATATTCATCTATCAATCATGATATTTTATATCGTTTACTTAGTCTGTATACACAGTCCTGTCTACACAAATATACTTTGTCAGATATATGATGTCAATACAATATTTGTGTGAAATGTATACCAATACACAAATACATCTGTGGGATACTATGAGCAGTTATGCGCTAAATATTAGTTTTAAAAATTTAATATTTGTTATTTAATTTGGCCATCGCATGGTCACATGCTCCTTTGAATTATGCCATGTTTTATAACCTTCATTATATTTAAAATTTTCTGATTGATTTTGGGGTGCCAGAGTAATCATTTAAGATGATTACTCAAATTATTATTTCTAACTTTAGTCTTAATTGGATTCTTTTCCAAAGGTATGTTCTTGTTTTTACCAATTTACTCAGTATTTAAGCCTTCAATATATTATTCATAAATAAATAGTGCATCTGGGGTAAGTAAGCACCAAAAGAATTATAATGGTTATAGTTTATTAATTCAATTTTAAACAAGATTAATGATTTAATACATAGATGGAGAAGTACAGTTATTGATTCAGATATAGACATATACAGAGGATTGCCAAAAAATATATAACAGAACTTAAATTACGACTTATCCGAGAAACAGGAGTATGTTAGGTCTTTAGGTAAGTCTTCGGCCTGGCCGCGTCCGGATCTTCTGCGCCCTGCATCGTTCGCCGGCTTCCGTCTACCGCGTCTTCGGTCCTTCCTATTCCGGATCTTCGCAGAGAGACCCTCCTCTTATCGTATCTCTTCACCCATCTTGACCATGAGGGTATGATCTGTGAGGGTATGGACCTTCTTACCTGATCGACCTATTTCTTTTCAACCCAAACATTGGTCTTTGGGTACATTCATATTTGTTTTTGTAATGCCGCTCGGTACGATACATAACAATTAGCACCCTTAATTGATGGAAAATCTGAAGGTTGATAGTAATCTCGGCTTGATCATCCTCTTGCACAAACGTGGGCTAAGAAACTGTACAGTTTTGAGACCATTTTTCTTCCTGCTAGTATGTTGTTAGATTCTACCCGTGGAAATGACAGAAGATGAGTAATACCTTCCTTTGTTATTTATTTTATTTTTTTACTTTCGGGGGAATATTTTGGGTTCTAGTCCGTTTATTCTTATTTCACATTTACAGTCCTTATGATAGTTTTTATTATCTTATTCAATTTTTTGAGCTATAACTTTTTATTTAAGAGGAAACTGATTTAGCAAGAATAATGGTATAATATCTTTCTCAAATTTCAAATCTACAGTGAATATTATATTATTTCTAACTTTTAATAACTTATGTGTATTTATAAAGTGTTGTGGTAGAATCTTTGAATATTATCATGAGATGCCTGCATTGACCAAAAAATCGAAGTTAAATACTACTGATCTTAAATCATCTTCATTTTAATTCGTTGCTGTTATCCTTACAGGCTACTCTTAATTAAACACTTTGTATAACTTAGTCGGACTGTGGTTTCTATCGGATCTTTTTCTTAACCATAGGCTTTCTTTTCTCACACAAAGCTGTTTCCGAATAAAACAAGTTGGCCCCTAACACTTCGGGACAATAACAGAACCACTCACAAGTAACTATTTTCCCGCTGGTGAGAAACACAGGATCGCTCTTCTGTAAAATGTAGACATATCCGTCCAAAAGAATGATATGTTAACAACAGCTAAGGTTATTCAATTATATTTATATATTTTAATACTTAACAGTTTTGTTGATAACTATAAGTTCAGGAACTTTTTAATAATCTCAATTCTGTGCCTTACAGATTATTCTAAATTAAAAACTTTAAACTAAATTAAAAACTATAGTTTTACTGTTTATTTATTTTAAAAGAATGTTTTTTTTTAGTTTATAATGAATGTTTATTATTTTATTTTATATTGAAATTTGTAAAGATTTAGTTTTGTTACTTATTTTTATTTATTCTAAAAGAATGTTTATTGTTTTGTTTTGTAGTTTATGATGAATGTGGTTTATTTTATATCGTTACTATTCTGTTTCTTTTCTATAAAATTATATTTTGGACCTGAAGTCCATTTTACCTCCTTAGGGAGAGGCTTTTGTTATAAACACATTATGTCAATAAAGCTTTATTATTATTATATATTGAAAAAAATACACATAAGGCTCTCAGTACAGCAGTATATTTTTCAGATATTTTCTAGACTTAAACCTTATTAGCGAAGTCCTCCATAAAGTTGGCAGGGATCGTTCCTATAACGCACCACACACAATTAATGTATGGAGGTATTTATACTGTTACGGTCAAAGAGAGAGAAAGACCGGCTGAAAGGATTAAAACGAGCTGGGGGATTAAGATGAGCGGAAGAGATTAAAGAACTGCGTAGATAGATCGCGGATTGCGTGGAATGTTCTAGGTGTCCCCCACCCCGACCAACCTTGCCTAAATAAAATAAAAGGCCAGCTGTTTCGGCCTAGGGGCAGTCAGTAGTAAGTTGTCGACTTCAGTGACAGTGACAGTGTGAACTAGGTAAGTGAGACAGTGATAAGTGAGTGTAATAAACTGTGTGTCAGTTTGTCATATTTTGAGAGTCTTAAGGTAGGTGGCCTTTAATTAGTGAACTTTAATTAGTGAAGTGTTAATTTGTAGTTATAAACTATAGTGTAATTTTATTGTATTTGTACAAACTTAGATAAATAGTTAGGTTATTTAGTATTAGCAATATCTTGTATTATTTGGATATTATTTTAGTAATTAGATAACAGTTAGGCCTAGGTTATAATCTGTAGAATATTGTTATTGTAAATTTATATTAGTTTAATAATTTAATTGTTTTAAATAATTTCATTGTGTCAATTTAATTTGTTAATAAATTTTAGTATCTTGAATTTAGTAATAGTTTAATACATTTTACACCCAGTAGCCCGTGACACTATGCTAGAAAACCTTTTAGTTTTTTTTAAATATTTTGAAAATAAAAAACATTTTAAATTATTTCATTATGATTTATGACTATCAGAGGCCTAAACAATACTTCATTTTATGTAATATTTCCCTCTAAATAATTATTGAAATCTGAGGAATACGTGAGTAGGCAAATGCAGCCTTGAAACGGCCTCTAGTGTTTGATGAAGTTTGTTCACCTGATCATCATCAATCTCGACGATGAATGATGGATGATGGATAGCTATCGTTCGATGAGCTCTAGGAGATGGATTGCTAAAGAGATGGTGCGTGGGCTTTCTCTAATGTTGACGAAAATCCAAAACATCAGCGTCACCTCAGGTTCCTGCATCGTATTGTGTAACCTTAGTAAGGAACAACACACATCGACCAAAATTTATATTTAAAGGAATACATTTCCTAGCGTTTCTGCAAGTAGTCACATTATTAATAATGATATGCAATCTGTAATAAAATGGTATGTAAATCATATTTTAATTTTTAGCATGTTTGAATCTGAACCGTATGAGAATAATGACGTCGCGTGGTTTTAATGGCTCAATAGAACATTTACTTTTGCCCAACGCAAGTATGTTATGTCCGGTTAGCACAAGTGGTGTTTTAATAATAAAAAATAAGATTTGATCGCAAAAACAATAACATAAACTTGACTTTAGAAAGTAAAGATAAGAATTTCTTTAAGATAAAAAATAATAGTATATAATACGAAAAAGACTAATTTAAAGAATTTTGAGAATGAATTATAATAAACTATGATAGGTTGTGCAAATATATAAAATTGTTTTCCTAAAAAAAATAATTGATAAAAGCTAATTACTTATACATGAGAAGAGAGAGATGCTTTTAGTTTTTTCGGTTGGTCTCTGAGACGTCAATTGACCAAACTCTAACCAAACTCTCTCTGTATTTTACAATTGTAAAAATCAGAAATAAAAAAACAATTATAATTAAGGATATTTTTTATGTGTGGCCTCAACAAATGAGATAAGTTAAAATTAAAAAAAGTTTCAAGGTTTTAAAATTGTATGATGATTAATAAAAGAATTTCAATGATATTCTAATAGTAATGCTTTGCTTCACCAATACCCAAACTTTTGTTGTTTTTAAGTCGTCTGGTTTAGTTTTGGCAAGGCATGGAACTTTGAAATACCAAGTTAAAATTTAAATTGAAATTGTTTAAAAATTAGGTTTTTTGAGTTGTGACTTTGTTCTTTTGAAGGAGCGATACCTGGCTCCTATATATCATGCAAGGTAATATTTATATATTAAAAATTAAATCTGAAACATCAGCGACTTTCAGAATCCAACAAAACGCAACAAAAAAAAAGAAAAAAATGAAAATCCACAATTATTAAAAAAAAAAAAAGAAAGAAGATAACACAAAGATCAATTGGCTTAGCATTATATAATGACATTACCAGGGATGATGCAATATTGTTGTTATTTATTGTGAAAATAAAAAAAATATCAATGAGATACGGGTAGACAATATCAAACCTTGCGACCAACATTAAACGATGGCTAATATCTTGGTTTTCAGTAGGTTTCCGCCCCATTCTAAAAATTATTAATATTAAACATTTTTTATTCCCTAATCCTGAAAATAAAAATAAAATAAAAGTCCTGAGGCACCCGAGGTACGTCGACGGATGTAACACAGACAAAAGGGTTAGGAAATTCAGCACAAAGTTTTAATTGCGAGAACTAATGTCCCCGTGTGGTAGATGTCGAGTCTTTGTTCTTGTTGGAATCGTTAATCGAGATCCTCTTACATTTTGATGATTCCTATCGCCATTCCAATCTTCATTGTTCACAGTTGGATGTGGTTATAATCCAATTATATATGTGTAAAATTTGCATATTTTAAACTTATACTGATGCAATAATTTAATTTACCCAATTGCTTCATATCAGTACTTATTTTGTTTTATTAAGTTAACACTCGCTTTTCTTATACTACTAAAACCGGTGGCTTAATTATGATCCTGATTAAAATGAGATTAAAATCTGTATGTACCACAACGAACATTAAAAAAAAAGGTGTGTGTCAGCTCCGACACGCGACTGGAGTTTACTCCTTTCCGTTTCTAACGAATTTAAAATGTGTTCTTACCAATTAATCGCTCTCTACTGATACTTATCATCGTGTATTATTTTCTTATTATTCTGTATTATTATCTTTTCATAAATTATTTTAAATAAATGTAATCAAATTTAATTAAAATTATAAATATATATTTTATATTAATTGTGCCAACGTTTCGGCTTACGTTTCAGGCCATCTTCAGGGCAAATAGGAGTGTGGTAACTTGCTACAACACTAAAACTGTCAACTAGATATATATATAGATGTATATTCATGGTTATGAAATCCATCCCAAGAAAGGATATTCTACCACCCCAGTGCTATAAATGTCAGCATTTTGGGCACACAAAAAACTACGCCAACAACACCGTAAAATGTGTAAGTTGCAGCGTAATTAAAATCATTATGCTGAACACCAGTTGCGGGGTTTATCGCCAATTTTATACCCGTTGAAAGGGGTTTTTATCAGATGCGTTCTAAGGCCAGTCTTTTAATACTGAAATTCTTTCAGCCATTCTCGCATAATTCCTCGATCATCATAAAAAAATTAATATTTGTGCTTTTATTTATGTTTCATTCCTTTTAGATGGCGCCTCCCCATTTACTCAAAGAATTAAATGAAACAGTAAAACTGTCGCACACAGCGGCCAGAAAAATAACCCTTAAAATACCGAAAAGTAAAATAAGGGCGATACTGGGTTATATAAATAGGTGAAGTGCTAGAGCAGACAGGGAAAGATAAAATCGCCCAGAAAACTAGCTTACTGAAAATGAAGAGAGCCTTATACAAGACCAGAGTTTCTACAATAAGAAATGTCGGTCTACTTTCACTAAAATTCGGTGTTATAACATGGTATTAAACCTGAGATGCTATACGCCAGTGAGACATTATCGTACCACACTACGGGTGACCTAGAATAGATCAGAGGAAAGAAAAATAATCAAGAAAATTATGTGACTAAACACAGATACAAAGGACACAGGCTTCACTACTAAGACTCCACATAGATGTACAATCTTCCAGGAGAAATAAGAAAGACTCGACTAAAATTTTACGGTACCATCAGCGGACTCACACAGACTAGATTCACCAACAGAATTCTAAGATACAAGCATACTAAAGCCTTGTTGACAAATGATAAAATGTATCAGGTAAAAGCCCAGGAAAACTCGGAGAACAGCACGGTAAGTGAGATGGCTCAGATCATTTGTAAAAAAAAAAAACAGCTATAAATTGTTTAAATTAAATTGGATTTCAAAGAAAAACGAAATATGTTCCTTTATAATCAGAAATACTTCTTGGGCCAAAACTTGTTTGAAGCTTCAATTCAAATACCATTTCCAGTACAATGCTTATTATAGAATATGAATTAATTAACTATTTCCGATAGCATAAACATATTAAAATTTAACATATTTTTTTTTTAATATTATCATTTTATATTATGATTTTTCTTTCAACTTCTTTCTGTAGTTTGAAATAAAGTACCAATAAAGGTTCGTTTATTTTAACCGTATTATAGATTACCATTTATATTAACATGACAATTTTATAAACCGACTAAGAAAATGTTTGGTTTTTATTTCAATATTATTTTTGATATATTATTTATTATGTTGCTATATTTTGCCTCTCGTCTTAGGTTAAATTAGAAATTACCATCTTACGGGATAAATGTAAATTTTCCAACAATAATATATGAGTAGTTAGTTATGTATTTTTGCATATTTTTTGTAATTGTCCATTTTTACATAATCCATCGATGATAAACTAAGCGGATCCCCAATGAATGTCTCCGAATGTAACCGAGGTAAATAAATAAAAAAATAAAAACTTCGTCAATTACAAATAAAATAATTTTCCTGCAATCATTGAGTATTGCTATCCATTACTCAACTAAAACTGGTGTGAAAAGTTCCACTTTCCCCCACTAGTGAGGGAAAGTGGTTTTCCCTCACTAGTGGGGGAAAGTAACAGCCACCAAGATCGAATTTGGCAATCACTATTCTGTTATTTTAAATGTTAAATGACGGTATTATAATACTATTCATTATATATTCCTAAATTGTTAAAATAAATAATTTTAGAACTATTTCATATTTAATTCAAGATAGATTTTATTTATTTTAAAGAAATATTTAATGTAACCTTAAATGTATTAGAGCCTTCACACATCAGAAATTTGGAGATCTAGCATTAAAACAGTGATCAGACCACAAACAAAATAAAAAATGGAAATAGATAGTGATGAATTCATAAATTCACTCCTCCATTCATAAAAGAACATGCTGAACAGGATATAAATCAACTTTTACCAAAAACATCTAAAGTAAAATATGAAGAGAAATATAAATATAAATCAAGATATAATAATATACGTTTATTTTATTTTTGTATGTGTTATCAGAATATTATTTTCTAAATAATAATAAATAAATGTTTTAATGAGTGAACCGTCCTAGAGTTGTAATTTGCATGGTTAGTAATAGAAAATTGTAAGAGATAGTTCAAATCCAAAGTTTCACCTTTAATTTCTTAATTTTTAAACGGTTGCAGGAAAAATATATTAAATAATATCATAATAAATTGCAATTCCTTTAAAAGAATTCAGAATAAATGTATATAGTTGTATAAAGTACATAAAAATAAACATAAATTTTAGAAGAGAGCGGCCAAGATTTATTATGGATTACGGGATTAGCAATGGAAGGTAAAATATCGGTCGTTGGTTAGAGCAGGGCCCAGCTGCTTCTTCTTATTGCACCCATTATAATTGTTAAAGTCCCTTGTATTCATCATTAGCATTAAGTTCTGAGGCCTCATTTCTTAAAATTGAATATTATATAGTTTAATATTATTATTGATATAAAAAAAAATCAGCTGAGCATATCACAAAATATTGATAGTATTACATAATTTTAACTTGGATCCAGCGGTGACTAAGGAAATTCTCAATTGGTTTGACGTTGAAAAATCTAATCAGGTTTAAATACTTTTAAAACTTTGGTGTTACCTTTATGTCAAAACTAATTTGGAGTATCCATATTTCTCATTGCACCCGAAAATCCCATATCTATCATCAAAAACCTAAGAATTTCCCATGATACTTGATGAAATTCCACCAATTTTGTATGCAATATATAACTATCCTCTTCTATCAAGCTGGGGTAATATGTATTGATATATAAACTAGAAAGTAAAGTTACCAGGGCCATGCAGGGCACAGGAGTATTTTATTCGTAGTTGGCACAACTGACGTGATGAGAATTTCCTGACGGTCGAAACAAATCATCGAACGCCTCGGTTCGTTACAAAATGTCGTCGCCAAACGCGTAAGCCAGTTCTTCCTCCGTTCGGTTCACCTACAGCAGGTGTCAGACTTCCTTGGCTTAATTGTGACTAGGGACTAAACGCGGCTAATTAAAAACTTAAAGAGTCCGGCTCAGTCTAGACTGCTTGTATCATTTGGATGGAATATCGTGACTCACCCACCCGACTCTCCGGACCTGGCACCATCGGATTGCCATATTTCATTAAATTGAAGGAGTTTGAGAGTGGTCAACTATTTTAGGAGATCTAGCTGTCGAAAAATGGTTTCGGGATGTTGACCGGAAACTTAATACGAAAAATTATAAGAGCTTGTCTAGATGCTTAAAAAATGTATTGACCTCAACGGCGAATATGTAGAGAAATAATGAGATGTTTTTACTCATATCTTGTAAATTTCATTTTAATGTATGTATTTTTCTATTTTTAACTCATGTTGTAATGAGGGACATCCACAAAGTTAGGACGTCTCGTATCATTTATGTATTTTTTTAAAGCTCCTTATAACATTTAATTCCACACATTGGTTGATATAAATACTCACACTTTTCTTTAAAATTGTACTTATCAACTTGTATCACATTGGCTTTGGAATATTATATATAACTACATAAACTAATTTTGTGTAAAATTTATTGAGCGCACCCCCGTACCAATTGTTACATTTCTCAAGATAGGTACGATTAACCATTTAATATAACAATTGTTGTTATATAACTAGCTAACAACTAGTTGAGTAACAACAAATTAAAAAAGTTTGACGGTATAAGGTTTCAATATAATGAAATAAAAAAGTTAATATATAATATCAAAAGTGTTATACGGACCCCAATTCAAAAAAATATTACAAATAATTACCGGAGCCAATTGTGTCTACTTATTAATTATTTTTTGGAAATAAACTAAAATTAAGTAGTCCACTTAAAAATAAACAAAGCCTAATGTAAATGTTCAAAATTTATTTCAATTAGGTAGTTTGAATGCTCGATGAGTGAAAAAATAATCTCTATTGTGGGAAACATAGTGTTCTAGAGTAACATAAGTGGGCATTACCACCACAATTTGCCTGGCCACATTATTTGGACTTAGGAATAAAAAATTAAACTATATACATAAATATGTAATATAAAATAAATAATTATCAACTACTACATGTATATATTTCTCAACAGCCTTAACATACATTAGCCTTAGCATTCACATATATAAGCAACAAAGCAATATATAGAAAACAGAACTTATATATACAAATATGAATACCTAAAAAATATGTCTTATATGTATTTCGAAGGAAATTGAGGAGATGGTAAAATCAATGGGGTCGGAATGAAGTTAAGGAAAAAGCTTGGCGAATGAAAGGAAGGAAACAAATGTTTATCAAATCAAAGTATAAAACAAAGCACACTCCAATTTAATTTGCAAACAAAACACACTGAAGAGGCAATACTATCTTATTTCAAAACCATGGTTTAAACTTAAAACTCAATGCAAAAACCGATTATAATTATATATGATCTGATAACACCATATAAAGTATCCATAATATTAGCAAAAGCTGTAAAACCACATGGCATGGCAGAGCAACTGATTCTCCTCACTGTTGTAAATATAGGAAACAATAAAAACAATTACAATTTTGGGGACTAAAGTAATAGAAGAAATACATTTGCTTTTACTATCGACGAATACCCAAAGAGGAGGTTTAAAGATCTGTAACTTATTCATATATATATATATATACTTATAAAGTAAAGATTGTGAGTATCAACTCGTTAATCTCAGGAATTAGTGGCATTGCTTAAAAAGTTATTTTCAAATGTTTATTGAAAATTAACATTATCGAAGTAGGCTTTATTGTTTATAATAAGACCTCTTGGGGCCGAGCATTACTAACCAAAGATAAATAGAATTTATTAATGGCAGAATTATGTTAATTTATTTTTAGATCATTTTATACCCTTAGTTTTTAGCTGCACATAACTTATATTCGGACAAATTAGTATATATCGCATCTACTCGCAGTAGTGTAAATATTTAGTAGATATTTAGGTATATCTATTTATTTTATAACAGTACTTTAAATTGCAGGAAGATCACACACAAAAATTATCAAATACACTTTTTTGGCCTCAGTGGAACTTAAAGCATACCTTTAATTAATACGTGTAAGTGGGAGTAAAATTAATGATAACCTGCACTAAATTAATTTATTTATTTGGTTATATATAAACAAGATTCGATATATACATGAACTAGACAATGTACAATATAATATTATAATTTATTTATTTTATTTTTTTATTAATTGTTATAATTTTTAAATATTTTTATTTGAAAAGAAAAGATATGTCCAGGGCCAGGATTTGAACCCGGGTCTCCCATGTTTCCATCGTGGTGCTCTACCACCTGAGCTATCCTGTTTCGTACCTCGGTCAGACACATCCTTTCTCTTAACTGATCCCATATCCCCGTGTTCTCGCTATTTGCGATGTATACAACTGGAAGAATGCTCATGGAGCATTACTTTAATTAGGATCTTGTTGACTTACGTCATTATATATATTATTATAATTTATTTATTTAATTTTTTTATTAATTGTTATAATTTTTAAATATTTGTTTGAAAAGAAAAGATATGTCCAGGGCCGGATATGTTCAATGAACATTCTTCCCCTTGTATACATCGCTAGTTGCGAGAACACTATGATATGGGATCAGTGAAGAGAAAGGATGTGTCTGACCGAGGTACGAACCAGGATAGCTCAGGTGGTAGAGCACCATGACGGAAACATGGGAGACCCGGGTTCAAATCCCGGCCCTGGACATATCTTTTCTTTTCCAATAAAAATATTTAAACAGTACAATATAATAGTAATAAATAATGATAATTATTGTATTTATTAATCAAAGGAAATCATTTTAATTTGATAGAAATAAGCAAATTGTCAACATAACAATAAAGGAAAATGGTGTTTTATAATTAAGATTTTGAAATTATGTAGAAGAAATAACTGACTGCGGGTGTTAATCATTGAAGCAAATTAAAAAACAACTAACTATATAAAAACTGTCACCAATTGAACTTCCCCTTTAAAAAAAAAAAACAAATGTAAATACACTTTTTTTTTATAAACAGTATATTCCTCTCACAAAGTTTGCTGGATATATGATTTTAGCAATTTCCGAGGTAAATAAAGAGATTGACGATTAAAATTTATACTAGCTTTTAAAAACAATGATTCTACAGTCCTCCTCTGACCCATTAAAATATGTAGATACTTTATTACTTTTAGAACATGATAACAGTAACTAGATAAATAAATTGGTAATTATCAAACTTCTGAAAATAATCATATTGACAATATAATTGTTGTTCACGTAGGTTTCCACGGTCGTTAATATTCTTTTTATATTCTACTTCCGGGATGGACCTTGTCATGTTGGCGCTATAAACATAGCTTTTACTCATCGTGCTGTAAGCTTCCTCAGGGTTAGTCAGTTAATGAAGAGCGGATGGTTGGAGTCGGGGTATTTATACCTGGGAGGCGTGGTCTCGATCGAGCCTTCCCATTGGCTCGCTTGTACCAATCCTGTTGTGTTCGTGTGTTTTCGGTGGGATGGGGTTCATCTGTATGTGGATGGTGAGGTAGTGTGTTGGATGGCCGGATACCAGTTTCCAACCAAAAAATAATTAAAGAGCATATATCTTGCGTCAAAAATTTCAAGAAAGAAACATCGGCTGTAGCAGAACACTTCTAAAACACCAACCACCACATACCCTTTGAAAACACTACCATCCTTGCCAAAGAAGCTAATTACCATCTCCGTAACATAAGAGAAGCTATCGAAATTGTCAAAGAACCCAACAATTTCAATAAGGAAGATGGCAATAAATAAGCTTAGCAAAAACTGGTATCCGGCCATCCAACGCAAGACCCATACACCACCTCACCATCCACATACAGATGAACCCACGCCACCGAACACACAAGAACACAACACAACTGTTAGAAGCGAGCCAATGGGAAGGCCGACTTCGATCGAGACCAAGCCCCCCCAGGCATAAATACCCCGACTCCAACCATCCGCTCTTCATTAACTGACTAACCCTGAAGAAGCTCACAGCACGGTGAGCTAAAGCTTTGTTTATAGCACCAACATGACACGGTCCATCCCGGGAGTAAAATATAAGAAGAATATAATTGTTATTATGGAAATATTTTTCATAACCAAATAAAATTTAAGGTTAATTATTAACATCGTTTTGGTACTACTGTGTACCATGATCGAGTCATTGTGTGTCTTTTTCATTTATTTCAACAAACTCTTGAGATTTGGAATGAAGATTGAAATCAATAATTCTGCCACATGGTACCAAAAATAAATAAAAAAGTTCGTGTCGTCTTCAAAACACGAATATGAATTTTTTATTAATTTAATCTTTGGGTGCTGCAGTTAACAAATAGGACTTGAAGTGGTAGATGGAAAATGTATTTATTGTTGAATGGAATGCGGTTTACAACGCTTAGTAGTTCCTCCTACTATCTAGATCCTCTATTGACTATGGAGAACCAATATATCTTGTCCTCTCTCACTTCTCTCTATCATCAACCATTGTCTTACAATATACTAGAGGCAGTGCCGATGCACACATCAAGGAGGATGGTATGTGAAGGAAGTTAAAAATATTATATACATAGAAGGAAGCAATGTTATAACATCCCTTAGTTATAATATCATACGATAAACATGATTCCTGAGGTTATTACCCCTATCATTAACTCTGCGTATCTTGAAAAAAAACCCTCAAATGGTGTCTTACAAAAATATCCCTTTAAGGATTTTTTGTTTCCTAGTTGTTTTTAAAAGTTCACTACTTTAAAAAAATAATAATTAGAAATACTACATTAGTATATATTCATCTAAACCCTCGTCTGACGGTCTCATAACTTGGGGCTATTAGAACCCTAGGAGGTTATTTGGACCCGAACCCCGAAAAAAAGACCAGGGAAATAATAAAGCTTTTCTGACTTAAATGATAGTGCTGCTAACTGTTATCTGAATTATGTCTATGCTTTCGTTAGATAGCTTTGATTTGATACCTCAATAGCACATAAACTACATCATAAATGACAGCTTGATTATACCGATAAAATTACGTATTGGGTTGTCCGGAAAATAATGCATAGTTTTATGTTTTCTTTCAAATACCCCTCTAAATGGGTTTTTGGACTTTTGACCTTTGTAAATGTAAACACTTATTAATCATCTTTCAAACCGAAATGTTTGTTTACCTCTGCAACATTTTGCAACTGGAAAATAATTCAGTAATTTTCGCATAATTTTGTTTTCAGAGTTCAAACTCGGCCGGAAATATCAACGAAATCTGGGACGGAGGCAGTCAGTATAACTGAAAGCACCGTTCAATTATGGTTGGGAAGAACTTCATCCACAGCCTTCTTTGTCTTCAAGGCTCATGTATCCCTCTCGAAATCTCTGGAACCAAAATATAATGCGACTTTCTATGACTGAATTACTTCCAAGTAGTAAAATTTCACAGAGGGAAACAATCATTTTTATTTGAAAGATAATTAATTAGTGTTTACATATATGAAAGTCAATAGTCCAACAAACATAAACAGTTAGATATTTGGAGGGATCTTCGAAGGAAAACATAAAATCCTCATTGTTTTACGTACAACCCAATAAATAAGTATACTTAATAAAATCATTCACTGAATAAAATAATTTACATTTTTTTTTTCTCAATACAGGCCTGATAACTCATCCAATTCAATTACTTATCGCAAACTGCTGAACGTTTTTACCTCTCCCCTCTCATAAATTTATGAAAGTCCTTTTAAAACGGGACATTTATAGAAGTGGCTTAGGACACGAGGGTATTTTGAAGAAGAGTTTCGAATAGAAAATTCCGAATGTCGATAACCCTTTGAAGCTTTTCTTAAAAGGATTTATCTTTCCAAGGACATAACTTGGAAATGGAATATACATCGAAACAAACGTGATTAAATTTTGTGGTTATATTGAAAACCTCTCGAAGAGCCCAAGCCCACCACGAGGAGTAAATTGAATTGATTAATGTGCTACATAAGGAAGTTCTATCGGTTCGCCATGGCAACGAGGAGTAATAAGTGGCAGCGACAGCCTTTGAAGGCAGGGCGAAAGGATTATTTATAAAAGAGAAATTATAAACCAATAAGATTGCAACAAATAGAAAAGTTAATATTTATCTAAAAGAAACAAACCTTTAATCAACCAGTTACGATATTATTTTTACATATTCTTTAGCAGTTTTTTTTAAATTATGTTCTTATATTCTAAACAAAGGATAAACACAACCCGCAAATCAATTGGTATCCTCAACTCGGTCCTTTGGAGCAGCAATGTGGATTTCATGATATGATTGGAATATTATGATTGGAATGGATGGAATTATTCAGTAGGAAAGCTTAGCCGACCTATAACCCGAAATGGAACATTAAGAGGATCCTCTTACATTTTATCAACTTGCTGCGGAGTCGAATTTCATCCAAGGCATGCTTTCAGTCATTCCCAAGTACTACCTACTTCCAAGTTTTTAAAGGATAAGACAACAAGAATTCCAACATGATACCTTTAATTCGTCGAGCATTAATTATATGTATGTATATATTCTTTGATTAACTTTCTCATTCTGCCTTCTAGTTTTGAATTTAATAACAAATCTCCATATCTTTCTACCTCTAGCAAGAGGGGTTTATAAATGCATCGTAAGAAATAATTTGACAGTCATCTAATCAGAGATGAAATCTCTCAAAACCCGTCAATTCTATTAAATTAAACAGTTGATCGGCGGAAGGGATTCATAGCCAATTGTGTATGGCTTTTAAACTCGTGATTTTTTTTGTGTTACTGAACTATTGCTAGTGATTTGTGTGAAGAAAGTAAAAAAAATCGGTCTCAAGATTAATGAGAAAAAACTAAACATATTTACAAAGCTTTATGTTTCAAATCTGGGGTATATAGTATATTTACTTTTGAACATAGAGTTTTTGGCTCAATTTTATTCATATTTACAAATATTTTATTTGAAAAGAAAAGATATGACCAGGACCGGGACTCGAGCCCGGGTTTTCCACGTAACCGTCCCTTTTTCGAGTTCCAGTCCTGGTCATATATTTTCTTTTCAAATAAAATATTTAAAAAAATATAATATCTAACAATAAAATAAAATAAATAAATTATTATAATATATAATGACGTAAATCAACTAGATCCGAAAAGAAAAGTGATGTTTAATGAACATTCTTCCCGTTTATACATCGTAAATTGCGAAAATACGGTGATATAGGATCAGTGAAAAGGATATGTCTGACCGAGAAGCGTACCAGGATGGCCGAGGTGGCTAGGCCCCACGACGGTTACGGGTTCGAGTTTCAGTCCTGGTCCTATCTTTTCTTTTCTAATAAAATATTTAAAAATATAAAAAAAAATATAACATCTAACAATAAAATAAAATAAATGAATTAAATATATTTACATTACTTAAGGCAGTAGCACCTCCACAACGGATATCAATAGATATTCAGATATAAACGATGAGAACAAGACAATGAACGAGGTAATTAGAGGAGTCATGGCAGTGAACTGAATATATTTGCAGAAAATTAGTCTCTTAAAAATAAAATCTTGTAACCTAGACTAGGCTTTAAAAACTATTAAACAATATAGTGCTTACCAACGGTACAGTAACTCACTGTTGCCATAAAATACCAGATCCCAATTTCCGAGCGAAAGGTTTTATGAGAAATGGATGACCTGGGGTGTGTTGTAAGCAATGTAAGGAGAATTCGGGCTTGCCCCGAGGTCTATTATTTGTATAAGGACACCCATGCGGTGCAATCAGGTTAGGCCATGCGATGAGAATACATGATAGAAGAGTACAGAGCAAGGTTCTGCAAGGTGCTATAATTGGCATGAGTTGGCAGAGGGTGCAAGATATTGAAGATGACTTCTTGAGGCATGGCGCCTTTGACATTAGGCGTCACTGGATGGAATCGTAGTAGTAATAGTAGTGAATAATCTGTAAGGGTCTCCATCAATAATGATAGGATAATGTTTGCCTTCGTGAACTGCTAATAATAATTTTTAATTTTCGTTTTATATATCCGATTTAAACTCAACCTTCATCGCTATCCATCAGCTTATTAATTCAATCTATTGTTACATTTCATCGAATGAATGAATGCTGAGTTTAGAAACTTACCCTTGGTCGCTATATCTAAGCCGAGGTCTTCCTATAGGGCTAGTTTCTGCAGGTCTTGCCTCCATGAATTCTGTATAAAGTAGATCCGGCCTCATTTTGCATACATGCCTGATTCCCTCCCCGCCCATTGTAGGGACCACTTAGCGAAATATTTCATCCCGGTTGCAATTATACTGGGTCATTTTCCATTTGGACACAACTCTCTGCTCTATATAACTCAACAGAGAAATATGAGGTTTAAAAAATGCGGATCTTCCAACAATTGTGTTGCAAATGGAATACTATATATTAGCTTACCTACGCTATGGGATATTTCTTCTTGTACTTTCCCTTCTATTATTACATTCATAAGAATGTGAATTTTGGAAGGCTTAGATTTCTCTTTTGCTTAACTCATTGTTCCATCATTCATTTTAACGAAACCCTTTCGATGTGAGTTTATTGGATTGTAAGTAACATATCATTCGAAGTATTGTTTGCTATCAGAACAATCCATACATTTTCTCCTGCACTCTCTTCATCAGCGCGTTTGCCATCCAGGGAGTAATGCGGCATGCTCGACTTTATGAAAGTAAAGATAAAAGTAATAAAAATATATCCGCGTATCGTTCGAAATAAACGTAATTATGGATTTGTTTCACTTATTTGGTAACAAACATTACACGTTCAAATTAATTTATATATTAAATAAACATGCTTCGTAAATAACCATTTACTTTCTATTTCGTTTATTAACACTTTAAATTATAACCGTGAACGTATATTTTTGTTTGCACCGTCGAGCATGCAGATCTTTGATCGCGCCATGTGTTGTTCTTACAGATATACATTCTAGCAAGGATAGACAGCCTGGAGAAGACCACTCTATCTGACCCACAACTATTCCCTTTGGCGATTCACTTTTGACCTTCCCCCAGACCAACAATCGGATACAAAAGCAGTGACAAATTGGTATAGATCCACGGTTTATGATTATTTAAGTTCATCAGGCGCACGATGACCTATATTTCTTTCTTTGAAGAAGATCGTCTTTTGAACATTCACCTAACTCTTCTACAACGATCGTCAACAATTTCATAACTGTTTCTTATGTATTGTGAGTTTTTAAATAAAAAAGAGCATCTAACATTAACATTGACAGAATTATGACAAGTCATCTACAAGTCGGCATACTTTAAATAAGTCGTGGTTTTTGTTTTTCTCACAGGTGAAATCCTCCGCACTCCCACGTTCATCAGGTCTTTTTATCTTTACGAGATACACCCCAGAAAATAGTTATTTTTAGTTAAAATCTACTCAATATTTTAAATATATGTTGTTTTATTACAATATTTTTGTTTTGTGCCATCTCTTAAAATGACATTCTTTTATTCGAGATTCAGATGAGATTATGGAGACAACCTTCATAGCTTAGAAGTAACCGCTCCTAGAGAGTTGCAGGAGCTGGCTTTAAATTTTCAGGAACTGCTCCTTATTGCTTGTATATTTCAGGGTTTCTGGACTGCTGCTGGATTACGCTGGTCCCGGGGGTTCCGGAGGGGTGTCCCCTCGTTAAATAATAATGGACTCGCCTTCCCTTTGCGCCCTACCCCTCAGTCTATTTTATTCACTCCTTCTCATCTCCTCCTACATCTTGTATTTCTTCTGTCACTTCTTAAGCGGCCATGATGGACCTCTTTTCTTCTAACTCTTATTTGGTTAGCCTGTCTTGTATTTCGTTCTACTATTATCGTGATGGTTCGATAGAATAGTGAAGGAAATGGCCAATCGATTTTTAAAAAATGACACACGGCATATATAATGGTCAAAGTAATTCTTTGGGCACACGATTTAATAATATAAGAAGCAGTAATTGAAAACCTTCATTAAATCCAAAAAAATTTTATTACTTTAACACAACTAAAGATTAAACACAAACTAAATAATTACGATACTATAGTTCGTGTGATTTGTATAACCTTCCAGGGCATTTGTTGGCTTCATAGACAACGGTTCTGCAAGGAGGTGACTTGTCCTAGGTCACGCTCAACGGCCATATCCTTCTTTATATTGGGTACCCTATTCTTATAATATTTTATTGAGACTGGTTGGGCCCCAGGAGGGTCCTAGATTCTATATGATCCATCTCCCGCTGCAAACAGACTAAATAAAAGTCATGGCCTGCAGCGGGATTTGAACCCGGATTTACAGCATGGCTACTCAGTGCTCTACCACTGAGCCACTCCGCTCCTACATCAGTACAAAGGTTAAGGATATTAGCGCCTACAAGCACTCAAGCATGTTTGATGTAATAATATGTGTGTCTTTAAGATGCATCATCTTGCGACGGACATCCGATATTTGAAACTAATATCATCCAAAAAAATGTTAATTTTGTCCACTTTTATCGTTTAGTAATTCCTCTAAGGACAATGGTTTTCGAGAAAACATTATCTGTATTTGGAATCCCATCAGGACAGAACAATTAAATTGCCATTTAAGATATCTAAATATTTAAAAGTAGCTAAGGAATACAGTTATCACGCTGAGATCTAAAAATAAAAATATTTCAGATAAGAAAGTAACAGTATACATATACAATATCCAATATAATTTGGTTTCTTGACTTCCAACCACAACTGAATTACAATCGTGTGTCGTTTATCTGGCTTAGTGTCGTCGTTTGTCTGACAAATGCTAAGGATGATGGTCCTGCTTCATAAGTGGGAAAACTTTATATTTATATTCATATTTTTCTGTGTGTGGTAATAAAGAGCTTATGGCACATTGGATAAGTGAGAGGGTTATCTATTAACTTTACATATTTAACAGAATTTCATAAACGGTTTAGGTCAACGGAGTAATAGCTCTTTGATAAGCAAAATTATTCCTGAACTATGTTATCCACTGAAAGCGCCAAGTCTATGAAAAAGGTTTATTTATTAAAAAAAACACAAAAACCCACGGAGCCTTCATTTGAGGAAATGTAGCCGGAATAATTCAGATATGGTCCGAGAAATTTAATTAAGGTTTCCAGTCACTAGTTAACAGATTGCGCTGCCGCAGCAGAAAGAGGCGGAAAGGATTTCATTTCCCCACCAGTGGCTAAGAGTTACTTAAACTCACTATGCCAAAAAAAAGAGGCATTTGTGTTTGATTACACTTGTCTATGTATATTTTTGCAATATAAAAAAATCAACGCAAACAAGTTTAAGGGCCCTGAAACTCGCCAAAGAGAAGATGAACAGTTCAGCCATCACATAAATAATATAATGAAAGAAATGGTCAACGATTCTGAATTAGCTAATGATGGAAGATGGAAGCACGCGGAGATGAAACTTCATAAAAGAGAGAGAAAAACTGGAAGAAATAAAAAAAAACTAAGAAAGCTCTGTGAGAAGATGGCTCTGTGAAAGAAGGACAAGTCTGGAGGAGACGATGAAACCAAGAGTTATAGATTCTTTATAATGTGGTCTACTTAATAAAACTTGAAAGGTTAAGTTGGTCCGTCCAAGTGATTTGGCAGGAGGAGGGGGATGTTTCCAATAGATTCTTTGAAGATAGGATTGATATCAGCGAAAGGAGAGACAGACCCAAGATGGCGGATCTCTTAGAGGCCAAGATACGCCCGTTGGTTCTAGCGCTAACTAGGAAAGAACCGATTTCAATCCAGCTTCCTTTCCTTGCAAGAGCGATGATAGTTCGCTGCTCACTAAGAAAGAAGAAATTCTCCAAAGATGGGTGTGTCACATTGAAGTTCTGCTTAATGACTATTGAAGAAGCAGGAGCTGCCAGACAGGTAATCAAATCGAAAACTGAGAAGAAGAGAATGAATTCTCTCCAAATTTTGAAGAACTTATTGAAGTAATCCATAGAATGAAGAACGATAAAAAACCGGGTTTGGATGGCTTTTCAGTAGAGCGTCTTAAATACGGAATTGAGAGATTCTATAAGAACCTTCATAATTTGATTGTTCTGATCTGGATTGATTAAAAGATGCCAGCAGAATGAAAAAAGAAATAATTTGCCCAATCTAAAAAAAACAGTGATAGGCTTCGTTCCAAATATTGAGGAATTTCGCTCCTGCTAAAAGCATATAAGATTCCTTCCGGAATTCTCTTCAATCGATTGTGCCCCTATGTCAAGCATACAGTAGGAAAATACCGGACTGGCCTTACAAGTGGTAAATGTACAGTTAACTAAATCATTTCCCTAAGGGCCATCATGGGAATAAGAATTGAATACAATATGACAACCTACCATCTTTTTGTATATTATTACTGAAGTATTAATCGCTCCAACAATTACTAGGGACTTTTGGAATTCGGTATTTTTAGGAAGCTTATCTGCCGCGTTAATAAGACCATCCACGATGAACAAGCAAGGAGAGTTCTCTAGCTAGTTTTAATCCAACAAAGGTTGAGATTGGGTGGTGGTTTGATTGGGGCATGTCTGTTGATCATTTTTGGGCTTGGAAAGGTAGTAAGGGATTTGAGGGTACAGACAAAAGGAACTATTATCAACAGAAGTATCCAAATTTTGGTGGCGATATTGGCATAATTGCAAGATCTGAGTTGAGTAACGATTCAACATCTTCAATGTTAGGCATTGAAAAAATTGAGGCCCAAACTAAGTACATGGTAGTGAAGGCCGACGGAGCTCAGGAAGGTGACATTTTACATAAATAGGCCCTTACAAATTTCAAAGAGCACAGGAGTTTAACAATCTCAGATCCTTCGAGACATGGGTCAATGATTCGTCGAAGGAAACAAGGAAGAAGATTTCGGCAACCAAACAGTCATATTTTGGCTTCAAATGCTGATAAGAATAGCCTACTTATATTCGAACAGAAAATTTTGCGACAAAAATATGGGTCTGTGAAAGAAGGACAAGTCTGGAGGAGACGATGAAACCAAGAGTCATAGATTCTTTATAATGTGGTCTACTTAATAAAACTTGAAAGGTTAAGTTGGTCCGTCCAAGTGATTTGGCAGGAGGAGGGGGATGTTTCCAATAGATTCTTTGAAGATAGGATTGATATCAGCGAAAGGAGAGACAGACCCAAGATGGCGGATCTCTTAGAGGCCAAGATACGCCCGTTGGTTCTAGCGCTAACTACTTGGATAGTAATTCAAAAACAGATAAACATATGGTCTTAATAAAAGTCGTTACTATACCCCACGTACCTCTACTGGAAATAGCTTTGTGGTTTTCTAGGATGTAGAGTAGCCGCCTGGAAATTTTACCCAAGTCCTGTCTGTTTATTCTTATTCTTGTTTATTTGATTGTTATTATTTTTATTTTGTTAAGTATTTTATTTTAGTTATTATTTCTATCATTTATGACATATAAACATATTTGATACCTACAAACTATATTAAAAACAAACATGAAAAACTGCAATTTCCTCCTTCTACCTGATAAATTCAGTCCGTGATAGGGAAGTAATCTATAAAGCAATAAAAAAAAAAGAATAAGCCTTCGATTCCGTGCCTTTGAGGAAGGAGAGCTAATTCTACTCCCAGGTAGGGGCAAAGCTAAATAATTAAAAGGATGAAGTTAGCCCTTCGTAAAGTGCATTAAAAACCTTAACAACAGTGAAAAAGGGAAGAAAAAGGTTTAATAATGTTAGCAGGTCCGGGCAGAACTGCCTTATCAAGAAAAGAGCAACCATCTTGGCTCCGATGCTATTCTTCCACGGCCCACTAAATTAGCATTTCAACGAGGATTGTACATTAGTGACGTAATGGCGTCTTTCCCTCATTTAAATGCCCCCTTACATTTGAATATCTAAACTTTGGAAAAATAGATTTTTCTTCAATTTAATTATAATTAAATTTGTTTCTAATAATTTCAATCAATGCAAAGAGAAATTAGTGGGTGTAACCAATTATTAAGTTGTTGCTTTGCTCAGAAATAACTTTTTGCTAAGTGTTTTTGTTAACGAGGCGAATTATAATATTAACTTTGATTCACAGGAGACCCATTTATCCTCTCATCTTACAGACGTATTTCAACCGAACGAGGACCTACTCGACCTACAGCACTGCTGTGATGTCCAACAAATTGTGGCATCGCCACTTCCTCTGTCTTTAGAACCCCCACCAATCAATCGTTCAGATGTTGACTTTTGTATTAAAAAATTACCGCGCGGAAATCACCTGGTTTTGATCTTATTACACCTAAAATTGCAAGACTTCTTCCTAGGAAAGGCTTAATTTTTCTGACAGCTACCTAGAATTCTCTTCTTCGACTTATTTATTTACCTTTAGTATGGAAATTTTCAGTTGTAAAAATGATCCCAAAGCCAAACAATTCATTAAACCTAGTTACGTCTAATAGACCTATTAGTCTTTCACCACTATTTTCCAAAATATTTGAAAAGCTATTGTTAAAGCGAGTCTATCCATTATTAGAAGTAAATAATTTAATTCCTAACCACCAATTCGGGTTTATGCCTCCACATTCTACAACGCAGCAATGTCATAGAATAGTTGATTCACTAGAAAAGAAGGAATATTGCACAACAGCGTTCATGGACGCTTCACAAGCTTTCGATAAAGTTTGGCACAATGGTCTCCTGTGCAAACTAAAATTAGTTCAACCGCAAGCATATTAAAATTTTACGACTAGATAATATCTTGAGGACAGATTTTTAATAGTTAATCAGGATGGTAAATGTTCCGACTATTGCCGAATTAATACAGGAGTACTGCAGGGCAGTATTTTAGGTCCAGTTCTATACTATATATACACTTATGGTGTCCCACAGACGCCAGCAACACTCCTTGCTACATATGCGGGCGATACTGTCATACTTTCGACCAATACTATCACATGCATAGATTCTGAGAACCTACAGACACACTCAAATTCATTAGAAAATTGGCTCGATAAATGGCGCGTAAAAATTAACGTACAAAAATCTAACCAAGAAACATTTACACTTGGACATTCTGACTTTACAATACACCAGTGCCGAGACAAAATACTTGTGTCTTACAATGGACAGAAGACTGACTTAGAAATCACACGTATTGCAATTTGAAGAAAAAATTGAATCACCGACTCTCACTCCTAAGACGACTAAACTATCACTTACAAACAAAATTATAATATACCACATGCTACTTAAACCAATATGGACATATGCCTCGCAAGTGTGGGGCTCATCCACTTACAGACCATTCAAATCTTTCAATCAAAATTCCCTCGTTATATTATACATTGCCCCTTTTACATTACTAATAAATCATTACAAAATTATCTGAATGCACCAATTGTGACTGACACAATCAAGAAAAACTACAAAAAAATGTATGACTCACTTGCTGGACATCCAAACTAACTGATACAATTATTACTGACAGACACATTACCACAGAATCCGACAAAGCGTCTCTGGAGCAGGGATCTTCTACAGTGAGATGAACCACGCTTGGAGTGCCTTCTTTTCTCCATACACGGTTCCACGAGAATCCCTTTGAAGTTTTCAAAATAAGATCGAAAATAGATCTGCCAAATGCCATTTGCATAATTTCTTAAATATTTTTTTGTTATAATAAAAAAATTTATTCACATTCAACAACACATGATTTTAAAAATATCAACACTGAAAACACCTGCAAATGGGTGGCAGTATTGCCACTGTACAAAAGAAGTACATGGTGTGGCAGCATAACTTCCTTTTTTCAAAACTAAATAATTGTATGAGTCAGAACTTTTTTCTTCATGTACATTAGAGCATGCCTAAAGTTGTTTTTTTTACATAGTTTTGAAAATCGAATTAGATAGTTGGCTTCCCCCATTTCCATACACTGACTAAACCGATTTCTGGGCTTTATTGTGACTCCGACCAACAAAGCGGGCTTTATGTTGGCAATTTCTTCCTGGATATTGGTCTTCGAATCTTTGGACGGTTCGCATAAACACGGGATTTTAAAAAAACAACATAGAAACAATCAGATGGGGATAAATCGGGAGAACTTGTCGGCCACCCCAAATCGCCTCTTGGAAGTGTTCCATCAAAACAGCCATCGATGATGGTGACTGAATTGTGTGTGAGTTGTGTCGGGACAAAACTTTATAGTTACGACTCTCGAACGAGACCACTACATTTTGGCATCAACCGAACTGAATGATTTTAAAAAAGGATGTTATGCTGCCGCACCCTGTATTTTGAGAATACAATAAGAAGAAAAAGAACATTAAAATGGAAAAATGCAAGGTTAAAGGAGGGAAATGCAGGTTTATTTTTGTTTTCAAATATAAGTAGTTTGGACCGGATTGATGGTAGAGTTGACGTGGTGAAGCTGCATGGGTTCAAATCCCGCTGCTTGCCAGACATTTATTTATTCTGTCAGCAGCCAAAAATGGGCCCTATTGGATCTAGGACCCTCCTTTGGCTCACCCAGTCTCTATAAATTAGGTGGAAAATCGGAAAAGTAATGCGGTCAGTATTAATGTTATGATATGGTATTAAATATTCTACTACAGGACTGTTATAAAACTATTGACTTCAGGACTGTTATTTCAGAATAACTGAAGTAGAGGTATTTAAATTGAGTTGCCAACTGGTGAAATTCCCCTCTACTTCCATAAAACCTGGTGCTAATAAAACTCTGGTTCCTAGAAACGGGGAAATAAAAAAAAGCATATATTATCAAAAACACTCCACGATATGTCTTGTGTACTTACTTCAATGGGAAACCCTGTTTTTCTCAAAGGGCTATACATAATATTTATGTGGTAAACCACCGAGCTCAACTAACAACCTTTTCCTTGAATCTTTAAGTGGTCTGGTGTAAATTTTATGGAGGATGAGTGTCACCAAGGAAAGTTCCCCCAGGATCAACGAACGGAAATGTAAATACTTTATAACAAACGTTCTTAAACTGTCATGTAATAACTCCCCCTATACATAATATAAACTTTGATAGCAAATAGTAAAACGTTTAATGTGTAAGAAATTACGTTTCTTTAATTAATTTCTTTTAAATTCCCTTTATTGAATAATTTTTAAAAATAACGAATTATTAATAAATGTGAGATAAACCATAATAAATGTGTTTAACTGAATTTCTGTAGAGGAAGAAAATATGCAAGGCATGTCTTATCAAGGTAATCTGAGTAGCTTTGTTTATTTTGGAGATTGTTGGTAAAAGTCTTATATTTTATTCAAGGACGTTGTTGAATCACTAAATTATAACCGCTAAAACGTAGAGCATATGTTCCTTGTTTACTGAGTGTTATGTTCTCCATAAATATTTTACAAAGTAAGTATTGTGAAGTATTAATGACGCAATGGTTCGATCATAGAAAGTTTACGTAATAACAAACAAACAAATACAGATTTGCACGAATGTAGCATGACAGTTGAAAACTTAAACTAAGGTTTTAGAGAGCTATAAAACGGTGGATGACTTGTAAGAAATATTTAAGTTTATTGACCTATTAAACAGATATAATGTGATATTCAAGAGATATAAAAAGAGACATTTCTTATTAACTAACTAGGAGGCTTATTGCTATTGACTATCATTATAAGTTATTGACTATTGACTACATCTAACTTAGAGACTACTCCCTTACAAACTGTAAACTATCTACTACATCTCTACATCTCTATTCTCCTATATCCTACCTTCTCTCCTACTCTTACAGCTACTATATATACATGTAAAAGAAGAGGGGAGGACAAGGAAGTTTACAATGCTGATGAAATTTCCTTGTTACAAAACTATTGGATTAAACAATTTCCTTAAAGCAATTGACCGGTAACTAGAGGGTTAGAATACGGAGATGAAAGTAATATTCGAGAAAGTCCAATATTTCACGAATTACTTATTCTTTCTTTTATTACGATTGTAGACCTAGATACGCCACGTTATTGCATTCATCAATTGACTATCATGGAACGAAATCGACAGAAGACACCATCGTGAAATATCTCTAAGCACAAAGGAATCGAGGACGAAGAAAGTGGAATACAAATGGTTTTTAGCTTTGATGCCTATCGATCTTCACGCCCATTCCATTAACAACTTGGCAAGGAATATTCGATGAAAAAAGGTGTAGAAACGTATGGCCTGCAATTCAGACACTTTTAAACTAAATAAAATTAAGTTAGTAGAATAGAACAGAATAGAACAATAATTTTATTCTGGGAACAGGTCCCTTTAGAATAACAGAGCCAACTGGCCAAAGGCCTACATCAGAATAAAACAATATTTACTCAATATCTTGAAAGTAAATAACTAAACAGGTATGTTTTGGTAAAGAATTCAGAAAATGCGATAAAAATTAAAGTAAAGAAAACAGACAAATTTACAATATAAAGAAATAAGCTTATGGAAAAATAAGTGAATAAATAATAGCATATAATAATAAAAAAATAAACCATGATATCATTATGAGTGAGGAATATTTACAGTAGTTCATCAATCGATCAAGTTGAATATATCTATCAATTATTTATTGATTATAATGCATCTGATTGGGAATTTAGAAAATATAGGAAAAGTTTGGATTTAAATGAGGTTAAAGAAGACGCATGACGGATATCGAGAGGAAGAGAGTTCCAAAGTGAGATAGAACGGGCTAGAAAGGAACGCAAAAAAGTTTTGGTTCTGTGGGAACGGATATAAAGATCAGAAGGGCGATCTTGTGCCCTGGGATTGGATAGAGGATTTGAATTGTAGGAGACTATCGATATAAGATGGATGTTGTGAGTTGATAGTTTGATATAAGAAAGAACCAAGGAAATAAAGTCTACGGATAGAAGGGAAAAGCCACTTTACCTCAGCGTAACGGCGTGACACATGAGACCTCCTCGGGGCGTCAAAGACAAATCGAATCTAACAGTTCATAATTCGCTTCAATCTCTCCTCGAGCCTGATCGAGATGCCACCGTATGCCACGCAACCATAGTCAAAGTGAGGATAGATAAAAGAAGTGATGAGGAGCTTACGGATAGGTAGTGTTAGAAGATGCCTGGAACGGTGAAATAACTTTAGGGAGCTTATTGATCGACGGAAAATTTGCTAAACGTGGGGTTTCCATGAGAGGGATTGGTTGAAAATGATCCCGAGGTTTTTAATTTAACAAAAGAACTGAAGGCATTAGGGTGATCATTTAAGGTTAATTGGGGAAGTGACAATATTTCATGATGATATATGCCATTTCAAAACATCTTACGTGTCTGTTGCCTGGACATGTTTTCTTTTTTCACAATTGTGAGTTTTCCCTTATAACTTACTATTCCATCCATAGATATGTTTTTGTGACATGAAGACGACTGTATAACCATAACGAATAAGGGATTAGATATTCAAAAAGTTCGATTGAAGATAACCTAATCATTTTGTCATAAAAGAACAACGAAAAGTTCAATCCACCGTCATTTATTTGTATATATAAGAAAATCATTCGAAGGATAAAAACCTTTGTATAAAATAAAATCAATTAGCCAATGAAAAAAAAAATCATTAAAAAAATATGGGAAGCATATTTGTGCTAAGAGGTTAATTATAATATTCTTTGAAATCAGCTGAATTTCCTGGGCATCACACTGGGGAAAATACTGTTCGTTTAGTACAGCCTCTACGAAAAACTATCCATTTTAATATTGATAGTATAATAAGGGATATTTATTCAAATTTTTCGATTTAATCGATACTGAGATATATTGTTGGGTCATAAATGGCATATTTTGTATTTCTTTTTTGTATTACGATTTATCCTTCAACAATGGTTTTAATATTACTTAGACAATTTATTTGATGTTGGACTATGTATAGTGTTTGATATGGTGTCCATTATAGGAAGTGTTTGAAATAACAATAAACAATTTTAAGATTTAGATATTAAAAACCTCTTCAAGAGTATATAATATGGTACGGTTATATTTCAACTGTAAAGTTATTGAAATCAAAACAATCTTGTACCTAACCATTCTTTAAAGAACGAGGTTAGACAACGGAAGTTGCGACTTTTATTATTAAAGAGAATGTTAGGGATTTCATTTATGTTTTTATATATTTTATTTCTTTTCTTTAGTATTAAAAACAATTTAACATCACCAATATTCATATTTTCTACAATAATAATGAACAAATAGAGAATATGAAGAAAAACATTTAAAAAAAAAGAATATTGAGTGGGCGAACGTATCGAAACGTTTGCAGATCTGTCAGTATTTCTAAATTAATTCAAACCAGATTATTTTTAGTGTGTTTAAACAAATCCCTACCAACTTAGCCGAAAGTAATTTGGTAACAATTCATAAAACCATTTTAGGGATATACTTATTATACAGAACGATAAAGTAGTCTCTCCAATATTTAACCTGTAGAATGAATGTTGACATACTGTATTACTTAATTAAATACAAAAGAAGGAACGTACATTAAAAAATAACAACCTCAATATTTTAGGTAAAACATTTCAAGAAGGAACATAGAATTTAAATATTGATTCTTCAATGCAATGAATCTTGAAGAAATAATGTTTCTCGTTAAAAACTGGATCTAAGACACCCGTTGTCCTAGAAACAGTCTCTACTAAGTACCTAAACCTTCATGGAATGTAAAGCTACAACTTTTTTTTCACCAAGTTTTGATACTAAATACTATTCAATTGAAATTTTTATATAATCTGATATGAATTTTTTTTATTTGCCCTACTGGTAGCCCAGTTTTGTCTACTAACATACCTATCACAGGATTACTAACTCCTCAGAGGATACTGATCTATAAAGCATCTAACAAAAACTATATAGCGCCTAACTTAACAATTTATAGAAATTAGTTATTTAAAAATGTTAAATCAAAATGAGCTAATGGCAAACTCAACATAAACTGAGTATGCATCAATGCATTTTATTAGCACAACGCAATAACTTAATTTTTTTTAATTATAAATTCGTTTATGAATTTATCATGCAAATTAAAGATGGTTGGCGTGGCATAGAAATGTTAGTGTTCTGAATTATGTCATTCAATGCCAATTTAATAAAATGATTCAAATTTGAATTATACATTCCTCTAACGATATTTGTTAATAATACCTAACTCAATACCTAAAGATCCAAAAATGACCACATCAGTTAAGAAATTAGCTATTTAACTGCTGCAAACATCAAAATCGAGCGTCATCAGTTCCACAATTTTTCTAATACGCCAGCCTGTCTTTGGAAAGACCATATAAATAACATTTCAAAAAATAGTTAATGATTTATTTTATATTTTTGGAGTTTACTCCTCAAGCAACGATTTTCATATTTAGCCTACGGTAAGAAAATATATAAAATATAAATATATTGAGAGACATACGTTCCTTTGCTCACTTCTCACTTCGAGGTTATGTATGTTTACACTGTTATACATCAGCAACCTAACCGCCAATTTGTGTTGTCAAATTGTAAAAAGCGAAAAGAAAATTTAATTTTCATTATGAAAAGACGAAAGTTTACACTTAGTACAATTCTTGAAAAATGAACTTAATTTAGGGCTATATTTAGACTGTATTACTGGCAGTTTACTCGGGACGACTTCATATGGTATTACTATCGATGAAATGTTTTCACGATTCATAATCCATGTAACTTCTGACGTACACGTATTGTATTTTAGTTACCACAAACCTATTGTCATAGTATTTAATAATGATGATAATAATAATAATAATAATGTCTTTATTTATTCTGGGAGAAGTCCCTTTAGAATAACAATACAGGTGTTGTAAGCCCTTATGCCTTAGACCAGGGATTGGCAACCTTTTGCGATAGAAGGGCCACAAATGTTGCCAGAGTATCAGTGCGGGCCGCACGTTTTTATTTGTACGGACATGTAATTTTAATATTTGAAATAAAACGCATATCTACATTTTTAATCATATATATATATATTCATATAATCATGTCTATTTAAATTGAATTACTATACAAACATAAAAGTAAGAATTAGTGAGATTTTTGCGGCTGCATTTGACTTGCAAGGTTTTTAACGTCCGGCAGACTGGGTTATGAGGGAAGAGTAGGAAAAATTATGGTTTACTTTAAAGGTTCTATTACTGAGGTAGGAACTGATAATAAGGAAGTAAGTAGAAGGTAAGAATTTACGGAGTTTGTACAGCAGACCCGGATGCCAGACTCGATCAAAAGCTCTTATAAAATTAACAGTGGATGTTACAGTATCCATTATTTCTTTCCAGGATATAACCTTGCAGCACAATGCCTCTTGAGTGACAATACAGTGAAAAATCAATGGCATAGCAGATCCAGATTCATTCACTTTGCTGATGATTCTCCCAACAACACCTTTGTTTTGACCGCACATGCTCTTGCCTCCATCAGTAGTGACACTTGTTAAGTTTTCCCAGCTTAATTGCAATGAATCCAGGGCTTGTTCCAAATGGTGAAATTAATCTTCTCCCGTAGTTGTACCATTCAAACTGCACACTTTCACAAGCTCTTATTTAGTAAAGTTGTCGTCAATGCCGCGTACAAATATGAGTAGCTGTGCTATATCCAACACGTCAGTACTTTTATCCATCACTAAAGAGAAGCACCTGAATGAAAAAAGAAATGAAAATATAAATGATAAAATAACTATAAATGAACTAAAATCTATATAAAAAACATAAAATTGAAAAGTTAAGGTGACTATTAGACAACATTCAGTTGAACACGTCTAGGTCACTAGGCTTGCTAATTGTCACTGTCGGGTAACCGTCCAATTATCTACACCTGACTCTGCCTCCACTGAACCATTCATACTTAATTTTCGCAGATACCTGCTTATGCCTGGCTACCCAGTAAAGATGCTTGTTGTTAGGAGTCATTGCTTCTCTGACGTAGACGCGGTGCGCCTCATTATCACCCCAGCCTAGGAGACGAGCCGAAAATCCCTTTTTATTTTTCTCTGCCGAACCACGTACGGCGTGTTTAAATCTTCGGGCCATAGTTTAACGCCGAGGTCTCCCTCGACGCATAGTATTAAGCCTTCAGTGGTCTCTCCCTGCTTTTCTGGGATCCCCTCTTTTTCAATGGTATTTTTAAATTGAAATTATTGCTCGGTGTGGTTTAGGAGACCTTCTAGAGCTGACATTTTTTCCTTTAAAAATTTGTTCTCTAGCGTTTCTTTTTCAAGCTGTTTATTATGTTCCGCTAAAAGGTTTTCTAGTAGTATATCATTATTTTCCAATGATAGCTCTGACTGCTCTTGCATTGTCTCCTTTATTTCTTTTAATTCTTCAAGGGATTTCATCTTGGCATTCGTTTCATTGAGCACCTCTGTGAGTGTTCTTAGTATATTCAAAATAAAATTAGGTTCAGATACCGGCAATGTATTAGGCGCTGATATACACTCGGGACACTTCTATATTTTTGCGGTTTCGGAGTCCACCGAATCGATTTTCGCACGCTTGATATGGTAAGACTGTAGACAAGTAATGTAGGCATAAATACTTATATATGCTTTGATTATTTTTTTAGATGCTTTTATTTACCCTCATTTTACATAATCTACACAATACTAATTCTCATGGAGTAATTCTTAGTCGTGCGTCGGAGCTGACACACATTTTTATTTTTTTGAATAATCCAATAGTATAACAACGGTATTTTTTGTCTTTTTTTACTTTCTTCAGGTAAAAAACAATTTTTATTAGAGTATTGTAACATAGCGGGTTTTAGTTGAACAGGATACAATGATACGTAGTTGTGGTGGAAGTACAATACAATGAAATAAGAGGCTTTCATTATCTTCTTTCACATTTCCGCAAGCGGATTGAATTGAAGTGAGTTAGAGAGAGAACGTAAGTTCCCCTCGACTAAGTTAAGTAGAAGGTAAGTTGGAACAATGGACAGTAAATCCTGGTAAATATATTTGGCTCGGTAGAGAGAGAAAGAGAGAGAGAGAGAGAGAGAGAGAGAGAGAGAGAGAGAGAGAGGGGGGAACAAAGAACACCTTGATACCAGAGCGGATTGGAACAGAGTAGAATGGCGCGGGGACCCGGAGCTTTTCCAAACCTAATCCTATTTTCCAATCAATTGAGACTTCTCTCCCCCTCCCCATCCACACCTTCGCCCCTCCCCTCTACTTCTTCCTATCGCTATATTAGTGAGAACCTGAGGGAATGCTACAACAGTTGCCTTGTCGCCTCTTGATTAGTTCTGAAGGAAACTTCTTTTATAACACAGATCCGAAAATTTTTATTAATTGATTATTAGAAATAATAATTACCACGATAATAAGTAAATAATTAGGGAATATGTGACTATTTTTGGAAGAAAAAAAAAGACCACGACAACGTAGACTATAGAAATATTTTGAATATTACAGTATCACATAGAAGGAAGTGAATTTGGGAGCAGAGTGAAATGTCTGGTAGGGTTTCAGGATGAATAAAAGTCAAAAAAAGCAGGGCACAAGATCAAAACATACGTGCTAGTGAATGTATGCTATTCTACAGAATCCGAGAGGAATTAAGTTTGTCGTGAAAGGATTGATATCGGGTTCAGGCCAAATCAGAAAAAAATGGGGCATTAAGATCGATATATATCGAGATATTGTTCGTGACATCTCTCAGGGATGGGTCCTTGCATGAGACCATGGTGGTGAATAAGGGCACCAAGACCCAGAGCTCAGTACACCATAGAACCACACCAGAGAAGTACACTGAAACATCACACATCACGAACCAACATTATGCAGACAAAGGTCATTTACAGAACATTCTCTAGGATCACCCCTAGCTAGCCGTCTCGTATGGGAAAGCAGGCCTGCTGGCTCTGAGGTTGGAGCCCCACCAGCAGGCTAGGATATGAGGATTGATACCAATCATCACGAAACCTCACAAGGGATCCTCGGATCATGAAGATTGGTGTAAGAGGAGAACAGGAATCTCTTGTAGCTCTAACATAATAATAGTTGATTGTAACAAAGTAAGGAGCATTGAGGATTTTGGATTGTGACCTCTTCTCCGGAAGTCCAAGTGGGTCTTATGATAGTCATTTGTACGAGTCTTTTGTAATTAATTGGGAGCTTAGAGCGTTTGTCTAGTAAAGTTGAAGTACTTTGAACCGGCGAACAATTTCTACTCGTTTAAGTCTAGTAGGAAGATTCCAAGTTAGACGCATGTCAAGATGTAGTCCTGAGTACCACCCTCCTCGTACGTTGGCGGGACAGGAAGTCATAGGTTTATGATGGAGGGAAAAATGATTTAGCAGAATTTGTGGGAATTTATTTTAATCCTCTAGGTATGATATATGTAAGCAATATAATGGATTTTTTAGGGAGATGTTTTAAGATGTGGATCGTGATGAGGTCCTGAATAGAAGCTTTGTTGGAAGGTAATCTGTGAATAATATTAGATATTTCGGAAGGATGGAATGTTTTTGGAGGAAGGGTCATTTGGAGGGGAATATATTTAATATATATTTAAGGTGAGTTGGATCCATGAAATGTGGAGGTAGATGAAAAGATTTAGAAAGGTTTTGACCGAATAACTGTGCTTTTCCTTCGTCAAATCTTGACCACGGATTGGAATAATAAAGGAGTGGATGATTAAATTCTTTGAAATATAAGAGCTTTTTGGTGGACATCTATAATATTTTGTCAGCAGTCATTAGATTTTCAGTTAAATTGATTAAATTTTGATTTTTTAAATTTCTGTTTTTAGTTTATCAGTCAATTTTTAATATATATAGTTTAATCTGCTGGGTATCAACTTCTATATCACTTTGATCTTGCTTTTCTTTTCCTCATAATAAGATAAGAATATGCTGTAATAAATTAGTCGTTTGATAATTACTAATTTTATGATTTAAGGTGTTATCATGTTCACTAGTTCCTATCGATGTTATAAGTTTTTCTAATGCTGTAATACTGTCTTGTTTTGACTTAAATGAAATTTCTATGGCCAGTTTGTACTCCAAATCATAATAAATATTGATAAAGTTTACACGTCCTACAAGCAATGTATGAGGTGAAGGCTAGGGAATGAAACATTAATGTAAGTAAAGGGGAATTGGGCTATGATCTGATAAAAGGTCGTCCAAGGATTGGATATTGGCTTGGGTAGAGAAAATCTTCATAGATAAATTGAAAACTATAATTCCAAATTCCCTATTTTTAATTTACTATGTACTTAGGAATGCATTCTGTAGTAAATTATTTCTAAGTCAAAGGTTTTACAGGTAGGTGATATGGTCAAAACTACGATCGACTGCGAGGTTTTCTCCCAATTAAGGTTACCACAGCGGTTGAGTAAAGCCCAAGAAACTTCGAAACCGGAGCCTAAATGTCAATTATTCAACGCTCTTCACACTGATTAAATCATAGTAAATAATAATGTTAAATGGCAGTTATAGGTATATTTTTATTTGTTTATTATTTAATTTTCATTTGCACCTGCGCAATTGCGCATCCAGCTAATTTTATCCAAGTGCTTTTTAACATGATCAACGAGTTTTGGAATAAAAATATCATTAAGTGATTAGGTCTCTTCTGCAATGTCTTTTTAATCTTTTCTTATCAAGTCCAGGTAACAGGGAGTAGGAAAGCGGAAGAACGAGTGGGTTTGGCTGATATTGTGTCCATGAGTGGAATGTTATGTATTTGTTATGAATATATGATTTTATAGTGGGAATTTTCATGTCGTTGTGTATGGTGTGATTCGAAATATACCATGGTGCATTTACAATTTTTCTGAGAATTTTGGACTATGTTGTTTGTATCTTGTGTATTTGGACTTTTTTTGCTGAACCCCAAATTCTCCTCCATATTTCCAAATTGGTTTTAGTATACTATTATAGATAAGTCGTTTGTTCCGTAAGTCAAGTGAAGATCTGTAGTCCAGAAGATGTGATAGTTGTTTGTACCGTCTAGTCAGTTCTTGTATTTCTAATTTTGTATTTACGTTCCATGTAAGTCTTTTGTCCAAGTATAGTCCGAAGTAATGTACATGATTTTTGGAAGGTACTTCGTCGTTGTCAATTTTGACTGCTGGACACGAAGCATTTCGTAGAGAGAAGCTTACATGGCTCGATTTTTCGGCGTTTATTCTGATTTTCCATTTATAGACCAACTTTTCTAAATCAAATAAATGATTTTGAAGAGCTATAGATGCTAGGTTTGGGTCTCTGTGAGAAGAAATAATGGCTGAATCGTGAGCAAAGGTATAGATGTTGGTCCAAGGGTGCTCCGGAAAATCAGAGGTGTAAACAGAATAGAGAATGGGGCTTAAAACACTGCCTTGTGGTACACCCCTGTATTGAGGAAAGAAGGAGGAAATCGAAGAGTCAACGGAAGTACAGAAAAATCTGTCTTGGAAATAAGATTGAAGAAATAAAAAGTAAGTGAGGTTTTATTTTCCAAAGAAAACCCTTTTGCCAGACACTATGTAATGCTTTTTCAATGTCAAGAAAAATCGCAGAGCAATATTCTTTATTATCAAAAGTCGTAGATATTGCATCCACTATATGATGACACTGTTGTACATTGGAGTGATACGAACGAATGCCAAATTGGTGGTTCGGTATCACCCCGATATTTTTGAGGATACGCTTTATGCGACGACAAGATGAAGGATCAGTGACAGTTTTAGTAGGTTTAGGCATCATTTTAATCGTGGAAAGTTTCCAAAGGAGCGGAAAATAAGTTGTGCGCATGATTGAATTATAAATGAGGGTAAGCAAGAGAACAGCATTCCGAGGTATGTAAGTGGCGAAGGATAAAGGGAGTGATGAGATCATAGCCAGGAGCTTTTTTGTTTGGCATTTGTTCAGTACTTGATAGATTTATTTTGGATGAAATGGCGGAGGAGGAAGTGATAAGGGTAGTGGTGTTGTCAAGTCGCCATCTATTTTTTCAGTGAGATTATTATCCTGAATTTTATTTCCCTTAAATATATGAGCAAGATGTTTTGCAAATTCGTTAGCTTTTTCTTCCCTCGTCATCGCCCATGTGTTGTCTGTACGTCTAAGAGCATATTGAACCACCTTTTGCTTTAGTATACTCATTGTTGCTGTCAACATTGGTCTGTCTCTGTTGTTTATAGAATTTAAATAGTCCTTGTAACTGTTGTTTTTAAATTTTGATAATTCTTGTTGAAGTTTTCGGGTTAGTTTGTTGAGTTCTATTTTGTATGAAGGATGTCTTGTTCTTTGCCATAAAGCTCTGATCCTACGTTTTTCTTTAATAAGATTTCGTATTGGTTCAGGTAGGTAGGAATCAGCTTTTAATGAAGATATGTATATTTAATTTAATTTAATCTTTAAATACTCCTTCTTAAAAGCCATATTTTAAAATTAAAAAAAGTTGTTTCCGATTATTGCTTGCACTATTTAATATTTCTCAACTAGAAAGTATAGGCAACAGATTGAAAAATGACTGAATAAATACGGACTATTATCCATCCATGTACCGAGGTGAAGATGCCCTAGTGCAATAGTTGGGCACTATAAAATTGTGTTATCCTACTAGGCGGTGCTTAAGAAGCAATATCCTTCCATTGCGAATACTCATTGTGGATTTTTCATTAAGTTTGCTTTTCTCGCAGATGAATTCAATTACCCTCCCACTAGGATCGAGTCAGTTTCTTTTAATTGAATTTTCAATTTATTTTCTTATGTTTAGGCTTTCTATCTCAGAAGAGAGCCAAGTAATTGTTTAGCCTAATCACCTTCCATTAATTCAGCTTTAACCCGTTGAATAAATCCATAATTAATATACTTCCGCCACTAATAGTATCTTAAATCAGAATATTAAAAATAACCTCTCCATAAGACATCAAGAGAAGATTAAAAAAATTAATAGCAACAATAGCAATTAAACTTTTTTATCTTTTCATGACGTATTCTCATTAAACATAGGCGGCCACAAATCCAAACGCCTCTTTTAGTCATATTGAAAAACAAAACCAAATCATTTTAGCACACGAGCTACAAGAAGTAATATGACAAAATTTTACAAGGTTTAGCACACACTTTATATAGGTTAGGACCGGTTCATTTGGTATTCAAGCATCCAACATAGTAGTTGGTTATTTCTCTCGAACCGAACTGTAGGTCTAAAGTCGTTAACTAATTTTTTCAATTGAAGTTGCATCACATAAATATCCTTTTTTTAATTTTATGCAAAGCCAAAAAAGAGGAACGTTTGGTGGATATTTTCAATAGTAACAGTTTAATCTCAGTTATGTATAAACATTACACCAGCAGAAACTGGAAAAAAAGAGTGAGGAAAATGGTCGAAAAAAAATAGTATATGAACTGGTAGGTTTTCGTCCTGAAAAGTGAGCACAGGACCTAATTTTTGTCCTATGAAGCATAGCAGAATAGGCATGGGACTGAGACAAGCACATATCCATAGCATTTTTAAACTACAAGGGTGCATTCGATTCGGTTTCAAGGATGTAAATTTGGAAAGCATTGGCGGCCAAAGGTATTCCATATCTACTTTCAGCCATTAAACCGGGATACAAGGGGTGCTCTGCGGATCAATGATAGTCTTAGCCCTTGCTGGTCATTGTATATATGAAATATTGGAATAATTATAATTATTTCATGATAAATAAAATATTAAAACGTCGATCTGCCCAAACCGGCATCCAACAATAGAACATAAGAATCGTTCTTGTAAAAACCCTATGCATTCCGATTAAATTGTCCTGATTGCCGATTCCCAAGAAAAGAGTCAGGAAGCTAATATAGAATGGTAAGAAGAGCTACTCCCCAAAGGAATGGTCATTAAAACCTCTAAGGTCCTAGATATGTCCCAAGAAGATCAAAAGATGTTCATCTGATCTCCAATGGGGAGGAATTTAAAGGCAACACTGTTACAATCTCGACACAGAGTTGGGCATGGAGTATGTAAGACAATCAATGAAAGTTTTAAAAGCCTCCGGGAAAAGATTGCGAGGACGTCCTAGAATTTCCTTCTATGAGAATATCCAGAGGATTGGAGGGAAAAGAGGCAAAACCATCCAGCAGATGAAGGTACCGGGAGGAATGGCTGTAATTTATAGAGTCGGCTCAACACAAGGAATACCACAAGAAGAAGAAAATAAAGAAGAAACAGAGCATCACAGTCGTTGAAATTGCTTACAAGATACCCATTTAAACTTTGACGAAGTCAATCGTATGAATATTTAGCCTACAGAAATTAAGAACAAAATAAGAAAAACATAACTACTTATTAAAATTTTTATTCCTTTGCAATAAATTCTTTTGCATAACAAAATTGTTCCAAATCTGTTCCGACATTGCAGGAGTTTCTGTATGGAAACCAGTATTTTAAATAAAAAAATAAATGGTAATGAATAACATATGATTTTCCTATATTAATATTTTATTGCCGTATTTAATAAAAAAAAGATGTCCCAGATATCGCATTTTCTGTAATTACATACAAATTCCAGGTATAGGCCCTATGTGAGCACAGCTGCTACAGTCACATCATGTAGGAGTCCCATCACGTAAGCGTGACAGCTGATGATTGCCGGTGATTCCCAATTTTCATTCCACATCATGTTCTATATTCTCTCTACGATTCACCGACTTCTCACGAACGGCGACATCTGATGTGTATTCTAATGTCTACCAAAATGAAAATATTAAAGGTTGAACTCTCCATAAATAATATTATTTGTACTCTGTTGGTTACATAACTAATTTTCAAGCACAGATGATATTTTTTTAAATTCCTCAATTTTAACTTGTTTGTTGGTTTGTTCATTTAACGTCACTGTATGCTGCTGTGGCTAATCGGACGATGCTACAGTGGGAGCTCTAAATTTTGCCTACCCGGGTTTAATTAGGATAGGGATTTTTAACGAGTACCTGACAACGTACAGGCTCGGGACCCCCCGTTTAACGTCCCTTCTGAAGGACGGCGTAACTAAGGATTTTTTTCTCCCTTAAAAAAATCCTAGGGTCACCTGCCGGGCTACGAACCCGCGATTTTGGGCTTAGTAGTTTGTTACGCTAACCACTAGACCACAGGTGACCGTATTCTCAATTTTCACTTATCGAGAAGGAATATCTCACATTATGTGTCTTTAGAGAATGCGTATTTAGTATCAACCATTAGTGTATTTATGTACTCCAGATTAAGTGGGCTTTATCTAGGATATTCATGCATTCTATGTTAAGATACAATTCCCCTTGAATGAGAAATAGCCCTTAGCTGTTTCTCATATCCTTGTATTTTTTTCCATTTAATAAAGTTTTCTCCTCAGTTTGTGTAACTATTTAGGTAATCATTTATATTTGTTTATGCTTAAAGGCAAAAAACCTTTAGTTCATTAAAACATGTGTTTAGAGAAGTTTAGTATATTACACAATCATGGATTATATTCTAGAATATATATATAACACACACGCACAATATATAAATATTATTTTTTTTTTATCTATGAATTTGGCCATCTATGGAACGCACATAACTCAAAACTTAAGGTGTTCCTTATTCCTCTTGTCTTCCCAATACTTCTTCATTTTCTCTCCAACCGCTAGTCTCTGATCATATGTCCACACTCTCTTTGGTCGAGGCTTAGGCTTGTCTTCTTCATAGGTTGCGTTTTCTATCAGTAGCCTGAAGCGGTTTTGTCACATATTATATCTTCTGTAACACCTATTTTGTTGGCATCTTCCTTCACTGCTTCTATCCATCCTACTGCTTTCTTCAGTTACTGTTAACGTAATTAAAAATCTTCTTTGTAAAACAGATTTAGCCTTCTCTTCCATTTTTTTTTATACAAATTTTAATTTCTCCTTTTAATCCATATTTTTCCATTGTTTGTCTCAAGCCCTAGAATGTTTCTTAGTATTCCTCTTCCTTTTTTTTTTTTCTAGTTCCCTTAGTTCACCTTTCTTCTTCAGTGTTAAGTACTCTGATCCATATGTTGTTTCCTTATAATAATAATAATAATAGTAATAACCTTTATTTGTTCATAAACTATATAACTATATAATGGATACTATATAATACATAAACTATATAATAAACATATACAAAACATTCTATTTTTTTCCTATACTTATTCACATATAAACAAAATCAACCTTTAGTTGAGGTTTTAAGTTCGATTGTTTCTTCCTATCACTCTTGCAACCACGCTAAATAATGTACTTGTCCCATCCGTTTCCTCACTTCCCTTTCCAATGCTACTCTCTTCCAGGCTGCCCCTCCGCAGCTCTTCTTCATCTCCTTGTCCCAGTCTGTCGGTGGGCGTCCTCTCTTCCTTGCGTGCTCTCTTGGATACCAATCCATAATATGCCTGGTCCATGTTTCAGCATTCCTTCTGATGACATGTCCGGTCCAGGTCCACTTCCTTAAATGGACTTTTTCCGTAATATCTGGGAGGTCAGTCCTTGATCTATTCCACTTATTTGGTTTTCCATCTTGTCTTGATATTCCGAGAAGTTGCTTCCTTAACATATTTTAATTGACTGGGATGGTTAACGTCACAAATAACAGTGTACTTCTCTCATGAGTGCCTCTCGAGCTGCTTGATCTGCGAGCTCGTCACCCATCAATCCCTATCATCTTTACAAAATAAATGGGCTTAACACGGTCAAAAAGTTTTAGAAAAGATTGGATTCGTAGAAGTGGATGGTTCTCATATATTCAAACCCCTAAGAATCTGACATTATGGCGGTAGTCTTATCAGGAAACGATAAGGAAATGTGGACCGCTGAAGCTATCGCGTGGAGTTTAGCTGCATAAATAGATGCAAATTTATGTAGCTCAAATTAATGGGTTGAGTCGCGGATTGAAAAAGAGGAAGCCATTGAGTTTTCTGGCTTGGGATCATCGTTATAAATTTGTGTTTATACAAGCATATTATTTGTGGTCAGTACAAACTTAGAGTTTATTATTTTAGCCTATCAATTATCTAAAATTTCTTGAACACTTTGTTAAATCGATTGATAATACCTAATCACTCATTTTCATCTTCTGTTCCATTTCAATTTTAGAAGTTTCGTGACTTTAATTACATCAACATCCCCGAGCTACTTGTAAATTTCCTTTGTTGCTTCTTCGCTTACAAACTCCCGCTGAGCAAACAGATCCATATAATCGCCTTAGAACTTTCCATTCAAATATTTGGAGGTATTTTTCCTCAGTTTGAGTCGTGTTGGTTTCTTATCCAGAACCGAATCAGAGCGAAACTTTGTCTTACATAGATCTTTGAGATACGCGACTGACTTAAAGGATTTGTTGCGTTCTAAGATCTGGTTGCGGACATGAGCCACATATAATTTCTGTAATCAGTATGATCTTCAGTTAAACTAAAAAAAGATAGGGTTTTCACACAAGATATGAATATTTTAAAAAAACATACAAGGGTAGAAGTAGAAAAATAATTACATAACATATAGTAATATAAACAATTACAAGTCTCAAAATAAACGATCCAGTATATTAATGTTTAAATTTTACTATCTAACAATATTTTAATTACTTATTAATGTAGCAAGCATAAAAATATGTGTAAGCTATGCATATGTATAAGAAAAATACTTTATATGGTTTTAATTAATGTTAAATATTTAAATTAATTTATAAATATTTTTATTTTGAAGAGAAAAGATTTGGCACCAGCCGGGTTTCGAACCCGGGTCGTCCGCTTCACCGTGGCAACGCTATAGCTAGTTGAGCTACCAATGTCATCCCCCACCTAGGACAAATGTGTTCTCTTCACCGATCTTATATCCCCCGTGTTCTCGCAATTTTGCGATGTATACACGAGGAAGAATGTTCATTGAGCATTACTTTAATTTTGAGATCTAGTTGACTTACGCCATTATATTATTTATAATTTATTAATCATTTCTTTTTTAATAATTAAATCATTAAGCTTTATTAATCATTTTAAAAATTAAAGCAATGATTAATAAATTACAAATAACATAATGACTTAATTCAACTAGATCTTAAAATTAAAGTAATGTTCAATGAACATTCTTCCTCGTGTATACATTGCAAAATTGCGAGAATACAGGAAATATAAGATCAGTGAAGAGAACAGATGTGTCCTAGGTAAAGGCGACCCCGGTAACTCAACTGGCTACAGCGTTGCCACGGTGAGGCGGACGAACCGGGTTCGAATCCAGGCCGGGGGCAAATCTTTTCTATTCATACAAATATTTAAAATTAAAGCAATGATTAATAAATTATTTAAATTCAGGTTTTAATATGTAACAATATTTTTACTATGTACTAATGTCACAAGTATGTTATATGTATAACCAATGTATATGTGTTTACATTGTACTAAGGGTAAATATTGTGTTTACATTGCATCAAGTATGATAAAAATCATTTGAAAAAGTAAAATTCGTTTCTACTAATTCTTTCTAATCTGCACTTTCCGCAGTCCCCTCTAAAGAAATCCATTTCAACTGATATATATATATATATATATATATATATATATATATATATATATATATATATATATATATATATATATATATATATATATATATATATAATTTCAATTAATACTGTAAATAATTTAGAGTAAATAATCTTATTTCTAAAAGACAAACTATTACTTAAAAAATACAATAGCATAGCTTCCCTCTTCCAGCTCGATATTAATAAGATAGTATTTTACAGAAAGGCTGGAGGAAGATACCAGAAGGTACGACAGTAATCTCGTAGGTCAGGGAGGAGGTATAATGTCTCCAGCTATCTCAGCCCCTGGCATGGTCTGTCAGTAGGAAATCCCAACCTGCTTCAACCACTCACGAATAAAGAAATTTTCTTTTCACCTCGGATTTTTCTTTCTCCCATTTTCGTACATTATTCCCACTCTCGAATTTCCATATTTTTCATCTGCTCTCTCTAGTCCTTCAGGTTGGGAGGATGTGATAAATAACAGGCATGAGAGGGGGAAAGTAGTTTGTTCCCGACCCAGGAGATTTGAACGTTCCCATTTTCATTGCTATCAACTAAACAAACAAATATATTTTAGTTGAAGAAAATAGGCTCACCCAGGCCCCAGTAGTGTTCTAGATCCCATAGGATCCATCTCCGGTCACTTAAGAGATTAAATAATTACTTTTTACAGCATTTTTATTATTATTAAATAAATCACATAAATAACTCTGATTTTTTCAATTTATATCAAAACTTACATGATGATGATATCGAGCTTCTTCTCTCTCTTGGCTGATCAGTAATGCAAGGCAGTGCGGCCCTTAAATCATAAAGTTTGTAGTTCTTGTCTTAGCATATTCCAAGGATATATCTGTTCCAAGATAAATATTTAATTATTTACTCAATCTTTTTTCACCACAAAGTCAATATCTTCTCAGAAATATATTGTGAACTAATTAAAAAATTACTAAACCAAAAAGAGAGAATAGGAAATGGTTCGCGCCCCCCCCCCCACCAAAAAAGAAATTCTTAAATAGTGACACTATTTCTATAGCCCCGGTGAATAAGTGGTTAAGTCTAATTTTTTCCAAAATGAGTTTCTTGAACTAAGTAAGCGGAATCGAGTTATTTTCGTAGTGAATAAGGGGCTAAGTAAGGCTTTGGATTGAAAAGAAGTTATTGTTTATATTACAACTTCATTTGAAGCCAAAAACTACGGGAATGATACGATTTCGGTTATCAGAAAGCAGTTAACTCTCTCTGGACAAAATCCGATTTAACCACTTATTCACCGGGGCTGTAGAAATAGTGTCACTATTTAAGAATTTTTTTGGTGGGGGGGGGCGCGAACCATTTCCTTTTCTCTCTTTTTGGTTTAGTAATTTTTTAATAATTTCACAATATATTTCTGAGAAGAAATTGACTTTGTGGTGAAAATAAGATTGAGTAAATAATTAAATATTTAAATAATTAGTTAATGTAAATAATTAGTTATTTAGTTTTGATAAGGGACAACATATACAAAAATCCTAACTGGGATTATTAATAAACATGACAACACTTTTTTTACGGATCCTTGATAATGGTGGACCGAAGTATAACGAATGTTCTGATAGTTTATTGTAGTGGCTGGCGTCACCTATGGCGGTAACTTTCCTTGTGTAACCGAGTTGCCGTGCTAGTATTACTAGATTACTGTACAATATGATTCGATCAGATAGTTGCTGGTCAATATGGCATGTCATAAGTTAGCTGCGATATGTAGACATCTCAAACCTTATCTCGATGGAATAAATAGTCAGAATAAATCAGGGTGCAGTCAACGTAAATTTGTTATTATGAAAGACGACATTTCCACCCAAACTTCGAGTCATTATTAGTTGCTTTGAATGGAAATCTAGATTTCTAAGTTGCCCAGTTATAGGTTCAACCGGGAGAAACAATACCTGAAATGGTTTATATACTGGGTCTAAACGTCGGCATTCGGATTAATGAATTTACATTGTCTGCCTTTGACTACCTATTTAATCAACCTTATGTTATTGTTAAACTTCTGGAGAAGAAATAAAAATTAAATAATTACTTTTAAAAATATAAAAAATGAAAGTGGCTGATATTTGTGCAATGCAGTGTTAATTTGTCCCAGATAATTACAGAGTGACATTTAATGTATGAACCTCAAGTTGATTTAATCCAGTTATAAGCCACTCGAAAAATGTTTCATGTTTCATGCTAAAAATTCAGGTTCTAACAATTTAAGCAAAATTCACGAAGTTATTCACACACAAATTACACTTGTGTATTTAAAAAAAAAATTACATACTAAATGCCACTAATTATTTTGCTATAAAAGTAGCTTAAATAAATACATATTTTTTAAAAATAAATATGTGTGGAGATATTGATTGATAAAATACTATTTAATTCATTGGCGAATAGAAAGAATTATAATTGAATTATATTATATTATAATAGAAAGAAAATCTACTACAGATTGTTCCAAATTATTAGTATAACCTGCTATGTTTTGATAAAATTTAAATTATTTTATAACATTATTTATCAATACATTTATTTTGTCTTATTAAATATTATCTATTTTGTAAATGCTTTTTTCTTTCGTTTATGAAGTTTTTTATCTCATCATTTTATTTGGGTTTCCATGAGTAATTATTGAAGATGATTACTCAATCAATTATTTATTTTAATGCCCATAAATGCTTAATATGAGATTCTTTTCCAGAGGTTGTTTGTCGTTTTACCAATTTACTAATCATTAAACTTAAAAACTTAATTAAACCATCAATGTCGTGATGGTAAATATAAAATGTATTTATGCTAAGTAGGCATCTAAGTTCGTAATTACAGTGAATATACTTTATTAATTTAATTACTTATTTTGAATACCATTTAATATGTACATTAAGACATGAGCAATAATAGTTCATAAAAATAGAAGATTGCCATCAAATACGTGAATAGTTTTAATTAACACATCTGCTATGATAGGGGTACATATAGTGTTCTTGATCAGGTGGGTAGTCTCCGGATCTGACCATCTTCTCTCGCCAGCCTATTCTTACAGGCCTCTCCAGAAACCAAGTCCTCGACTTCCCTTTACTATATACCTTGTTCTGCGGGTAAAGCTTCCCCTCCTGAATTTAACAGCTTCCTAGCTATGTGACCTGTTTTTTAAAATTGTTATTTCTGTCAATTTTTATTTACTAAATTTATTTTTCTAATAAAACCCGACATAGCAATACTTGAATATGTGAAGATGCATAGCAAATGTACAATTAAGTTCTATGCTGCATCCTCAATAAATATTCTTGAATGTTTTTAATTTTAATGATTTTTTTCACATCTAATACAAAAGAGAATTTAATTTTGATTAATTGAATTGTAAATATTTAAAACTAAGTTCAAATATTTAATGGCGATTGTAGATAGCACTATCGTTGTATTAGCGGCTGAAAACTGTCAGTGCATGGCCAACTACATAGATCCACATTAGTTGTCAATAAGTTTCTTACTAAGCACCCAAATTGAAGAAGGGCTTATAATATCAAGCAACGACTCGTGGAAACCTAACAGTGACCGTAAGTATATAGCTTAGAGAAAAAGTGTCTAGCACACGTAAGTTTCTTGGCATTGACAAAACTCGCGAAAGCAAAGTGGCTACATTAACACTTTAATGAAAATGAAATTGTTGCTTGGTAACCTTATTTTGCTATTACTATTAACAGACAATGGGCGGACGAGAATGGAAGAGGGTGTGAATACCTGAAGCTTAACTGCCCCTTACAGCCCCCAGCCGGTTTTGATCCTGTTCTGTGAAACTGTGAGCAACATGTTTTTACAGCAATCTACATTAAAGGTTGAAGAAACTGCGGAAACTGCTAGTTTGTTTTTATAAAACTGGAAAAATAGTTATGTTTTAAAGCTTATTTATTTTCTTTCCAATAAAAGTTGTCAATTGTGATTTTATTTAATTTTAGCATATACATGTACAAGGAAACTTTAAGAATGCATAATAAAATATATAAATCTTGAATGATAATATAGATAATACTTGATTATATATGTGGAAGAAAATTGCCCGGGTACAGTGATTTTACATGATTAACTATATTCTCTTTTCTTAACATGTCTTACAAGTTATTACATAACGTGCTAAAACTATCCTTTGTAATATTTCATTACCAAGTTGCATTAGCGTCCCAATTGTTAGTTAATTGCATTTCTCATGTTTATTACTTATCATCATTTTCATTTTTATTACTGTTTCCCTTAACTTTTATTACTTGATTTATTACTTAGTGTATTGTTTATTATCTACAATGATTAACCTTGCTCTGTATATATATATCTCAGTTATTTTACTTTCCACCTCTCAGATACCTTGATACTTGTGTATTTTGATTTTAATATTTACCATATTTAGTCATTTTTAACAATGTTTTACACTTATTCTCTAAGCTATATACTTACGGTTACTGTTAGGTTTCCACGGGTCGTTGCTTGATATCAGATGCCCTAAAGACTTCAATTTGGGTCCTTAGTAAGAAACTTATTTAAAACTAATGTGGATCTAAGTAGTGGGCCATGCACTGACAGTTTTCAGCCACTAATACAACGATAGTGCTATCGACAATCGCCATTAAATATTTGAACTTAGTTTTAAATTTTTACAATTCAATTAATCAAAATTAAATTCTTTTTTGTATTAGATATGAAAAAATCATTAAAATTAAAAACATTCAAGAATATTTATTGAGGATGCAGCATAGAACTTAATTGTACATTTGCTATGCATCTTCACATATTCAAGTATTGCTATGTCGGGTTTTATTAGAAAAATAAATTTAGAAAATAAGAATTGACAGAAATAACAATTTTAAAAAACCGGTCACATAGCTAGGAAGCTGTAGAATTCAGGAGGGGAAGCTTTACCCGCAGAACAAGGTATATAGTAAAGGGAAGTCGAGGACTTGGTTTCTGAAGAGGCCTGTAAAGAGGCCTGTAAGAATAGGCTGGCGAGAGAAGATGGTCAGATCCGGAGACTAACCACCTGATCAAGAACACTATATGTAACCCTATCATAGCAGATGTGTTAATTAAAACTATTCACGTATTTGATGGCAATCTTCTATTTTTATGAACTATTATTGCTCATGTCTTAATGTACATATTAAATGGTATTCAAAATAAGCAATTAAATGAATAAAGTATATTCATTGTAATTACGTACTTAGATGCCTACTTAGCATAAATAAATTTTATATTTACCATCACGACATTGATGGTTTAATTAAGGTTTTAAGTTTAATGGGTAGTAAATTGGTAAACAGACAAACAACCTCTGGAAAAGAATCTCATATTAAGCATTTATGGGCATTCAAATAAATAATTAATTGAGTAATCATCTTAAATAATTACTCATGGCAACCCAAATAAAATGATGAGATAAAAATCTCCAAAATCGACAGTACAAAGCATTTATAAAGTAGAAAATATTTAATAAGACAAAATAAATGTACTAATAAATAATGTTATAAAATAATTTTAATTTTATCAAAACATAGCAGGTTATACTAATAATTTGGAACAATCAGTAGTAGATTTTCTTTCTTTTATAATAAAAATGCCTCAAGAGATTTACAAAAAAAAAAGTTAATAACTTTCCTTTCTTTTGTGGTTATTATCGGCACTCGATAAACTTTTCTTTTGTTCTACAGAAGCTCAATTCATTAACTCAAGAACTCAGGATTTAAAGATTTTATACGTCTTTATAAGTTAATTATTATTTTTTTATATATATTTCTCAAAAGTCGATTTGTCAATATGAAGTGTACTTAACAAACTAATCTTTAGCAATGCCAAAGTTTCACAATTAACTAAATAATCAAAATGAAAGACCCAGGAGGTAAGAGGAGAAGTATTGCAAAAAATGAAAACAGCGCTTCAAGTGGCTTCAAGTTTTTGTGAATACGATTATTATCTACTCAATTGAAACTAAAATCATAACATTTTCCACTCCACATCCATCTCTAAAAATGTACTAAGTACAAAATAAGAGAACCCTTCAAAACACCTTTGTAGAATAACATAATATCCGAAGTTCAAACCAAAGGGACTAAACGAAAAAGAAAACTCAATTCTACTCAATTAATGGAATTTAAGGCAAATAAAAAAGGTATACAAGTTGTAGATGTGACAATTTATCTGTCTAAAGTTAAGAAAGAAGTGTTTGCATTATTCGCCAATGAATTAAATATTATTTAGTATTTTATCAATCAATATCTCCACGCATATTTATTTAATATATATATATATATATATATATATATATATATATATATATATATATATATATTTCTTTTTTTTTTAAGCTACTTCTATAGCAAAATAATTAGTGGCATTTCGTATGTAATTTTTTTTTCAAAAATACACAAGTGTAATTTTTCTGTGAATAACTTCGTGGATTTTGCTTGTATTGTTTGAAACTGAATTTTTAGCATGCTTAAAGTGTCTAATATAATGTACATATTACATGAAACATTTTTCGAGTGGCTTATAACTGGATTAAATCAAATTCAGGTTCATACATTAAATGCTACAGAGTAACATTTAATCTGGCACACATTAACACTACATTGCACAAATATCAGCCACTTTCATTTTTTTTTAAATAATTATTTAATTTTTATTTCTTCTCCAGAAGTTAAACAATAACATAAAGTTGGTGAAAAAGGTAGCCAGAGGCAGACAATGTAAATTTATTAATCCGAATGCCGACGATTAGACCCAGTATATTGTTTCTCATTTCATTCTCATTTCAGGTATTGTTTCTCCCGGTTGAACATATAACTGGGCAACTTAGAAATCTAGATTTCCATTCAAAGCAACTAATAATGACTCGAAGTTTGGGCGGAAACGTCGTATTTCATAATAACAAATTTACGTTGACTGCACCCTGATTTATTCTGACTATTTATTCCATCGAGATAAGGTTTGAGATGTCTACATATCGCAGCTAACTTATGACATGCCATATTGACCAGCAACTATCTGATCGAATCATATTGTACAGTAATCTAGTAATACTAGCACTGCAACTCGGTTACACAAGGAAAGTTACCGCCATAGGTGACGCCAACCACTACAATAAACTATCAGAACATTCGTTATATTTCGGTCCACCATTATCGAGGATCCGTAAAAAAAGTGTTGTCATGTTTAATAAAAATCCCATTTAGGGTTTTTGTATAGGTTGTCCCTTATCAAAACTAAATAGCTAATAAGCATTTAAATGCTTAAATAGAGGTGTCTGTATAAAAAAATATTGTTCAACGGGAGGGGATCATTTATTTGTGAACGCCACCTTTTTTTACATTTAAAGAGTGTCCCAAAATTAACGCAAGATTTAATTTAATAGAAAACGCTGTTTTTAGTCTTTTGATTGTTATTTTTTTATTGAATCATAAAAATAATTTTTAGGTTTTTTTAGGTTTGCCAACACTTTACTGCACAAATCAAACCTTGCGTTAATTTTGAGACATCCTTCATAAAAGATAATTTATCGAAGAAAAAAAGAAAAATGAAATTGAGTTGATAGGATATATTTACTTCAATCGTCAAAAGAAATTTGAATACGAAAAAAAAGAATAAGGATTTCTAGAACGATTATTCATAAGCACAGTTGATACTGGAGAAAATGATGGGATAGCGATGAAGATTTCAGATGATTTTGTATAAGCTACCAAAAGGGGAAAATTCCAAGTTTGTATCTCTTTAACAGGAAAAGAAAAGATATACAACTGCAACCCATGAGTGACTATGGGCTCAGAGCAGGTAGAGTTTGTACTATTTCTATGCTCAGTTTTGCAGGGAGGTAATTTGGATGATGACACAATTGCTAGATTTACTTCCTACATTAGGGCATCCACTTCATGGAAGCCTGGTGAGCCGTATAATGGTCTATCCCACTGGATCGATCTATGGCTGTTAACAAATTAAATCTTTCAACTGGCACAGCTGGAATCGAATCTGTGACCTTTAGCTCAAGAAATATTCCCCCTAAATACTATCTATCCCGCTCCCTTGACAGTAATAAACTAAGCGAATACGGTGTAATTTGGAAATATTGAATTTAAAAAAATACTCTAATGCTCAAACAAACGTTCTATTTTATAACAATCCCCCAAAATAATAAAATTCAAGGGAAAAGGTTTTTATTTTGCCCTTTTTTATTTTATTTATTAAACTACAGCTATAGTTAATTTAATGTAAATAATTAATGCTTGCACTGTATTAGCGTCCGGTGAGGGCGAATTAATTAATTTGTAAGGCCCTCCTGCGGCTCTGAATCGAATTAATGCCATCCCCAGCTTCACGGGAGTAATTCAACAGAAACGTCAAAATTTTAATTAAATTCCTCCATTTAGTTAGTAGAGGCAAATTGTCAAGGCGCGACAAGCCATTCGCTTCCCGCGAGGTTAGGCCTAATAAATGCTACGGGCTATGTCTAGCCTCACCCAAGACAAACACTCGTACAAACTCTCCGAAAATGAGAAAATTCTCTCTTATTTATTTTTTCCATTACACTGCCTCTCTCCCTAGCCTCCCACTCTTTCTCCGGAAGACAAATACAAACCTAATGAGAAGGTGGAGGCGGCAGATCTGCCTAAAGAGAAAAATCTACCCCGAGAAGGGAAGGAGTGTTGTAGAGCAAATATTCACAAGGCAAGGGGCTTTGAAATATCACCTGGCTCCCCATCCTATGTTTTCCCAATTTCTAAACGGTAAGGTAGAAACATCACATGCAAAAAATATTTTACATGATAGTCCACAAAAATTATTCATGAATACTTAAATGTTTTGCTACAATGTAAATAAAGTTCACTCGATTTACATTAAGTAAAATAACAAAAAAAAACAATAGTTGATAACTTGCAATACCTTATTTATCAATATACTGAACCTGCAATTCAGTATATCTATACACATTATAAAACAAAGACCTTAGCCGCTCAATAACTACTGCACGGATTTTCATACGGTTTTCACCAATAGATTGAGTGATTTCACCAGGAAGGTGTAAGTATATAATTTCTTGAACTTTTGTGTAAATGGGTTGGAATATCGATGGGTTTCACCGAAGACGCAGCTTGCCTAATCCCGTGCAATTAGCTAATGTGCAAGATAATAAATACGTATATAAAGAAATATTTGGTTTTGTTTTTATTTTTATAATTTCTATATAATAAAGTACATTGGCTGAGATGGGAAGAAAGAAAATCAAGCCTCCCAAAGAAGCCTAACCAATGATATTCGCGTCGTCCTTAGTGACCGGTACGTGATAAAAAAGAAAAACTACATTACACAGACAAATTATCTAGGCATAATATGCCTTGTTACCCAAGCAAAGCTGGGGTGGGCTGCTAGTACAAAAATAAAGTGACGTTTCAAGACACTGATTAGTTGGAAAGATCAGTTAAGCAGAAAACATTCATAATGTTAGGATGATTCCGCTAATAATCAAAAGAAGAGTCAACAAAGGTTGGGAAAACAAGTTATGAAGCGTAACCACTACAGTAAACAATCATTTTAAGCTGCAAAAATTATATAGTTTAGTTAAAGCCTGATCGATAAAATATAATAATAAAATAAAAAATAAAATAAAGTCATTCTGTTCGAGTAAACCTTCAAAAATGCTACACCAACCACCCGTTTTTGTTTGAAAAATATTGAGCAGTGATTACCTACCATATAGCGACCACGCTAAAATAACTCTTGTGATATGTACTATAAGAGGCAATGCTTGACAGGTTATTTGGAGAGTAAGGCTATATATTGAGAAATGGTTACATGTAGTAATTGTTCAGTGTATTTAAAAGTTTTGTTCAAGGTTGTTTTGTGTGTTTCAATAAAGTTTATTAAATAAGCGTTCATATCTTTCATTTATAACAATAACTAAAATTATTTACTTTGTTATAATATTTTATTATATTATTTGCAAAGTACTTAATTTAATTAAAATAATCACTTTTGTAATCATTTCGGCTTATTTTTATTTCCTTTTTTTTCCATTTACTAGATAAATGATCAATAACGATAAACGAAATTTCATGTAGTTAAACATCTTTTTTTTTTTTTAAGGAACTAACTTCCAGGTTATAAACAACATTTTCATATTTTATAGCACCTCAAGCCAAAAATACATGTAAAATAGCATTCATTGGTGCCAAATAGGGATATAAGTAGATTAAAAATAATTGATACTTGCCAAACGATGATACTTGTCCATTGAATAATTTTAATATAAAATTATTTACCGTATACAATTTTTGTTCACAAATTCACATATACATGTGATACTACTTATACATATTACATATACACACATTATTGTAAGTGGAATGATGATTTGCCATGTCCTGCATACATCTGATAAGAGCAGAAACATAAATAAATTAGTCTATATGACAAATGAAATTCCATTAGCATACAGTTAAAATTATGTCTAAAATCATAACAAAACAATGCAGTCAATATAAATATATAAATAAATAAAATAACTATAATAAATAACACGTAGATGGAAATGTAATAAAAACAATTGAATATTGCTCTTTTTGTACTCTTGTAACTTTTTTTGTTGAATTTTTCGATTAGACCCATATATGGCGAATTACAATTAATTTTAATTACTAACAAGAAATTGTTAGTTTATTTTTTATTCAGATTACGTTTCAAATCATGTTCTTTCTATACACTTTTTTTATTCTAAATCATTTTGAAATTTCCAACCCATTTTATTTATTGGTCACTTATAATATATATTATCACTTATAATGAGTAGGAGTATGTTTTTATTTGTTTTGTAAATAAATAAATTAGGAGGGTAAGAAAAAAAAAGTAGGAGTAAAATATTTATAAATACAGAATTTTTGATTCTGTTTCCCAATCTCTCAATTTAGTTTTTAAAGTATAATGGAGTAGAGGTGCTCTAATGATATCATTATAAGTTATGGCTCAGTTATCATTACTTAAATTTCAAAATAACAAAACCAGGCATTAATTAATACTTTATTACGACACAATTCAAAACTTCATTACATATTCAATGACAGAAATATGTTTAACAATAAAAATATTTTCGCTATGAACAATAAATTAAAAATTAACGCTCCTGACATGATTAAATAAACAAATAACAGACTATAGATCTGATATAAGTCTGATATAATAAAATGAAGTTACTGACAATGTTAAAATTCCCTAACACTCGAGAACAAAATACAAATGTACTTGATAGATAACTTCCCGGTTGGTTTCGTTTTGACAATTATTTTGGTGTTAGATGCTAAATTAATCTCTCCCAATGACAGAACCACAGTAACGGGCAGGGAGTCGGATGAGTCTTCTTCGACAGGTTGCTTAGGTTGCTGAGTCATTGGAGGACGAAGGTTTGGCTCCTGGAACGAAGAGAAGGCGATCGAAGGTCCTTTAAGTGTTCCAGCCACTATCTTAGAAAGTCCTCAGTGTCTTCAGGGTGTTGATTGCTCGAGAGCAACTTGCCAGGTAGGCTTTTCGGTTCCCAAAAGAACAGCTCTTCCGCACTACTAATGTTGTCTTCCCTCACAGCTGCTCTAAGGTCCAGCAGTACTGTGGGGAGCGAATCAGTCAACCAGGATGCGCAGATGAGGTGAGCAGTGATGGCTGTTCTTAGTGTATCGTTCAATCCAACGATCATTCAATTCATTCCTGCATTCAATCCTGCAATCGTTCAACGCACCGATTGCATCGCGAATAGTACGAAGCCGCTCTACGGTGCTTAACACCTAGGATCTGTGTCAGCAAAGAGCTCGTTCTCCACCTGTCAAGTGTCCAGCTTAATAGATTGTATTTTTCCTTCTTAGCCCTGAAGATGGCCTACATTGTAGGCCGAAACGTCGGCACTTGTAATAAATAAGTTAACCTGATTTAGTGTTATTATTGAACGCACCCCCCAACTAATTATATCCTTCATTAAGATCTTCCAGTCAACCATTTTCCTCTTTATCATTAATTGATTGTGATTTTATCTAGGACTCCATAACGACAAATCCACGTCCAGCATACTGATGCTGATGTCTTTATCGGTTCAGCTTCGGGTCAGCGAAAGAATCAATCTGCCATCCTAAGGCAAAACCATTTCTAATTTGCTGTTGGAAGAGGCCCGATGATGTGCTCAGAGGGATCGACTTGGGAAAAGGTGCCTTGGATGTGGGTCTTGTTAAATTCGTTATGCTGGCTGCTGCACACTGTGTCTGAAATGAAGAAAATATTAATATATTTACACAATTGTTCATACACTCGAAAGTCACAAAAAATAAATACTGACTAGAATGTGAATATGAAATATTCCATAAGAGAAGGGACCGAAGATGTAATTGAGTTATAGAGAATGGCGGGTCCTGATTGGCTAAGAGTTTGCGCATTCCGTTCCCTCCATTCCACCTACGGATGATTTGATATTCTGAAATATTTATATCAAGGTTACATTTCCCTTCCATCTAATATTCAGGTGAATATTAGAATGAAGGGATGAATGAATCACCACAAAGTACTAGTAAGCCAGGTTTACCTCCAGTTTAGCGCTTTTATGTCTTTTGTGGAGTATTGGCAGTGACGTTCATTTTAAAGTATTGGAACATGAACAAACTCTGAATACAGACCTTAAATGTTATAAATTGAATTCAGTGAATAAATGTTTAAATAAAAAGTAACCAGCAATTCGCTACCTTAGTATTACAAGGTTGTATGTTACAAAATTCACAAATCAGAGATTTAGACATCAAATGGTTCTATATGTTGAAAACTATACGTAGATCTTCCAAACGTCTAAAATTCGCGACCGAGTATCATCCAAAGACGAAAAATACAAAGTCGTATGTCGTGAAGATTTTAAATGGGAGTCACATAGTCCTAAGTTCCACATAGAACCTTTTTATTCCCGAAATGTACTACTTCGGAAGCACATGGGTTTATGTTATAGCATACACCCATGTAATCTCTTAAATGTTTATCCTCAGTTCAACCGAAATGAGTAATCCACAAAGAAGAGGGAGAGGAAAACCAAAATGAAATTAAAAAGTAATGATAGTATTAATGCTTTTGCATGCATCTGTGTAATCCGTTAAATTTCCGATTGTTTATCCTCAGTATAATCGAAATAAGTAATGAACAAAGAGAAATAAAAAACAAAATTGTTTTAACGTTTTTTCCTTTTGATTAATAATCGAGCTCAGGTATCCGGATTATTCTCTAAGGATCGCTTGGAATAAGTCTGAAACCCATATATACTTTTCAAAATAGTACGCAAAGTCGAACACGAAAAGAAGTACACTACTAATAAAGCAACAGATCTGATACATCACATCAATTTGATTCCTTAAGTTAAGAGTCATCACTGTCGATCTAATACTTAGAGGGAGCTTATCAAATGTGATTCATCTATTCTAAAAATGTATGATATATATCTATTCTGTCAAATCACATGTTTATCGCAAAATATTTTCCAACGAGTATAACTTTTCTTTCAATAAACCGCCGAAATACCTATGTGATCTGGTTGCAGAAGTAGATCTTAAAAAAGAAAAAACTTAAATCGAAGAAAAGAACAGTATATTAGATCAGCATCTAATTGATAAGAGATGCACTGAAGAGCTGGTAATGGTACTGCTAGCCCAAGATACAACATTTAAAACATGGTAATAGAAGATTTTCCATTATTGGAATATTTGATATTAAGGAGTGATAGCAGTGTTCCTAAAGACCGCAATAGTTTGATGAGCTTTTCCATTGCTAATATTCTACAAATAAGTCCAAATTTGAATATAATCACAATGAAAAATTCCGTTTCTGGGCATTCATGCATGTAGGAGGAGTAATTGAACGGAGCTTGAGGGAATTGGAATACTTCTCTACATCACTTTTGAAAATATTTGTGAATATGAAAAAGCATTACAGAACTTCAAACGTGAGACCAAGATTTTCTGGATCTCAACTAGTATTTTTCCAAACTCCAATGCAATGTAGTTCCGCTTTCAAAAGGCGTATCCATAGAAATCAGTAAATCATTTTATTATTATATTTCAAGTACCGAAATCCATCTGAATCTCACTATAACTGTTGATCTGAGGGAACGAAATCTGAGAAAACACGTAACAGTAGAAACTGGAAGAATACCTCAGATTAATCATATGATAGCTGACCTTCACCGAAATAATATAAATAATCTGAAGTCCACATATAAGTGTATGCCAGAATTGGATAGAAAATTTTATGAAAGTAGTTTTGCCAAAATATGTAAAGATTTGAAGGGAAAGTAAACTTATGCATAGACACACAATGATTACATGTTACATTGCCATAATTATTGTTCTCATTATTTAGTAAAAAAATTTCAATGTTATTTTATTTCTTAATTAAGTATTATCATTCCTTCATTTTTCATTTACAGCTTTTATGGTTTTCTTTTTCTGTTGTTCAATGGCACCCGATTGTATTTAAAATGAAACTGTAATATTCGATCACCTAAAGAATCCGTGGCTCAGAATCTTTGACATTATTTTTCTCCTTTTCATTAATATGTATCATAGAACCTTGCAATACCACGGAAGCCAATTGTCAACAACATGTTAATCTTCACCACGAATGTTTACGATTGGCCAATTTTAAGATGCCCGAAATCCCAATTCCAGATATTTTTCACTAAAACGAATTGACTTACGAACTTTTCACACAAAATGGAAATAGTTTTTGATAACTAGGGTGATAACATCATTGATTAAAAGTAAAAATTTGCTCAAAACTTTTATATTTGAATTCGATGTGAAAAAATAAATTTAAATTAAAATTGCATTCCTTTCCCCCTACTTTTAGTTTCATTTTTCAGATGACTTAGGTATGCAGTCTTAATATCCATCATGATGTCCATATTTCTTATTTTAGATATATTTTTTGTAATTTATTTATGTATATTTATTTATGTATGATCTATAAATATTTTCATTTTTTTAAATTTCAGATAAGCAGTTCCACTATCGCTCCAAGCTCATCGACAACTTCGTGCATCTCATTTAGCTGTACCCGCTTTACTCTTCCCAAGATAAATTTCGCGTGTAGTGGCAAGACTGGGATCTTGCGGCCATCCTCTTTGTCTTCTGTAATTAAGGATTCCCAGTTGAGATAAACGACCATCGCCCCCGAGAACCTCTTACCGTAAGTGGTTTTGATAATTACAGATAACAATTGTAATCTTAGAAGAGGAAGGTTGCAATCTAATGAAGTCTTCATGTTGTCATTTTTCGTTCACGATTTTTTTTTTTTTATTTGACGATAATAATCAACTTGGTAATTTTTGTTTATAAATTTTGTAGTGAAAAATCTAAATATTTAGTTATCAATATTATCCAGTTAATCCTCTATGCTGACAGAAATAAACCTCTAAATCATTAAAGTCCTTCTTTCTATAAATATTTATGCAGCTGCTGGGTTCGTAGCCCAGCAGGTGGCCCTAGGATTTTTTAAAGGGAGTAAAAAATCCTTGGTTATGCCGTCCTTCGGTAGGGACGTTAAACGGGTGTCCCGAGCCTGTACGATTTCAGGTACTCGCTAAAAATCTCTATCCTAGTTAAACCTAGATAGGCAAAATTTAGAGCTCCCACTGTATCATCGTCCGATTAGCCATAGCAGCATTAAGTGACGTTAAATGAACAAACAAACAACCATCTTCCGACGCAGTTGTTTTCAAGAATAAATTATTAGGGAAAAATATTTATGTCTATTAATATTTCTTCTTCTTCTTTCTCTTCCTCCTATTGTGCCCTTCAGCGTGGAGGATCTATTAATATTTTATATATATTAATGTGTTAAGACGACACATAAGAAAGTGGAAGATTGCAATTAAATAAAAATCTATCGTGTAATTTAGATTGATTTAAATTCTATATATTCCTATACTATATATATATATATATATATATATATATATATATATATATATATATTCATTTTTTGTCTTTGCCAACTTAGGACAGCATGAAATAAATTTAGTGATTTTCTGTTCTTATCTTTTTTCTGTCCATATTTATTCTATAAACATTTATTTTTTTAAAGTCCTTAAAATATATGCTGCTCATAAAAATACTAAAAAGAGTTTCAGTTCCCAGTTTACATGTCTTTTTGTTCAACTCAACAAACTCATTTTAAAGTAAGGTATTAGGTAAATATGGTTTAGGAATAAGCTTATTGTATTTGTTTACAAACCTTTTAATTACAGAATATGAATATTCATTTTAATTTGAATAATTCATAGTAATATGTAGTCGGATATACTTTCAAGTAATAGAAACGTAGTTTTATTCATACATAAATGTATTCATTGTTTTTGTTAATGTATGCGAGTATTTTAGATTGAAGAATTTTAAATTCTTTTCTATCGAAGTAGCAAGCAAGCATCAATTCCATTCAAAGTCAAACCTAACTTATTTTTTGCATTGTAGTTGGATTGTTACTTTCTGTTAAAAGTCATCCGTATCGTATATAAGTTTTGCATTTTTTCTACTGCCTATAAAAATTGGTAATATTACAATTATAAAATATGGTTTTTATACGTATCAGTTAACATCTGTTAACAGGGCATTGGTTAGTTTTAACTTACAAAGGGCATTATATATATTTAATTATGCATATATTATATTGTATACATTTATAAGAAAATTTCTAAAAGGAGGACCCGACAGAGCTTAATAATTGGTTTGTGTGTTGTGTAAGGAAGATTAATGCTTCTAAACTCCCCTAGCTTATATTGTCATCATTCTATATGAAGATTTATATCTTAGACATATTAAATTATATACCACGCATGGACTCGTGTATTATTATTAATTTTATATATTTATAAATAGATATATTAGATTTACAAGAACATTTAAAATAAGTAGTTAAGTGTACTTTACTGTCAGCCAATCTGCTGCTTGTCATTGTTTTATTTGACAGGTGTGGATATAAATATAAAGAGAATAAAAAAAGTGTATTTATGTATGTACATACACGTATCCAATATGTAACTATATTAAGCTGGACGATAAAGCCTTTAAAACAAGAGAGAACAATAATTTCTCAATCTCCTCAATCAGGTGAGTTCTATACTTGATGATACTTACTTTACCATTTCACTACGATCAAATCTGTAACGAAAACAAATGTAACTTAAAAAAGTAATCAATCACAACTGGGCGTCTATTATTAAATCCTACACAGACAATCATAAATCTTAATTCACATACAAAAGGAATTTATATTGGGAAAGAGAAAGCCATTTTCCAGTCATTACATATTCTTAATCCTTATTGATCATTTGAGACGTTTCGACAACACTGTCATTTTCAATCTTTTACATTCACAATACAATATTTTAAAAATATTCAAAAGTACTTAAAAGAGATCTAGTCTTTCAAGGATCAAAGTTTGGTTTTATTGTAATATTATCTTGACCATGGAGGATAGATGATCCTTTAGTGTTTTATAGATTTTTTTTTAAAATGAATGTGATTTGAGGTATCTATACTTAAATTATTACTAATTATTTTGGACACTTAATATATATATATTAAATTATGCATTTTAGTATAGTTATTATTATTTTTCCACAGAATTTGTAGACTTATAACTTTTATAAAGTTATATAAATGATTGGTACTGTACTGAAAACTAAATGTAAAAGATTGAAAATGACACAGTGTTGTCGAAACATCTCAGATGATCAATAAGGATTAAGAATATATAATGACTGGAAAATGGTTTTCTCTTTTCCAATATAATTTCCTACAGAAATGAGTCCAGTTCATAAGAAAAGATTTTATAAAAATACAAAAGGCATTAAATCCTTCACAGAATACTTGAGAAAATATATAACTGTGGATATGCATTTAAATAAATAGATTTTCATTATTTCAATACCCGCTGCTGGCAAGACTTTTATTTAGTTTGTTAGCATAGCAATTGGAAATGGATCATATGGGATCTAGGCCCCTCCTGGGTCTCACCCAGCCTCTATCAAGTGGGTACCCAAATAAGGGGGAAAGTCTGGCAGTTGAGCGTGATCTAGGACAAATCAACTACTTGCACAACCGTTTTCCATGAAACAGTACAGTCTCAAACCGTATACTTAACCCCAGACCCGTTCACGGGTTGTAGTGGTGTAGTTTTGTTTTTATTTTCATGATTAGTAAGGCTGGGTATTGACTTCTGACTACCTTCCTAAATTAATGCCATCTCTTATTAATTACTATTAAACAAATATTTCAGAAAACCTTAACCTTAAATAGTCACATGTTTTTTTTTCTTTTAAAGCTAAGACTACAACTAACTGAAATTAAGACCACATAATCATGCATCGCTATAGTAAGATAAATAATATATAATGAATAGTGTGAGTAATAATAATCATAAGTATAATTACTATTATTTTTTTAAGTATGGACCCATTTTAAAGTAAATACAGGTACTCTATATATTCTACTATGCCTATAATTTTTTTTTCTGACATAAATCAAAGATCAGTTTTTAGCAACAGTGTAGAATCAAGAAACTGGTTTCTGGTTTATCATCCATCCCTTCAATCAAAATGAAAAAAAGTCTGCCCTTTGGTATATTTACGTCCCATTTATAAAACTACTATATTGAACTTTTTGAAGGGAAGACGAAAATAAGTACGTAGCACTTAACCTTGAGCAGTATTGGCTAAAATTTAATACCTATCAATTAAGTAAAATAACATTATAGTCAATAGTGCTCCTCATAATATATAGAATAGATTTATAATTTTTTTAATGTATTTTCGGAACCGGAGTATTGTACTTTACCTGATATTTCATTTGTACTTTTTTTTAATATTATAATAAACTTGAATTACAATTGATAAAAAACTCATTAATAGTATTTTAAATATTACCTATTATCTGACTATAAAATGTTATAATTTGCTAAATCGATATGAAGCAATAAACTTTAAAATAAATTTGTAAATTATATAATCAATTTATAAATTGGATAAGTTATAAAAGTAAAATAAATAGACAACCTTTTTTTATAATTAGTATAAAAATTACCTAATAAAACGATTAAACCTTGTTAAGGTTTCTGATAATTCAGAATAATCGAAACTCATTTCTCTAAATAAAAAATTCTTATACATTTTCTTCAACTGCATTTAGATTAGAATGCCAGGTTACTATTACAATATTTTTCTCTTTATTGGATTGAATACAGACGAATTTTGAATCCTGAAATAGCTTTTAGATTTATTTGTTTTTCTTGTTCACTTTTGTCACAAAAATTGAAACGTATAAATGGGCCACCTAAGATGTTAATAAGCGCTGTGCCGACTGGGAAACGTCTGAGGGGTTACCGAGGCGTAGATGGGAAGATTGCATTAAGAGTGATCGGACAGATTAGGGTTTGGGCAGTAGTCCTTAGACATAGGTCTGTAAGCAGAGACCGAGCCTTCGGGTTCACTAAGCCTTATTATTATTATTATTAATGGACCATTATTTAAGGACCATTGTAAATTATTTTAAATCATGAACAGTCTAAAGAGAAAAAATTAGATAGAAAAGGGATATTTAGCTCGACAAAAGAGAAACCGAAAAAAAGGCAGATTGCTGATTTAAATAAAACAGGAGAAAAAAAAAAGAAAGCACGAAAGAGGAATAATTTCTATATCCCAAAAAGGTGGAAAGTTAAAATTAGGCGGAAGAGTTAGCGTCCAAAGGATAAACATTGATTTCGGCCCTGGAAAACTTTGGAAAAGTCTGTGAAAGAAAACTAATTACCCCAAAAAAAGAAGAAGAGGGGGAATAAAACCTCCTCAGGAAAGAAAAAGAAAAGGAAAAATATAGAAGGAAAATTGGGGCTCCTGATTGAGCAACTTCTGACATTCTCCTACACCTACATGAGAATGTACATCAGGACCTTTTTAACAATTCCAAGGCAGGAGCATTTAGGGAAATTATTTTTTAGATGGGTTCTTCCTTTTGATCTCGGCTCTCTGAGGGTGGTGGAAAAAAAAAGTCTGAGAGATACTAAAGGTCAGGATCCCACAAAGAGCAGCTCGGAATTAAATTGATTCCTTCGTATAATTTCTCCATTTTATTAGATTTTTTTAACGATTTTGGGAATCCTGACGAAATCGAGTTAGTAGAAGGTACTGGAAGCTCGGGGGGAAGAGAGATTAAATTCGGGGAGTCAAAGGATGGTAAGGTGGCTCTTAATACCTGGCCAAGGGTATTAAGGTAATGAATGCCCTTCGTCACCTGCAATCAGATCCATCTCTTGTTAGGTGGTCTATCCGCAGGGAGCCAGGCATCACACCTACATGTGAGATCTTATTAATTATTATTACTTTAACTTTTACTTACCTGTATAATTCACGGCAATGCAGAGTATTACGATCATGAAAAATTTCGAATCAGTTTTAATAATGAGATCAAATAACCTAGTCCAGTTAAATATAACTGAACACTACGATATAAAAACATAGCTTAAACATTTAAATGTATTAAATTGAAATGGTCTATTAAGGTATGGTTTTAACTGTGATGTTTCAGCAACTTTTTTAATAAACTTAATGAAAAAAATAACTGTACTACTGTTTCATGGACAACGGTGATTTGTCCTAAATCACGCTCATACGCCAGATTTTTCCCTCTTTTTTGGGTACCCTATTTTTCATCATTAATTTTTTTTTAATTTTTTCTAATTGTTTCCGTTGTCTTTTATGTTTCTCTATTCTTTATCTCTTTTATTAAATTTATTTATTCAAATTTACTACTGTAAATGTTACGTTAATATGTGTAATAACAAATCACCAAGTACGAATGAAACATGACATGAGATAAAGGCAAGTACAGAAACTTCCCATGTTGTTTTCAAATAAATTGTATTTATTTTTTTGTTATTAAAATTATTAACATAATTAATGGAAATGGATTTGTAAGTACTATGAAAGAATTAGCTTATGGGCAAACAATGTTAAATATTTTCTCAAATTGAAAAATCCGGAAGTGTAGATATATAACGTTAAAAACTAAAGATTTTAAGAAAGGATTATTATGTTTATTGAGCGGAGTGGCTCAATGGTAGATCACTGAGTTGCCTTGCTGGAAATCCTGGTTCAAATCCTGCTGCGGGCAAGACTTTTATTTAGTCTGTTTGCGGCCGGAGATGGATGATGATAAATATAGGATCTAGGAATCTCCTGGGGCTCTCCCAGCCTCTGTAAAATTTTATAAAAATAGGGTACCCAAAATAAGGGGGAAAAACTAATAAAGTAACGGTTCAGCGTGACCTAGGACAAGTCACCTCCTTGCAGAACCGTTGTCCATGAAACAGTACAGTCTCTACCATGTGCTGAACCCCAGACCCGTTCATGGGTTGTAGTTGTACAGGTTTTTTTTTTATTAGTATTGAATATAATATATCAGTGAGGGTAATAGACGAAAAAAAAATCAAGTTAAGTGATCATTATATCTACTAATTTTTAATGTTGAAAACATAATATTATTTTTAATTTATTGAAAATTCGATTGAAGCTAAATTATAATTTTTAAGTTAGGGAGAACAGTTACAATGTTACGATGCACATCGAATTCATAACGATTTGTAGAGATAAGGCCTCAAATGTAAATAAATATTATTTTAAATAAATAAATTGTAACAATATCGGATCACGTAAGGAGCCTTATTTAGGTTGAAGCGAGAGGCAATGGTATAAGAACCCTGTAACGGTTTGAAGAAGCGTCCATCCATCATTCTGTCCCTCACTTTCTTCACCGTAGGATGCAGATAGAGCAATCTTCTACCAGATGAAAATCTTGTAAATATGTATCAGCCATATGAGAGAACAATCAGGAAAGCGGGTGATAGTATGTGGTTTTCTTACATTAATGTAAATGCTGTATTATATAACAGTTATTAAGTATTTCATTCCTTGCAGAACAGTGTTTCATTTTATAATTGCTACAATTATTTTTTACATCACTACATATATCATTTATATAAATAAATAATTTTTTCAAATATTAGTTGTACTCTGCTTTCATAACTTAAAATTCATTAATAGATCTTCTACTTAATAATGTATGTGATATGATGAACAGAATTGAAGCGAATGGGAATAATAAACTGATTCCTAAGATATGTCTTTGGTGCCTACAAGGCAGTCTCATGTAGCTTTTCCTCTGAACTTAAATATATTATTTCCTACGACCCTTCCTGCATCATACGCCACCGTCCCTCCTCTAATTAGAGCATCCTAATAATCAAATCATTAATTAATTTACAAGAAAATTGACCCTGCATCTCAGACCTCTAAATCATTTTCTATTAAACTGAAATGATAAACCACTCCTTTCTTGGACTCTATACTAACTGTATATAATGGAGTCTCCTTCCTCCTAATATCCGCCATGCTTCTTCCCTACCCTCACTATAATGCTTCTGGCAATCAAAATAGGAATGGTGGATGAATATGTGATTCTCTCTGCTGTTGACTTTTTTCGTAGTCACATACTTCAGAGGTAGGTTTCTGACTCAGAACTGTATTTCAGTTTTTGTATTTGTAACCTTTTTATATAAATAATATTAAAATTTGTAATTTATATTTTCTGTGCATCTTCTCTTGTTCTCTCTTTTTATGAATAAAATCAGACAATGTCAGAATTGGGGCCTTTAGCCTTTGATTGTGGAGCTGCATTAATATCATACCAATCATTTTTTTTTTTTTTTGTATCTTTGCTAATGTAGTGTTACGGGCAGAGCGGGAAGGATGACTGGCTGAGAGGATTAGGCAAACAATGGGATTAAGCGGAAGGGATTATAGAATGGCGTAGAACCTTCTGGGTCGGTCTATGTGGTCCTCGTCCTTCCGAGAATTGTCCCACCCCGACCTACCTTGCCTATATAAAAAGGGCCAGCTGTTCGGCCGGCCCTGGTCAGTAATAAGCCAGTGAGTAGCAGTCGTTAACTAGTGGCAGTGTGTGTGAGTTAGTTAGTATTAGTATCAGTCTGTAATAAGTGCTTAGTGAGCAACAGTGACAATTAGTGGCCGTGTAATAAGTGTAATAAACTGTGTGGCAGTTTGTCATATTTGGAGAGTCTTACGGTCGGTGGACTTTAGTTAGCGAACTGTAAGTGTTAATTTGTAATTGTAAACTATAGTGTAATATTATTGTATTTGTACAAATTTATATAAATAGTTTAGTTACTTAGTATAAACAATATCTTATATTATTTGTATATTATCTTAGAAATTAGATAACATTTAGTAGAATATTATTATTGTAAATTGATATTAGTTTAATAATTTAACTGTTTTAAATAATCTCATTGTATTCTTTCTAATTTGTTAATAAATATTAGATTCTTGAATTAAGTAATAGTTTAGTCCATTTTACACCCAGTAGCCCGTAACAGTATATTAATTTGGTTTTGTAAAATATCCGTATATTCAATTCTTTTAAATACGAATCTTTCATTTTTATGCATGTATATTTTCCTTTTCTTTTTTTTCTCTATGGTATTTTTATAGCATTGTACTATTTTGTTTTTATAGTAGACTGTCTTTATAAAAATATTTCTAGCTGTCGAGGTGCAACCTCCCTTTTTTTTCAATATAGGTGTACAGATATCTAAGAATCGGAGGGCCTTTTCTGGTTAGTGTCTTATATAACTTCGACTCGGAGATGTGATGAATTTTCTATTGAATAAGTTTTATTTATTTATTCTTGTTGGTATTTTCCCATCCACCTTCTATTGTGTCGATGCCACGATTGGCAAAATATAGACAGGTTATTTCAGGGACTCTAGGCTTTGAGGTGGAAATCCTGGTAAATATACTAAACATGGATTCTTAAACTTTTTAAATAAATATAGAAACCATTAATATGTAAAAACAATCAATCATTAAGTATAATATTACAGACATGGATATATTTTTAGTTTATTAAATATATTAGTACTTGACTGACCCTACAGCCCTATTACTTGTGCTTGTCTTTATTACATCTTTGTCTTCCTACCATCTTTATATTTTCTTCCTGTGGTTACCTTACATATGCTTCTAGATTCCATATGTTTCGATGACAAGTTACCTTTCTTTACCTTTATGTACTTATGCATGACATAGCAACATTTCGTAAGCATCCATACTTATTAACCATGGGTAGCACTGTAGTGGCATTATGCTTTAAACTTCTCCATACTATCGTCAATGTACCCGTACCATAACACACCGTCAATGTACCCATACAGTAACACTTACCCGTACCATCTTCATAGTTTACACTTACTCATAATCATAATGGTGCTCACTTACCACATTAATTAAAGTGTGTTTTACCTTTCCAAAATCTATCTTTGCATATTACACATTTCTCCAATACTCTTCATGACAATTTAATGATAAGGAAATTGTCATTATGGTCTATATTTTCTTCTCGCATTTGCGGGTTCAAAACAGAGATGGGGACAAGTCCAACCATCTGCAGTTACTATTTTGGTTTTTATATTTTTCAGCTCTACACATTCAGAAATTTTCTAACGATCCTGGCTGTGTCTAGGAGAACTGCCTGTTGAGACTCCTTTAAAACCTCGACCGGAATTCCCAGTTTCTCAATGCCCTCCACAGTGGATTTAGGAACCAATCCATTCGTGGAGATTATAATAGGTGTTACCACCACGCTTTCCATATCGTATAGCTCTTTTAGCTCAGCCGCAAGTTCCTGATACTTCCGAAGCTTCTCTCCAATAGTTGAGCTCACATTACTGTCGTTAGGGATCGCAATATCAATTATACTTGCTTTCCTCTCACTCGACTTTATAAGGAGGATATCTGGCCTATTATGATGCACAGTGTGGTCCGTTATAATGGACTCATCCCAATATAATTTAAGGTGACCTTTTTGTAGTAGTCTAGTGGGTTGGTACTTATAATATGGTGCCTTTACATCTAGAAGGTTGTATTTCACCGCCAGGGCTTGATGCAAAATTTTGGCCACATTGTTATGCCTCTGAAGATATTCAGTGCCAGCCAACACTCCACATCCACCAGTGATGTGTTGGATTGACTCCAATGTAGCCGAGCATAGCCGACATTTATCTGGCGTTGATGAGTCTTTTAAAACATGCCTTCTATATGATCTGGTGGCGATAACTTGGTCTTGAATGGCGATAACAAACCCCTCTGTCTCGGAGAATATCTTGCCAGCCTTTAACCAATCAACTGACATCTCCTTGTCAATGGAGCTATCATTTAATTTGTGATAGAATCTACCATGTAAAGACTTTGTTTTCCATTCCGTCAACCGTTCATTTTCTGTAAGAACTACTGATTCCGCATCTCTTGTTAGATTTAGTGCAGTTAGACCAGAATCCAACCTTGAAATAGTGACAGAAACTCCATCTGTTTTTGTGAGGAAATATCGGCGTAGGGCCATTTCCTGCTTGCGGCAAGCTTCTTCGATATTTATCAAGCCACGTCCCCCTTCTCTCCTGGGCAAGTACAGGCGAGCTTTCGATGATATTGGGTGGCGTGCCCGTTCTTGAGTGAGAGTTGTTCTCACAAGACGATCCATCTCCTGTAGCCTGGTGGTTGACCATTGCAATATCCCAAAGCTATAACTGAGAGCAGGTATAGCCCAGGTATTTATGGCCTTGATTTTTCTTTTTCCAGTCAGCTGGGTTTTAAGGACTTTTCGTAACCTAATTTTGAGGATTGTTAGAAGCTCTTGTTGCATGTCTCTTCGGGCAATTTTAAGATGCTGATGCATGCCCAAATACTTATATAATTTATTGGCCTCAAGTTCCTTGATGTATTCTTCCTCATTGATCAGGATATTGGGCTTGCTAACGACTTTCCCCTTGGTAACATGGAGGACTGCACACTTATCGAGGCCGATTGACATTCCTATGTTTCTAGTATAACATGTTACGGCCTCAACCATGTTTTGTAGCTGGTCTTTGTTTTTAGCATACAGCTTGAGATCGTCCATGTACCAGCTGTGGCTGATTGTGGTCGCTTCGTCGTTGATGATCAGCTTATATCCCTCCTTATTTTTTCGAAGGATCCTGCTTATTGGGAACAACGCCATGCAGAACCACAGTGGGCTAAGACAATCCCCTTGGTATATTCCTCTCATTATTTTTATTTGGTTGGCCGTACTGATAGCTCCGATTTTCAGCTTAGTTTTCCATCCAGACATTAGGTTTGAAAGCAGCCTGCTTACCTTTGGTTGAATCTGGTAAATATCCAGTACCCTCAAAAGCCAGCTATGCGGAACAGAATCAAAAGCCTTTCTATAATCGATCCAGGCCATTGAGAGGTTTCGCTGTTTTTTCGCAACTTGGGCAGCAATAAATGTATCTATTACTAAGAGTTCTTTACAACCCCTAGCTCTTTTTTTGCACCCTAGTTGTTCAGTGGGTATCATATTCTCATTGTTGAGATGCTCATAAATCTTCGTTGCCAAGATTGAGGTCAGAATTTTATATAGACCATTTAAGCATGTTATTGGCCGGAAGTCTTCAGGACTTAAGTTTAATTCGTTCTTTTTTGGAAGCATGTAAGTAATGCCATCAGTGAAACCATCAGGGAGCGTTTGCTTGTCATCGAGTATTTCCTGGTAGCTTTTGGCCAGCAATTCATGCAAGCAGGGGAATCTTTTAATCCAATAATTTTGAATTCTGTCAGGCCCAGGTGCCCTCCAATTTTTCATTTTCCTAACTGCTTCCGAAACATCTTCCACATCTATTGCCACTTCATTCATTAGAGAGGCATTCTGGAAACTTTTTATTTCATCTTCTATCCATGTGCCCTCGACGTGTTCCCCCGGTTTTTCCCAGACACTCTTCCAATAGGCTTCGATTCCATCGGGGTAAGTGCTCGATATTTTTTCCTTTTGTGCTAGGTTTCTATAAAACTGGCGTTCATTTTGACCGAAAAGCTGATTTTGTTCCCTGCGCAAAGCTGCTCATTATGGTTATTATTATATTATTATTACTATGGGCAATAGGTCATTTCTAGAATGATTGCCACGAATGATGATATAAAGGAAGAATAAGTGTAATGAAGAAGGAGATCTTACTTCATCAACAACTCTTTATAAAGTGATATATAGTGATCAGAAAATTAGAGGGGGAAACTTTTAATGATACGGGCGAAAAACAGTCTATTAAATATCACAATAAACACAAAGTATTTTATTTTATTTTATAATTTATTGATATTTACAACTGTAATAATATTACAACAAGTTAATCTGCTCATATGAACTATATGACATGAAAAACACTTGTACAGAATCTACCCATCGGTACCATTCCAATAAAGTTTTATAGTAGAAGATGTCGAGGCCATCTTCTTTTCAGACGCCTCGGAGGGTTATCAGGAATGGTATGGGAAGCAAGTTGAAAGACTAGCGGATTCAAGTGTGTATGGAGCTTGAAAGGATAGGTATCTAGTTTGGGCCAAATCAACTACATAAGGAATATTAAGATCATGATGGATGACCTTGTTTGTGCCATAATAAGGAGCATTGAAGATTTTACGAAGGATTTTGGACTGTAAGGATTGGATACGAGATGAATTGGATGGTTTAGTAGAGCCCCAAAGCTCAACTCCGTATGTCCAAATGGGTATCTTCCATTTTTTCTGGAAACTGTCAAGTAAATGAGTCTTTTGCAATTTAGTTGGGAGCTTAGGGCATTTGTACAGTAAATGTTGAAGTAGGCGAAAACGTCGAGCAGTTTCTTGTCTTTTCAGTCTTGTATGAGGATTCCAAGTGAGACGTTTGTCCAGAATAAGTGTAATGAAGAAGGAGATCTTACTTCATCAACAACTCTTTATAAAGTGATATATAGTGATCAGAAAATTAGAGGGGGAAACTTTTAATGATACGGGCGAAAAACAGTCTATTAAATATCACAATAAACACAAAGTATTTTATTTTATTTTATAATTTATTGATATTTACAACTGTAATAATATTAGAACAAGTTATTCTGCTCATATGAACTATATGACATGAAAAACAAGGTTCGACTGAGTTAAGTGGAATATTATTAAAGGATACAGTAGGACAGGAATTCGTAGGTTTGCGACGAAGGGTGGAGGTAATTTGATGGGATTTATTTTAATTTTCCATTTTTGACACCATTCTTGAAGGTTTGAGATATGGGATTGGAGAGATTAAAATTCAACAAATGGATCCTTAATTATAACACACATGATTCATCAGTGTACGTAGTGAGGACAGTGCTTGGATAGGTTGTGATGTCAGCTTTATATATCGTGTATAGGATGGGGCCCATGATACTACCTTGAGGAACGCCGGCAGACTGGGTAAAGAGGGAAGAGTAGGAAAAAAATGGTTTACTTTAATGGTTCTATTACTTGAGATAGGAACTGATAGTAAGGACGTAAGTAGAAGGTAAGAATATACGGAGTTTGTACAGCAGTCTCGGATGCCAGACTCGATCAAAAGCCTGCTCTACATCTAGAAAAGCTCCCGTGCAGTACATTCCGCGCTCTAATCCGGATGAGACAACGTCCACCACACGAGTGCATTTGTGGATAGTGGGATGTTCGGAAACCAAATTGGTGATCTGCAAAGTAATTTTAAATTTTAAAACTTTATTCATGAGAAATTATAATTTTTTTGTTTCCAGTTTGACTCCTCAACTCCTCAACTCCTCTGTTCTTGGAGGGATATTAAAGGAATTTGAAAGTAGATTTACCAGGGTCATTGGATGAACATAATTCAGCGTATCTCGGGAACAGGACAGAAAAGTAAGGATAAAACATGGTTATTTAATTGTTTATAAAGATGATAGTAAGCGTTAACAAAAACCATAATACTATGGGTAAGTGTAAACAATGGATATGTGTAATACCATAGATAAGTGTAAACTTCGACATTAAACATTGTAGATATTCGGGGTAAGTGTAACCCGTGGCGACAGGATGGTTTCCTAGTAAATGTAAGATGAAAAGAGATTAAGTGTAAACCGTGATAAATATGTTGGTAAGTGTAAAAAATAATGATATTAGTAGTGCGTGTAAACTAAGAAAAAGGGTAAACCATGAGGAGGGTATGGATAAGTGTAAACCATGATGAAAGTAAGAGTAAGTGTAAACACTTAAAAACTTGCAATTGCCTCTTTAAACATTATGGTTTACACTTATCCTTACTTTCATCATAGTTTACACATACGTACACCCAACTTTCATTATCACTTACATAATCATGATGGCTTACAAATATGGTTTATATTAGCACATGCTCATGTTAGAAACGATATATATTATAAACTTTTATTGTCTAATGGAACTGTACCAAACAATCTATGATTGAATCTGAACATAGTCAACAATATAGAACGTATCTAAGCTGGCTTGAATACAGCAATTTAACTCTTATTTTTAACATAATTCTTATTAAATATCAAAATTTTATATTAGCTTAAATCAATGACATTTTCAGTTCTTACCTATCATAATTTTATGGCGTAATTGTACCAATGTAATTTATATTGGTATTAAAATTAATACCAAACAATCTATAATTTAATCCTAAGCCTTTGTGGGCTCCATTAAAATTCTTGAAATAATATGTTTTAGAAACAGTTTTCCATAATTAAAGAAGGCTGGTACGAATTGTTAAGATGAATGCGAGTAACTGTTGTAGAACGTTGCCAGGAATCGTTCTTTCGCAAGTGATTTTTAATTATAACCGAAGAAGGCGAGAGTGAACAAAGCATAAAGAAGTCACTCAACCCACGTTCTAATAAAACTTCTCCATAATGAAATAATAAACATAACATCGAATCCAGACCCGAAATAGAACTTAATATCGGAAAGCCAATAAATTATGGCGCAATACGGAAGGTGAGTACAAAATACTGACAGAGGGTACAATATACTGACTCTACTTTATAAAGTCATGGTTCTTGTATTGATATCGTCTGGACTTCATATACACACAAGGGTCTGTTATTCTTTGGATCGACTGAACGAAACAAAATTTCTTTCAATCGTCATTGTGCTACGTACGTTCTCAAACAAGAGCCTGAAAATAAATTATCTCGTTTCAAAAATAATTCTTATGTGTTAACTTATGTCAGAAAATCAATTAATATAGTAAAGATTTAATTTTTCCCTATCTCTAAGTAATTTTAAGCATAAAATACTGATTTCACTATTTGTTTCTTCCAACTTTAACGCCCAGAAAAAACACTTCGGCATTTCAAATATCAACAATGTTATAATTCATTTTTATGGAAGTTTAATGTTCAAATCCCACTCGCTGGCAACTTTTATTGAATATGTTAGAGGGTGGAGATGAATCCTCTTGGTTCTAGGACCCTCCTATAGCTCACCCAGCATCCAGAAAGTGGGCACTTATAATAAGGGGAAATCTGCGTGATAAAGGGCGGTGAGCGTGATATAGGAAATCAAATTCTTGCACAATTGTTCTCCAAGAAACCCCTCCAAGAGTTGTAGTGGTACAGGTTTTTTTTTTTTCTTCCAATTTATAATCATGGTTTCCGTAATAATAATTGTTTCGATTTATGTTTAAACTTTAGTGAAATTTTATTTCTCCATAATTTGTAAAAATATTTATAATTTTATCACATTTTTATTATGCAATTAATACAATCACTGAAGGACAACTTGTACTGTCGTAAAATGAAAAATACGTGAAACATTATCTCATTAAGTATTTTTACAAATTTTTATAGGAGTTTGAGTAGTAAATGGCAAGCTTTGTGATACCTGTTATGAGTTATTTTCTTTTCAATAAAGAACGGTTTAATGCCGTGTCAGGCCGTAAAGCGAAAAGCATAAAGCCTCCGCTACCAGTTTGCATAATCCAGTGTCATTTAACTGCCTATTTTAAGCGACTTTTTCTTTTAGTGCTCAGAGAAGTCCAAACGTCTCTCATAGCCATGATGTGAAATTTACCTTAACAAAATGGTACTATCAGGAACGCTGTTCACAAACAACTCTGTTGTTTTTATGCTTTTATTAAGTCACTCTTCAGTCCTCATAAATGGTTGATTTTAAGTCACCAAAGTGAATTACCACCCAAAAATCCATAGAAAAAGAACTGTTTAAACGTTCTATTTTTAAAAAGTGTTTTCTTAAAAATAAAATCAATAAACAAAAAACTTTACTATCTTCACAATATGTGTACCGTATAACTGATTTTTAATGATTTAATCAAAAACAGTAAGACTAACTATTGTTAGCAACAAAAAAGAGAAAATTGTTGGTGATATTGTAGGCGAGAATAGTATTGAAGATGTCGAGAAGATTATGTGCTTAGTGTATATGGTAACTATAAAAAAAGAATTTCAAGGTGAAAAGCGGGATTAAAAGCAGTAAATACTTGTTACTATGCTGTCTCGACATTACTAAGCTCACGTCTTTCGTCTCAAAATCTAAAAATCAGAATTTATAAAATGATAGCTTCCAACTCTTCTTTGAGGATGTGAAACGTGGCCTCTAAAGGTGAAGAATGAATAATATCCAGAACTTATTTTGAAAATAAAGAATTCCGTAGAATATGCTGTTCTAAAAAGTTAATATTTTTTTTTTAAATTTAATTATTTGATATTTACAACTATAATGATATTATAACAAGTAAATCTGCTAATATGTACAATATGTCATGAAAAACACTTGTGGAGAAACTACCCGTCGGTAGCACTCCAATAAAGTTCTATAGTAGATGGTCTCGAGGCCATCTTCTTTTCAGGTGCCTCGGAGGGTTATCAGGAGTAGTATGGGAAGCAAGTTGAGAGACTAGGGGATTCAAGTGTGTATGGAGCTTGTCATGGAAGGATAGGTATCTAGTTTGGGCCAAATCAGTATCATATGGGATATTAAGATCATGATGGATGAGTTTGTTTGTGACATAATAAGGATCATTGAGGATTTTACGAAGGATTTTGGATTGTAAGGATTGGATACGAGATGAATTGAATGGTTTAGTAGAGCCCCAAAGCTCAACTCCGTATGTCCAAATGGGTCTGGAAACTGACATGTAAAGGATTTTAATATTATTAAAGGGTTGGATAGCGAACATTAAGATGGGCTTGTAATGTTGCTGATCTTAGTATCCAACGAATTCTTAAAAAGTTATTAACCGTGGTGTCGACTGGTAAAAGTCTGAGGGGTAAACTTAAGTGTAGGTGGGCGATTGCGTGAAGAATGAACTTGCGGATCTGGGTTTGGGTAGTGGTCCGTAGGGTTAACTAAGCTGAATCTTTTATTATTAGTATTATTATATTATTATAAAACCAGAGGCATGTGTATAGACAAATAAATAAATAATCATAGTAAAGAAACCTATTGATCAAAAAATGTTCCCAATCTAATATCTTCAATGCCAGGAATCTTTTTGACACTTAGTTGTTATAAAATTTCTAGTGAATAAGTATAGCTTTATTTCGGATTAAATATGTGAAACACTATTGAATACTACTCTTCAAAGCAAAGTCCATTGTTTTGAGCTACTTTCAACCATCTTTCTGCCAGTCCCAAATTGATGCTGAATTCTACAACTCCTTCGATTTTGAGGCAAAGAACTCTTTACACATTTTAAAAATGGAACCATTGATCTAGGAGTACGATAATATGATGGTTGAATTTGGTTTAGTTTAGTTTGGCTGAGATATACGCATAAAGCAATATACGTAGGATGAAACAAATCAATTACTCCTTGCAGTCTGATGATTTTTCCTCGGCCTTTTCGATTGGCAGGGAGCGGAGTGGCTCAATGGTAGATCGCTGTTACCATCCAGAAGATCCTGAGTTCAAACCCTACCTATGGGATCTAGGACCCTCCTGGGCCTCACCCAGCCTCTACAAATTGGGTGCCCAAAATAAGGTGGAAAATCAGAGAGCGTGATCAAGGACAAATAACTGCACAACCGTTGTTCAAGACCCTTCACTGGATATAATTGTACTGGATCTTTTCGTTTGGCTGTAATTATTAATAAGGTGCTGGGTCGCGGTCGTGTTCCAAAATGACTTGGCCAAACTGGACCTGTTGACCAAAGCGAAGCACGTGTACTCAAAAACTGTGCCTAGCTTTCACAATAAAGGTTTGAGTTCACAGAGTCGAAGCAACGAGCGAACCCATCCGCGCTCATCCGAAAGGGTTATATTGCAATCGCCTGAACCCACGATATTCCTGAATCAGTTTTTAGTGTATTCATTCAAATCTTGAATCGAAGCTATATTTTGACATTTTAAATTAAAGATATTTTAATTTTTTTTCAACTTTTCGGGAAGATTTTTTTCTTTATATAAAAGTCAGAACATTAAATAGGTAAACAATGTTCTTTTAGTGGAAAAGAAAATGGCCAGGGTGGAAGTTGAACATAAATTTTTTTTTTTTAATTTATTTTATTGAATTGTACAACTGTAATATATACATCTACTACAAGGGCTATATGACTAACTAGATACATGAAAGGACATGTAGTGGCACTACCCACTCGCAGCACTCTAATAACATTTGTATTATATAAGGCCCTGAGGCCATCTTCTCTTCAGACGCCTAGGAGGATTGTCCGGGATGGAATTGGATGCAAGGATGGAAACTAGTGGGTTTGGATGGGGCTGGAGGTTATTATGGAATGATAGGTATCTGGAATGGGCTAAATCGGTAACATATGGAACGTTAAGGTCTTTATGGATGGTTTTATTTGTGACAAAATAAGGAGCGTTTAGGATTTTGCGAAGGATTTGGATTGCAAGGATTGAATACGAGAGGAATTCGATGGTTTGGTGGAGCCCCATAGTTCAATTCCGTAAGTCCATATAGGTCTTATGACAGTCACATAAATAAGTCTTTTGTAATTGATCTGAAGCTTTGAGCGTTTGTCTAGTATGTGTTGAAGTAGTCGGAAGCGTCTAGCTGTTTCTTGTCTTTTATGTCTTTCGTGAGGGTTCCAAGTAATACGTTTGTCTAAGTTGAGTCCTAGGTAGCGAATCTGTTCAACAGGGATAAGTGGAGTACTCTTAAAGGATACAGTAGGACAGGAAGTCATTGGTTTTCGGCGAAGGGTAAAGGTAATTTGATGGGACTTGTTAGAATTGATTTTAATTCTCCAATTCCGACACCATTCTTCGAGGCTTGATAAATGTGATTGAAGGAATTGGGATGTAATATATGGGTCGTTATTAACTGATAACACACATGTGTCGTCAGCATACGTGGAGATGAAGGTGTTAGGATGGGTTGGAATGTCAGCTGTATATAAGTTAAGTCCTGGAGACCAACAATATTCACTTTAATCCTCAAAGTGCTTAGATGTAAATAAACCAAAGGTATATATGTAGGATTATGAGAGCAATAAAGTCAGTTATCAATCAGAGTCGGCTGTGTTCATTTCAAACCTTTCTCTTTTTTTTTTACGTATTTCTTTCGATAGACCTTAACTGGTGCCGAAACCGGCGGGACAGTGCGAAAAAGAAAAATCACGGTAAATTAATTTTTCTTTTTTCTTCCTATTTAATTGTGCGTATCAAGTAAGAAAAATGCCCGAACCCGGACTAAGCGACATTTTGAGACCGGCAATTCTCACAGTGGAGTCTCAACAACAACCAGTAACCCAACCACCTATAGAAACACAGGAACCGATAAATCCTGATTTCCCCATGCTGCCGACTACTACCTTAGCGATGGCTCGTGCAGACATAGCGGCAAGAGAGGCAAATCTAATAGAGCGCATGAAGTTAAGAAAAAATAATGCACGCGATCTTAGGAGGGAGATCAGCGAATTAGAAAGGTTCGACGGAGAAGTTGGTGAGTTAAACCACTTCCTCAAAGGTGGGGACAGGATTATGTATTATATCCAGGTCCACGTCGAGGCAAAAGATATCGATGAATTGGACGCCACCAGGCTAAGGGCAGCCCTAGTATGCCGAGTTAGAAGAAACATCCTCAACTTGATTCAGGCAGACGAAGAGACGCCATGGCATACGGTCAAGGAGAGGCTGAAAAAGGCATTCGGGGGTGGACGATGGGCCCCAGAAGAAGACATGCTCCAAATGTTCAGGGAGTACCGTAAACAAGGACAGTCCCACGGGCAATATGCAGCGGTATTGTTGGCGCGGTATAATAAAATTACGGAGAAACTACGCGAAATGATGGAAACTGATCAAGTGGAGGCGCGCATGGATTTTTTATCCAGAATACTGAAAGTCCAGTTAGCCAGGGATACTGGGAGAAAGGATGGATTGCCGAAAGACAAAACATTCTTGGAGTGCGCCCAGGAGATGGTAGACTTGAGCGCAAGGGAGGAAGAATCAAGATTCGGCGAGGTCGCAGAGACGGGCTGGAGTAAGGTCACTTACCGCCGACCTGAGATTAGCCGAAACCGTCCAAGATTGGACATGGGTAGAAGAAGAGACCCCGAAGGTTATAAGAAGGAGAGGTCGGCTGCACGAGATAGACGACCAGGGACGGAGAAGAAAAATGGACGAAGAGAGGAGAGGAAATGCCATGAGTGCGGAAAAACAGGACACCTAATGGCTCAGTGCCCTCGCACGCGGTGCTTGGAGTGCGGAACAGAGGGACACATGGTCAGGCAGTGCCCCTATATCTACTCTCGCAGGGAGACGCAGAGGGCGGAGCCCATGGAAGTGAACGCCCAGAGAGTGTGGCGAAGACACCAGTCGACACCAGCGTCGACGGAGACATCGGAGACGGAAGAGGAAGGACCAGCGAGCAGTGGAGGCGAAGGAGACAGAAGTATTCGCAGGAGCGGAAGACTGCGTGTAACATCAGAGAGGAAGCAGCGCGCGGAAGACTGAGGCGAGTGTCAGCAGAGAGGCGACCGCATGATAGTGAACTGCAGCGTGAGAGGAGTATGTGGCGGTTTGCCTATTATACAGGTGGAGCGAGGAGTCAGGTGCCTTGTAGATACAGGGAGTTCCGGCACAATCCTGAGTAGGAAGGCGGTGGAGAAGCTGGCGGCGGGAAAAAGGACACCCCAGGTACAGGTATGTACATGCAAATTAACCACTCTGGGTGGCCCTTGTAGAGTAGAGGGGGAAGTGATGATGGAATTGGGGACGTGGTTTAAAGCAGGGACCAAACTAAGGGTACACGTGGTGGAAAATATGTTACGTGGTTATGAAGGGATAATCGGATGCGATATTTTGAATCAGTTAGGGACTCGAGTGAAAAATAAGGATGGGAGATGGTCAGTCAAGATAGGCGGTAAGCGATACAAAAGTTACGGGAGGGCGAAGGATGCGATAGTGTGTGTGGGCGCAGTAAACCAGGCAGAGGATTGGAGGGTACGGATACGGCGGGACTTCGATGATATTTTCCATAAGGAGGGCGAGCGGTTAGGCGCAACGGGGGAAACCGTTCACGAAATATCATTGAAAGAAGAACGAGCGACATATGTTAAAGAAAGGCGATACCCGCAGGCGTTGAGGCAGCACATTAGGGAGGAGATAAGGAATCTTAAAGATCAAGGGATTATAGTAGACAGCACATCGCCGTATAATAGTCCACTTTGGGCGGTAAGGAAAAAGAGTGCACCTGGGGAAGAGAAATACAGAGTCGTGATAGACTACCGGAAGTTAAATGAAAACACGATAGATGAGAAGTATCCCATCCCGAGATTCGAAGACATCATTGATAGGCTGAGCGGGGCAACAGTGTTTAGCACCCTAGATTTGAAGGCAGGATATCATCAGATCAAGATGCACCCGAGGGATCAGTCCAAGACCGCATTCACATTCGAAAGAGGGCACTATGAGTTTACGAGGATGCCCTTCGGACTCAAAAACGCGCCCATAACTTTTCAAAAATTAATGGATGAGTTTCTTCGGGGGGTGGATGAAGATATGTGTCAAGTCTACATGGACGACCTGTTGGTGTTCAGCAAAACCGAAACGCAGCATATCGAGCATCTCAGGAGTGTGTTTAATAGGATCCGGAGATTCGGCTTGAAGTTATCTGCCGAAAAATCACTTCTGGGAAAAGGAGAAATTACTTTCTTGGGACACACCATTACGAAGGAGGGGGTGAAACCCGATAAGAGCAAAGTGAACGCAATTTCCAGGATGGCGGTGCCAAGAGATGTCCAGGGTATACGTCGTCTATTGGGCTCGCTGAATTATTACCGGCGTTTTGTCCCGGAAATGGCGGAATACCTTGTACCCCTCAACAACTTATTGAAGAAAGGACGGAAAATTTTCGTTACCCCGGAGATGGAGAATAACATCCGCAAATGTATGGTACGGCTTCAGGAGGAACCAGTACTGGCCTTCCCGGACTTCGAGAAGCCCTTCACGCTCACGACGGATGCCAGCGAATATGCACTGGGAGCAGTGTTGTCACAAGATGGGGAAAAAGGGGACCGCCCTGTTGCTTACGCTAGCCGGCGCCTTACGGAAGCCGAGACAAGGTACAGTGCGTTAGAGCGCGAACTTCTAGCAATAGTGTGGTCAATAGACCATTTCAGACCGTACGTATTCGGAAGGAAGTTCACGGTACATACGGACCACAGACCTCTGCAGTGGGTGGGAAAGTTAAAAGAATCGTCTGCTCGCATCACTCGTTGGAAGGAATTTTTGGGGCAGTACAACCTCCAAATCAAATATAAACCGGGCAAGGAGAATGTGGTAGCCGATTGGCTGTCCCGGGCGATAATGGTAAACGCGGTGGAAGAAACGGGAGAGGGCTCATCGCGGGACATTAGGCAGTTCCTACAAGAATGGACTCCGGAGGGGGAAGGAGCACGCAGTTCGGACAGCAGAGAAGAGGAAGACCAGGACGAGGAAAGTTCAGCGGAAGATAGACCGACGGAGATGACGGAATTAGAAGAAATAATTAATGACAAGAAGCGTCAAGTCATATGGAAGACCAGGACCTCGGGGCTACTTAAAATGGACTTCTCAAAATACGGTAGGAGTGACATTATCACCATCTGGTCACAACCCGGAGTCAGTGATGACAACATTTGTCGAGTACTGAAAGAGGCTTCCAGGCCGGGAAGAACATCCCATTTATACGTCGGAAACGCCACCGTGTGGGAAAAAATACAGCGGTTATGGCGGTTAGAGAGGTTGGGAGTGGACCGCAACTTCGTTCGCTGTACGATGATGGTAGAGACAATTCGTGATAGTGACCGTCAGAAGGAGATCACCGTGGCTTACCACCAGGGCAAGACGAATCATAGGGGAGTCAGCGAAACTATCCAAGCGCTTAAGCGGCGGTACTTCTGGTGGAATATGAAGGAGACAGTCAGGGAAGTTGTGGGGGCATGCGACGTTTGTTTATCCACTAAATACGACAGACATCCCCCCAAAGGAATACAGGAGGAAACGCCCACTGCAGAAATGCCTTTGGCGGACCTGCAAATCGATACGTTTTCCTGGAGAGGCTATAAGTGGATCACATTAATAGACTGTTTCAGTAAGGTGGCTGCGGCCCATCTCATTAACGAGAAATCGGCGGATGCAGTTCTAGTGGCCCTTAGGGCCTGGTTTAAGGTATATGGGGTACCCGACAGAATCGCCTCCGATGGTGGAATGGAGTTCGACAATGCGAAGATAAGGGCCGAAGCGAGGGAGCTAGGGGTGGTATGGAGAATCAACACCCCGGGACATCCTAAGAGTAGAGGAGCCATCGAAAGGTTGCATAGTACCCTCAGCGACCACCTGCGAATCTACCAGGTGGAAAAAGGGTTAGAACCAGATGAGGCAATGGAAAAGGCAATCGCGGCGTATAATGAATCTATCCATTCCGTTACCGGGTTTTCTCCCTTTGAGATTATTTTCGGGTTGCGACAACGACGAAGGGACACTAGAGCTACAACCGTTGAGGGCGAGTTGAAGGACCAAGTGGTGGCAAATCGGATATCGCTAGAGAAGTTACAGAGGAAAGTAAAAGACAGGCTCGAACGGGAAAAGCGAAGTCGAGTAGCGAAAGAGAACCTCAGGGTCAAGGACGCCATGGGTGGGATCAGGATAGGTACTACCGTTTATAGGCAGAGGAGTTCCAACCGGGGGAAAGAATTACTACGCTACGAAGGGCCATTCCGAGTGGTAGCGATAAGGGAACATAATATTGTAACGATCGAATACATTAAGGATCCCAAGCGACGTAAGAATGTTCATATCGAACAACTTAAGCTTCCTCTCGGGCAGTTAGAACATGTGTAACGGCCTGGAGTGTCCTGGCCGTCATCCAGAAGCATACATATTCTTTTTATGAATTTTTATTTTCTATTGTTAGTGTATATATAGTGTGAACCCTTTTTTTTTATTATTAGAAGCATCTCGTTTTGTTTTGTTTGTGTGTGTCAGTTCTATCGAAAGTGAAAGAGAGGATTTCGGATCTATAAGTTCATTTTTTTTATTTTTATTATTATTATTATTTTTTCTCTCACTGTATATGTGTTCAGCACTACGTAAATGTACACTGGATGTTGTTGACCTTCCGGGCTTTGGCTTACTTCGTTTCCAAGTTTCCGAAATTCTTCGAAAACTGGAGGGGGGGAGTTAAGTCCTGGAGACCAACAATATTCACTTTAATCCTCAAAGTGCTTAGATGTAAATAAACCAAAGGTATATATGTAGGATTATGAGAGCAATAAAGTCAGTTATCAATCAGAGTCGGCTGTGTTCATTTCAAACCTTTCTCTTTTTTTTTTACGTATTTCTTTCGATAGACCTTAACTTATACTGTGTAGAGGATAGGACCGAGGATGCTACCTTGAGGAACACCAGCAGACTGGGAATAGAGGGAAGAGTAGGAACCATTGTGATTTACTTTAAATGTTCTGCCAGTTAGAAAGGAGCGAATGATTAAAAAGTATGTAGGAGGACGGAATTGTCGGATTTTGTAAAGGAGACCTGGGTGCCAGACTCGATCAAAAGCCTGTTCTACATCGAGAAAGGCTCCCGTGCAGTACAATCTACGCTCCAATGCAGAGGAGACAACATCCACCACACGATGGCATTGCTGGATAGTGGAGTGGGATGTTCGGAAACCTAACTGGTGGTCTGTGATTATGTGGTTACTATCTAAAATGGGATACAGACGTTTTAGTATGAGTTTTTGGAGGATCTTGCCCATTATGGGTAAGATGGAGATAGGACGATAGGCGGATGGGAGTTCTGGAGGCTATTTGGATTTTGCGATCATTTTTACTATAGTTAGTTTCCATGTATCAGGAAAATAGGTAGTACGGATTACAGAATTATATATGTGTGTGAGGAATAGGATAGCTTTTCGAGGAAGGGATTTTAGGATGTGAGCTGTAATTAGGTCATGTCCAAGAGCTTTACGGGAAGGTAAACTATGAATAATATTGGATATTTCTGACGGATGAAAAGCCTTAGGTGGGAGAGTCATTTGGAGTGGGATATCCAGTTCTGCTTCAATACGCTCAATGTGAATAGGGTTGAGGATACCAGGGTGTGGATTAAAGGTTTCGAAGAGGTGTTGGGCGTATATATAAGATTTTTCTTCATCAGATCTGGACCATGTTTGATTTTTAGTAAGGAGAGGATGATTAAAATCTTTGAATTTAATGATCTTTTTGGTGGTCGTCCATAGTGATTTGTTAGTAGTAGTAAGCTTTTCAGTCACACTAAGTAAATTTTGGATTTTGTAGTTTCTAAACTCCGTTTTCAGTTTGTTAGTCAGTTGGGTGTAATACGTTTTATCTGATGGGTAACGAGTCCTGTGCCACTTCGATCTTGCTCTGCGTTTTTCGCTTTGCACGATGCTGTGGCAGGTTAGTCAGTTGTGTGATATTATATCTGTTTATGGCAGTGTTATCTTTTATACTGTCTGTTATTGCTGCTGAAAGTATTTCTATTGCGTTGTCGATGTCTTATTTAGTCTTGAGTGGAATCCGTAAGTCTAGTTTGTTTTCCAAACCGTTACTAAATTGCTCCCAGTTAATTCGTCCTGTAATCAATGAAGGAGAGGAGGGCTTAGGAATGAAGGTTGAGTGTAATGAGAGCAGAACTGGACTGTGATCTGAGGAGAGGTCGTCCAGGGATTTGAATAATATATGGGAAGGAGAAATCTGGGATGTGACAAATAATTTCCAGGATATCAGGGCGTATATTCAGGGAAGTTGGCCAATAGGTAGGATTCAGGGGAGAGAGGATTGAATAACTATGAGAAGTGGAGAGATGAGACAGGATATTGCCACGAGAGTTGGATGTTCGACAGCCCCATCGTTGGTGTTTAGCATTATAGTCTCCTCCAGCAATAAAGCGTGATCCGAGGGATTGGAATAATGATTCTAGTTGGTTATTGGATAGAGAATTGCCAGGAGGGCAGTATACAGCTGATAATGTAAGATGGAAGGGACGAGTTGATATGATGATAAAGGTTGCTTGGATAGCCTCATTTGGAGTTGAGGGAATAAGGGAATGTGGAATGGATTTATGGATAAGGATGCAAGAACCGGCGTGGGAAGTGTTGTCTTGGTGGTCAGATCTATAAGTGATGTAGTCGCGTATGTAAAAATATAAACGTTTAGTGGAGTGAGTTTCAGTCAGTTGGACAATGTCAATTTCGTCTCGGTGGTTGTATAGTCCGTTCGCATTCCGTAAGAGGACAGCTAGGGGCTTCACATTCATCGCGGGAAGTTAAATGGAATTTCTGTAAGGAGGAAAATAAGGATAGGTTTTAGTAGGATAGGTATTTAAAACAGAAAATGACTATTTATTAGAAACCAATCTTTCTGCCAACATTGAAGATCTTTATCAGGCCTTTACAGTCAAAAGTACCATGCTCCATTTTCTCCACCATGATATTTATCGGAAAAATAAATATTTTTTTATTATTAATATGTTGGTAAAATGCTGCTAAGACCTAATAAACTGCATTGAGACCTAAAGGGTCAACAATTATCAGACTTAGAGACGTACAATTTTGCATTGAACCAGATATATATTTAAAAGAAATAAGTTTACTAAAATAATAAATGATAAATAATAAAAAACACAGGAATCAAAATTCACTCAAGATTCCGTGATACCTACAATTATTTCCATCAGTCGGTTTAAAATTTAACAAATTAGATTTTACTGAGGAGTGAGTGACAATCACTAAAACCTATCCTTCATCACAGGGCGTACAACAATTAAGGCTGGGGCCAACATTAAACCCTGCAGAACACCTGCCAGTTTCCGGGAGTCTATTGTTCCAGGAGCCTGCTCCATTTGATGGATGCTACTAAACATGGATCATCATTAATTATGGAATAAGCATGTAAAATTTTAAATCGCTTCATGCTTAAAAGATCCTTCTAGTTTCGAGTCATATGTGGTAAAATTGGAATAACGAGGAACATAAAATATGAGTTAGTACCATCATATGGGATCGGAGTTACTCAGTATCAAAAGTGTCACTAGTTCACCTGTGCAGAAGGCTGTAAGATATAAATTATTTAATCTATTAACAGTCCCAGATCCCCAACATATATAAAGTGAGTACTTTTGACCTGGAGAAAAATTGGCAATAGATTATGATTTAGCTAAATAACTTCTTTGCGCAACCGTTGACTTAAAAATAGTACAATCCCTTTTATGTATTCATTTTGAAAATTGTCTAATGATATATAATTAAACACTACCAATGTAATATATTTTCTTTTACTTATATATTCCTTTTACTTATATATTCCTTTTACTAAAAAATTTTGAAATAGAATATATTAAAACAATTGTCTTTCTACATGGTTAAATATTTATAATTTAATTTGTACTATGTTGGTGGTGTTATCGTTCCAATACTGCATACAGCTGACATCCTCACCCAACCTCAGACTATACTTACCACATGTCTTGATGATGTGTATTATCAGTCACCACTGATCCAATTATTGCACATCCCAAACTCAACAATCCCTTATCTCAGACCTTGAAGAATGGTGTCATAACTGGATGATTAAGATAAATACCCATATAACCCATTGTTATTCAAAGCAACCAATCCTTTCCTGGGCTACGTTATCCTTTAATAATATCGGACTGATTCCTGTAGAACAGGTCCGGTAATTAGGACTACACCTTGAAAAACGTTCAACTTGGAATCCTCATACTAGACTGAAGAAGAAAATGCTCGTATCTTCAGGCTACTTCAACACATTTTGACGAACGATCTAAGCTTCCAATTAATTACGAAAGACTCATATACACGACTCCTTTACGACCTATTTAAACTGAAATAGTTTATATACTGAAATAAGTTTGGAGTTCCGCTAAACAATCGAATTATTTTCGAATACAATTCAAAACCGTTTGTAAAATCCTCAATGCTCTTAAGGTTTCTAGGAATAAAATCATCCATAATGAACAAATTTGTCTATTATTTATGAGGTATGTATAGATATATATTTCAATTGTTGCGGGCCCGACCCCATTATAAATCTTACCATAGCAAACATTGTTTCAATGCAAACTTATTGGTTTTAATCCTAGTTTCTTCATCAATACCCCATAATCTCTGATATCTGAATAGAAGATGATCCGGAACCTCTAGACTTGAATTTGATAGTTGAGTACAAACAAAGAGTAATTTCACTACATGCATTTTTTTCATGTATTTAAATTTCATTTCATATAATTTACTTGCTGTATCATCATTATAAACAGCTGTAAATTTCATGGAAGTTAAGAAAAATGCCAAGTGCAAGTTGGTCGGGTATTGGGAGGATCGGCGCTAAGGATTTTGAAGGGGCATTAGCCTGAGTGGTCGCTGCAATATTGATAGGAAGGATCCACTCCCCCCCCCACTCGCCTGCATCAGTCGATTAGTCAGCCCTAGCTCTAATTCACCCATCTTCTTATTTATCTATTATTTACAATTTGGTTAATCACTAAATAGTTATATAAAAAAGTTTAATCAATCGTCTGCATCCATTTTAATTGGAATTAAAGGGTAATGGGCTCGCAGATCAAGTAACCCAGGGAGCACTTACACTACCTGGCTGAGGCACCACGATTCTCACTCCATTAGAACTCAGTAGACTCCTTAAAATGGAAATATAAGAGAGATGGCAAGCTATCTGGGATGAAAGCCATTCTAGTAAATTAAAAAATCTTTTTATATAAGTGCAGCAGTCGTAGAGAGGAAATTGCTCTGGCTCGCTTAAGACCAAGGGGCTCATGCACTCAAGCTATATTAAAATACTGTATGTGTGTTTGTGAATCTAAGAGGATTAGGAACAATTATATTAACATATACCAAATAAGATAATAATAGCGATGAAGCTTATTTTGCTAGAAGTTTGTATATTTATACAGAATTACATACCAAGTATATTGTTACGGGCTACTGGGTGTAAAATGGACTAAACTATTACTTAATTCAAGAATCTAATATTTATTAACAAATTAGAAAGAATACAATGAGATTATTTAAAACAGTTAAATTATTAAACTAATATCAATATACAATAATAATATTCTACTAATTTATCATAATGTTATCTGGTTTCTAAGATAATATACAAATAATATAAGATATTGTTTATACTAAGTAACTAAACTATTTATATAAATTTGTACAAATACAATAATATTACACTATAGTTTACAATTACAAATTAACACTTACAGTTCGCTAACTAAAGTCCACCGACCGTAAGACTCTTCAAATATGACAAACTGCCACACAGTTTATTACACTTATTACACGGTCACTAATTGTCACTGTTGCTCACTAAGCACTTATTACAGACTGATACTAATACTAACTAACTCACACACACTGCCACTAGTTAACGACTGCTACTCACTGGCTTATTACAGACTCGTCTTATTACTACTGCCGCGGCCGAAAACGCTGTCCTTTTTATATAGGCAAGGTAGGTCGTGGTGGGGCATTACTCGGAACACGGACGAGGACCACCTAGACCGATCTAGAAGGCTCTACGCCATTCTATAATCCCTTTCGCTTAATCCCATTGTTTGCCTAATCCGCTCTAGGCAGATCAGAAGCCGGTCCTACTTCCCGCTCTGACCGTAACACTGCCCCCTCCTTAAAAGTGCTCTGCCCCAGAGCATAGTCCGGAGAAATCGGGCGGTCATGAGCTTCCCTCGATGGAGACGCATTTCCTTTCCAGGGGTTGAACGTGCACACCAATATGGCGACTCCAGAGTTGGCGAATATCTGTTCAAGCATGTTCCTGACAACCTTCCACTCCAGGCCGTCATATCCACAGCCCAACTTAGGGATCGCGAGCTTGGTGACACGCAGTCTCAGAAGCTTACTCCGCAGGTCGTCGAGGCTTCGCCGCAGTGCGTCATATGTGGGCTTCTGATCAGTAGCACACTTGGTAACTAAGTAGAACAGGTGTCGTCCTTCGTGCGTATGGTGGAGTGCTTTCCCGACGCGTGGTCCTTGGCGTTCCAGTTCCTCAGTTCCAGCAAACTTCTTCCTGAAGACCGTTGCAATCCCTCGGGAAGTCCTCAGATCTTCGGCTACACAATGGGCCAGAGAATAGTCCGCGGGTAACGAGAAGATATCTCTGTATACTGCCTGAGTTATTCCACGGAAACCTTGTACCTTAGGTTGTGCAACTGATACCTTACTGGTCTCCACGTTGTTGAGGTTCCTGACTTGCTGGTCTTCTGTCGGGCCATGGTCTCCTTTGTAAGGGGCCAGTCTGTTAAAATGGACTACCCTGGGTATTCCTTTTGGCTGCTTCCTGATTCTATATATGACGTCGTTTATCCTATTGATGATCTCAAACGGGCCATCCCAGGAGTTCTGAAGTTTAGGTGAGTAGCCTCACCTCCTTCGAGGGTCATGTAGCCAGACCAAATCTCCAGGTTGGAAGCCACCTTTCTCTGCCCTGATGTCGTAACGCTCCTTCATTCTGTCACTGGCTCCCTGGATGTTTGCACGAACCTTCTCGTGGATATTATCCATCCGCTTCCGTAGATTCGTGACGTATTCCTCTCCGTTAACTTCCTCATTAGGCTTGAACCCGAATTTTAGATCACAAGGCAAACGAAGTTCTCGGCCGAACACCACATTTGCGGGGGTCTGGCCCGTTGCTTCATGGACTGAACTGCGGTAGGCTAACAGGAACAAGTGAAGATACTGGTCCCAGTCTCGCTGATGCTCGGAGACCACTTTAGACAAATATCGACCCATTGTCCTGTTCATGCGCTCCACCATGCCATCCGATTGAGGGTGAAGAGGTGTTGTCCTGGTCTTCCGTATCCCCAGTGCTTCGCACATTCCGGAGAAGACTGCAGACTCAAAGTTTCTTCCCTGGTCAGCGTGGAGTTCCATGGGTACTCCAAACCGGCTGACGAGCTGCTTCACAAGTACGTCTGCAACCGTGACTGCCTCTTGATTCGGAAGGGCATACGCTTCCACCCACTTAGAAAAGTAGTCCATGGCCACGAGAATATATCGGTTGCCTTCGTCCGTCACAGGGAAAGGGCCAGCGATGTCGATCGCTATCCTCTCGAACGGTGCTCCCACGTTGTACTTCTTCATAGGGGCCCTCTTTCTTCTTGTTGGTCCGTTAGAGGCCGCACAAGTCGCACAACGCCTACACCAGTCCAAGACATCGTCCTTAAGGTTTGCCCAGTAAAAGCGTTCACGAACTTTTTCCAATGTACGGTGAACTCCAAGATGGCCGCCAGTTACACCGTCATGTAGTTCCCTAAGCACTTCGGCCACTTTATTCCTTGGAACGATGAGCTGTAGCCTACGCTGATCTCCTTCCGAGTTCTCCAATGCCCGTTTCAGCAGCCCATTGTCCACTAGAATGGAGTCCCATTGGGCCCAGTATGTTTTTACATTCTTCGACATTGGAGCAACATCCTGCCAGGTAGGTCTTCCTTGCCCCGATACTTTCCATTGTTTTATCTGTTTTAAGTCCGGGTCTTCGTCCTGTCCCTTTGACACCTCTGCGTCTTGCCAACTGTCGATGACAACTGTAGTCCTCAACACCGCTGCCTGCTTCTCTTCTTGTCGAGAACAATGCTTGCAGCCTTCATCACAAGGTCTTCTTGACAGCGCATCCGCATTTCTGTGACTTGTCCCAGAACGATGAGCAGATTCAAAATCGTACTCTTGAAGGCGCTCGATCCACCTCGCCACTTGTCCCTCCGGTGACTTGAATCGCAGCAGCCACATTAGAGCCGCGTGGTCCGTTCTTAGCAGGAACCTTCTTCCGTATAGATATTTATGGAAGTGCTCTATGGATTTTACAACTGCCAGAAGCTCTTTCCTTGTGACACAGTAGTTGCGCTCCGGAGCTGAGAGTGCCTTGCTGAAATATCCAATCACCCTTTCTTCTCTGTCTTGGAGCTGAGAGAGGACACTTCCAATGGCGATGTTGCTGGCATCTGTGTCGAGTATGAACTTGCCCTCGGGACGTGGATAGCACAGAATAGGAGCACTACTCAATTTTCTCTTCAGCTCCTCGAAGGATGCCTGGCACTCGTGGTCCCAATGGAAAGTCTTTTTCTCCTCGGTAAGCCTGGTAAGAGGTTTTGCGATGTCAGCAAATCCTTTCACGTACCTCCGGTAATAGGTGCAGAGCCCGAGAAAACTTCTCACCTGGTGCTTATCTCGAGGTACTGGCCAGTCGGTGATCGCTGCTATCTTCTCTGGGTCAACAGCAACTCCGTTGTCTGACACAATATGCCCCAGGTAGTTGACTTGCCTTCGGAAGAGATTACACTTCTTCGGGTTCAACTTTAGGTTCGCTGCACGCAGTCGTTCGAAGACCTTCTCCAGATTCTTCAGATGGTGAGCGAAGGACTTTCCCAGCACAATGATGTCATCTAGGTACACCAGGAATACCTCCCAAGAGAGACCTCTTAACACATTTTCCATCAGCCTCTCGAATGTGGCAGGAGCATTGCAAAGCCCGAACGGCATTACTGTAAACTGCCAGAGCCCAGTGCCAATTGAAAACGCCGTTTTCTCTTTATCTTCAGGTGCCAATCCAACCTGCCAATATCCACTGCGGAGATCCAAGGTAGAGAAGAGTTTACACCCCTCCAGGGTGTCCAGCGTATCGTCAATCCTGGGAAGCGGATAACTGTCCTTCTTGGTGACGTTGTTCAGAAGACGGTAGTCTACGCAGAACCTCATTGTGCCGTCTTTCTTCTTCACCAATACGACAGGAGACATCCAGGGGCTACTCGAAGGCTCAATGACACCATCAGCCGCCATCTCCTTTATGATCTTCTCGGCGTCCTCCCGTTTGGCTAACGGCAGCCTCCGCGGGACCTGTCGGATGGGCTTTGCATCCCCAGTGTTAATCCTGTGCTGGACGATATCCGTTCTACCCCGTGGTCCTGGGCCGATCTCGAAGACGTCATGCCATCGGGTAATCATGTTTTTCACCTCCTCGCTCTGTTCAGGTGAGAGGTCGCGACATGATTCATCCACAAATCCTTTTAGTTCCTCTGGGAGCCCTCGAAGCTCGGTGGGATGACGTTGCAGCTCCCCTCCCATCAACCCTACTTAGTTTTCCTGTGGCTTTTCTTGCTTCTTAGATGGACACTTGCTTCTAGGGTGTCCAAGTTGGCCGCAGCTCCAACAGCGTATCTCCTTCTTACGGGTCCTGAGAGCCTCCAGAACTTTCGTCACTATGTCCTCGACGCTGGGGTACGCATTTGGCTCCGCTTCTGCTGCTCGTACTCGCGCATGGCCCCGTACAGACTGCCTAACAGCCTCGAACTCCATGGCCTGGGATAATGCGTCTCCCAAAGTTTTCGGCCTGGCGAGCTTCACTGCTTGCTGTGTCTCTGGATCCCGAAGTCCATCCAGGAATTTGTCGACAGCCAAGCTTCCGTAAACATCGTCGGTGACCGATGGATAGGCGTTCCTCACCAGCCGGGCAATATCCGCTTCAAATTCCTGCAAAGTCTCGTTGGTCTTCTGGACCCTGCTTCTCAGCTGTGAGCGATACAGCTGGTCCATGTGGCGGTGGCCGAAACGCATCTCCAGTCTTCTGATCAGCTCCCCGTAGTTGGACCGCTCCGACATGGGTATCCCCTGCAGAACTCCCAAGGGGTCTCCACGCAAGGCCAGGCACAATGCTGAAGCTTGGGTCTCCTGTGACCACCCGTGGATCGAAGCCGCTGTCTCGAAGAGAGTCATGTAGTCCTCCCACGGCGTCTTTCCGTCGAATACTGGAATGGTGTTGTGAGTTGGTGGCGCCCCAGCATAGGCAGGCAGAATGGTGTCACGATGGCTGCTCTCGGAGAAACGGTCGGTATCGTTCGTCGGTGGGTTGCTCTTACGTCCCTCGAGAGCTTCCATTCTTAGCCTAATTTCGTTCACTTTTTCTCCTAGCCTAGATTCTATATCAGCTACTTTATTATTTACATCGGCTAACTTATTATCTACATTTTCCATTAACTTAGTCTCTAATGTGCCTAACTTAGACTCTAATGTATCCATTAAATCATTTTTTACAGTACCTAGCTCATTTTTAACAGTGCTTAACTCATTACCTAGCTCATTTTTAACAGTGCTTAATTCATTTTTAACAGTACCTAATTCATTTTTAAAAGTTGCAGACAACTTGCTCAAATCAGTTTCAAACAGAACGTCATCTGGATTTTCCCCTAACTCTACAAAAAATTGACGCAAGCGATGTTGCAGTACACTTTTATTTCCGGAAGAATCCAGATCACGTTCTTCTAATTCCCGTTTTAAATCCGCAACTTTCAAATCCATCAATTTAAGACTTTGAGAAGCCATTTTTCAAACAGTAGCCCAATTATTACAAAATGCAAGACAAAATAACAATTACACAAGATCCCACTTCTGACACCAATTTGTTACGGGCTACTGGGTGTAAAATGGACTAAACTATTACTTAATTCAAGAATCTAATATTTATTAACAAATTAGAAAGAATACAATGAGATTATTTAAAACAGTTAAATTATTAAACTAATATCAATATACAATAATAATATTCTACTAATTTATCATAATGTTATCTGGTTTCTAAGATAATATACAAATAATATAAGATATTGTTTATACTAAGTAACTAAACTATTTATATAAATTTGTACAAATACAATAATATTACACTATAGTTTACAATTACAAATTAACACTTACAGTTCGCTAACTAAAGTCCACCGACCGTAAGACTCTTCAAATATGACAAACTGCCACACAGTTTATTACACTTATTACACGGTCACTAATTGTCACTGTTGCTCACTAAGCACTTATTACAGACTGATACTAATACTAACTAACTCACACACACTGCCACTAGTTAACGACTGCTACTCACTGGCTTATTACAGACTCGTCTTATTACTACTGCCGCGGCCGAAAACGCTGTCCTTTTTATATAGGCAAGGTAGGTCGTGGTGGGGCATTACTCGGAACACGGACGAGGACCACCTAGACCGATCTAGAAGGCTCTACGCCATTCTATAATCCCTTCCGCTTAATCCCATTGTTTGCCTAATCCGCTCTAGGCAGATCAGAAGCCGGTCCTACTTCCCGCTCTGACCGTAACAATATCTTGGTAATGTGAGGAGTTTACTATTTGAGATTTGATTGAATACAAATTATTTAAGTAGGAGGCGAGAAAATTTATCGTTAGATACTTGATAAATATCAATCGTTCTACTCTCATTATAGGTCTTTGTCAGAGCTAGAAATCCTGATTCAAAGTATTTTATGCACATAAACAATAAATAAAAGCTAACCAATGAATAACTATGGTGAAGGAACTGCTAAATGAATCGAACATAGGCATAAGAAAAATATTTCACTTTTATTTTTGACGCCCATTCGTAGCATCTTTTAACTTATCACTCACTCACGGGTACTGCAGTCCTATTTGGACCAGAGCCTCTTCCAACAGCCTACTCCAATGTTCTCTGTATGTGGCCTTGTGTCTCCATCGCCGCACTCCCATTCTTCACAGGTCGCCCTCCACATCATCAAGCCATCTTAGGGTACACCTACATTGGATCCGATTCGGTGCGACGCGATTCTATTTTATCACATACGATGCTGGGCTGAGCAAACAAAGGACTGAAATTTACGAAAGCGCCTACACTGAATTAGGTCCGTCATGATTCTATTCTTTACAATCCGATAGTGAACTAGTCACTGCCTTCCGAATAAAACAGTATTAATTTTATTCTTTTATTTCTTATATTTTATATATATTATAGTAAAATATAAATGTGTTAAAAATAATTAATAAATAATCTTAATTTTATAAATTTATAGAACCAAATGATATAACAATGAGGTAATGTTACTATAATAGAATATTTTTGTCTTGCTGTTTGACTATAAATAAATAATTTAGTTGTTTTTCGATTTCATAAAATATAATTTATATTTTTTAGATATTCATGTTTTATATAATGATTTAATTTATTTATGGAATAGTAGTGATATTTTTAAATCTATTTGGTTTGTAATTAAATTAACGATTCCAATTAAATTAATAAATAGGAACGATTGCCGTCGGATGGTTATACTTGAAACCTCCCTATAATATCAAATCTCAACTAGTGTTTACTTTACTACTGTATTTTTGTCGGCTTTGATTGATCATGGATCTTTAATTGATCTTCTACTGCCTGCTAACTTTTTTCGAAGGATTTAATGTGAACAAGGTAAGTGTAATTATTTTTATAATACTGTTGTTTTGTGTGTTGTAACTATTCCAAGACAATCCCAATGTATGAATTAGTTTTTTATGTTTTTAAATGTTGGTGATAGCATATTAAAATTTGTTTCAACTAAAATCTGTGCTACAACATAATATTTACAAACTGTTTTTTTACTCTAAACACAGCACTTTATTCTAAATACTATTGTGTTTTAAACTTTTCTTCACTAACAATTGTCATGAAATATGTGACAGGGTGACAAGAACCATTAATTTTTCTTTCTCATGCTTTATTTATGAGGATAATATGTAAAATAAATGAAAATAGTTTAAGTGATAAGTGATTGTTATTGTTGACTTTTTAATATGAAATCATAATAATTCTTTGTAAGATTATTCAACCAACCCTATCAAATAAATTAAGTATTAAAATACAATGCAACACTCATATTATACAATTACATTTGAAATAATCCATTATGGAACCACAAATAGGATTAATTTAAACCTTTACTTCACTGAAGAATAATTCCACAATAGTGTTTAGAATAAATTTGCCTCAGATTAAATAAAAAAGTTTACACTAGACAGAAATAATAAATATCAATATTTAGCTTCATTTGATAAATGCTACAAATGTAAAAAGTTGAACTTTTTATTAAGAACCCAATAGAGTTATTATGGAATACTTAAAATTAATTTTCATTTATTATTATATCAATGTGGATCTGAGAGCATTTTTTTTTCAGAAACAGAAAGGAAATATGTTTTCCAATGAGGAAGTGGCCTTGTTCAATTATCAAATTTAAATAATTAGCACACTTCTACAACTGAACACAGTTGGCGAAGATGACAATGGTTTTTGGGTTGAGAGACTAAACACAAAAAGTGTCTTGAATTATTACAAGGATGTGATAGAAAAAATCACAAAAACGCAGCCAGCGCCGGCTCTAGGTCATGTGATTGAGCCGGGCCCGTGTCGCGCCCGTGTGTTTTTAAAAATCGTGACATACGATGTTCTGATGTGGCCGAAAATCAAGTTCAAAGATTCCATTGCATACATACGTACATTCAGGTGAAGCTTATAAAAGCTTGGTAAAAATATAATTTAACATTTGTTTTTAATAAAAACGGTGGGCGTAAGGGAAAACGTATAAATGTAGGGTTGATTTAGGGGTATATTGAGAATGAGAAAAAGGTTTACGTTTTTTAGATTTATGGAAATAGTTAGATAAGTTTATGATTGAAGCTAGTGAATACAAGGGCAAATTTAGATAAAGATAAAGTTGGTGGAAATAGCAGAAAATTGAGGAATTTACGGTAGAGCGATATTATATATAGAAAACGAGGGAAATACTGAGTGCTAAATGATATTTATTTTATTTTATTTTTTTATTAGTTGTTATAACTTTTTAATATTTTTATTTCGAAGAGAAAAGAACATTCTTCTCCTTGTATACATCTCAAAATTGTGAGAACTTGGGGATATGGTATCAGTGAAGAAAATGGGTGTTACATGTTACGAGCCAGGCTAGCTCAGTTGGTTAGAGCACCACGACGGAGAAGTGGGTGACCCGGCTTCGAATCCCGGCCCTGGACAAATCTTTTCTCTTCAAAATAAAAATATTTGATATTAATATTAATAGGTATTACTACCTACTACTACTTGTATAATTCACTATGATCCTATCAATATACATACAGATGGAATTCTTTTCAATATCCTATATAACGCAAAGTTTCCTCTTATGGTTTAACCCATTCAAGACCAGCGCCGGCTCTAGCCCATGCGCGCTCGTGTACAATCGTGACCTAGGCGCGCCCCTAGTAGGCACGCGAATAAAATTGAACACTTACAGTTATACAAAGTGTTGGAAAAAACGGTAAATCGCGAAAATGAAACAGTTGTGTAGGGTAGGGATAGCATAACGGAAACTAAACGGTAACTTCAGACCATAATTACAAGCGGCTTTTATTCTGACAAAGCTTGCTGAAGTGAAAAAATATTTTCGACTTTTCATACAAAGTGCATCTATCAGCTGATCGATTACTAATATTTTTGTTTTCATTTCCGCAGGTTTTGTTTGTCAGAACAAAAGCCGCTTGTAATTATGGTCTGAAGTCACCATTTAGTTTCTTGAAAATAATTTCTTGAATTTCGGGAAGCGGGCTCGTGCTATTTTCGTAACAAATGAGGAGCTTGGTCAGACCTTGGCTTACAAATGAGTTATTGATTATATTACAACTCTATTTCCCGAAACAACGAGAATGATAAGATTCCGCTTCCCTCAATAAAGTTAACAACTCACGGACGAAATTCGACTTAGTTACTTATTTATCATGGCTAAAAATATATAATATAAATTGTTCTGTAAAACACGCAAAGGGATTAGTTGTCAAATTTAAAAGATTTTTCACTTTTTTATGAGCTATTTTCCATGATAAGACTGTATGAAATTTATATTACTTTTCCATAAACTAGATAAACCTAATAATAAAACTTAGTCCTATAGGTCAACTTGGTATGCAAGGTTAAGTTGTTTCGGAGTTCCAAAGGATACTATATAAATTATACAAATAGTTATGAATGCGTTCAACTTATTTAATTTTAATTAACTTCAATATTTGTTACATTAACAGCTCACTTAAATGTCTATTGTTTCATTAAATTTAATTGTGATGCATTTACATTACCTTAAAGGCATTTATTACCTATTTATTTATTGATAGTACTTTAGCAAATCATTGAGGTCAAATTTTCTGGATGCGATACTGCGCAGGAGCAAATGTAACATACAATAATAATAAAAATCTTACTTATTTTAATTTATTTATGTTATTCTAACCCCTGTCCGCCTGATGGCGAACTAACCCCGTTGTTTAAATTGAATTAATCTGTTAAAATCAAACGGACTACCATTGTTGTTTAATTGTATATTTGTCTACCTATTGTAAAAACAAAAAAAAAATGTATTCAAAATTTCTTAACAATTAATTAAATTTTTTACGATATATTTTTATTATATGTACAAAGAATATCACAATATTTGAATTAACAAAACAATAAACAAATAACTAATGATTTTTTTATATTTTAGATGTGTATTTATTTCATTCTTATCTTTTATTAAATCATTTTTTTCTGTTTATGTTTTGAGTCCATACATTATAATATAACTATAAATTTAACATTTGACAGCTTACTTATAAATATGTCGATTTATTTAATCTAATTATGTGTCATTTTCTTTATAAGATATTTCTTAAATACTGGACTAATCTTCTTGATCTATATAATTTAATAATGAAGAAAAAACCTTATTCCAGTCAACAATTGTTGTTAAAAAATTAACAAAAGATTAAAAAACGTTTCGACATTTATTTGTCCAACTCACTAGTTGGACTTTTAGGAGAAACGAAAAGTCCAACTAGTGAGTGATAATTATTCTTTTACCACCGGAAATTGTAATCTTTAAACTAAAGTTGATTTAAACAAGTTATATAACTCGTGCACAGGCCGCAAGGTGTCGCCATTCTCGAGCATGTTGCTGACGCGAACCTACAAGTTTATCTCCCACCAAAAGTCGCTAAACGAGACTAAGTTTTCACTTCAATAATTACCAGTAAAATAAAACGAATAAATCATTCTGCTATTTAGGGAAAATTCAACTTTCTGTTCTAGTTTTGATCTTATACCAAACTAAGTAATTATTGAATAGGAGAGGAAAGATCAATAAAGAGAAGATATAGATAACGGTGACCATTAAAGATTTTAAAAGAAAACAAGGATTGGAGACAGGAAGGAACGAAAGGGAGTTTTCTCTCTATTTCACCGACTAATGGCAAATTAGCCTTAACAAGTTTTTTATTAGTAGTTGTAAGAACAACGTTTATTTTATTACCCATTAAATTATTACTCTGTGTCCAGGTATGAAGATTCTCAGATTAGTACTTTCATGAATGTTAGTGTAGAAAACTAAATCTTATTTTTATCTTACTTATCGTATAGCTATGGATTTACGAAAATAAAGAAAATTTTCATAACTAATTGAAATTATAGGAGATGAAAGTTTCAAAATATAGCATCGAATTAGTTTCTGATATGCATGCAACATATCAGGCATTTAGATAACTCCGAAGTTTCAAAAACAGTCCTATTCATATTTTTCGCTCGTTTCGTCAAGCAATTTTGTAGCCAAAGTTTCAAGTTCAAAACTTGACTAAAACCCATGAGAAATAAGGCGGTAGAGTGTCGTGTTTTTCTTGGCTAAACTAGCGAAAAATTGGGGTTTTGAAATTTTGGAGTTATCCACATTTGGCCCCAAATGCCTCATGCAACCCAAGTATATTTTAGAGCTTATATTTTTTATTAATAAAATAATGTAATCTGTGGAATTCCAAAGCAATATGTATTGGATGTATGAGAATACATCACCCCAATAAATAGTGAGAAAAAACTAAATAAATAAATAAAAAGTAAGTATATTAACTTGATTAAATCACTATACAATTAAAATAAATTATAGAAACGTATCGTCGCTGTCAAAACAACACCGCTTATCTACAATTTTTGGTGAAAATGAGTTAGTAACGGTAAGGGACGTATTAAGGTCAGCAATTTTTTATACTTCGCTTCAATCTTTTTAGTAATAGTTCTAAAATTGTATAGATGAAAAATAGATTATAAATTGCCAAGTCTACAGTGGGCGGGTTTTCCTTTGTCTCCGGTAAAATCGCCCAATGCGTACTTATTATTGTTTTGACAGAGACGATATGTAAGCTCTTAACGATGACAAAAATGTGCTAGAATTCAATTGAAAAAATATAGCCTCATGTCTTTAAAATACTAAAAAATAACTAACCGTAATAATCATCAAAATATGCACAACATACGAACTGAAATTTACATAAATTCGTTATTTTAATTTGGCGTATGACCTAGTGATGCCTGAATAGCGAAACGTTGACCGAGTTTTTCCATTATTTTAGAGCCTGTAGGTTTCGTTTTTGGACTTTTCCAATAATTGGATCTCATACATCTACACCTCCAAAAGTCCATCTCCATTGAAAGCAGTTTCCTTGCCGAGTCAGCTGAAACGGACCAGGTTTCTGAGGCATACAGGGCAGTACTTATATGATATGAACTGCAGAGTCTCTTTTTTGTGGTCATCATGATGTCTTTACTCCACAGAATTATGACGTCCTTACTCCACATTTAGCGCCCTAATTATTTTTCTGCCTCTTATTACCTTTTCGTCGATATCTTTTCTGCTGCTGCTCCCTTTCGAAAGCCACCTGCCTAAATATTTAAATTGTTCAGTTGGGGTCAAATCCCATTCCCCAACATTTAGTGAGGAATTTCCACTGCTATTTAATGCCATGTACTCGCTTTTTGATTTACTGATTACCAGGCATCGTGCCTTATAGGCTTCCAGCAGTTTCCTCATCATCAAGGAAACATTGCTTTTAACATACCAATTTTACATTTCGAGATAAAACTCAATCACAAAAAATTAAAAAAATCAAACAGTTTCTAGGAAACCACAAAAAGCTTACCCCTTTTAATATCCCTAATTTATATTTCATGATAAAACCAGTCACGAAATATTAAAACAAGATACAAAATATTGCGTTACTAAATGTCCGAAACCTCTATAATATATGAAGCAATTTTTCAAGAAAATTCAAGAAGAACAAAGAAGAATTTCGAGATCCAGCGGAACTACCATATATTGCGGTAATTCTTTTAATTTAATTAATTTTACGGGTTTTTTTTTAGGAATAATGATTTTTATCAATAGAATTTCAACGCATAAAAAGATCATGTAGTCTAATGAAATCTTTTTATGTTAACTTATAAACATAAACTTTATGAATTTGATGAGGTAATGGTTGTACTATTGAAGGAAATGTAAATAATACAATCTTATCGAGAAAGGAACGTAACCCGCCACTTTTAGTAAAAATTCAATTTTACTCCTCATAATATTTTCATACCGTGGGCTAAATATGAATATCGTTCGTGTGGTCAACAGTAGATCTTCCAGGGCGGAACCTACATTGATAGTCACCCAAAACTGCTTCTGCTGTTATCATTAATCTTCCCAAGAGTAGTATTGATAACACTTTGTAGATTGAACAAAGCAGTGTTATCCCTCTATAATTTTGGCATTCTAATTTATCTCCCTTCTTGTGTATCAGCACAATAATGGCCTTGTACCATTCCTTCGGCATTTCTTCCTTAATCCATATTCTTTATGTGTTTATCGGAGTTTATTTTTTAACTTTTCTTACTCCATAATAAAATGAAGATTTCCTCAAATCCAAAGGTTCAATAACGACACTAACAACACCGCCTAGACTGTGAAATGTATACAAGAGCCTTAATTATATCGTCTTCTTTATCGATTCCACAAAGAAGCTTATCGGATTTTCCTTAACTATAGAACTAATGCGATGAGCGACTTAACAACATTAAGCTTCATCGGTAATGGTCGCTCTCTACTTCCAGGTCTCAAAACTTCTTCAATTCAAGGGATTGTTTTATTTATTCTTACAGCTACCTTTATTTATTCTTACTACAATTTAAGAAATTAATAAGAGAATCGTTTTATTTGTTCTTATGAAGCAAATGAAATAACACTTTTGTTTAAATTTAATGTTAATTAGTAATCAAACTTTAGAATAAATCTCTCCCTCGCTGATAATCACCACATCGTTTTCTGTATTAATAATCTCAATAATTAAGAGAATATAAAAAATTACGATATTAATTTTTTTTTATGGTTATGGTAATATCTGACGTCTATGGTAATGGTAACAGATGAGGCTTTCATAGCTGGTGCCTTAAGTAACCTTCCCCAATCCCAACTATGAATAAGTCAATCACTTGTCTTTCTTATCAGGCCATAATCAGACCGATAAATACCAATATTTTTAACTTATCATCCCAAAATCGTTTCAAAAATATACTCCCCGTGGTGTGTAGATCAAAGCTAAATTTTCAAGATACTCTTTTGTGTTTTTATGTATTCCAGAAAATTTATTGAACGCCAAAAGTAAATAGAGGCAAACCATCTATCCGAAGTAAACCATACGAAATGGTGGACTAAAATGAATCAAAACATAACTCACAAAAATTCATCTTAAAATAAAAAAAGTCATAATGATTACTATTGTTGTATTTATAAATATTTTTGTCGGTTGGCTCTACAGACCTTGTAGATTTTGGCCGCCTTTACCACCCTTCTACACCTCGTTCTATCCTGGGCCGCTGATTTCAAGTCTGCTGCATGCAGCTCCTCAGCATCTTTATTGACCCTGTCTGTCCATCTGGTCTTAGGCCTCCAAGTGGTCTCTTGCCAACTATTGTGGCATTCATATTAGTGTAGAGGCGTCCTGACGGATAACTTCGAGCTACATGCCGCGCCCATCTTAACCTTCTTGCTTTCATATCCTGAGATATCACCTGACCAGTTTCCGTGAGCAATTCCTTATTGGTCGTTCTCCTCCAAGAGTGTAGACTCCCATCCCATACCGCCCCGGTTATCTTGCGAAGGATTTTTCTTTCATATCTCTCTATTCTGATTTCTGTGAGCCTACGTCTCACAGCCGTATATCAGAATCGGCTTTATTACGCCATTATAAACCCTTAGTTTTAAGTTTCTAGAGATGCTTCGGAATTTCAATACTCTTGAAAGAGCGAAGAATACTCTGTTTGCGCTTTTTATACGCTGGTCTATCTCAGTTAATTGGTCATTCGTTGAGGTTATTGTGGAGCCAAGGTATTTGAAGTTATCTACTTTCGGGAACGATTTGTGATCCCCACAGATGGTTTTTCTGGGGTGGACTGTACGGCTTACTATCATGTATTTGGTTGTTTTTTGATTTGGTCTGCTTCTATCATCAGCGTCTTAGCGATTCTCTCAATATCCTTGACCCAAAAAGACCCATTAGATCTAAAGTTGCATTACATACGACTTAAACATTCTTTTATGTTTGGACAAAAAAATATACAACCACCTTAAGTATCATTTTGGTCTTTAGAATAACTGTTACTAAATGTAGTTATTTTTTTCATAACATGTGTTTATTTTCTAACCATAAATTATAAATGCGGGGATTAAACGAAAAAGACCTAACTAGTCTTTTTTTGTAATCTTGAAAAATAATGATTTTTCCCTATTTAATAATTTATAAAAAAATTGTATCATATTATTAGTATTTTTGATACTCTTAACAATGAGAGGTGGATAACTAATTGAAGGGTAAAAAATTAAAGCCAATAACGGCATTTTATTATATTTTTGTCGTAATATTTCGATGGGAATATGATCCGTTTGATATTAAAATCATTTAATTATACTACATTAAATTTTTTTTAACCTCCTTTATTTTCATTAAATTGTTTAAACTGCATTTAACCGAAATCGAGCCATTTTTAAAGAAATTATAAACAATTTAAAAAACAATGGTATAAAGTTTCCACTTGCAAAAAGTCGTTTGGAGGGAAAAGCTGCCGTAATATTCGAGGCATGTATATAGTATAAATACATTAGTTCAGTTTCGTAAAACTTTGTTTTCGAACGCCATTTACCTCACACCCTGAGCACTTTGTGAGGTTTGTTATTTCAACTCAAGGGACCTAAAAGTATATGTTTCCGTTAAAGACTTGTAATCATATCTTTCTGTATTGCAAATATGTTTTTCCTATTAAATAAATATATAATATAATTGTCATTATTAATGTGGGTAAGTTAAAGTAATATATAAATTAAAATTCACAGGTTAGGACAATGTGCATAACAGTGAGACCTTTACTATAGAACGCTGTACATTATATAGATATATTTCGGGCGTGATTAGACTGAATAGAATCGTCTCTTGACTATAAACGTAGGTGATTACCGTACCGTCTCCATGCGGTGGTTGAAGGTGAGGTTAGCTTTCGTAGAGTAGAGCGGAGATGTGTTGTTAGCTTGCAGTCTAAATCGGAAGTCAAGTGAAGCGCTAGACGTCGGAGTGGGGGAAATAAAGTCCCCTCTATCCGTTGCCAAGGTAACAATTGTGAACAACATCGCGAGATTTAAATTTGAATTTACTGGATTGATACGCGACTGAACAGATATATTAATATTATGATGTTATTTTATTCATCCATTACTTTATTAATCCATCTATTTAATCTATTGATATAAAAATTTGAAAATTATTTACACTTCCTAATCCTCCATCTGTATCCATATACATAGATGTATGTGCTTTACATACCAATACTATGTATATACAATATTATGTATATACAATATTATGTATGTACATAATAATATGCCCATGAATTGGAATGTACTTATTTTCGTATATTTATAATATATGTAATTAAAGTTCTCGAGACTCAGTCAATAAATATAAATCTATCGTTTGACAACGTTTTGAGACTTTAGTGTTCTCATAGCAATGCCTATTAGTTAAAAAAGTAATGGGTTTATTGAATTACTATAGATGATTATGGACATTAATATCTCATACTATTTTTAGCACAGAAATTAACACACACATTGTCATTTTAATCTTTATCTGTTTAAAAATTAACACTTATACATTGTCATTTTAATTTTTATACAGATAAAGATTAAAATGACAATACCAATGCATAAATTATACTTTATCATTATGAATAATTTATCATGAAATATGCCCCAATCAATTCATGATGAGATAATTTAACCAAATTATAATTTTTGAATTTAATAACACAATTTAAACTCTACCTTTCTTACTAATAATTACCTTATCCAGGAATCATTAGGAAGAAAAGGTCCAGTTAATAAAAAATAATTATTTCTCTTTTCGCAAGTCGACATTTTTGTTACAGCATGATAAAGAAACCTGATGTTAGTATGGCAAATTTGCTACTGCGTTGTTATTAGTATTTATTAATGTGTTATTTTTTTGTTTTATACGATCGAACCACCAGGGACTACATCTGTATAACATGTTTTTTTTCTTTTCTTCCATATCTCTTTCATTCTCCCTCCGTGTATCACAATGATTCTGTTATCTTATTTAAAAAACATTAAAAAGATACATATCACACCTAATATTGGAATTTATAGTGAGAAATGGCTTAGTATTATAATATAGTTTACAACGAGTGATTGAATATGGATTTAATTTTCAATTGGTGACATCTAGGCTTGGAAATTATTGAAAAAAAGCTTTTACATGCGAACATCAAGACCTGGCCAAATGAAAGGTGAAGAAATACAAATAGGGAACTGACGCTTCAAGATTCAAATTATAGTATATGTTCCGCCGAAGTGAGGTCTCTGTACCCAGGCCTGGGCGATGGTAAGGCACAGTCGCCATGGTAGACGTTGTCACCGAGGAAGGGGGTCTGGACTCAGCAGTCTAAACCCCCTCAATCCCATTCCCCATTCCTATCTCTTCACTCCTCCTCATCCTTTTCCTACCTTTCCTTTTCCCATCCCTTTTAACTCCTTATCCCTTAAGCAAAGCCCGAAAATGGTCCCTCCCCATGGTAAAAGCCAAGGCAAAGGCAAAGCCACAAAATAAAAGCTCCCGCGGTACAGCGGTAAGATCACAATTGCCTTATAATACCCTAAGGTAAAAGAAGGCCTCAGTTACAAGTTTTATATGTTTGATATAAGTTTGTATTTTTGTATTGTAAATAAATAAATTAGGGGGGTAAAGAGGAAAAATTTTGTGATTAATACAACCCCCTCGGTAGGATTATATTATTATTATTGTTAGCGTATTCTTCCAATAGTGGAAGATGTTAAGCAAACAACTCAATCAAGCTTTCTTTGGGTTCTTCTTGCTCTTGCAATAGGCTTTCATTCTCTGTGAGATGGCTTGTTCATATTCTTCCGACCACTACCGTTTGCACTGCTTTTCTGATGTAACTTCCCACTTGTTGACTTTGTGTCTGAAGGTGTCTCATTCTAAAATGTCCGTTAAAATGCATAAGTTTGCGTATATATGAGACCAATTTTGACTTATGGATGTGAGAATTGGTCAGTGACAAAAGATTGCAAAAGGACCCTTGAAGTATGGGAACGAAAAGTCCTACGTGAAATTATTGGACCTATTAGAACGGAGGACAAGTGGAGAATCAGGTCCAATAAAGAGTTAGGGACGTACACTAGGACCCCAATATAGGAAAAGTCGTCCAGCTCAAGAGATTACGATGGTTGGGACATGTGGAGAGGACCAACGGGAAACCAAATGAGGGTTTGAGATTGAAAGGAAAGCCCGTGATGTAGAGTCAGATCGCTCGAAAATGTATAGGGGGAAATGAAGGCGATGGGTATAAAACCGAGATTAGTTGGAATAATAAGTAGGAGGCGCTTTGCGGCGGGACAGAGGCGAATGATGAAGAAATTAGCAGAGGCCAAAGATCTGTAGAGCCCAGTAATAAATATAAATGCTGAAAGGGAAAGAATGGAAAAGGTGCAGATAAGGAGTTGAGGAAAGCATGCACGACGATGGTCTAAGGGAGGAGGAAGATGTTCAAAATAAAAGAAAATGGAAAAACGAAATAAGTTTTCAATTAAAGGAAAATTCAATCTGAAAATAAACCTTTAAAAAAGTAGGTCAGTATTTTTTATTTGTTTAATGTGAGCACTTCTTATATGACGACATTTCATTATCCTCTATTGAAGGGTGGCTTCCCAAAAACTAAAACCTCCAACTGTTGGACAAAAGCCTAAGGTATTTTTCAGCGACATCATTTTGTAGATTTGAATATTACAATATACACGAAAAAACCTCTACATCCTAAAATAACCGAAGAGGATCAGAAGGTGATAAGGAAAGTGCTGCAAGAGCCAATAAGGACACAATTTAAAGGACCTTTATAAGAAGTTAAGTTGGTCGGGAGAAGTTTGCCGGGAGCAGGAACCCTCACGCCCATGAGAGTTCTATCAAACTTTCAACGATATTAATGGCCTGTAGTATAACCTAAAGAATTCATCAACTCTCCCTTCTCTCAGCCCCCACAGGTCCACCCGCTATATCTTATAATTGTAGTATACACTTCTAAAGTCACGGTTTTGAATATTTATATTCTACCAATATGTAGTATTAGTAGCCCGATGTTTTCAAGTATTGTATAACGAAATTCCTCTAATGTGAGGAATATTTCACCACAATATAAAATATGATAACACGGTAGTCTAAAAATCTACGAGATGTTTAAGCATTTCAATTTGCTTTTGGCTTAAACGCTACTAACTACCCATCTCATACTTTTGAGAAAATGTAAATTATCAATTCTTTAATTCCACCTATTAACTTTGGTATAATCTAAAACAAATAATTCATATACTACTGCAACTTTTCCAAAACAATCGTTCTTACTTTTTATAGGTTTTAATTTCGAAATTAGGTACCCGAAATCTCGAAACCGATATTAACAACCTCTGCTTACAATCAAATAATACAGTGATTACAAACACTCCACAGATTACTGACCACATTCATGAGATCACCTTTAACACAATCCTCTCACATACGCCTCAGAGTACACGTAACGGAGAGATCAGTGCTTATTAACTTTATGAAGCTATTCGTTACTTAGCCCTTAAGCTTTATGAGCCCATGTTATGGGTGTTTTGTTATGCGCTTTATGTAATCTTCTGTAATCTCAAATGGTCTCATTCTTCTTTACACATAATATTATAAGCAATAACTTATTTTGGAATACCTCCATAAAGAATAGGTAGAAAAATGATAGTTGAAAAATTCTATATAATTTATTTTGAGAAAAAAGGTACGAACTAAGTTCTATTAAATAAAATGCTTAATGGCGTACGATCTTGGAGACATAGATGTGATTCGGTGTAAATTGTTCCTTTCTAATCTTATAAGTAGAATAATTCGTTAATTTATGATTGCTAAGATCAAAGTTATGTCCTCTTGAACCGTCTATGCAGTGTGAGCAGGAATTATGCACTGTCTTCTCCAGCTCTGGCGTTCTTTCATAATGTGCCCTTCTGCTCCTAGACCTGATAGTAGTGTTCTGGACTCTGTTTGTAAGCTTATGTTCTGGATTGGTGCTTCTTTATCAGCGTCCATGATCCCGAAGAGTACGTGAGGGTATGTCAAATTGAATACAGCCACTTTGGTTTCCTTATTAACTTCTCTTCGGGTTAGAAACAATCTCTTAACTGCTTCAAACATCCTGCCCGCACCTCCGATTCCCTTGGTCATTTCCAAATCGATGTTAAGAGAGCATCTTCATCGATGGGAGTGCACCAGGTATTTAAAGTAAATTTTATTAAATATATGGGTTATTTATTGTAACAATATTTCGAGAATCATTGATTTTATGCTAGTATTCTATTGTATCGACGGATATTGTTAAACCATACAATGTTAACTAAATTATGGATATGAATATAGTGCTAATTACTAAAAGGATTAAAGAGATGAGGAAGAAGGATGCTGACACCAATTTGAAGGAGCTACTGAATTTCCTCAGAGGACCTCTCGATAATGGAAGGCAAAAGATATCTTGGGAGCTAACAAAGGCCTTAATGAACCCAACTGGAATTAATCAACGACTCCTGCCGAGGTTATTCGATACCTGAAGGGGGTGAGATATCTCCTCCTGTCCGGACCCCTCCCGAATATAATAATTTCCTTCCTTTTACTGATTGTCACTGTTTATTCCGTTTAATATATTATTAAGATTTCCCAGGTATATATAATGTATGGTCTTATATTGAAACAATCATACACACATATAGATATTATTAGTATGTAAATTTTAGAAATCCAAAAGGCAACTACAACAATAAAGATTTTTTAAAAAAACCTGCACCACTACTAACCGTCAAGTATCTGGGGTTCAGTACATGGTAGATACTGTACTGTTTCTTGGACAACGGCTGTGCAAGGAGGTCATTTGTCCTAAATCACGCTCAACCACGAGATTTTTCCCTTAATTTGGGTACCCACTTTATAGAGGCTGGTGAGCCCCAGGAGAGTTCTATATCCTATAGGATCCATCTACGGCTGCTAACTGATAAAATAAAAGTCTTGCCGTCAGCGGGATTTGAACCAGGATTTTCGGCATGGCTGCTCAGCACGGTGCCACTGGGCCACTCCACTTAATAAAGATCAAATGGAATACATTTTACATCAACAGCTAAACACACTCATGAAAAGACACAGGAACCTTTAAACGTCTTGGTTGCCTTATTGAATTGAAAGCAACCAAGACGGTGTGAAACCTCCCAATTAGTAATTATCTCTGACTCATGGCATTCAAATGGTCTCTTCATGTTATCACTATTCTTTTTTTTTTAGCTTCCAGGTTTCAAATTTATATAGCATCTGCTAGAATATTTAGAATTTTTCATTTTTATTAAGTCTGCATTTGCGATCTCAATTCTCCTATTTATTTCCAGTGTCTGATAATTTTCTTCTTTTATAGTTCTACTTCTTTAACCCTTTCTATGGAAGGGTTATTTATAATTAGTGTTTGATGAAAATTCGTTGGTTTTCACAATTCACAATTTCCTTATACACTGTTGTTAAAAAACTATTTAATAAATATATCCTAACACAGGTTCTATTTTTAAGATAAGTAGATTTATAAGATCTGTCATTTTGTGCACGTTATTTAATTTTTTTTTACTGTATTAGAATGTATTAAAATTATAGTTAATATAAAGATTGTTAATGGACAAAATCAGAAATGATATAAATACAAAAAATTTGTTTTGGAACTTTCATTTTTTAGGATTTATAGTTAGGTTCATTCAATGTACAATTAACCATTTATCACAGATTTGTATTGTTTAGGATTTGTTATCCTTTATTGTCCATCTGAAAGTAAAGACATCTTAAAATATTTGCATTCAAAATAACAAATACTGGTATTAGAAAATAAATTATTATTGTTTATTGATATATGTTAGCTCAGTATTTAATAAATTATATGTTTGGGTTAGTATAAACTAAATACTTTTTTAGAAACTTCTATTTTGAATCATATTCATGACAGTTTGAAGTTTTCATTTTTATAAAATTACTGTTAACATTTAATTTCATTCGTATTGAAAAGATTTGACCAAGACATCACTAGAGATAAACAATTTATCAAACTCAACTTTATCATTTCATACTCCATCAATTTGAACCTCTAAGAATCCATATGCTCATCATTAGGACTTTTTAAAACAACTAATTTCATATGTCTATTTCAGTATAAATTACAATTTTAATCGTGTATTGTGTGATTTAACATTTTTCTCTCCACCTATTTTGAGAACTGCTGTTTGGAGGTTCGTAGGTTATAAGATAAGGTTGGGCCACCCTTCAGATCAGATTTAATGTAACCTCGCGGCTCATTTGGTATGCCTTTCAATGTCTTGGAACACCACAAGTTATTTTGTTCTTCTAGTCGATTAATTGGAAGTATACAGATTCATGTCTGTAGATATGCGATCTCATATTGGTATGTTATCCCGTTTTACTCTTTAATGTTCTGATTATGTCTGAATAAGATTAAAGATACCTTGATTAGGGTCTTCAATCTAGATTTTTGAAAATCCATAATTGATAGTTGGAGTGGCTCAGTAGTAGAGTACTGAGTTGCCATGCCGGAAATCCCTGGTTCATATCCCGCTCCAGGCCATGACTTTTATTTAGTCTGTGTGCAGCGGAAGATGTATATAGGATCTAGGACCCTCCTGGGGCCCACCCAGCCCCTATTAAACATTATAAAAAAATGCACCACCTCGCAGAACCGTTGTCCATGAAACAGTACAGTCTCTACCAGGTACTGAACCCCAGACCCTTCATGGGCTGTAATGGCACAGGTTTCCATAATTGATGTGTGAAATCTTCTACATTATCCTCTTACAGTTTGACTAATTTGTTACCGTCATGGATGGACCCTGTGTATTTTCACTTAGCTCTCTTTCACACCAAGTATATTATTCTATCATATAATAATTAGAGTTATATTTAGAGAAACAGACCTTGAAATGATGCTACGAAGGGAGAGATAAACTGATGTTATGTGTGATCGATAGAAGTGAGTTGGTAGTGCCAGGGGGAGAGTGTGCCAGCTAGCACCATTCTCTCGTTGCCCTAACATCGATGTCAAACTTTAACAATTTATCATAATCTTCTTTAGGAAAGTACTAATAGGAAAAGTATAATCGACTTGATAGAATGTTAGATTAGTTAAAAGAAGTCCAATTTAGTAATAAGAGCTGTGTAATAATATTTTAGATATTAAGCATATTTTAATAAAATCAGTAATGAACGATGAATTGCTACACGAAATGTCTAATAATGGAAACCCCAGAAACGCAACTATATTTTGGTAAATAACCAATATTGAACTCCAGAATGTTTTTGCCAATTTATATACAAATAACTAAAAAGTTGGAATTTGGACAATATTATTTGTGACACTGTACTGAAAGTATTAATTGTCCTGACTGTTGAATCTGGAGAAATTTGCTATTCAAGAGATAGTTACATGACTGTTGAGGGTTTATAAACATTTTTGAAATGTGTATGATAACTTAAACAGTTATTTAGCGCTTATCAAATAGGAATATCCGAAACGAAGATGGTAAGATTGCGTTAAGAGTTTTTATTTATGGATTTGGGTTTGGAGAGAGGTGTTAGTTGGTAGAAACGTTTATGAACCTTTGATTTTCTAAGCCTTTTCTTATATGTTAGATTGGCGTAAGATGTATTAGCATTAAAGATAACGATACAGTTCATGTTTTAGTATAAAATTAATGTTTTTTGTCTCAAAGAGTCTTTTAAAAAATTAATTTTTTATAACCAGACACATTTGTTATGAAAGTTTAGACAACGTCAATGTTTTACCCTCATTCGGGATTTACCGTTGCCATTGACGTGCCTCAGCTGGTCTGTTTATTCCCTGATTACCCCTGAGCCGCATAATTCAGGGGATAAATCAGATATAATTGAATGTAAATAATTGATGGACGGTTCATAGCTAGGGATCGTTAAGCGTGTGACGGCCTTAAACACTAAGCTCCATCCTACATACATTATGTTTATGTGTTTTAGCTTATGTCTATGTAATGAAATATATACACATTGAGGAAAATAGAGAGGAATTGGAAGTGGATTAATTTGGAACACTTCCTTATCTCCGTAATTATTGTCTGAAGAGAACAGAACATTCCTGCCATTGATTCATACCGTAAAGATAAATGGAGTTTCATATTTCTGTACTATTTCGTTTTAATACTAGGCACTGGTGTTATTCCGTTCAAAGTGCAAATATTTATTTTACATAATTATACTGTGTTATGTCAAAGCTTATTATTAATTGGAATATTCTAAGTTTGGCTTTTTCTTTATTATTATTCTTTACTACCATTTGCTGGTTTGGATTCACATTGTACAGTGTGTTCGGGTTTATTTGTGAAGCAGATTGGAGTAACTAAGAACTTGTTTACTCTTGGATGAACACTGGGTACCTTCATATATATCTGACTCCATTTAGAGATTTCTGCAATGACTGAAACAGTTAAAGATGTTAACTGGGCGGGCCAAGGTCCAGACTATGCGGTGAATGCATAAAAATTTCCCCGGCCAACCTCTCTCAATTTTTGCCGAGTTACTAAAGATTATCGTGATGGAAAACAACGCTTTTCCTATTGATTCCTTTCTGCTGTTTGTTCTGAATTGTCTGCTTCAATCGCATTAGTTGTTGATAGTAGAGGGTCGAATTTATGCTTCGCTAGATGCGAGCAGGTCATGATGAACAATACCTTTCCAAATCCTCAGTATTACCTTCTTAGACCGAAGAATTAGTTTTGCAACCGTTTGTGAAGCATCTCTGGGAACTGACCATGATCTTTCTCGCAAATTATTGTCTTATGTTTACAACGCCCGTGATTTTTTAAAACAAAAATGGCTCAATTTCGTTTTGTTTCAGCAACGATTCACAAACGGGTAATTTGGAGGCGGATGGGTTACGAGAATTATTTATGTGTTAGGAAATACAAATTTTAAGATGTTTTTTGGTTTCGTCAATATAGGAGGAGCAATAATGTAGACTATATTACAAGGTTTTTCAAAAGGATTCATCCCTCTCCTTCCCTAGGCAAATGTCCAAAATAAAATAATCATTGGAAATGATGATGATAAAAAAATGAAAATAAAACATTGCCAAATCAATGCTTAATGATTTAAAATATTTTCAAAAATTCCCAATGCACTACCTAAAATTACAAAACTTAAGCTTTAAAACAGAAATATAATTCTTAATAATATAAGTGTTTGAAAAAAAAAGTGATAGGACTTACATTTTTTGATAACCCATAATAATGTTAACTTCTAATTAGGAGAATGTTATATAATTGCTTTCATCTGAATTGATTTTTTCTTTTCATTTTTTCACAGAAGATATGCCTAAAATTGATTAATTGAAACTTATTGTTTTAAAGATTTAAATGCGTAAATTGTGCGCTTCATGTTATCCAACGTTAAAATTCAGGTAAGTGATGTGTAAGGTACGTACTGATAATGCCTTTTTATTAATTTACCTCAGTAACATTAAATTACCTTATCTTTTAAATAAATTCTATTCTTCCATTATCTCCGCTTAGTTATATCGCAGACGAGGAGATTCGTTAATTTTAAATATCTATCATTCACAGGTATCAGATTGTAATATTTTCCATGAATATTTTAACGTAAAAAATATCATGAATATGTGTGGGAGGGAATAAGTGTTTTTTCCAAGCATCCTTTGAACATTTTATATCCTCTTTTTTTACTATTGTTTGTAGCTCACAACATGGTTAAAAACATAAAAAAACTTTTATGTCTTTAACCTCTGGAAGCCTATTTTAATACATTATCAAAAATTATGTACTATAAAATGTATGTAAAATATCTAATATTCTTTTTTTTAACTTTCTTTATTTTTTTAATTTAAATATTTAGGTGAATGGATTACAGCAGACTGCAATGAAAAGAAGTCTATTGAATCCAGACTCCAGAAATTGGAAACCGATTTTCAGTTAACAAAAAATATATACAATAAAAAGAGCCTCTCCTGGAACTACAAAATCCGACATTATACAACTGTAATCAAACCTGAAGCTCTCTATGCTTCATAGACACTCAGTCTCCAACATAAAACTCTAAAACAGAAAATAGAAGTGAAAAAACGAAAAATAATGAGAAAGATCCTAGGGCCAAGAACCATAGATGGTGTACATCATCCAAAGCCTAATACAGAAATATATAAAAGAAATTCCAAAGACACAATGGGAATGCAAATTTTATTCAGTTCATGGGACACATAGAAAGAATGGAGCCAAACTATAACGCACAAAATACACGCATTCTTAAAAAAGCAAAGCTACTAGACCGAATTGGTACAAACAGGCAGAAAAGAACCTGAAAGAATTAGGATCACCAAACTTACAAGCCGAAATGAAATCAGAAAAATTACTCACACACGGGGTTTCGAGGAAGAAGGGAAAAATACTACCCAATATACATGGTCAGTACAACGGAAACAATCTCACTGGTTGCGCATGAAGGTATACTGTGCCAAAAGGAAGGCGAGAAAGTGTTGATTTCGCGTGGACCGAAGTGACCCATTCGCGAGGAATGAATGAATGAAAGAAATTTTATAGAATAATAATAAACAATAAATAAATATAACATTATATAATATAATATAATAATAATAATAAAATAATAATATAAATCATAGAATTAAATGTATTTATATAATATTAAAATATATATATATTAACTTACTAACTTATTTATTAATATAATTTATCTAATATAATCTACTGTAATAACCTGGAACTATATAATGAGGCATTCAGCATAAAAAGATAAAATTCGGATAACTCCGAAATTTCAATAACTGACTTTTTCACATTTTCTCTAGTTTAGTCAAGCAATTCATGCTCCAAATCGTGAGAAATAGGACAGCAAACTTTCGTGATAGACTAAATTGTTTGACTAAACTATTTAAAAATGTGAAGAGGTCAGTTATCGAAATTTCGGAGTTATCCGCTTTTTATCTTGCCTCATCTCAGAATTTCATAAGATAGTTCTAGGTTATTACAATACATTACATAACTTAATATTTGCAATAAAAAAGCAAATTAATTGGATCCATTATTTCTTGTGATCCTGCTTACTAAAAATTTTTATTTAGGAATCATTAAATTTTTATTAAGCTAACTATTAAAAATCAATTATTGTTGAATTGCCTAAATACACTGGTACTGAAAAGGGTACGAAACGGGAGTTGGTACGATCAAGAGATTGTTATACCCCTTGCGTGCTTCTTAATGTCGTCCCATTTGGGAACCTAGGGCGTGTTTATCTACCAAATGGAAGTCCATTTCGAGCACTGATTTTATCTCGTCATGATTACATAGTATACTACTAGTGGGTATGTTTTGATAGAAAAGATAAATATATAGATCCGTAATGAGAAGTGATATCTAGATTCATAATAAATACTTACGTTTCTTGGGAAAAATATATATAAACAAGGTAAGCTGTTATTTTTTCGTTTATCGAGATATTTGCATTTCAATTAATTAAAAAAAATATGGCCAAATAATATATTTTTATTATTTATGCATAGCAAGGAGTGGAGTTATTAATACTAAATATCTTGTAAATTTTATTATGAAATAATAATCATTAAAATTATTTAAAAGAATAAACTATTTTTATTGATTCAAATGGATTGGACACTTTCAAAAATAATAGCTAATACCACTAACCTATAGAAATTTAGCATAGTGTAACTTAGGTATGTGTATAAAAATGTCGACAAAAACATAGTTATTCAAGAGTATACCAATTTGAGAATTCTCAAACCAGCAAACCGTGTTCCCAACTATTGGCTTCACAGACATCAGCCCCCCCACTTATCTAAGTCTTAAGAAATGAATAAATAAAAGGCTTAGCGAATTCGAAAGCTCGATGCCGACACCACCAATCTCCGTTTACAGACCTCCACCCACGGAGCACCACCCAAACTCGAATCCGCAATCCTCCCATCTACGCTTCGGTCTACCCTTCAGACGCTTCCCAGTCGTTACAGCGCCTATTAACATCTTAAAAGTCTTAAGAAAAGAAAAAAGAAAAATACCCTTCATTTAATGATAAAATAAATAGATCAGTTTTCGAGGAAAAAAATACATCTTCAGAACTTTTATAATGAAAAATTTAAAACAGCAGAAACAGAAAACGTAATCAGCCCCAAACATTTGCGTATTTTCAGACTATCAACGAGAAGGTGTAAAGCCAAATAATACAAATGACATATATCAATGAAGGAAGTACAAATGGCATCAATCATATTTTAATGCGTATAAAATGTAAGTACTAAATTACATTCCTTTGATGGAGAGAGAATAAGTAAAAATTCACGTATTATTTTGTGCATGTTGATGGCACTTTAATCCCTTGTACACCTCAGTGAATATTTTATTAATGACAATTGTTGAATCACCATCGCTTACAAAAATGTAATCTTCCTAATGATAAAAATGATATTCTTAAAAAAAGTTTGATTGTTTATTGGTAGGTCTAGATTGTGAAATATTTATTAATTAACTAATTTTATTTTCGGTCTAGAAATGTAAAAAATCAAGTTATAATAACTAATAATTTCTATATTAACAATTATAATAATTTCCATAATCATTCCACTACTGATGATAGCTAATTCTTGAAATATCTGAGCATAATAAAACGACGAGATAGAACGACTGGGAATGTCCAATTACATGCTGTACCCAATATTCGTCGGTTACTTGGAAATGGTAATAGCGCCCATATCCTATGCGGCAATCGCCATAGTGGGATCGAATAATTGTCGATTGAATGGCATGTGGCAGAGTGTTGGAATTTGATTGGAAATCCATTAGATAGTGTATCGGTATTTTCTAAATCACAAACACAGGTGTTAGAGTAAAATTAAACTCTTATAATCATATTAAAGAGTTTCTGAAAATGCGTTATTGACAAGAGAATCATTTTCAAATATTTAACCCTTAATCAAAATTCTAAACAGAAGAAAATCTGTTGGATATAAGTCTGGTGAATTTGTTTGGTGTGAGAGGTTTCTTCACAACCAACACGTTAGATTCTTCACTGTTTATCGTGTAACATGAGGTAAGAGTAAAGACCGCTTCCGATAAACCGATGCAGGTTTTTTGTAGCATTGGGTCAACACCCCACCAGTAGGATGTGGAAGTGAAGGTTATACCTCTGGTTATATAAGAGAAATGAATTATTCCTTCCACTGACGGACTCAAAAAAAACAATAATTTTTTAGATTGGAATATTTTTCAAACCTACGACGATTGGTCCGTTCGTTACAACACCCTACCACAATGCGGTGGAAATTTTTCATGCAGCCGGCAAATGTCCAAGTTGAAACATCATTTTCATTTTTTTTTTAAATACACGAAAATGCGTGTTTCCATGGTCATATCTGATAGGATACTAAGCAATTGTAATAATATATATATATATATATATATATATATATATATATATATATATATATATATATATATATATATATATAAAGTGACGATTAATAACAGCTCATTACAATCTGTAAACATAAACATACTAAACAGCTGAAGTTCACAAATGTCACTTCGAATTTAAAAAAAAAAAATGGACATTTCATATGGAACAACCCAATAGTTCAAATCCAAATTTTTGATTATTTATAAGTTTGAAAAATTTCAAGGATTTTGATCACCTTTTTCGTTTTTGGTGATTTAGCTAAGAACACGCTTAACTGTCTGGTTTTTGCCCAAATGAAGGGGGCCGAGTTTCTAGAAGCTTGGTGAGCACCAGAAGATTACGCAGATCACAAGATCCATCTATGGCTGTTGACGGATTAAAAAAATCATCTGCCAACGATTTTTAAAAGTTTTGAAAATGTCTAATCAAAAATTCTAATAAATGGAAACGATATGAACTGAGAGGATTCATGGAGAGGATTTAACGGGGCAGGATTTACGATGAACGGTCCAGAATAACGGATGGCCGCCGACACCAAATCACAGATATCTCGACAATCGTCCATCTTCCTGATGAGCTCCCTTATCCACCGTGTTCGGAGCTGGTGTCACGATCAGGGGAGATACCGTTCTACGGTAATTCAAACCGATAGTGAGAGAATATATATAATATATATATATATATATATATATATATATATATATATATATATATATAATATATGATATAATAATAAAAATTATAGAATTAAATGTATTTATATAATATTAAAATAGATGTATACATTCTATTCACGATAACATGGAAATCATATAGATTAATGTATCAGGGTTTCTTCGGAGGAAGGATTTTATTGTTTTAACCACTATTTTTACTTTGACTCAAGTAATGTTTATTGGACAACGAATACTACGCATAATAGTCTTATCTGAACCCTTTTGTCAGTTTTAATTTACCTTGGGCTGGTGAGCTTTTGCTATTACAAAATGTGTAACAGATAAACAACGTAAGTTAAAAAAAAAAACATTTAGTAAGTTAAAAAAAAGTTTTAATATGAAAACTTTAGTGTTGGTATCTTGTAAGCAATTTTCATTGAATTGAAAAAGGACGTATCTATGATTGGGAGAATGGGGAACTGCTATCTATGGAATTTATGCAAATCAATAGTAGTTCATGTCTTCAAATTATATTAAACCATATTTACTGAAACTTAAGTGGTGCATTTTTCAATCTAAATGGCAGGACTTTGACCATAAATCTCCAATATTTCTTTATTACACTTTCCCTATAGTGTGTTGTACCAAAATACAGAATGGATGTCTAAAACAAAAAGTATTGACAATTAATAACATTTTCAATCTTATTTTGTATTCTAGATAATGAAAAGTATTCTGGTGCTTTATCTTTATTTAATTGGAAACATCGAATCATAAACGAGATACATTGTTATTATCTTATATGTTATAGTTACAGGAAAAGCAGATCCAGAATCATATAGTTCAACCCCTATGCTAGTAGGGTTTTCTTTTAGTTTCTTGTTTCGTCATTATAAGGTTTTGAACATTTATTTCAGCAACGATTGACACATTCGGTTGTCAGTAGTTTCATCTATGACTTTTTCACCACAGTTTGCCAATATGTTTATATCTCCTGTCTTTACTTCTATTGGTAATTTTAATAGTTTCTATATCAGCAAATTCTAATATTTTGTAATTTATTTCATCCATATCTATATTAAATATCATCATTATGCCCCATTTGTTTTTCTTGAGGCTATATTTTGTCACTGAATGATAACCAATTCAGAAAAATGAACCCCCCTCAAATTGAACAGATCCTCAGTTCATTTTTCTGTTCAAATCATACTTTTTTTATAATTTTTTTCCTCGATCATGTATTTGATGGCGTTTCGTCTGTTTATTATAGACCTCTTTACGTTCCACTTCTAGCACATTCTTTCCTTAGGTCTTAAAGATCCGCCCAAATATTTGTGGTTGTAAGTTTTCTTAAGAATGTTTATCAGGAAAGCGCCCAATAAAAAATAAAATAAAGACCTTTTAAGTTTACAAATCATTTATACCGATCTTCAGATTTATTCCATACCTGAAAGCCAGAATTCTACCACTGGCGGAATTTATCTAGAAGCGTCTGCATTCTTCTTTCTTTTTTCAAACAAATTTCTTCTCGATTTAATGCAGATTTATTTCCCCCAGCTTAGAATTCAGAATAAGACATTGTAATTTTATTATCCTACTCAAACCACTGGTCAGCTTTAATACCATTGATGTGTACTATTTTAAAAGTTCTTGGAAACAAATATTTTCTTCATCGTTTCCTCAAAACATTCCTTCTGAAAACCGATAACTGTCCAATAACCATTAGCATTTTTATTGCTGTCTTAGAATTTTATTTTTATTTTTTGAGTGGAGGAGGAGTAGAATAATAATAGAGGAATTAATAATAGCTTTGCTTCATCACCAGCAGCTTTAAATTCCTTAGGTATTAAATACAAGACATTCTTGTCTATGGATATAAACTAGAATACAAACGTTTCGGGCTCGTCAACAAAAAGCAGTTTGCTTACTAGTTGATATCTTGTAATTTAGTATGTAAGATTGTTTCAACGTGATCTAGTTCGAAGAAAGAGATAAATAAATATTTTTTTTAAAATAGTAACAATGAAAAATCAACAGTCAATCATGAAGATAACCACATTAACCTATCAAATTAAGATCAATTATTTGTTTAAAATATTTAATCAGTTATTTGTATCACCAACGAATGATGATATCGCATTGTTTAGTAAGCATTTGAAGATATATTAAGCACTAAATAAATGCATTAATTATAAAAATTAATTAATTAATTCTTTCCTTATCACAAGATCCCAAGACTGAGAAGTTGACTGAAAGACTTGAATAAAAAGTAGCAGAGATGTTAATAACTGAAATAAAAGCAGGCATGCTATTTCAGGGTAATAGCTCTGATTTATCACGCGATTGCTCACGGGCTACTGTCTCTGACTAGTCTGGGGACAAAACATTGACGGGGTGATAAATGGCTTATTGATGGTTAGGCTCTGATAATCTCCCCTCTTCAAAATTTCACATCAGATCATAACAGCGTTCGATCGAAGTACAGTTAAAGTGTGGGACTGTTAAAGTAGTATGCCGTACATATTATTTTTTCTGTAAAATATTTTATCTTCAGCTTAAGGTTAGATATTTGGAATAATATTAACTATATATATATTTTTTTTTTTTTAATTTCAAACTGTATTAAAATCCTGAATTATCTGAAGAAAAAAAAAAAGAAATGAACAAACAATTAATTAAAACATATACAAAACTCAGTAAAATTTCGCTTCCTCATCATATTATGTTTACTAATTTTGGTGTTGAATTTAGCGGAAGGTTTTTTTTAAATATATTTACTTCAAATGAACATTCATTGCCTTTATTTCCTCTTCGTTTTTTCTAGTTATCATTGAACCTAATTACTTAAAGTTCTCGACATCATCAAACTTATTCCCTCTTATGACGGAGGGTCTATACACATAACCTATGTGTCAGTAATTTCTGATATACGGTCTTCATGTTGCAAATTCCCTATTATCTTCCTATTTCATCAAAGGCACCTCTTCATTGCAGAAGACGGATGACAGTTTCTGGGGGGGGGGGGGCAGGTCAGAAGGAGCTCAAGAAGTTACTGGAACTTTGTCTAGGGCAGGTCTTAAACCGAAGCCAATTTAAACTTTAGACCACAACTTGAAGTTAGGTGGCACATTAACTATTGTTGGGTCTACTTGGATTGTCTTTCCCAGCCAGTCTGGAGTCACATGCAGGCTATTCTGAGGAGTATTGAGTAAAGATATAAGACAAGCTAATGTCGTTTCAAGTAATGTAGCAAAATATTTATTTCTGTGCAATTTTATTTGTATTTGCTAAAAACAAAATGAATAATCGAAGAATTAAATTTATCTATAATGATAATAACGTCTTCTTAAAACAATTCACAAAAATAGTTGGGCCTGGATTGTAGTAGATTTAAATACCAGGTTGTTACAAAAGTCCTTTTGCATGAACACAACTCTGTATTTATATAGAACAACATATAGGATCATCTTTACTAATACTGGTCCAATTTAATTCAAATTTCTTATACTTCGTAAGCAATATTATTTGTAAAAGTGCACAAAACATTAGAAGCTATAAAATTTCAGTTGGCTGTACTTTTTTTTATAAAAATACTAAATTTTTTATAAAATTTGCACGATTTTTGTTGGTCTAGTCTGCCATACATCATGAGATTGTGTATGGTGTAAGGCATAAGAGCCTCACTTTTTAAAATCCTTGAGGAATTTAAAGATTATTTAATACCGAAGTTTTAGAAAAAAATGCGGAAATATGAAAAACAACATTAAGACCTATAAAAGGCACTTTCCTGGCACCAATACAATTTATTTACAAAAATAATACGCTTTGGCTTCAAGTGAAAATTCAAAATTAGGGCTATGATTCATTCCAACTTTTTAGGTAATTTTCTGTCTGTACGCACCATTGCACGCCGAATTTAAGTTTAAATGACCTAAAAGGTCAACTCTTAATTAAAGCAGGGCGTGTAGAAAGAAAAAAATATTTATTTATAGATCAAAAATAATGAAAGGAGCTGGACAACAGTTCTACTTATTCGATGAGTCATGTATAAACCATCCTCTTGTGTTATATACATACGGTAATATCTTTCATTCTGTTCAATGGTTCTCATTAAGGTGATTGAGACATTTGAATTATAGATAAAATGAAAAATATACTATTAGCAATAGCAATCTTTGTTCATAAGCATAACTTACTTAGACTAAATATTTTAAATAAAATTAAATACTCTTCAAAGTAAAATCCATTGTTTTTCAAAACTTTTACCCATTTTCTGTTAGTATTTGGATTTGATACCGGTACGAATTTTGAGACAAATAACTTTCACATTCAATTTTTAGGTTCTCTTAATTATAAAAGACCAGAACTTTTAAAAATGAGCCATTGATCTAAACAAACCGTAATCTGTTGGTGCAATATCTTGTTTTTATGCAGGACGAGTGCTCCTTGCTGTTTCTATAATCTTTACTGATGGGCAAAGTAGATAAGAGTTCATATTTTCATTGTTGTAATGCCTGGCCTCGAATCACGCTATTTTTTCTTTTCACATTCCCTGTGCCTTTTCAATATGTAAATGGCCCCATAAAGCATTAGTCAAAGTAAGGAGCGTTAACCCCTCTTCTTGAACTAATAAAATCTGTAAAGTGCAGGAAAACTTGGCATTGGTTTTACTGTGTTAATCAACTTATTTTTTAAAGCAGTTTACTACTTTTTAAAAGTTTTGCTTTTATTTTTCTGAATTGGACGATTTAGATGGTAAACATGTATTTTAAAATTTTAAATGAGCAATATAAAGAAAAAAATAATTCGCTCCTGGGGACCGAGTTCGAAAAATATCGTCGTCTCGAATGGGTTAAAGATTGATTACGAGAGTTGAAATACAGTCTTAGAGTAGCTCTTGTCGTCTTCAGTGCTCCCAGTGTTCTCCTTGTTATCATTCTTTTTCTCAATAGTCCATAATAAACTACATAGCAAAAAATTTTCTCTAAATAATTATTTAAGTATTTAATCAACAGTTAAGTGTTGTAGAATTATCTACTTGGCTTAACCATTTAATCTAACGAACTATTAAGAAATTTAACCGGTTAACTAAGGCGGTTGAAGCAGTAAGAGCTGTTGTTTACTGACACTAATCGTATATTGGATATCCGTCTTCGTGTAAGTCAACTTCCAGGCTGTTATTATCTACATCTATCACTTTCCTTTTCCTTTTTAAATTTTTTTCTCTTATATTATAGTTAAAAATGGTAAACTGCAAAATTAGCAACAAATAAGCTGGACGGGATGAGAAGGCGAGACTGGCATGCGTAACTTGGCTCCATTTTTTTTCATTTAAAATGCGCGAAAGTCGATTCCGGGGACCCGGAAATCATTAAAAAATGGAATTGTCCCGAATATAAAGATGCATTGTCAGTTTCTGATCCCAATCTCTTAAAAACAACGATACAGAAACTTTCTGAAGAATTCAAAGAGATAAAGGTCAAGCTGCAATTATTCGACGAACTTAAAGAAATTAAAGATACGTTGCAAAAACAGACTGAAATTTCTTTTGAAAATAATGAAAAATTGCTGAAATTAGAAATCCTCCTAGAGGAGCAAAGTAATCAAGTTGACATTAGAGAATGAGCCCCTAAAAACAAAAGTGACCGTGCCAGAGGGTTGCCTAAACCACGCTGAACAGGCTCACTTAAAAAATACTATCGAAATAAGAGGCATGCAGTACGGCTCAGGGCAAGGCAAGAAGCTACCCCCTGGTCCCATCATCGCCAGATTCGAGTGGCAAACAGTTAGGGACGAATTAGTTCGACAGAGGAAAATCAAAAGGGATTTTTCAACACGACGCCTAGGCTGGGGGAACATCGATGCTCACCGCGTCTACGTAAGCGAAGCGATGACGCCCACCAGCAAGCACCTCTACTGGCTAGCCAGGCAGAAACAGGTTTCCTCAAAAATCAAGTACGTATGGTTCAGTGGAGGTAGAGTAAGGTGCAGATAATTGGACGGTTACCCGGCAGTGACAATTAGCAAGCCTAGTGACCAAGACGTACTCAGCTGAATGTCATGTAATAGTTACATTAATATTTCGCTCTCATTTTCTCATATTTTATTTCTTTCATTTATATTTCTTTTATATTTTTATTATCCTTTGGGTTCAGAAGTTGCACTATTTTATTTGAAACTTGTCTTTAATTTAAGCAGTTTCCTTAATTTTATTAGCAACTATTTATTTTTACTTATTTTATCTTTCTCCAAGTGTTTAAGTTCAATTTCATTCGAAATCATCTTCGCATCATCATTTACTCATTATCATCATCATTTATTTTATTTTAGTTCTCAAAACTACTTAAAAGATTTATATTCTCTATCCCTCTATCCGCATCCCATTTGTTTCTCCATTCCCTCAGTAATGACTAATATAATAAACTGTTGCCACGTTAACGCTCAATCCCTTAATGCACATTTTGATGAATTTCAGATATATTTCCTAGATAATTTTTACCATGTCATAACTGTTTCCGAAACCTGGCTCAAACCTTCCATTCCTTCCTAATTCCTAATTCCTAATTATTCTTTCATACGTCATGACAGATCTGACCGCAGGGGAGGTGGCGTTGGATTATATATCCATAAAAGTCTTAAAAGCTAAAATCCTTCTTCAATCTCCTGCTCCTAGCTTTCCTCACCTAGAATACATATTTGTTGAAATCTCAACTTTATCCTCTCCTCTTATATATGCCGTAGTGTACCGACCTCCTTATGTTCCATTCGACAACCACTTCGAATTCTTCCTTTTCCAACTAGTCTCTACCTACACCAATATAATTGTGACTTTAACATTAATATGCTTTCGAATTCCAGCTATAAATCATTTTTCACAAACCTAACATTCTCTCTCAATCTTTACCTTGTTCCCTACTCTCCTACCCATCACACCCAATTTTCGGATACCTGGCTGGACATTTATATATCTGATTCACCTCTTAAAATTCTCTCCTCGTCCCAACATCCTGTTCCGTTTATTTCATTAGTGGATATTATACAAATTTCTTATGATTTGCCTGTCAAATCCTTTACTCCAAAAACTGCGTCTTATCGCAGTCTGGACCTCCTTTCATTCAAATCTCTTCAATCCAACTTAAGCTCCTTCAACTGGGACGTCTTATACTCCTATAACACTATCGACCACATGGTGTCAACCTTGACCTCCAACCTGAAAATTATATTAGGTAATCATGCTCCTTAAAAACCCGAACCTTACGCCGTCCAACAGCCCCTTGGCTAACCACCGAAGTTAAGAATTTGATGAGAGGAAGAGAAGCAGCATGAAGAAAATTTCGTCGCACACGCCTATCTGTAGACTATGCATGCTTCAAAATCCTTCGCAATGAAATCCAATCTGCAGTACGTAAATCCCATCATATCCATTCCATCCCCTCTAATGCAACCGATTCCAAATCCAAATGGTAAATACTCCGTCAACTATCGCCAACTAAATCCGGTGATCTCAGTTCACTTCCATTCACTCCTGACGATCTAAATAACCACTTAAAATCCAATACCCCTCCTAAACCCTCATCCGCTGCAGATATTGATCATGTAAACTTTAATCCTGACAACTTCTTATTCCCCCATGTAACATATGACGAACTACTAAACACCATTCTGAAATCCCGCACCGATGACTACGGTCCCGACAACATTCCTTTAAAGCTAATAAAATCCTGCATCCCAGTCGTAATGGCCGTATTACATCATATTTACAATTTCTCGCTACAAAACTCCGTATTTCCCACTCCTTGGAAAACCGCCTTAGTACGCCCGATAAATAAAATTGAAAATCCCTCCCCTCCAATCGACTTCCGCCCCTATCTCCCTCCTCTCTAACCTCTCAAAACCATTAGAACGTTTAGTTCAGAACCAAATTTCAAACTTTCTAGAAGAACGTTCCCTCATTAACCCTCTCCAATCCGGCTTTCGACCAGGTTACTCAACTCAATCCGCTCTCCTCAAAATAACCCATGATCTCCATTCCGCCATAGACCAACAAAAATTAACAATTCTTATCCTTCTAGATTTTTCCAAAGCCTTTGACACAGTAGACCACAACATTCTCCTCTCCAAGCTTCGTAACTTACCTCTATCGAATAGTGCGCTGCGGTGGTTCAAGTCTTTCCTCGCAGATCGCTCCCTATATGTTCGAGTCCCTGGTCTTCCTCCTTCCAAAACTCTTCCTCTGTCCTGTGGTGTCCCACCGGGTTCGTCACTGTCCCCCACCCTATTTGCTGTTTACATAAACGACCTTCCACTTCTTATCCAACACTCCCAGTATCATGCCTATGCTGATGATTTTCAAATATACCTATCCTTTTCCCCTTCCGATCTATTACTAGCCACGGAAAAACTCCAAGATGATCTGAATCGAATAAGTCGATGGGCAAAGGATAATAAGCTAATGTTAAACGATGTCAAAACCAAGGCAATAGTAATAGGGTCAAATTACTTCCTTAAAACTATTACCCATAATCCAATCCTTTTTTTTTTAAGAATAAACCTATCAAATTCTACCCAACCGTTAAAAGCTTTGGAATTATTTTGGATCAAAGCCTCTCCTGGAAAAAAAACATCTCGGAAATTTCCCGTCGTACCATCCCCACCTTAAAGCGTCTGAATTACTTTCGTCATATGTTACCTTTTGAAACCCGTAGACTCCTTGTACCTTCCTTAATTTTCCCTGACTTCGACTATTGCTCTTCAGTGTATGGGCATTTCTGGGGATCTCGAGGCAAAATTAAAACGGTTGCTTAATTGCTTCGTTCGTTTCATCCCGGTCACCCGATATTACGAAAAGTTAAAGTGGCTTAATCCTTCCTATCGTCGTAAGTATTTCCTAGCATCCTTTCTTTACCAAGTTATCCAATCCCGCCGATCATCATACATTTTCTATCTCCTTCAATTCAAAACCACAGTCCTCCACTCCTGTAACATCCGTTCTCGGCTCTCAGACCTCCATATAGCATCCCACCGAACAGCAGCTTTTGACAGTTTTGACAGTAGCTTTCCTTATCCGATCCTCATCTTTTTGGAACTCTTTACCTTCTTCCATTCATCATTCCAATAATCTTTCAACCTTTAAATCCCGTCTTATTCAATCCCCTAATTTCCTTAGAATTCCCAAAAATTCGGAAATAGTTTGTTCAGTTTGAGATTAAAGTTTTATAAGTGATGGATGGATGATGTAATTGATATATATGTGTGTATCTGTATAATTCTATCTGAGTGAGGTGTGCATATACTTACATTTTCTTTCTCTGCTAATTTGGCTGTTCACACTTTCAGTCATATATTTTTATATTTACATATTTTATTTTTTATAGTTATCATAGTTAGGTTTGTTTATATTCTTTTCTTTAATTATCTCATTTCTTTTTTCGTTGTAATTTTGTTTCCAAAAATTTCTATGTATATCTGTGTGTGTATGTATATGTGTATATATGTAACTGTCAATTATTTCTCTGTTTATAATTATTGTTATATTATTTCTAATTTTCTTTGTTGCTTCTTCCTTTTAAGAAATACTTTTAGTTGAGGTAATTCATAAATGTTTGTAAATTTATTTTTTATTTTTTATTCCTGATCCATTAATCTCAATTGTAATTAGATAACGTAATGTCATATATTTTACTCTAAGACATTTTAGTTTTTACACTATTCCTGTATTGTTACTCTAAAGGGACTTGTACCAGAATAAATAAAGTCTTTATTATTATTATTATTATGGTCTATATTTTCTTCTCGCATTTGCGGGTTCAAAACAGAGATGGGGGACAAGTCCAACCATCTGCAGTTATTATTTTGGTTTTTATATTTTTCAGCTCTAAACATTCAGAAATTTTCTAACGATCCTGGCTGTGTCTAGGAGAACTGCCTGTTGAGACTCCTTTAAAACCTCGACCGGAATTCCCAGTTTCTCAATGCCCTCCACCGTGGATTTAGGAACCAAACCATTCGTGGAGATTACAATAGGTGTTACCACCACGCTTTCCATATCGTATAGCTCTTTTAGCTCAGCCGCAAGTTCCTGATACTTCCGAAGCTTCTCTCCAATAGTTGAGCTCACATTATTGTCGTTAGGGATCGCAATATCAATTATACTTGCTTTCCTCTCACTCGACTTTATGAGGAGGATATCTGGCCTATTATGATGCACAGTATGGTCCGTTATAATGGACTCATCCCAATATAGCTTAAGGGGACCTTTTTGTAGTAGTCTATTGGGTTGGTACTTATAATATGGTGCCTTTACATCTAGAAGGTTGTATTTCACCGCCAGGGCTTGATGCAAAATTTTGGCCACATTGTTATGCCTCTGAAGATATTCAGTGCCAGCCAACACTCCACATCCACCAGTGATGTGTTGGATTGACTCCAATGTAGCCGAGCATAGCCGACATTTATCTGGCGTTGATGAGTCTTTTAAAACACGCCTTCTATATGATCTGGTGGCGATAACTTGGTCTTGAATGGCGATAACAAACCCCTCTGTCTCGGAGAATATCTTGCCAGCCTTTAACCAATCAACTGACATCTCCTTGTCAATGGAGCTATCATTTAATTTGTGATAGAATCTACCATGTAAAGACTTTGGTTTCCATTCCGTCAACCGTTCATTTTCTGTAAGAACTACTGATTCCGCATCTCTTGTTAGATTTAGTGCAGTTAGACCAGAATCCAACCTTGAAATAGTGACAGAAACTCCATCTGTTTTTGTGAGGAAATATCGGCGTAGGGCCACTTCCTGCTTGCGGCAAGCCTCTTCGATATTTATCAAGCCACGTCCCCCTTCTCTCCTGGGCAAGTACAGGCGAGCTTTCGATGATATTGGGTGGCGTGCCCGTTCTTGTGTGAGAGTTGTTCTCACAAGACGATCCATCTCCTGTTTATTATTATTATATATTGACTGAAACTGAAGAACCCGAAAAAACTTCATTAAAAATACATACTAATATATATCCACAAAGACATTTGAGAGACTGAAGGCTTTTATATTTTTCCAGCATTAACACAATTGAGATAATTTATTCGGATTAAAAATCGATAATACAGACGGGATGTCCTGACGTTTCAAGTATAAAATAAAAATTAAAAACTTTTTTATCAATTTTTTTTTTAATTCATAACGATGATTTCCATATCTAACGAAGTTATTATTTAATCAAATCTAGTAATGGCAAAAAAGGGGGGGGGGTGCCGTCGGATTCTCTCATGAATAGTCAAGTGGTGATCCCGAGCACTTGACACTGGGGCTGCAGGTGGTACACCTTCCAATACCCACCTCCGATTCATACTCGATACAACAGTTTACTTTTAAATTAAAAAGAATCGAATATTATGTATTAAAATTTGAAATTAACTCTATTACTGTATTTTAAAGCCACTATTTCACAAGGCCTGCATTTACCTCAATAATAACTACATATCGTAATTCATACGTTTTACTTTATGATTCTCATATGTTCTTGATTAAACACGTAACATGTATATGTTTCTAGATCTCTCGTGTATCTATCGACACCATTTTCTTTTATCTTTTGATCCATTGCCCAATAAAATAACTTTTTGTTCTTTCTCGATAGTGTTAGATCAGTTGTTTTTTTAGAGAATTTAATCACATTTTAAATGAAGACGAGGCAAGTCACCGACCTCGTGCCGGTTCGAATAAAAACCACCTTCAGCGGACTCAGCCCATTGAAACGCCTGAAAATACCGATAGGTAACAGAAGGCTTTTGTTTATATAGAAGCACTTGCAGGTATTTATTTGTAAATTTTATATATGTATATATATATATACACACATATATTGTAAATAAAACCTTAGAGGATGAGAAAAAAAAAATTGAAATGAAGATGTTGATTATTATTGTCATATACACTCTTGTTAAAAGGACATATATAAAATTCAATAAAAAATAATGTAATTAAAAATAAAGGTATTTAAGGATTACAGTGTCACCATAAAACATAAAAGATTGAAATGAAATTTAAAGTGGTTGTTTCAGTAGCCACTTTTAACAGTTTGAAAGGCATTTTCAGTTTGACAAATAATTTCTTTCTTTAAATATTATTATCCTTAAATTTCTTATGTGTCCTTTGATTTGAAGAATTTAATATTATCCTGGCATTTTAATAACGGTCAGAGAGATATAAGAAGAAGTTTCATAAGCTCCTAGTTAAGAAGTTTCCCAAACTACTGAAAAAAGACCCCTGGAATTCTACTTTAGTCGCTACGAGTAGAATTTTAAAGTGGGGAGCCATTACCCTCCGCATCCTCTTGTAAACTTTGATTCCGCGGCACTTATCTCAGATTCGCCTAAAAGTCCTAAGTACAAAGTGCAACTATCGCACTTGAAATAAGAAGCCGCTGGTGAGATATTTTATTGACAAGTTTCTTCAATTACTGGCATTTGATCCAGGTGTCGCCAAGTCCTCCCGCTTCCTACTGTTCCTTCATCACCCCCTCCTCCTGCTTCTTCCCTCCATATCACACGAATAATATTTCCTCCATTACCCTCATCAGTTTTCGATATGTTTCCATCCAATGTTAAAAAGGGGCCTCAGCGGGGCAGCCCATCGTTAAAAAATCGAGTAGGCCGGTATGTTTCATCTCGCGACGTCCCCACGGAACAAAACATCGACTATAAAATATGTTTGCACTATTCGTATATGACTGGATTACATCGAGTTTCATACTTGGGTACATGAATTAACAGTGAAAAGATTAATGGACCGAGTTTCCATTTGTGAATCGTACGGAAATAATGTGCTCAAAAGATCGTAATCAAAACAAAATGCAGTAAAATTGGAAAAGAACTGATCACCATGAGCTCCTCAAACCTATAATTCGACAATCTACTGTCAACAACTAATGCGATTGAAGCAGGCGATTCAGAACAAACGGTCGGAATCAATCAATAGGAGAGTCGTTGTCTTCCAACACAACGCTAGACCACACATATCTTTACTGACTTGGCTGAGAAGTTTTATAGCCCTCCATATAGCCTGGGCCTTGCCCCATTCATCTTCCATGTTCAACTGTGCGGCGTCTGCATAACTCTCTTAATGGTGCAAAGTTGGCTTCAAAAGAGGCTTGTAAAAATCAATTGGTTCAGTTTTTCGCGTTTATACCTCAGAAGTTCTGCAGTAAAGAAACTATGGTTTTGCTAGAAAAGTGGATAAAGCTCATCGTTCGAAACAGAACATACATCAATCATTTAATGTATGTTTATACATACATATATGTGTGTGAGTGTATATATCTGGGTGTATTTATTTTTATATATATTATATTCTTAAAGCTAGCCGTCGTATGTGACAGAAAGTTAAGTTTCCTTTTTATAGAATGTATCATTGTATTTTGACTGCCAACCTATATTCTAATATGTATTTTTACTTTAATTGGTACAGCTCGCCGTTTCAGGCTCTTTCGACACTTACTAGACAAAAGCTCTAAGCTCCCAATTAATCACGAAAGACTGATATGTATGACAATCATTAGACCCATCTGGACTTACGGAGTAGATCTTGGGGCTCCACTAGGCAATCGAATTCCTCTTGTATTGAATTCTTACAATCCAAAATCCTTCGCAAAATTCTCAATGCTTTTAACTTTGTTGCGAACAAAGTAATCCATAATGGCTTAATGTCCCATTTATTACTGATTTGGCCGGAATTCGATATCAATCTTTTCATGACAAACTTTAATGCCACTCAAACCCACTAGATTCAAACTTAGCAACCTCTTCAACTCCTTATAATCCTTCGAGGCTTCTGAAAAGAAGATGGCCTCGTGACCTTCTAAGTTGAATTTGTTATTTGAGTACTACCACTGGGTAGTTTCTCTACTTATCTTTATCCATCCCATTATTTGGCATCCCTGTCATTTACTTGTTGTACTGTTATAATACAGTTGTAAATTTCAATAAATAAATTAATATTACTTTAATTGGTACAACTTATTAAATGACTAAACTTATTAAGAGATAAATTTGAAGTAAATAAAGATATTCAAGTAAATTCTATAATGGAATTTTAACATCAAGGAATCATAAAACTACTTATTCAAGAGCGGCCTTAAAAATATATTTGCCTCATCACCATAATTCGTCACAGTTCGCCCGGCGTAGTTAATAACGTAAACAAATTATTCCTGCTGTTTGTTTATTCTCCCCCTACGTTTATCTTTCTGCTTAAATACATATATGTTTGATCGAATTCGTCAACAGAACCTTCTGTTTGCTAATAACTTAAAAAATTAAAGTTACAGTTACAAAACATTGAGATGAACTGTAATTCAGACTGTAGACGACGTGCTTTTAAAAACAGAAACATCAACACGATGGTAGGCTTTGTTGTCACCAAATCCCTCCCATAAATTTGAGTCTAGTAATATTTTTTTATTTTTGAATGATATTGAGTACATTCCTCAAAAATAAATTACATTGTTAGAAAGACATTACAATATTGACATGAAGGAGGTGGCAGTATTTAATGATATGTGAATGAGTTAGCCAAGTGTGGTTTGGCCAGGGCAATCTCCTCCCTTCGACTGCTGCGGTAGGACGTAAACTATACTGTAAAAAATACCCTGTAGGTACCACCAAAAGCCTTGAAGTGTCTTGGATTCAGTGCATATAGGGGATTGCACTATTTCTAGGACAACGCCTGATCAGGGAAGTGATTTGTCCGAGATCAGTCTCAACCGCCAGGTTTTATTTAGGCTACTCTCTTTGTAGGGGCTTGGTGAGCCCGAGTAGGTAGATACCTCGGCGTCTATCCGCAGCTGTAACGGATTGAATAATTTATCTGCTGAGGCCGTAATTGAACCCGGAACCTTCAGCATAGAAACTCAATACTCTACACACTAAGCTATACTTCTCTCTTTATAATTTACTGGCTATGGCTTTCCTTGTATTTTTTGGCACCTCACTGTTTCCATTTGCTGAGCTCAACTGGTATTTCTCGTGCTCCCTGATCTGCGAATTAATTATACTGAAAGCCAATATGACCAGAGATCCTTATAAAATATACGGTCTTATCCTGCTCATCGTGTCTTGTACGAAAATTCAAAAATATCATTTCCAGAATGATTATCAGCCTGAATAATTTTATGACGAACAGTCAATAACATGGTAACATCACTCATGAGCAACTAATAAATTAATCATTAAATTCTCAGAACTTTTCCTGTAATGAGTCATGCCTTAACTCAAAACAATAGGTAATAAACAGCCAACAGAAAAATAACTCGGTCTTTTATGGCATTGCATTCATCTTTACTTCCATTTGAAAAACTTTTTTATAATTATAATTTACTTACTTAAAAATGCTTTAAGTTCTACGAAGGTGAATTTACACACAAAAAATATATGAGGGAGACATCCCATATTTTTTTTTTAGGCTAAACAAATTCTGAAGAAAGTTGAATCACGGACTAAGATTTTTTTTTTATATAATGACACGTATGACCTAATGGTTTCGGAACTATTCATTTAATTCTCTACCTTCGAACTTCGACTCATCATTAGAGATTTAATAATAATCACTTTTCAAATGACCACAAACATATAATTATTTAAATTAAACATATATTCTCTATGGATATTAACGTTCTCCTTTCTCTTTTCCCGATCAAGATTCACATCACTTCTGAGTCTTCTTGGTGTCACCAATTTTTTAAAGATTTCTTTGTATTTTATATAAAACTCATATTTGCTTAATATGATCTTCTGAAGCATTAATGGGGGTTCAGATGCATGAGGAATATATTGAAATTGAAGATTTAAATATTAGTTTATCAGTTTTTAACCACTTAAATCACTTCTTCAAAAATTTATAATAATTATTATACCATCATTTTGATTTTGAGAAATTTGTTTCAAGATTTTTTATCACCGTTACTAAAAGTGACGAAATAATAACTATTTTGGAACATTCATTGTTCATTCGATGCGAACTATAGCATATTTTACTATGCAGATTTATGTGTATGCACTTTCCACCACACCTCGTAAAGATGGCAACTGAAGACTTAGGCAACTCCTTCAAGGTCCTGAACTGTATAACTTGTATCTTTTACGGCCACTAAACCTCTCCATCCTAGAGGGCTTAGTAGGTTTGGCAAAGTACAGTTCTGTGTCGTGTGGTTGTACCTGAGAAATATATTGTTTCATAGAAATTCCAAGGTGAGCTAGGTAATTCATTTCCACCTAAGAAAAAATAAATAAATAAGAAAATGAATTTGCTATATTCGAAGCTATAAAGGTCCATTTTTTGAGATCGGTTACAAAATATCATCCTCGAAACTCGACATTACCATTTAGATCGATAATACTATTTTGAAAAGATGATTTTACAAAGTATTCGGCATTTATTTATACACCGTTGTTCATTAATTGGATAACTTGAAAACAAAAAATCCTTTTTCTGTATTATAAACCAAAGTAAAGAGGAAATAAGTGTAAGTGAACACTAATAATGGCAGAACTATTTGAAAATAATTCAACACTGTTTAATAATATTTGCAGATATTTTTTTAATTTGCAAAATAAAAATTAATTTCGTTTTCCAGAATAGTTTTTTACATAGTATGGGATGTAATATATAATACAGTATATGGAATTTAGTACTATAGTACTTTTAAAACTTTGAAAATATCCGATATAGGTGAAATAAGGAAGATCATAAAGTTATAATTTTGAATTCATTTTTTTTTATTTTATTCTTTGATGACCATTGTAATATTTTGAAAATGAATAGGCCTAAGCATTTGAAGGGAAAATCAGGAGATGATATTTGATTTTGTGTTTCTGGAAAGTCAGATAAAAAAGTCGTTGAGTATATTAGCCCCTTTTACAATCGACATTTGTGATGTATCATCGTTGGTCTCTCTTGAGAAGGAAGGTGAGATTTTGTGAAGAGTTTGTGAAAAACACAAAAAAAACATAAGAACAAAATTCATTTCCATTTTTTTTTCAACCAACTAAGCATATTTATAAATAATATAACTCTAAGCAGTATTGAGATTTTTTTGACAAATAAATCTTTTTGATGTCATCTGACGAAGCTTAATCTTAGAAAGACGGAACATACGATTTCTTAGTAAACTTTTTAAAGAGCTCCAGGAGTGCTAATATTTTCTCAAGGACTTCTTTGGCATTGGTTCCTAAAGAAGTCCTCATTTCCATCAATAATAAACTGAAAGACTCTGCAGTTTGTTTACGGCCCAGGAGAGATATTTGCCTTTACTGTGTTTCAGAAAGATCTTTTCCTACTTAAAAAAAAAAAATCCTCGGTTTTTTCTTCTTCGTCTTCTTTTAAAACCTTTCTAGGTTTTTATTTTATTTTTTTGTATTTTCTAGTGTTTTTCTTCAAAGTGGTAGGTAAGCCACCAGCTAGTCCTACCATAATATGTCACTTTAGAATGAAGAAGAAATGACACATTTTTTCGTCCCTCAATCTTAAGAAATGGAAATTGCTTAAAGCTGGAATCACTTACATCATGTGAATAAATTTGGTAAGAAAAAGACATGGTATCAGTAGTAATACGTTTCATTACTTTATTACTTCGGTAAGGCTGAATAGATTTTCGTTTATTTTTTTATTTTGTAGGTACTAGCATTTCTTAAAATATAAACATCATGTTAATTAGTATGGAAATCATATTATTTCTTGCATTTCGGAGGTATATTTCCCCTCTGTCCACCCCATTGCTACACAGATTTGTTATGGCTTTACAGCACTTAGGTGCCGTCTAACTAGAGGTCGAAGTTTTCTGTATAGAGAGTTCTTTCAGAACAAGATAAATATGCTTGTTAGAATAACAAGCATTCTAACTTTTAAGCTTAAAAAAAAAACTATTTTTACAGGTGCGAGACGTAATCGCCAACTTTGTTGAAGAACGCCGCAATTAGGAACGATTTAAATAATTGAAAATATAAAATATTTGTAATACCAAAAGGACAAGCTTAGTAATAAAAATTGTAAATAAAAACTTTTCAAATTACGACTGTGTTGAATTACGCCGTAATGTAAGTTTATATTAAAGGGTAGGCTCAAAATAAATAAAACATTAACAATAATTATTAAATTAGATAATTTTTTTAGATATTAAAAAAAATAGGATAAACTATCATTCCGCTCTTAACATTTATACAATAAAAAACGGAAAGGAAAATTAACAACACCATTTGCAACAATATTAACACATTCCTTCAAGCGGTTATCAAAGCACGTAGCATATCGTGAACTTTGTTATTTAGAGCTCTGGACGGTAGGAACATAGAAAATTAGTACGAATTAGTAATCCTAATTAATAAATAAGTATGCAGGCTGAGATATATGCAATGTTAAAAGTGTTCCAATACATAAGTAAAGTCCTGAAACAAACTACTTCATGCATCAATATACTTACTAAGAACAAAGGATTTCTGGATAATGATAGTAATTTCATTATAATTCTTCTCATGTCCATGTGTGTGAAAAAAAATTATACAAAAAGTTAATTATTATAAAATTAATAAATATACGAATAAACATTTAATCATATTTATTAATAAACAAACATTTATATGGGCAGCAAAAGTAGTTTTTAGTAAAATGTTAACTTTAGAGTTTTTTTAATTAATGAATTATTTATTTATTATTTAGTTTGATTAATTTTTTTGACTCGCTTATTTTTTTTTCTTACAAATTTTGTAATTGAATTTAGTTAATTTTTTTTTTTCGTACACTGAAAAATACTTGTAATCACTCTTTTACTATGCGTTTAAGACTTGAAGCATGAACATAGATTTAATATGTTTGGTATTTAATGATATTTATTAATTTTTTTTTCAATTTTTATTTTATTCTTAGATGAATTGCAATTTGTTGTAGATTTTATTTTTACCTGCAATTATCAATGAATGTTGTAAATCCAATATAACTAAACTATACCAACAAGTTTTATGACTTTTAAACCACAGAACCTCTATGCTTCATAAATACAATATCTTTCTCGAGTGTTGCTATGAAAATAAAGAGGGGGAATATTAAAAGTAACAAAGTATAGAGGTTTAGTTTTCAGTAACTGTGTGTTCAAGATTTATAAATGTCTTTTAATTGTCTGCATAAAAGATAAATGAAAAATTCTTGTGTTTGAATATGTCTTTCTCGTTATTCAAGAATAATATATTAAATAATTTAGAATAATACCCTCGACCATTTCAGTGTAATCAAAACTTTTTTTTTATAATAGATATAAAATTTACTTTAGTTTATTATTACTTACGGGTGTTAAGAATTCTTATTCACAGTTGTAAACCTACGAGGACTGTTCCAGAAACGAGGCAACATCACAGGATGAGCTCTACTTTGAAGAAATATTCGGGATGACATGATAAATTAAAGGAAATCCCCAGAGCCGGGGCTAAAGAGAACACGTCATATGATTAATAGAGGGGACAATCTCCACAAAGGACGAATTACAGAAAACCACCTCTCAGATGAATTATATAATAGAAGCAAGGCACACAAGGATTAAAGAAGGTAACCACACAGCTTTTTTTGTTGAAGGAGTGGGGGTTTGTTTAATTTTTTCCGCCTGTTCTGACGAATATATTCCTTCAAAAAAACACATTGTTTTACCATGGGATAAAAACTGTAACAATTCTGTTTTGTTTTTTTAATTCTTTGTTCTCTAAGAATATTAAAACTCTCTATTTTCTGTGTACTACAGCTAAATCGATTTTTTAGTTACTTTCGGTTTTTTAGTGTTAGTTTTTAATTTTTATGACCCAGGAAAATTTAATTTAAGGAAAAATGATTCTTAGAGTCTGTTTTGAATACATGATGAATATGATGCTTATTTATAAAGGATACAGTGTTGAATTTTTTTAAATACTCAAACATCAACAAGATGCAAGTTAAATGCATATTTAAAGTATTTACTTAGCATTTCTGTACTTCATATCTCTCTCTCACTCTCTCTCTCTCTCTCTCTCTCTCTCTCTCTCTCTCTCTCTCTCTCTCTCTCTCTCTCTCTCTCTCTCTCTCTCTCTCTCTCTATCTATCTATCTATCTATCTATCTATCTATCTATCTATCTATCTATCTATCTCCCTCCCTCCCTCCCTCCCCCTCTCTCTATAAACTATTTACAGTATAACAATTACTTAGTTACTAACTAGATATTTACTTTTTTTTTAAATAACCATTTTAAAATTTCCCATGTTTCAATATTTCGCAGATCATTGTTAGAATTTATAGAGAGTCAAATGTAGACCCCTGAAGCTACACTTTACAGGTAATATCTGTTTCATATAATGTTCAAAAGTCAAGTACAAGTCGCCCAGTGACCCACAATAAAATATTAAAACACGAAATCACACAAGTATTAATAATAATTATCATGGTTAAGGCTCTGTAAACAGACTGTGTCGCCAAATGAAAAAATATACATATTAAAAATGGCAAATGAAACGAAAAATATATTTATTATTTAATTCATTAAATACTCATCTTCAGATAAGTAACCTATTTCCTCCACTAACAAACTTTTACCCTTGTACCTGTAAATTTGTATATACTTTATTATGTAATATAATTTCATGTTTTTTTATTATATTTCGATGCATACAGAAAATGAAATGTAATACAGCTTATTGTTTAGATTTGCCACAATACCACATACCCTATTGTTTAGGTTATTTTGACATTGTTTTTAACAGAGCTTTGCGTTTTGAAAATTCGATTTTTTCAGAATCATAATACTTTCGTGAAACTATTACTTTCAAATGTTGCTAGGATTTTGTATGTAATAACTCTAGTATTTTAGTTTTCCAATAAATAAAAAAAATATCAACGAGTCACTAATTTCAGGAGAATATTTATTCATTCAGAAAAACAGTTGTTTAAGGGTGTAAGATGAAGGACGAAGTAAAATATGCTAAAAAATAAAACAATGATAATCATGAATAAAGTAAAAAACATAATATCAGTACCTGAAGATAAATAAACTAAGCTAGGAATCGTGAGGGCTACAGATATAATTAACGATTAAGAGATTATATAATAATGTTTTTCGAGTTAAGTAATGTTTATATTTATCTAATATAAATCTATTACTAAACAAAACCTTCAATGGAATCTGACTTCATTGGGTCCGAAGAACACTACGACGCCGTCATAAAAGACGGATACTTATTACTTCAGATTGCTCAAGAGATTCTCTAAGGGAACTATTACGTAGCTCAAATATATTTATATATTCCTAAGTGACGGAGTGGAAAATGCTGACATCATGCCATTCGTCCTAGCTATATGACCGCAAAATATTTCATTGAGTGTGTCACAAAAAACCTTATGCAACTCCATTAGGAATGATTAGTAGGTATCTGCAGGCCTTTTGCCTTGTTCTATACAAAGAACTTCGAAAAGCTGGTGCGTAAAATGTAATAGTATCCGAAAAGTTTTACTATAATACTTCTGATTCAATTGAACATCACAAAGCAATAGAAATCAATAATTAACTAATAAATCAGGAACGTCGATAAAAGGTTTTATAATAAAAAAAACATCAATCACAGTGCCAGCTTGATTAAGTGAAAAAGTTTAGCACTTCCATGCCCTATTTTCATAACATTCTTAATTTTAATTCGTATCATTGATGTCCGTAAGTTTTCGCTTCGAGTTGAGTTACAACAAGTTTTAACTCTATATTCATATCATTTTCAATATTTTCCAAAGATACAAGTTATTGTGTGTGAGCTTTAGTGTGGAAAAAAGAATGTACGGTAATTATTCCGCAGGTTGTCGCTTCGAGTCGTGTCACAACAAGTTTTAACTTTCGTTTTCCTTTTAACTTTTCCAAAAATATAAGTTAACATGAGCTTAAATATGGAAAAGAGAATGTAATTATTAGTTGAAACTTTTATTTATTGGTGAAATGATTAACGAAATCTGTTCATTGCCCATAAATGCATTCTGTATATGTTCCGCAAGTTGTCGCTTCGAGTTGAGTTACAAGTTTTAACTGTATATTCATTTCATTTTTAATGTTTTCGAAAAAAGCTACCGTGAGCTTTAGTGTGGAAAAGAGAAAGTAATTATGAGTGGAAATAAAAGTTTAAAATAAGATTTCGAAGTATAAATGGTATATGTTTGTTGAAACGTTAATTTCTAAATAAAATGATTACAGAAGAAAGGATTTCTATACTAAAGCTCATGATAACTTGTATTTTGCTAAATTTAAAAGCGAAACGAATGAAAAGTTAAAACTTGTTGTGACTAAACTCAAAGCGTCAACCTGTGGAATAATTACCTTTGAAATTAGAAATGCTCAAACACCGGCCATTCCCGGAGCAGTCGAGAGATGTGCTGACCCATAAAATATAATAGGGCCTTATATAAAGGTCGTCTTGCCGAGGAGGCATATTAAGGCAGTTAAGAGTGGAAGATAGAAGGAGCTTGGTTTAGTTATGCATTAACGACCATTAGCCCTTAGCCTTCAACAAACACTCTTCTCCTAGCTGGCTTTTTGCTAGCGGGTTCGGGTCGACCCTAGCTAATAAAAGGTGTTTGCCTAGTCGAGTATAATTTCGTCGAATATGCTTAGTAATGATATTGCGCCAGCCGAGCTAGCTACTAACCTTCAGGCTTTAATGCTTGTTCCTTTTTTATTTTTATATGAGATGAAAACATAATTATAAGCTGTAATTTTTCTTTAATCGGGTTAAATATGATATTTGAGCAACTCATTTCTTTGTAATATTTGAATCTATGATACGTTTCTGAAGAATGCTTAATCCTCCTAGATTAATAAATAATACAAAATATTTTTATGGTATAGTTAACAACGGTAGACTTGTAAGACATATTCTTACGGGAACTACTAAGGCTACACCTACATTGGATCCGATTCGGTGTGACGTGATTCTATCACATACGATGCTGGGGTGTATACATTATACATATTTTACTATACATTATAGTAAAATACAATAAAAAATACATTGTATTAAAAATAATTAATAAATAATCTTAATTTTATAAATTTAAAGAACCAAATGTTATAACTCTCGATATATTTCAATCATTTGGTTTCCAAGCGACGTCTCATCGTATCACACCGGATCCAATGTAGGTGTAGCCTAAGGTGGCTTACATACTATTGACTAACATTATAAATTATTGGCTAATCTACATCTAACTTAGTGATTATTTCTTACATACTACAACATTTCCTCACTACTCTCTAATCTCTCTCTCACATCTCTGTTCTTTACTCTCCTGCCTTCTCTTCCTTAGAGCTAATATACATATTAAAGAAAGGGGGGAGGTCAAGGAAGTTACATAGCTGAAAATACGGAAGATATTTTAGGGGTTAGGAGTCCTCCAGTATACACAATTACCTTAGGTCATATAAATCTAATCTTATAATGTTAACAATTAAATGTAATTATCCTCCAATAACTGTAGTTATAATAAATTGAATAAATCGAGAAAAAAAATTGCCTTCAATTTCTGCGAACGCAACCCGCAACGCGAAATCAGTGAGGGTCCTGAATGCATTAAGTGTTTCAGTTAGGTCTTGAACACAAAGAAAATATCTTCGTGTTTTTTTATTTCTTGTCAATTGCTCGCCATTTTGGTCCTATAATTTTTAAATATTCAATTTACCATAAACAGTTTAATTTAATTTCTGATATATTATAGTGTTTCCTCTATTTACCAATAATCACCCATAAGAAATAATTAAGTATTTAGTTCTTAAGGAATATTAATTTTTCGTTGAACTAACCCCGCATTCGAATTAATTGAAAACTTTTGTGCCTTGGCAAAAATTATAAAATCACGAAAAAAGATTAATTTGATTTGGTCATAATGGCATTTAAGTGTGTAAACTGCTGATGCCTCAGATCTCGAATTGTAATTAATCTAAATTATCTTAAAAATTAAAAATCTCAATAATTATATGAATGTATTAGTGTACAGTATCTTTATCAAGTTAATCGGATTCTTAAAAATGTTCAGATAAAAATATTATTATTTTTCCCATTCACTTCCTTTACCTTCTTTATTTTTGTTGGTTAGAGCACCACGCTAGTGACAAGGTCAACCAGGGTTCGAATCCCAGCCTGGAGAAATCTCTTCTCATTAAAATAAAAATATTTAAAAATTATAACATTTAATAAAGAAATAAAATATATTTGTTTGTATTTTACTTTCCAGAGGACTAGAGGAAGTTCAAACAACGATAGTTGTACTCTTAGATCAGCCCATCAAAGGCTCCTTTGGACAGAATTAGTATTGCTGATGGCTACTCATTTAGAAAAAATTAGTTCGGGGAAAGCTTTAAAAAAATACTAAAAATATATACAAGGCACAGAAGTGAGATATGGCATATGTACAAATATTCATATATTCCTATTCTGATCCTTCATGCATGTCTTCCTCCTATCACCACATCTTTCTTCCGGAGTATATTAAAAAATTGTTCATGTGATCGGTCTCGCTATATTCTCATGAGACATCTCGATCTTTTTGTTTCCATGTAATACAGAATTTTTTTTTTCTATACCGGTGACTCAGAATATATATACCTACCTGGTGAAGTATACTACAAAGAAATGCTAATAAAGTGTTGTTAGTATTTCTTTGAAATGTTCCATAAAAATTAATGTATCCGTTATAATTGTATAATTTAATATCACTACTTTTTTTTTTACCTGAAAAAAATATGATTCATTTTTTCATAATTTTCTTATTAGTATTTATTTTATTTTAATTAAAACATGCTAAAAAAATAACACTGTAACCCATGACAGGTATTGGGTTCAGTACACAGTGGATACTATAATGTTTATCAGTGTTGTGATGATTTTCAGAATTTTTTTTTTATCTTCATGTAAGACTAACTTGTGATAATCATTTCGTCTATAAAAATGCCTTGAAAGATATAGATATTATTGATTAGTATACACCAATACTTAACCTGTACCCCTACATCCCGTGAAGGGTTTGGGGTTCAGTAGATGGTAGAGACTGTACTATTTCTTGGACAAAGGTTGTGCAAGGAGGTGATTTGTCCTGGATCACACTGAGCCGTCTTCCTCCTTGATTTTCCATCTTATTTTGGGTAACCACTTAAAGAGGCTGGGTGAGCCATAGGAGGGTCCTAGATCTTCTGTCATAAATCACGCTAAAGAGCGTGATTTGAACCCAAGACATCCGGCATTGCAACTCAGCGCTCTATCGCTGAGCCAGTCCACTCCCTATAATCCAATACAATTTCATTATTTTGTCATATTCAAATACTAGTACTAAACATTGTTTATCTATTATAAGAAAGATTTGTTAATTTTTTTTTTTTTTTTTTTTTTTTTTAAATACAAGTTTAGTGTTTTCATGTCATATTATACATTTTTGCACATTTACTTGATATAATACCATTATAGTTGTAAATATCATTGAATTAAATAAAAAAAAAAAAAAAAAAAAAAATACAAGTTTCATCTAACAAATGGGAATAGCAATTCCCTTATATTAGTTTTTGAACAATAAAAAAAAAAGGTCCTAATTGAAAATGCCAGTTATTATTTCTATTCCGGTAACGAAAGAGAGAAAAACCTCAAAGGAGGCAATATTCCGATGTAACCCGATTCTACTCGGGAAATGGAGACGTCATTAAAAGAGGAAGGCTCCGAGAACGAGAAATCTAATTGAAAGGGACAAAAAAGAAAAAAAAGGACATAGATATAAAAGATGGAGATTGGGAATAAAAGACAACGGAGCAAAGTAGGGCTGAAAGAGCGAGTCGATATTCCATCCAAGATGGGGGAGTAAATGAAGCGGCGGTGATAGACAACCGCCACCAGATCGTTACCTACTCCTTTATACCCATATTTATGCTCCTTTACATCTACTTTTATACTCCTTTATTTTCTTATAATTTCCCCTTTTACCGAATACATGTCTACCTCATAATGATGTCAGTTCATGCTTTGAATGTTCTCTTAGATGAAACACGCCTTCTACAAAGGACATAATCTGATGATAGTTCTTTTAGTTCAGTTACTTTATAATACATCTACAGCTATAAAAACTTAATAATAATCTGTTATGTACATCTTGAACCCTTTGGAGCATTCTAGTTCTATCCACCAATACCCATACCATTACGAATACAAGTAACTCTAATGAATAAATATTGTTCCACACCAGATAGTTATTTCTAATATTGTATGTTGCATTTTAAATTAATAATAAAAAATTGATATTTATCAGCAATCTTGTCTGTCTTTAAACTTGTATATCTCTGTTTTATATATTCACTGTTTACATATTTATATTTTTTGGAGAGGATAATTTTCGGCTATATGCATAGGCTTGTAGAATGTAGGTTAATATGAGATCCTTAAGAAAAAAAAATTTTTTCTTATGTTAACATATCAGTATCGTTCCGGTTATAAATTGATATCATACAATGTAAGTTGAAAGTAAATCTGAAGAAATGTTTATTTACTGACGCTTACGATAGTGCTTCAATAAGTAACTAAAAATAATGATTTCATTCTTGTGATTATTCGGTGTTTGATCAGGATCATTTATCTAGTTTTTCAATTCAACAAAATAGGTTAAACATTATAATAAAAACCTTGCCTCGAGTACATGCATACAAGTAGCAGCTAGAAAGCCCAATTAATATCTGCTATTTTTTGACACGTTTATTCACCTCGCACCAGTCAATAGAAATTCCTTATTTAAGTGGATGGATTTAATTCAGCTACTGATACAGGAAAACGTACAGTTTTAGTTTTTATAATTAATAAAACATACAATAGCTATTATTATTTGTTTTATATGTGCGCTTGATTTATACTTTTTTGGCTTAACATACAATTTACAAATGATAATTTCCCGACATTTCATTCGCATTTTTTCTTGTATCTCGTGAACGGATAAATGGAATTTCGCGGTACTCTACTTATACTATTTATTAAACCATACTTATAACCTCATCTTAGTAAAATAATAATTTTCTAGGTAGGGGCTTTGTAATACACCATCCGCATAACACTGTGGTATTGTAAATTTATTTGATACCGAAAACTTTTTTATATTTATAATAGAGAGTTGTTTTAAGAAGGAAGAAGACCAGTTTATTTTAAACTGAAGCATTAAGGATTTTGTCCTCAATGAAAATGTCTTAAAAGACCTTGTTGGCATTATGGCTAAACCATTTTATCCACCCCTACACTGGGCTTGAGATGCATTAATAAAACAGCAGCTGCTAGTCTGAAACTTTCGATTTTAAATAATCTTCAACGTCCTAGTCCTACTACAGCTGCTTTTGGTCTTATGAATTGGTAATTATTTGGTAAAGGGCTCTGTATATGAAAGCTATTAACAGTTTATTTTGGTTTTCTAATATTATGAAAAGATAAGACAGTTTTGCACAATATATGTTAAATTATTTATAATAAGACTAAATCGTACCAAGGAGGAGAAATTTGAAGGATAGTTCAGGGGAAAAATAAATACATTATTGATATCAAATGTTTATACTAAATGTTATTTTGAATTATTTTAAAAATCAGTAGGACGCGTAAGCGGAAGAAAAGTGTTCGTGAGATATGGTGTGGAAGTAAAGAATGACAACGGAGAAACATTTGTAAAATTATGTGAACACTCCGACATTAAACTCGTAAATACGAGTGCATTCTATCAACATAAAAATATTTGCATGTTCAGATGGTTCGTGTTCGAACAATGGGAGAGAAATTGGGCGGAAATTAATTCCAAATTCGTTCGGTCAGCAGAAGTATGGTCCATATTCAAGGGAATGAAGCAATCATACCGCTAGATTAAATATGATAGTTATTGAAGAATGTACTGCCTATTGTAAGGAATCATTAACCGAAAATAGAGGACTACTAAAGGAGTATTGGGGGGGGGAGCGAGAGAGTTCGGTTGAGAAAGACAGTGACAGAGGAGATACAACGGCTAAAGAATGGAAAGGCTCCTGGATCAGGAGAATGACAATCGGTTATTTAACATTAAGTATTTTTAAAAATATTTTCTAAACAATATGGGCAGATTGATAGAAAATGAATTTGAAAAAACATCGAGACCAGAAGAAGCGCCATGGAGGTTCACAGCAGGAACATCATGTGCGGATCACATTTTCACAGTTTGCCAGCTATTGGAAAAGTTCAAAACGAAATCCAAAGAGATTTTCCTGGTATTCGTAGATATGGAAGTCATACGATAGTTTCCCCCGAAAATTATTATAAGAAACACTTCATAAGAATGCATAAACAGAAGACTGATTGATCTTGCCCGAAGAATATATAGCAACAGCCAGAATCAAATTAAAATAGGTAGGAGTTTTTCACCTTAAATTTCGACTACAAAGTTGCTGTAAGTCATCCTCCAGGTCTAAAATCGACCTTTAAAAGAATGGGATAAAAAATGTATAAAAACAAATAGGAGTAGGGAAGACTAAGTAACAGCCATCTCCACAACCTACTATTTGCCGATGACGCTGACTAAGTAATTGTCTTTCAATATCATAAGGATGCAGAATACATGTTACGTCGTCTATTTTAGACGTATTCTAGTAGGCGTCTTAAAATATACTTCACCAATAATGAACTCATGACCATTGACAGTCATGAGGAACCATTGACTTTGTTGAAATAAATGCAAAAAAAGTGTGTAGAAGTTTTAGTATTAGAGCTCTTTGAGGGAAAGAAACGGAATGTGTGAAAATGAAATAAAAGAAGGATGGATAAGACTCACAAAGTTAGTTGTTTTCTGAAATTCTCAGAAACAGTATTGTGATAAAAGGTATCAGGAAGCTAATTTACAAATCCATCATTGAAAACATAATGCTCTATCGAGCAGAGGCATAGACGATAAGTGCTGTTTGGAGAAAAAGTCCAGACTAGAAAGAAGAACTAATGTTGAAATCAGAATGTAAAAGCCAGCCCAACAAAGGCTTAAAGGAAACCTCAATATGAGGAAACCCTAGGAAAAAACAACATAATGAAAACATGTAGTCCAATGTAACTACAACATTTAAAATTTTATCGTTCACATTAACAAATCTTCCTTAGGGATTATTTTATTCTGAAAGGATAATAGCAAAGGTGCAATTTCTCGAAAATCACGTCTTCTGACGTTACCGATTAGTAAAAGGTTAAAAGGCCGACCTTCCCGAAACAGGCGATATCCCAGCTGACTCCTTTTCCTTCCTAATAAGCCCGATCCACCGCCATTGGCTTCCTAATTTTCTTTAATGCCTTTAATCAACATGTCCGTAAACCGTCATTAAAATAATTATATAAATAAAACAAACTTCGTGAACATTCTCCAATCTAAAGTCAAGGACTCGAAAATTATAATTCTGACCACGAAAAGCCTTGGTACTGACTTATTTTTTTGCACGAGTGTACTCATTAAGAAACCGTTTCTGAAAAACAGACAAGATAATTTTAGTAAAGTCTTTCAACTTCGATTTTTTATTTTACTATTTCATGCGTCTCCTAACCATAAATATTATGAATTTCGCAATGTTCAATGTTATCCGATTCAGTTATAATACTTTTGGAAATTGTAAGTTGTTATTTTACATAGGTTCAACTCTTTTAAATTTGTCTAGATTAATAAGAAATTTCGAATATGTTGGATCGAATATATTCGACCCAAACTGCTAATCTTAATTTATATTATTTTATAGATAACGAATTACCAGAATTTAGTAATAAAACGACATTTTAATAACCTTTTCAACGTAATTATTACATACAATTATTATTGAAATAAAAAAAAAAATGAATGGATTCTTTTATTCATCATCATAGTCGTTCCTCTCTACCCCTCTGCAGTGTGAGGTTATGGATTCTTTTATTATTAAATATAATTTAGTTTATTCTTGATTTATGCAAGTGAATAACTCAAAAGTAAACATGAAACAATGGTTAGTATTCAATCTAAAAATCCCAAGCACAAAGCCCGTTGTATCTAATATACTATAACTACTAAATGTTCCACTGATTCAGTCACCAATTTAGAGAAACCAAAATTACATTGGGATCGCAAATACCACATCCCATGTCAGTTCTAAAAAGACAAACTACACCGGGACAACACATTCCGATTATTCCATGACATTCATCTTTCTTTATATGTTCGTTGTCGATATGTGAATTCCTGAATTTAAGTGATTTTTTTTTCTGATGATTTATTTATATGAATTTATCGAATGTTGGCCAGCTATTTGTATCTTTGCATACATTTATTTACTAAGTAAAAAAAATTAATATCAGTGAAAATTCTGCCGCATTACCACAGCCAGATACTGTCTTGTTAATCGTGCTCAAATCGACAGTGTTAGATCCCAAGACCAGCTTTTTTTCAAAACGTCTCAGAGGAAATTAGGAATGAATTGGAAATGAAATTCAAAAATTAATTTCTTTAATTTTTACTATTTTTAAATGTACATAATCATTAGTAACAGTTTAATTAATATAATTAAAATACCAACTAATGAAGACAAATAATCATTATTTATTTAAATTATTTTCGAGGGAAGTTAGCAAATTATTAATTAAACTTCAGTTTGAAATATTAATATTTAAATTGTGAACTTTATATTTTATTTTCGCTTTTTAATTTTTTAATATTTTTTCTATGTGGAATGGATTTTATTTATGTCTTGATGAACTTAGTAAGCATACCCATCTAATAATTATGTAATGAGTGTTGTCCCTCATCTAATTTCCATCGTACATTGCAATATCCGCTGAACTAATATAGAAAAGGATGTAGAGACTTGCAAAGTGACTCCTGGTAACATCACTAATTAGTGGATGTACATAGTGATTGCGGTACTCTCTTACTTAATTGGCTTGTTACAGCCTCCCCCTTATGTGCGATAGGCTTTAATCATATTGTACAGGCAGGGGAAAGGTAGTTGATAATATAACAATTTTGCCATTTTAATGCATTATTGTGGTGTGTTACCTTCCTATTATTATAATGTTGGGAGTATCATATAAGTACAGTACAATCATAAAACATTTAAATATATGCATAAATAATAGAAATAGTAATATTTCAATACATAGATAAGTATAGGGATAGTATGATAATAAAACAGTTAAATTATAAATCAATGTTTTCATCGAATTATTAATCAATAACTTGCAAATCAATTTGAAGCAAATATTCTTCATTCGACAATAATTTAAATAATTGTTCATTTATATTGATGAATACATAAATGTTTACACCATGATAAATAATTTGTTCCTAATGAATCAATGTAAATTTGACGATACTATGGATTATGTGGATTAGTCTATGTCGTATTCATCGAAAATAAAAACCAAAATTTAATAATATTTTAAACTCTATAGAGAAAAACATTGAGAATGATCTAAGGGTTTTTAAGCAAAACAAAAAACTCCCATTGCGTTATATTATCTTAGATATTCCTTGAGTCAGTAAGTAATTAATAAGGAAAATAGTAATAGGAGGCAGCCATAAATTGAACTGTAACTGTAAATCTTTACTGTAAATAATAATAATAGTAATGATAAAATTCTAATACATTTTTAATAATATTTTTATTTCAGCTAACATTAAAAAATGAAATAGATTATATATATTTTAAGTTAGGCTTATCGAGTTTTTTATATATAGCTCATTTTATACATAAAATACTTGTTTAAACATGAATGGAAAAAAAATATTACGTGCATTTTTGTTTCCTGTTTTTATTTTAGGGACTTCAAGCTTTTCATTTGGAAAATTTCCATTCATGTCTTCATAGTTTAAGTTTAGGGGACGCCTTGGAAATATATGCCCGTGGAAGTATACGACATCCGAAAACGCATGTTTGTCGATACCGCAAGGAGAGAAGCCAGGGCAAATATTTGACGAAGGGTACAGAGCAAACATGAAGAAGAGGATTCCACGCCAGGATCGGGTTAAGGACGCTATAAGTATCCTGGCTCTTACTCCCGAAGGATATCAAGGAGGCCTCTGGGTGATACAGGAACGAATTTATTCCCAACACTTTACGAATTTTCAACATTTAAAAGAGTCCAATCTTATATATTACAAACACCATACCAAAATGACAACAAATTGTTTGAAAGTCGGGTAAAACTATGCTAAATTTTGAAAAGAGCTACTTGTATATTTGAACAAGATAAATGACACACCTGTTCAGCTTGATTCGTATTATTAAACGAATAAAAAAAAATTAACCTAGAAATCAAAGCGAAACATAAATGACCTTTCAGCTCCGCTACAATATCATGGTTTTTTTTACAAAAGATGAAAGTCACTTTTCATTACAAAAGATGAAAGTCACTTTTCATTACAAAAGATGAAAGTCACTTTTCATTACAAAAGATGAAAGTCACTTTTCATTACAAAAGATGAAAGTTAAATCGCTTGTGCTGGAGGTATCTTGGTCATTACCACGTTAATACAAAATACAGATACTTCTGTAAAATAAGGCTTTGGAAAGAAAATATAACTATCTCGCATACGTGCCTAAGGTCTGAGTGATACTTCCTAAAGTGCATACATCAATACACATACATACAGAAGACAGACTGGATCATATGATTTGATACCAAGGTACCAAATCAATCAGACCTTCAGAATTGGACAAAGATCTGTTTAATCTAACCACCTACGTACCTCCACTTCCAATCGCTATCCGTACGCTATACTGAGGTGTGCACGCTATCATAATTGTAATTGTTTATTATTATAATATTACTAATCATTTCTTACTTTTTTGGAATTTGGTTTAATTGAATAATTTTCTAATAAAGCCTATTTGGTTTGGTCATGCTATCTTGCCTTATTTTCATTTCTCAAAACATTTTTAATCTCCAGAAAAACGACCTAAATGTGGCGACATATGCTATAGTGGTTAGTATAACAACTTACTAAACCCAAGATCGCTGGTTCGTAGCCCGGCAGATGGTCCTAGTTGTGCCGTCCTTATATCCCTATTCCTAGGGAGGGACGTTAAACGGGGGCCCAAGCCTGTACGATGTCAGATACTCGTAAAAAATCCCTGTCCTAATTAAACCTGGAAAGGAAAAGTTAGAGCTCCCATTGTAGTATCATCCTACCACTAAACATTGGTGATAAACTGTACACCTTGAATACCTGCTTATTTCAATTATAATAAATTTAACAACTTAAAGAAGAATATTTATTAGCATTTCCAGCGCCAATGTGAGATGGGTTTTGGGTTTGAAATCTTTATTTTTTAAAGCTCTTCACAAAAAAAAACATGCACATGCAAGGGTGTAAGGCTCAGTATTTTGCAATTTAAAAAATTATGACCTGCCATTCTCTTAAATCCTACCTGAAAAAGATCTGTGAACGCAAGTCTGCTACAAATTACTTTTAAAAGATTAAGGATTACAATAGAATTTTATTTTCAAAACTGTATACAGGGGGTAGTTCTAGAAATGAAGAAAGGTATACATATACATTTTCCTTTTGTTTTTTATTTTATTTTATTTTTCAAAATATCCTCCTTGTAACTCTACACACTTCTCCCAGCTATGCTCCCATCTCCATAACCCGTCCATAAAGTAATCGGGGTGTTTCTCTGCAAAATAATTGTTCACGAAGGTGAGTGCCTCTTCATTTAACGAAAATCTCTGTCTTCCGAGCGCAATTTTTAGATGAGGGAACAAAAGAAGTCGTTTGGGGCTAGATCAGGTGGAGTAAGGCGGTTGATCAAGCAGTTCAAACCGTAATTCGTGGATTTTCGCCATGGCAACCGCTGAGGTGTGAGACAGGATGTTGTCTTAGTGAAACAGGATTTTCTTTTTCTCCTAATGTGGCCGTTTTTCCGCAAGTTCTGCCTCCAGCTTGTCAATTAATGATCCGTAGTATGCTCCTGTAATGGTTTTTCCTTTTTGAAGATAATCGATTAAAATTACTCCGTGACTATCCCAAAAAACAGTCGCCATCACTTTCCCAGCCGAGAAAACAGTTTTTGCTTTTTTTGGAGCCGGTCCCCCTTTTTCAGTCCACTGTTTGGATTGTATCTTTGTTTCGGGCGTATAATGGTATATCCAAATTTCATCTACAGTAATTAATCGGCGATAATACTCGGATTCATTGCGCCTAAACTGCGCCAACAGAGCGTTGGGAATGTTCATGCGGCACCCAACATGCGGACAGCTTTCTCATACCTAAATGTTGATTTAATATGAAACAAACACGTTCTTTAGACATGTTCATAACTGCTATCACCCTCACTTTAATTCGGCGGTCGTCAAGCACCATTTGGTGAACTTTGGCGATGTTCGGCAGAAACTTTTCAGACCATCCTCGTAAAATAAATTCTTGCATATTAAATACCTTGTTGTATCAGAACCTCATACTTACTCCTTCATACATACTGTCGGGTACCAATAGCTATTTTTTATTTATTTAATCTTTTTTACTTCAAAACGAATATTTTGTTGTATTAAAAGCGAGATATTTTTTTTGTTATTTATAATTCTGAAAATAATAAAATTTATTAAAAGGAAAAAAGAACTCAAAAAGTAATTTTCAAAACATATGTTTAAATAGTAAGTGTGATGTTTGAAAAACAAAACAAGATCAGTCTCAAGACAGTTGTCGTGCGAGAAGGTTGTTCGTTACTTATTTGTCGTCCCTCTCACCATCTTCTTCATCTTGATTTTTGTCAAATCTCACCAGTTAAACCTCTCCCTATTTTCATCTCACCTTGGACTTACCGGTAAGAGACAGTCAGTTATTTCAAACTCATTAACACATCGAAGCATCAACTCATCAACATAACGAAGCATAAAATCATCACTATCAAGAACTCAACTCAATTCTTCAAGAGCTCAGTTCATTTTTCAGTTATTCTTATTGGTTCATAGATCATTAATATTTTTTGTTTTAAGACTCATCTCTTTTTAGTAAATAAGTTAATTTCATTTTTTATGTAAATAATTGTAGATAATGGATTAGAGCATTTACCTTTTTCATATTTTTGTTTTTGTTTTTAAATAACTTTCTTTGTATTTTCTTAGGCGTAGTTGTGCACATTGATATTTTTGTAATTGTTCTTTTTATATTTTTACATAATATATTTTTCATCATTTACTCATTTTTGAATTATTTTAATTGTATTTACTTGATGAATTCTTTTCTAGCTTTAATTTTATATATTTGGGGAAATTGCCATCCAGTCAAAACTATCTGGTTTTTTATTGAATTGACAACCGGCAAATTCGCTCGGATAGAAGGTTAGCGAATTATTGTTAGGAGCCTCTTCTTCCACACATACCAATACTAATGTAGCGATGCTAACAAATTTAAAACATTAAATAACCGCGATTACCTAATCTACATATGTTGAATTTTGTTTGTTTGTTGTTGCTTAGAGGCGTAAAACCCTAGGGTCATCAACGCCTGTAGATTTTTGATTTTTATAATTAGTTATCTTTTAAAAAAAAATAAAAAATATTCATATACTCACATATTAGCAAATAATATATCTATAATAAGGAAATAAAACAATCGTAAAAAACAACAAATGCATCTATAGCAGGGACACTGGATGATCAGATATTGCTGATTAATTAACAGTTTGTAATGAATTTCACCACTTTATCGATTTCAGATTTGCTGACTCTAAGTGCTTCTCTAACATTGGGTGGTATTTTGAGCTGATTTAGTATTTTTTTTATAGGAGTAGCATTCCTCAAATATATGTCTGATACAAAGATTTTTATTACACCTAGGGCATATCGGAAGTGCATATCCCTTGTAATTAGATGTGCGTGGGTAAGCCGGGTGTGTCCTATTCTAAGGCGAGCAATAGCCACCTCTTCATGGCGTTTACAGCGATTAGATGTAGCCCAAGGCTTTACTTCCCTTTTTATATATTTCAATTTACTGGCTGGACTTTCATCCAACATTGTTTCCCATACTTTTATCTATACAAGGGGGCGAGCAAGTTCTTGGGCGGTTAGAATAGCTGTGCCTCTACCTGGGAGGGTTAGAGCTGCTCGAGCTCTCTCGAGCTCCATATGTTGGAGGTAATGTTATGGGCAAGCGTTATATTAACGAATTATAACGGGATAATTTGAAGTATTAAATATGTGTTATAAGCAAAATGTTAACAGGGCAAGAGCTCCCTTTTATCCAAAAACGGTTGATGAAAAGGAGAATGGTTGATGGTACAACGACGTCAAAGGTGGATGAGATACTAGACCGATGGGCAAGACACTTTGGCAAAATGCTTAATGAGGACACAGTAGAACAACATAGTCAACTAGCACCTCAAGGAGTAAGTGACATGGAGCCACCAGGCGAAGACGAGATTAGAGAAGCCATAGAGAGAATGAAACATTGTAGAGCGCCTGGCAGTGACAATCTTCCCCCAGAGCTATTTAAATATGGAGGAGAAGAACTCATAAAAGAGCTGAGAGATATATTTTTAGATATTTGGACTAACGAGGTGATGCCTAGCTCTTGGAGGAATGGAGTAATATGCCCAATCTATAAAAAAGGAGATCAGCTTAACTGCGATAATTACCGAGGAATCTCTCTACTCAACTGCTCATACAAGGTCTTCTCCAACGTACTTTATGCCAGATTAATGTCATATGCCGAGAAAGAAATAGGTGAATACCAATGTGGGTTCAGAAACAACAAATCTACTACAGACCAAATCTTCACCCTCAGGATGATCTTAGAAAAGGCAACGGAGTACTACCTTCAAACTCATCATTTATTTGTTGACTTCAGGTCAGTATATGACAGTGTCCGTAGAGAAGAGTTGTACAAAGCTTTATCTGAAATGAGTATTCCGGATAAACTGGTAAGCATGATTAAATTGACAATGGAAGATGCACGATGTAAAGTATGCGTGAAAAATAACCTCTCAGTCAATTTGGTACCAACAAAGGTTTAAGACAAGGTGATGCCCTATCATCCTAACTCTTAGCCTTAGTCTGATTCTGGAGTATGTGGTCCGCAAAGCCGGAATTAAAAGAACTGGCACAATTTTCAATAAGTCAACACAAATTGTGGCTTACACTGATGATGTCGACATCATAGGAAGGTCCTTTAATGAACTGGAAAATGCATTCCTCGATCTGATCAGAGCTGCTGACGGTGTGGGTTAAAGTAATTAATCAAACCAAAACTAAATACATGAATGCAGGAGGACCGATGGAGCTGACTGGTATTATTAAGATAGGAGGCCTGGATAATGAAAGAGTAAACTCCTTTACCTACCTTGTGGTTCCACCATAACGAGCGACAATAATGTCTCAATAGAGGTCAAGAAGAGAGTGGCTCAGGCAAACAAATGCTTCTTTGGGATAAATCGGCATTTAAAAAGCAAGCTCTTGTCGTGGACCACAAAGCAAATTCTATATAAAACGCTCCTTCGGCCTGTCCTTCTAAATATATGGGTCAGAATCCTGGGTCATAAATTGCTTCAGGCATTTGAAAGGAGGATTTTTCGGCGAATTTATGGACCAATTAGAGAGGGAGAAGCATGGAGAAGATGTGCCAATGCGGAGCTGGCAAGTCTATTCTAGGCTCCGGGTGTGGTCAAATAAGGCTTGGTAGGTTGCGTTGGGCTGGCCATGTGGCCAGAATGGAAAGTGTTGAAGGGCCCAGAAGAGTAATAGATAAAAAGATTCAGTGAGGACGCAAAAGAAGAGTAGGGCGACCCAAGCTGCGAAGGCTGGATGGAGTCAGTGAGGACTCCAGAAGTCCATTAAATGTCCGGAACTGGAAGGCCGCTCTACTGTTTAGAGAAAACTGGCGGAAACGTATCGAGGAGGCCGAGGCTCATTAATGGGCTGTAGAACCATGCAAGAAGAAGAAGAAGAGATGTCTCTTAAAAAGCTAAGTTTTAGTGCATTGTGAAAAAGAATGTATAAGGGATGGAATAATAATATGAAATGCCGAAGAAACTTTAGAATAATAAGATTCAAAAGGTAAATAGAAGGTGTATTTGGTTAGTAGTACACCGAAGTAGATCTCCGTAGTGGACTGTATCAAATGCTTTTTGAAATTTCAAGAAGAAAAACAATACCATATTGATTTTAAAAAGTTTTATCACATTTTATTTTCTTTCATAGATAAAACAGTTAAAGATAAAGAAGAAATCAATTATTTACACTTACCATCTAAAACATCCTTTTTACATACAAATACGCTATAAGTATTATAGACAGGTCTGAAACGAATACAAATTTTTCAATTTAAGACTTTAAAATTAATAACAAAGTTCATTAAAACACTTACATAATGCTTTACACATACATGCTCAACATGATGCTTCACGAATGCTTTAAAAAAACGGACATAGTGGAATGTTTTCGTTGGAAAATAAGCGGATGACTCAAGGAGATATCAGGAGAAAAAAGCACTGAATGAGGAATCTACTTACTTAAACATGTATGTAAATTCATGTAAGAAACATGCCACTTGGTACTGCCTCCGCTCATACATAACATGTCTGTTTCTCAGATAGGTTTCGTCCTGATGTTTATCATCATTAAGTGAACAGGCGCTAATCAATAGATTGAAGTTGCATTAGGTTATGGTATTTATTAAAAAGTTTTCTTTTAAAAAATTGATGTTATTTTGTTAATCATTAAATGGGAAGTTTTTATTAATTTTAACTTATATTATAATCATGTTTTTAATGCAATTTTAATTTGTTTCTAGTCTATTCATGGTACCTAAGTACCCTTCCTCCATAGATACGCGGTACGAAGATAAAGGGATCTGATTGGACGATGGGAGTACTATCACACTTCCTGGGGCACTCCATCACCGGAGATTTGGACCAATCAATTACATCGCACATCACAAGAGCCAATAGGGAACGGAGCGCTGGGCAATGTATCTAACCTGATAGGCTTATATTTCACGGGGGAGGGGCCTATGTGTTACTCTCATCCAATGGCTGTAATCAATTTTAAATTGACAATATATATTCCTTACCTTCGAAATATATATATATATCGGCCTGAGGAATGGAAAAGGAGTATATTATACTGTTAATGCTCACAAGTTGCGGTAAACCATAACAATTATGCGATCATTTTATTAATTATTAAATACTTTATCGAACATAAATAATCTTAATAATTATTTATGAAGTTATTTCATTAAACCCTCATAGGGCACTCACAGCCATATCAAAAGGACAAAACAATATACAAAACGCTTTCCAATCTTAACAATTAAATAATTATTAAATACTCTTTTAGGTTTCCAGAACCAGAAGATACCACTGAAGTATTTTGTATAAATAATTATTGTTCTAAATTATTGAATGTATTCAAATTTGGCGAAATCCACTAAAATGAGGCTGCTAATTATAAAAGGAGTCATCTTCTATTTCTTTTGTCACTCAGAATATACAAGAGAACGCAAGTCCTTTATTATACGTAATATGATTTATGTTGATCAATTTCCGTCTTCCTTTGAAGATCGACCTTATTTAACCTATATTCTTGTCAGCAACATGCAATATACCCAAGAAATCTATAATTACTTCATTACACTAACCAATTAATCTGTAAGGATCTGCAGTTCTGAAATAATTGGTCGTCAATGATTTTTTTTGGGAGGAGGAGGCCGAAATGCAGCTTTTTTTACCTCATAATTTTCTGGAAAGTACAATAAAACATATAAAACTTATCTTTTTTTTTCTGGAGTAAAAGCTTTTTTGGAACAACCTGAGCTATATTTCGCATGAGAATACAGGAAATCGTTTTGAGGATACATTCTTAATTTAATGACATTTTGAATGAGAACATTTACAGCGTTATCCAAATTAGTTTTTAACCATTTCTTTTTGCTTTCTAAAAAATGAGGTAACAAAGGCTAGATTCGTTGTTAACTCCTTAAAAAAACATTACAAAAATATGCAAAGATTTACAACTTCTTCAAACTTTTCATCGAGATGTCTTTCTGATCCCTTCTTGGCTTCCACTCATTAGTATACTTGTAGGTGGCGTTAAACTCTGCTCCTTTAGAACATGAATCACTGAAGACACAATGTAGGGAATTTCCTCTATTTCAATTGACTAAAGGTTGAATTTCTTAAAATACACATGGTTTCTGTGCAATAGAATAAAAAACTTATATTTAGGATAGTAAAATTAGAGCTTTAATTTAAAAGTAACGTTGACAAAGGAAGAGAAAAGCACCCATCAAACATAAACGAAGATTTTTTAATATTGTCTCCAAAACTTTCTGCAAATTCCTTTTTTAATGCCATATTTACTTTTCTATGTTTTTATATCATAAATTTAATTTATTAATGCCGTAATAGAGATTTCTTTTCATCTCAGGGGGGGGGGAGGATTTTTATGTAAGAGCTGTCAATAAACTGATAATTGCACAGCGTATTGACCAAAAGTTATTTCTATTCTCAAATAGAATCAATATTCCATTGGTATATAAATAACCGAAATAACCAATGAATAATAAGTTGCGAAATAACCAGGTTTCAAAGTTTTGATAGTCTAGGGATGGAAACAAGATAGGTCGCGTATTGTTAAGTTATACATAATGTGTTATATTTTATATATGGGATAGTATATTAAATTTTATATTATGGGAATACCAATGTCATTTCAAGAAGTGGCCCGGAAATTGAAGAAATATTGGCCTTCCTGTAATTAAACTGTTGTTCCTGATTTTTAGATGTTCAGGGGTGCTGAATTCGAATCTGAAGTCAACAAATTTCTACCAAGCATCATTTTTTAGAAATTGGAGGGTTTTTTTGAAAAAAAAGTGTTTTTTTTCATAAATTTAATAAAAAAAATTTTCTGAAAATCAATAATGTATAAAATAATAAATTATTTAATTCTGTACTCGATTAATGTGTATATTTTTTCCTTTTGTACTCTTCATCACCTGTCTCCCGTTGTAGTGTCCAACAGAAGTCCGCAAGCAACTTCTCATTGCTTTTACCGCTGTACCTTTTTTCCATTTGAAACTGCTCCCAAGTTGGGTGCGAAGAAATCCAAATGGGAATGCAAAAAATTAATTTTTAAGGACATGTTGCAACCCATGGCCTTATATGCTGAAAGCAATTCTTCTACAATTGCATTGTAATTTGTAGCTGTTTTTGTTCCCCAAAAATTGTTGACACACGTTTTCGAATGCAGTCCAGGCTCTTTTTTCTGTTGCATTTAATCGTCTTTTAAAGTCAACGTCCTCAAGAAGATCACGAATTTGAGGCTCCACAAAAATCACCTCTTAAATCTTTGATTCACTTAATCTGCGGAACTTCGTTTTCAAGTAGAAAAAACCTTCTCCTTCCTTGTCCATTGCTTTCAAAAAATTCTTCAGATGGCTGAACAATAGATAGAGGGTGGGGGAACAGTTAAGTTTAGGAGGACCTGGGGAAGCCCACCAGTAGGCAACAGTCACTTCTTTTGTGAATATTTGCTCTAAATTCCTAAAGCCTAATACTTATGCTCTCCCAACTTTTTCATTTTGTAATACATTATAAAAGATTAAAAATTAAATAGGTTTTTTAAGTTTTCAGTGATCAAAAAATTTTCAAAATGTCTAAAACACCTCATTTTTCGACCTAAAACTCAGCTTTGACAAAAAATGGTGCCTGATGGAGATTTTCTGACTTCGGATTCGTGTGTAAGCACACTTCAGAACATAATAAAACAACATTTTATTTGAAGGGAGGATTTTGATGCAGAACAGTATTATGCTTACTTTAAGAAAGAAATAGATCTATTGTGTCATTGAACGATATAACGGTATACAAAGATACTATGTTTTATGAACTAAAGATAGCCTTATTAACCATTAACTAACCTTATAACTTAGCAACCACTCTAGAACTAACATGGTAACTACTCTCTTTACATGCTTTAGTCTAGCAATACCATTTCCTCTCTATTCTCTCTCTTTTTAATCCATGCTAATTTCTATATTTTAGAGCTGGTATATACATATATAACAAAAGAGGGAAAGTCAAGGAAGTTTAAATTGCTGATAACGCGGAAGCAGTGATGAAACTTCCTTGCTACAAATTCAATTTACTTTTATTTATTGTTTTTTTGATGGTGTATATTTTTAAATGTTTTTATTATTCTCTTCAAAATGAAAATATATGAACAATTTACTTGAGTGCTAAAAAAAAGTGTATAGCCCATGAAAAAATATTAAAACTAGTTAACGTTAAATTAAAAGTTTTGTTTTAAGAGAATTATACTATTTACTATTTATTGATTATTTTTGTTGATTTTAACTCTCGGTTATTCTCTAACCAAGAGAATAATAAATGTATTTTTTTAACTTTTGCTACTTCATTACAGGTATTTATAATTATTATTTTGTCTATATGAACCACGATTGACTCCATTCTGGTTACCGAAATATTTAGAGTTAATCCTTGGATTGTAGATGGAAGGGCCAGCCTGAAGGGCAACTGACCACCTTCCCTTCCAAAGTTATAAATGAGATCTTGCCATGAATTATTTGCTGTCTGAGGCGCGGTGGAACCCTCGAGCTACGGTAAATCCTCCCAGACCCTTCCGACCCCACACGTCGGCTTGCCAAGCCAATCACAACCAATCACCGTTACCTATTTCCAGTAACTGTGATACAATGCGGTTATTTTCTGCTATCGTGGTATAGTAACGGTAATTTTTAAGTTCCTTCACATCTCCTAGGCACTTGATTTCTTTCTAGGTTTCTCCATGCACCATTCTTGAACAAATAAATCACCAAAAGTCAATACTAAATTAAAAGATTAAGACAGTTGCAGGATCTAAGATATTATCTATTTTTTGTTGTTGTTTTTTTATTGAGAGTTTCCCCAAAGTTGAGGTTTTCTCCAACCAAATTTTAGGATAACATTTTTTTCAAGGTCTTCCTGTCAAATGCATCTTCATTAATGCCATATACTGTCATGTCTTCCTTAACTTGGTACATCCTTGAAGTTCTTGGTCGGCCTCTTCTTCTTCTTCCTTCAGGGCACCAGTGCATGGTCATTTTGGGTATTCTTTTATTTTGAAAGGATGTAAACTGGATTGCATTATCTAATAATTCATTCACTCAATGAAAACCTATTTCCAGTCGGTTTTTGGCATATAACTTTATTATGTGGATACGTTTCGACTATTTGTCATTTACAATCCATCAAGAACTTCATTAACATCTCAGAAGAGTTATATGTCATCTTTTTTCTTTTTTTATTATTCATTGTCATTAGCTAAAATCTTTTCTTGGAGGTCCATTGTCCTCCATGGTCCTTATGTTAATCTTTTAATTAACAAAAGGACCATGTTAATATCTATATAATACGTATATAAGTACCTATTGCATTACACAAATGATATAAGGTACAATTACAAATTTTTTTTTATGTCACATGTGTCTAGACAAACTTAGCGTTAATGGACAAATAGCGGAATATTTTCAAAAACTTTTAAGAACTTGTTACATATTCACAATTTTAACATTATTAGAACAAATAAGAAATATGTACAGATTTTCGAGGTATATCCTCGAATTGTTGTCGTTATTTTGCTATCAATAAAAAAAAATAACAATTCCTAGAAGTCATATTTACTAACCTATTTAACATTTAAACAGATTACATGTATTGTTTTCGGTATTCAGGGTATGGAAGTGTAAAGGGTTCCGCATAATTTATCACAAATGTTTGTTGCTTAAAATTTGAAAGTTACAGTGGTAGGTATAAATATAATTTAAAAAAAATAATAATAATAAAAACAAGAAAGTTCTACTTGGCTACTTAAGATAATAAATAAACTGATTCAATTTATTTGTATTACTAATATTGTATATCTTCTATGCAGAATCGGATTGAAAAGTTTCATGTTTTACGACCCAGCACTAAAAGAGTTGCAGATGTTACCGACCTGAAAGATCTGAACTAGAACCTTCCGCCATCTGACGCATTCAACTTTACTATCCATTCGGTCCACGGCCTACTAAATTAAATTCTGTAATGTGAATAAAAGATATACAGATAAACTATGGTTCAAGGAGAGGTACAAATCGATCTCAATATAAGTACTGTGGTAGTACGGAGTCAGTAGACACACAGGACATATATTTCTTTTCCCGAAGCATAGTGTTTTTGGACCATACTTTCGAATTTATTACTAATCTGTTCAGTTGCAATTTGCGATAGAAGTACATGAAGTAGGTATAGCTATACTAATGGTGTTAATGTTACCCAGATGAAAAAATATATTATTGGGTATTAAATGTTTGAGGCTGATCGGTGTTGTCATCTTGTAAACAAATATTGCTTAGTCAGCTTGCCTGGAGGTCACCCACACACGTTGCTGCGAATTATGAACACCGTGGTGTAGTGGCAGACTTCCCAGCTCCATAACTAATCTCTTTAGGGCCCATTCACAACTGTCCTACCCACAGACGTAAACATGGGTTCAACGATCAAAGGATTATAGCTGCTAGAGGTCCGCAAGCGCACGAGGACATAGTAGCATGTTTACTTTATCTTGATACGTGTTATGAGTGGAAAGACAGTTTTGGATGGTAATGGATTATTCAATTATATAATATAACTTGGGTACTTGAGGAATTAATGTTTGTTAGAGGCCGAAATGGGACAACAAAGCCTTGATGAAATGGAGCCGCTGTGACGGGCATTGAGCTGAGGAGTCAAGTCTGTCAGCCACTCTGTCACGTCACCATCTGTATTCTATCCGTCGTGTCTCTCTCAGTTATCAGTGTCTGAATAATTATAATATTAATTATTCTATGATAAGAATTTTATTATTATAATAAAAATAATAGCACTGATTATTTAAAGCAGCCAGAGGCAATTGACATAAGTACTTTAATAATGATAATAAAGTTTTTAATTTTTTAGAGACGAGTCTCTAAGAAAATAAAATAAACCCAAAGATGAAGTTTAGTGTCTTGAATAAAATTTTTATGTGTAATAATTTATATTAAACTACTTATATGATTAAATGAAATATTTAATTTAATTAATTAATATAATAAAAATAACTTAGGGGTGACTTTTTAAAACATATTTTATTCTTCTAGAATTTTCTAAAATTTCTAGTATATGATATACTTATGATAGAATCAGATAGTATAGAACAATAATTTTATTCTGGAACGAGGTCTCGTAAGAATAAGAATAAGAGTTGTATAAAATTAATTTGTATTAGGTAATAAAGCATGTTTTGGAATGTCAAAGCTCCTGAAAAGTAAGCTCCTTAGCCTAAGGTCCAAGCTGACGATATATAAAACCGTGATTAGGCCAGTAGTGATATACGCTGGTGAAACCCTCACACTGAATAAATCCAGCGTGGAAAAGCTGAATAGATTCGAAAGAAGTGTTCTTCGGCAAATATTTGGCCCAGTTCGAGAAAACGACTAACTCAGGATCAGAAGGAACAAGGAGCTAAGTGAGTTATATGGAGACCTAATGATATCGAGCTTCATCAGGATGCAACGCATCAAGTGGCTGGGCCACTTATATAGGATGGGCGAAGAAAGAACAGCTAAAAAGCTGTATAAAGGAAATCCGGATGGAGTAAGACCTCGAGGAAGGCCCAAAGCTAGATGGAAGGATGCCGTCTGTGAAGATCTGAGGCTGTGTAAGGTCTCCATCACTCGAGCAGGCGATCGGGACGATTGGGGTAGAGCGGTTGAGCAGGCCAAGGACTTCTTTATGAGTCTGTCGCGCCAATAATATAATAATAAAATTAATTGAATATATATCTGGTCTAGGGGCTACATTTTAGAATTATACAGTATTTACATAAGTACTTGAAAATAAATATAAACTAAAAGGTATGTCCTGGTGAAGGAAAAAGGAAATAGAATAAAAATCTAAAATAACAAGAACTAATAAGAGATTAAAGAATACATAAATAAAAGCACGTAACATATTTAAGAAAAATAAAATCGTTATAAAAGAAAATTGGCAGTGTCATCCATTACGCCTGATGAATAAGAACTGTTAATTATAACTGATTGGAGATCATATGTTTGGAAATTTAGAAGTCTCCCTTCCCAAATGTAAACAACTACAAAACTGTTTTCAATTTGAAAACAACTCATGGTTTAGTAATATTCATCATGGTGGGTAAGTATTTTTCTGAGTGATACAACTATTTCAATAATCGATTTTAAAGAATTATTAAAGAATCGCCTATACAGGAACGAACCCTTTAACCTGATTCCCGAACCCGGATGATCCTAGCCAGGATTTGGAACCGATCCAGAACTAGATAAGAGTCAGGCTTAGCGCCCAACTCAAACAGATCTTATACAACATCTGATCTTCCTTCTTTACTCTTGTCCATAGTTCATATCGATCGTCTGGTGGGAAGGATACTCTCAACATTGTTGCCAACCAGAGATAATGTTTATGTACCCGCCACGTGAGCTAAAATATCAAGAGGCAAATTCTATTAATCTTGTAGGAACATAGGATATAGGTTTATTACTACACAAGCATTATAAATACAGTAAAATTGTATATTATTTTCATGTAAGCCGTACCATATTGCAAAGTATGCAGTTAAACTTCAACATATGTAACGAACGGTGTGTTTCACAACAGCCTCAAGATGTTATTGAGAGAGATCAATGTCTTACTAAACGAACTAATCTTTGAGATATTGTAATACCGAATGTATACCAATGAAACCTGGTAAATGCGTTTGCCATTATTATACCTGACTGGATGGAGTCCAGTTTACCAGAAGCTTAGCCAACAATCACAACCTCATCACATCCACGATATAACTTGGGGTTGAGTCATGAAGTAGGTTCGGATTAATATAGCTAACCATGAACTTTTTCACATTATAGGATATTCACAGCAGAGCGTACTGAATGTGATGTCAGTGCCTACGCCTCATCCACCAGGCACCAGAGGGGCTAAGATGTTCAGTTTTTAAAGATCGAAATTTTTATAAATCGTTATGGAGATTTTACTTATTTATATGCATTTGATTCTACTTATTATACCTATTTATTATAAGTTTTCTTTCCCTTGCCTTATGGTTCACACCTAAGTGAGCATCCGGGTGTGGTCTTCAAACAAGATTGTTCGTTCGAAATCTACAAATTCCTTCGCAAAACTGTCATTTCTATATTTTTCCAACACTTATTAAAATTACACATATTCTTCAAAGGGCATTATTAAATTACGTAAGGATGTGAGATGGAAACCTAAATTGGAGCAAAGAGGTCATCGCTGTTTAGGATAGGTAATCGAGATTTTTCGAAAGGGGTAATTGAGCTGTAGGTCACTTGAAGGGTGAAAGATCTGTAGAGAATTGAGAAACAGTTATTGTTCTTTTAATTATATATCTACACCACTACAGCTCGAATTTCATTCAAAGGTCATTGCGTCCATATCCCATCGCTTATATTTTTATTCTCTTCTAATTTCCATCTACCACCTTTTATTTACTTTTTTTTTTTATACTCTCGGTATAATATACTTTTTAAAAAAACTGCACATCATACAATTGCTCATTCCAAGTTTAAATGAGCGTATCTCCTATTCCATTCACATACTGTATCATATCATCACATGTCTTAGAATTATCTTTAACAAAAGTACGTATAAATCAATTCTTTTTAATTATTTGTGTATTTTTTATGACCTAGGCGATTCGAAAGTTTCCAACCGTAAGTAATATCTTATGTCATGTTCTCAAGAAAAACTACGAAAAAAAACTTTCACAATAGCCCTCGAACAACCTTGGGTTTACTACATGCTAAAGACTGTACTGTTTCTGTGGTAACTCTACAAAGACTGGATGAGCTGCAGGATCTTAAGTTCCTTCTACTGCATGTATGACATACTCTCAATACGTCCTATATATTAACAGCACATTTTCTTTAAAAAAATCGATTACCATCGAGGTATTTACTTTTTTAACATATATTTACATCACTACTTATATTGCATTACATTATAAGTGGCTGTCTTCAATTAACAACTTAACGACTTTGTATCCCCAGTCGGTACCAGCCTGACAAGAATGTAAGCGCTTAACTTTGATAATAGTGGCTCTGTGGTTAAATTGTTAATTGTTTTAGTTCCCCAGTTTAGGTTAGTTGGCTGTCAAGGGCAGTTAATGGTTGTCACATAGCTAGTTAGTTCGTAGCTTTTGGAAAAACTGATTATGTGTCTGCATAATTATTATGTTGTTTATTATAAATCCATATACAATTAACGTCCATATTAAATTAATTGACAACTTTAATTGGCATCAATCTTGCTCAACTCATTCGCTCTAAATTACAGTTAGTCATAAAAAGTAATTAAAAAAAAAGTCAGGCCAGTTAAATTTTCTAAGTTTTTGAAGGTTACAGTTTTTAAAACAAAAAGAAACGATAACATCCTCTATGGTATCATATTAATATTATAGAAAATAATTAAAATATGGATTTCTGCATTTATTATCTTAACCTGGATCCAAAGAGAGTTAAAATCCAGATATGCTGTTGCCGCGTGACCTGGATGAAAAGATCAATTTTTTTTTTTATGGATTTTTAAAAAATGTTGAAAGAATTAAATTTAGAAATTCATAGTGTTAGATTTGTTCAAATACTTTAAAAATGATTACAGACTTCCATACAAAATCACCTCGTACCCAATATTCCACTCCTTCTTTATCCAAACCATATCTTGGCGTTCTTCTTCAAATTAAATCTTTTACAACCAATTAATATTTAATTCCACTACTTATATTTTATATCACTAATTTATAAATATATTGCAGGTGGGTTTCTATTATTTAATAGAAACTTTTTACACTCCACAAACATTAATCTACCAACAGGTAAGGAAAATATATATAAAAATAAAATAAAAATTCAGAAAAATGAAAACAATAAATAAAGCAATGTACAATATAAAACGATATATATAGAATGAAAATATAAGGAATACAGTATCCTTACCTTAAATCAACTCGTTGGAGGACGTTTCTTCGAAATAATCGATATTGGTAATAATTTCTGTATTCGGTAAATATTTCGGTATGTTTAATGCAATATGTTACCTGACCAATTATAGATTATCACCTCCCTCCAGAACCGTTGTCCTAGAAACTGTACAGTTTCTACAACTTAACGAACCCTAGACCCCTCACGGGTTGTAGTGGTATAGGTTTTATATCTATTTTATACGTAAGATAACAGCAGTGTAATATATATTTACGACACAAATAACAATGACTTGTTACTTCTTAAAAAGATTAACAACATAAATGCGAAGGAATTGAAGGGGTTGGGAGAGAGAGCATGATGGCATTTTCCAGCCAGGCCTAAGTAACATTTCCAGGTTATTCTTTATTAAAGCTATACTATAATTCTATATATTTAGTAAACATCAGAAACTTTTTTTATAATAGAGGGACCTTTAAACATTGATCCATCTTGATTTTTACCTACAACTAATATTAATAAAATAAATTGAAAATACTATGGGTTACCCGTACTTCATCTCGGAGGCACCTGACTTGGAACAAAATTTCGTGCTTGAAAGGAAGCAAATTTTAATATTTATTATTTTTATTTAATTTTAGAACTAACAATACGTCTACAATACTATCTCATCCCATATGCTCAATTTTATATAATAACTATCTGATCCGGTCACGCGTTGTTGTGGAATATGGATGGATGGAAAATGGATTTTGAATTTTAAAGAAATGGTGAAAGAAAGAAAAAAATTAATTAAATAGATTTTTCATTTTTCAAATTCTTAACTGATAAAATATAAACATTTGTTTAATGAATGAGGTATATAATGGTTGATTTGTAATTATTGCTAATAATATTATTTTAAATTATAAGCATTTAATTGAGCGCTAATCGATGCCCAATATTTTATTTTGAAGAGAAAAGATTTGTCAATTTGTAAGACAATCTTAAGTTGAACAAAGTTACATATCTGTGCCATAATAAAGCAAATTGTCATGCTAACTAACAGGGTTATTCGAGCCAATACGGGCAATTATCACCTAAAGGTTAAGGCAGCTGCAGGCTGCACTCAAGGCTGGGTTCTTTCACCGCTTCTCTGGAACCTGGTAGTGGACGAACTACTACACCTCCTGAATGAGGGGGGTTTCCAAGGGATAGCCTAAGCAGATGACATAGCAATTATCATCAAGGGTTCTGTTCAGCAAACTATTTCAGAGCTGATGACAACGGCACTGGTGGCAAGATGGTGCTCGAATGTAGGATTGAACATCAATCCTAATAAAACGGTTATAGTACATTTTACCAACAAAAGGGCACTGAGGGAGATCACCCCCCCCCCCTAGGATGAAAGGGAAGAGCTTACAATTTAGCAAGAAGGTTAAATACCTGGGAGTTATATTGGAGCTAACTTATAGAACTAAACTGGAACGAACATATAGATTATGTTACCAAGAAAGCCACTAAAATTCTGTGGACTTGTAAGAGCCTTTGCGGCAACAGGTGAGGAATTAACCCCAAGATGGCTCGTTGGATGTACACGGCAATAGTCAGACCCGGGCTAACCTATGGCTCAATACCCTGGTGGCACAGAGCTGCCATCCATCAAAATAGATCAAGGTTAGAGAACGTGCAGCGGCTTGGGAGCATCATGATCACTGTGCCATGTGAACCACCCCTGCCGTGGTGCTATACTTGACCTAACACCTCTAGACACTCTAATTGAAGCAGAGGCATTGAAGACAGCCTACAGGCTACTGAAAATAGGAGGGATTGAGAAACCCACTAACGACTTCGGACACAGAACTGTCTTTGACACGATTGAGCAAAATGCAAAGTTAAAAAAAGCACTCGGACTTGATGCTAAACAAATATAACTTTGACAAAAATTCCGCACAGGCGATTTGTAAAAGCAAGAATGGCTGCTTCAACCCACCCAATGGTCTAAATGTGTACACGGATGGATCCAAAGGGGAGCATGGTGGTGTCTCGGGATTCTGTGTTAGAGGCTGCTAGCCCTGGGAACGACACCTACTGTTTTCCAAGCGGAAATATGGGCAATACTTGCAGGTGCCTTCGCTATGAAGGACCACAAGAATAAGGTAACTCATTTTCTTACTGACAGTCAGGCTGCATGCAATGCATTACGAAATGGTGTAACAAAATCCAGACTAGTGGAGGAATGCTGCATAAGGCTTGATGAACTAGCTGTGATACTTTCTATAAAGGATCCCAATGACAATCTTTCTGATAAAATCAAGAAAGAAGCCGCTCATATGTCGAGAACCGACCTCAAAAGTATGTTTGAAACCATCACTGGGCACTGTAAACTCAGGAAACATGTGCATCGCTTTGGTATTGAACGAGAACCTCGGTGCAGATGGTGCGCAGAGGAGGATGAAACTCCCTGGCACGTTCTCTTTGAATGCAAAGCACTAAGTCGAAAGAGAACATTTGACCTTGGCCCTGGTGGTCACAAGGAATTTCAAGAACTGAGCTTTAACGACTATCTAAAATTTCTCAAAAGTCTAGACCTAGGCTAGGGATTGTTAGGACTCGAGCACAATGGGCCTTTTCAGGCCGAAGTGCTAGGTAACATATAATAATAAAAATAATACATATCTGTGCGAAATTTCATTAGAATCGGTCCGGTAGTTTCGGATATTAGCCCGGACAAACATCGTGACACAAGATTTTTATATATTAAGATTTATTTAACTATATATTGATAAAAATTGATATTTTCGACACAACTGAGAGAGAATGATTTGGGAAATGACTTTGGTTGCCGGCTACAGAGTCACGTATGGCAAATAAATCAGGAACTTGCTTCGGCCGTTGAAGGAATCCTTAATCTCTTTGTCTTGTAATTGATTTCTAGATTTCTAGTACTCTAAAAGTACTTTCTGCAATATATCTCTGATATCGCTTCTTTGAACTCCTGTTAAATTATAAATAGCTGATACAAGAAACGATTCTGAATTAAGTTGAAGAATATCGATTACTACTACATTATCGCACTAATATTTAAAGCTACAGTCCATTTTTTGGTAGTAATCACGACATGAGAAAATTAGACACAATCTCTACCATATTTTAGTAAAATGGTCTTGTTGGTTCCAAGATGACTTAGCTGTAATGAACTTTATCCCGAAAAAAAATATAAAAAATTGGTGTAAAGAATATTTTATTTGTGCTTAGTTTGAAAATTAAATTAGAAGTGATCGGCTTTAACGATACATCCACAATTCTGGAAATCCCAGTTTATGTGAAAAGGCAAATACAAATAAATGAATGGTTTTCTATAAGTACTAGTCCAAAATGTATCTTTAATCTCCACCTTTGTAGCAAGCAATTGTAATATGTTGTATCGATTATTTGGTCTCTGGAAAAAGAATAATTTATAATGTATCGGTATTATAAAGAGTGCACAAAAGAAAAACGGTGCTTTTCTCATTAAAACGGTTAAATTTATTTTTTCTCTTATCAGACCTTTCACCCAGAAATGGTTGGTTCCATTTTAATTGTGTATTTTTTTTGTCTTGTAGGATTTTGGTCTGCTCTGTATGTGAAACATATCGAGCATCCTGTTCACATTGGTGGTTCAGCATTAGCCTCAGGAAATAAATGGAAAACGATGAGACGGAATATTTGATTTGCCAATATTCGAAAAAGACTTATTCACTACTACTCATATTAGAAACCAAAGTTTCGAACCACATTACATGTCTTCATCAGGGCTTCAAAGTCACAGCTGTTAACACCCCGAGTATTTTACACCTCCGCCTGGACCATTTTCTTTTCCCTGGACCATTTATAGGGTTAAGTAATTATTCAATTATCAATATTTTCACTTTAGAAACGGTTTTACATCCTATACCGCTTAGCCCAGATTAAAACATGTTAAAAATGCATAGAATTAATAATTAATTTTTCAATAGTCTTAGATTTTTTCTAAAATATATTGTTAAAAACCAAGGTGTTTCAAAAACAACGAAATACTGATAACAAAAAATTTTTTAGCTGTAAAATAAGTTCGGATCAAACGTATGTGGAGTTCAGCGTACGTCAAACATAGCGCTCAAAACGATCTCCTGTTTTCTGTATAACGAAACCCATTTATTTTCACAAAAATTCTTATTTTTCTCGACTATTTGTTGACATTGACGCTGTCAGTTTTGAAATGCAATCGAGTACGCTGTCAGTCAACATCTATTCTCCTTTAGGAACACTAACTATACGTCCCATCAAAATTTTAACCCTAAACTCTATCGTTAAATGAAAAGTCAATTTAAATTTAAATTTAAAATTTCATGTATCAAGCAACGCGGCTTTCAACTGACTGACAGGATAACGAGTATTCACGTGTTAGATTTAACTTAAAAGGTCGTCTAGCCATAATTTTTTTTTTTTTTTAATGAACTCGAATAAAAAATTGGTAGCATAACTTCTTGACCTAACATTTACATAAAATCAATGATATATATAATGCATATTAACTATCCTATATGTTATGATAATGAACCGAGGTATATTACAATACGATTAATGTGTACATTACGGTCTTGCATCATTTGTTTCATACAGATGAAATTGTTCTATGTATTTCTTATTAAATATCTAAACAATATTTAAATTCTTAAAAAAAACAGTTTATATTGGGGAAACACTGATTCCTGTAGAACATATCCGGTACTTAGGACTACACCTTGACACAAGTTTAACTTGTAATCCTCATACTAGACTGAAACGACAAGAAACAGCACGCCGTTCAATCCTTACAACCCAAAATCCTTCGTAAAATCCTCAATGCTCGTTACTTTGTTACGAACAAAGTAATGCATAATGACCTTAATGTCCCATTTGTTGCTGATCTGGCCCGAATCCGATATCAATCTTTTCATGACAAACTTCATTCCAACTCAAACCTACTTCTTTCAAACCAACCCACCTCTTAAATTCCTGATAATCCTCCTAGGCGTCTGACAATAAGATGGCCTCGTGATCTACTAAGTTGAACTTGCTATTTGAGTACTACCACTGGGTAGTTTCTCTACTTGTCATTCCATGTCAATGTATACATTCATTCTATTTACTTGTTGTATTAATATAATATTGATGTAAATTACATTGAATAAAGTATTAAATAAACATTGGGGAAAATATATAAATGTTTATACATGTATATGTACATCTTTGAGTGTGAATGAGTTCTAGTGTGATCCGGAACCAAGAAGTTTGGATCTGGACACGAGAACTCTGTTCTCTATTGGGTTATTGCTTCAATGAAATGATTGCCTCTCTTCTATTGACTGTTAACTGGTCACTGTCTACTATAATCTAGTCCGTATATCTGTTTATACTATATATTTAAAATATTCACATCAAAGATAGTTTATTTTTATAAATTGAAAAGATAAGTAAATAACATTTTTACCAAGCAGTTTACATATATGTATTTTAACGAGATACCTCCCTCAACTGTACTCCATTAAATGTTTAATCTTTAAGGTCAGACCTCAAACTACCCCCTAGTTTCAGGTAAGTCTCATATTATGATTTTAATTACAGCATACCAAATATATATAAAACAATTAGTAAATATTATTAACCGTTTAATAATGTATCTATAATGTGTAGCTCCGTGTGTAGAGTATTAAGCTGCTATACAGAAGGTTCCGGATTCAAATGCAGCTGTGGAAGATGGACCCCTGGGACTCACCCAGCCTCTTCAGGCAGTTGGTCGTGACCTAGGATCTTAGGATCACCTCTCTGCACAACTGTTGTCCTAAAACTGTACAGTCTCTTACATGTACTGAAAACAAGCCCCTTCATGGGTTGTAGTGGAACAGGTTTTTTTTATAAGTTATAGAAAGTGTGTCCTACTCTTACAGCTTTGCTGTTTAATACCAACACCAAAATTGTTAGCTATATTCTTTTTTAACATTTCTCTGATTAAGATACACCTTTTCCTTTAGTTTAAACTTTTTTAGGAAATTTAATTATTATTTAAGTGAGTAACTAAATACTATAGCTCTCGATGTAATAAAAAATTAGACGATGGAGAATCGGTTTTGATATTAAAATATCCATATTAATTTATAGAGTATAACAAAAGTTCAATAATCTAATACTATGCTAATTTCCTTATAAATAAGCTAACGCTGATACCGATCCAATAACTTTTTAAAGTCAATAACTGTTGAAAGGAACAGACGCTCTTGGATCATCGGAGCTCTGAAATGGATTGATTCGTTTTAAGCTATTTATTGAAATTTTAACCCGGTTAAATAAATTTCCTTACCTGGTAACACCAGGATATTAATACTAAAAGAGCGGACTGTGGCTTTATGATTTTAATGATCACTAAGTAACTGTATCGCAAATTAGTGGTGGTATTTCAAATTGTTCATTGATACTACCATGTTAAATTAATTATATTTAAATCACGTTACTATGTGGATACGTTAAGATCATTACAATTCCAAAATTATCAAAATTAGTCATAAAATAGTCTTTTTTATATACAATTAATAAGGATTGAACATATGTTATGAGGAAAATAAGATATCGCGAGACACTCAGCGTTAAGCTGCTTTTGACCCCTTAACGAACGAGCACTCGAGAACGGCCGACGGAGAGGAAGTGGCACTTAAAGGAACCCGAAGGATGAGGAAGGAACCAACTCGGCGAAAGGAACTTTTCCCAAGCACACGAAGGAAAGAGGAAGAAGGAAAATTGATTTAGTGATTGCCTTCGCTGCGCTCAAGCTCAACTCCTTATACAATACTAATTCTATTTCCATGTTCACATATACTATATATTGACTTATTAATAATTAATAACATATAAATAGTTTATTTTGAGCCAAAAATATATAAATTATATCAAAATAAAAGAAGAGATATACGAAGGAAAAAAAAATTATTCCTAAAAGGTAACGAAAGATAACAAAAATATGATGTAATATAAATATATATTTTAATTCTGATATATTAAGTTCAATACTTCGATATTGAGCACCATCTAATATAAATGGTGTTTCAGGGTTACGTAGCCAAACTGAAAATTTAAACTTAGGACCTCGAAACAAGAAAAAATTCCTATGGAGGCAAGGAAGATGCCTAAATAATTCATAACAATGAAAATCTTTAGGCGTGAACCTTAAAGATCTCCTAAATAAAGTGGACATACCTCCATAGGAAATGTTTTTCTTGTTATGAGGTCCTTAGTTCAAATTTTCAGTTTGGCTACTTAACCCTGAAACACCCTGTATATTGTAATTTCTGTATATTGTGAAAAAAATTACTTGATTACCGGATTAAATATTTATTCCTTATATAATTTGCTACAATTCTCAAAAATTGCATGCTATATTGTATATATTGTAGAAAAAATAATTGTTGTATAGTCAGAGCAATATTTTTTATTCTAAAAGTCGAAGTTTCGGTCCCAAATTTTGATCCATCAACAAGGTTGAAATTAAATCGGTAAAATTATTGAAATACAATTAATAAAAATGAGAGAAAACTCAATAAGAGGCAAAAATTATAAGAAGGATGCAATTGGAAAAATGACAAAAAAATCCTTGTCAGTTGTTTGTTGAGTGTTTTGGAGCAAGGTTGCTGTATCTATATGATAAGTCTTTTTGGACTGATGGAGTGAGACGTGCTGCTGGTTTTTTTTTTTTTTTTTATATTCTTGTGACGTGTGTAATGATACCGAAATTGGCGAAACGTCAACTAGTTGTTTTTGTTCCAGTATTTTTGAGATTTATGACTTTGTTTTGAGGAGTTTTCTTATTGCATCTTATTAAATTTAATATAAATAAGGATTAAATAACACAAGGAATTAAAATTATAATATATCGATACTTCTTTATTTAATTATAATGAATATCACTATATATTGATGTAGTCAATATCACTCCTCCAATGTCAATTTAATAATCTTTTCCTTCTTGAATTTTGTTTAATCACTTTAAGTCTCTTCCACTCCTGTTACTTTTGAAGTATGATCTTCTTTTCTTTTTTTTTTTTGTATTTCCAAGTTTAATTGAATCTAGTGTTGCAGTTAATGATCTTTAACTACCAATTACTCTATTCTTCTATTTTCATTATTAAATTAATCTGTGACCTTTGTAATTCAATGTTGCTTTTATTTTACTGTTATTGGTGGTATCCATTACTGTTATTTAGCCAGGATTCATATACAACAGGTTGGCACAACATCTCTGTGTGTGGCACGCCTTCGAGTGGTGCTGCCACATGCGTCGTCTCTACGGCCCATGTCGCGCTGTCCGGCAACACACTCCCTAGCGTGATCCGATTTAAGGACACTACCAGGCAGGGAGTTTGACTGGGGCGGTAAATCTGTCAAATAATAACGCAGGTGTCCTATGGTCAGCTCAGCAAGGACAGAAACATCGCGTAGAGCAAAAGGGCAAATGTATCCCTTTGCTCAGTGCGCATAGGGACTGCGAAAGCACGGTCCATCGTCCTTTTGGCTTGAAGAGTTTTCAGCTCAGAAGAGGTGTGATATAAGTTACCACACCCCACCGTTATACAAATTTTATCTATTCTAATTTTACAATTACAATAAATGACCATATAAAACAGTACTGATCTGCAATAATCGCTTAATAAACGCTTGGCTAATGCGTTTGCGAATGATGTAGTAATTACTGGAAGTACCAATGCGCTACTTGGAGCATTCGAAGAATTTAAATAGCCAAGGAAAGACTTACTTGATACTTGATAAACTAAATATATGGTATTCAGTAAAGAAGAAAGATGTAACCGGTTAATCGAGGGGTCTGAATAACTCATCGAGAGAATTCCGCATTTTAAGTACCTAGGCACTGTTATCACCGAGGGGGTATCATGGATGAAATCAAGGCAAGAACAACAGCTGGTAATAGATGACATTAGTCATTAATGAAAATTCTTCGAAATCGGGATAAATCCAAAGTCCTCAAAATAAGAGTGTACCGGAAGCTCTTGCAACTAGTGGAAATGTATAGAAGCGAGATCTGGACGATGATCCTGACTGATGAAAGAGTATAAAATATGAGGGAGAGGAAAATTCATCAGATAATTTTTATAATATAAATATGGTCATGTGGAAATAGGAGAGCGGTGGCGGATGAACTGCAATCAGGAAATAAGAAACCTCTATGAGACAGCGGAAATTGTTTACATAATAAAAAGGCCGAAATAAGATGGCTGGGGCATGTCCGAAGAATGGAGCGTTGTAAGGTGCCTAAAATGATGAAGGAGGAGCATCCGGGTGGAAGAAGAAGCAGAGATATAGCTGTTCTTTGTTAGCTCCACGGTGTTGAATACGACACTCGGGCGTAGGGTGTCTAGAGATGGTGAAGAGCCGCCGAAGATAGGTCTGTGTTTTGTTTTTTTTTAGAAAGAAATTCAGGTTTGTTTTTATGTACTCGATTTTTATTCATTTTCCGAAACAGCTTAGATTCTCGTGTATAAGATTATTATAAAAAAATTCACTCAGACCTGAAAAACTGAAAACTCAGCAAGCAATTTTTAATTTTATATTTTACCCTAAGCAGTAAGGAAAATCCCACAACTTGTAGTGAATAAACCGGAGTTTTTTAATTAACATTTGTTAACTTTAAAAAACTAAAATTTTAAAATTAAATTTATAAAATATAATTTTCATTTTCTTTGATAATATTTTTCAATTACTAATTCTGATTATTTTTTCTTGCCCACTATTTATTTTCATTGGTCAAGCAAATAAAAATGTTGAGTGTAATAAATTTGGAAGAACTAATGATTTTTAGAACTGTTTTCTTTCCCGACTGGTTTTCTCACTTCTCTATCGAGAGAAAGGATGATAAAATGGATAATAAAAAAATGCTGTTTCTAAACCAGTTAGCAATGCTCTAAGGAAAGGAAAAAATATTGATATGCTATATATTCAATGAATTATTATTGCAAAAGGATCATTATAAAACAATATTGATGATTATAAAAGATAAAGTATTGGTATTAGAAATAACATTGCGCTTCTGCTAAATGCTCACGGTTTCCTTTTATGGTTAATGACGTAGCTAAAAGGATCCTACTACAAAGGACTTAGTAATTATCCTTGGAATAATAGATGACTTATCAATCTATTACTACATCTCGGCTATAAGTACATACAGCCCTATGGCTGATTCTAACTAATGACTGCATCGAAAGCCTTACATCATCACGCCTATTCTATGCCCTACCGCAATCTAATGGCTCTTTGTGCAGGAAATGCACCAGGAGACCTTCGCACATTGAGGACAGAAATAAAATTGTTAAGGTAGTAGTCATCATCGATTTATGATCAGATTATATAGGCGCTTGTTTTTGTTTATTGATGTTGTTGGTGTCTAGTTATGTTCAATGACTACAGCAAGGCTGCGTATTTAAAATACGAAAATACAAAACCGAAATTAAATCTCAGAAACATTAATGCGAAGCCTATGTTATCAAAGTACTGTCCTAACATCTTAATACCCTAGAGATGAAATAGAAAAGATATCAATGTTGAAGCGCAGTCGCGCTATTCACCACTATTTACTCAACTTTCAGTTACCTCTTTTCTTGAAAACTTTATTTTAACTTTCTTTTCTATTTTTACAGACAGTTAATTATTTTTAAGTTAACAGAATTAAAGGTGCATAGGTGGAAATCATTTTTCAAAATCGGAATCCATCGTCCGCTCAGACAACTGCAATAATGATAATACCAAACTGGTATCGAAGGCTATTTAAGTGTATATTCCAATAACGAGTTTCATCCAAATGGTTAAAATTGTTTTCTTAAAAAAAACACATCCGACATGGTCAAAAGGCGCACATCCGCCATTTAAAAGCTGCTTTAACATCCTAATTTTTTTGGGGGGTTTCTTTTTTTAACTTGGCTTACCCTACACACGCAGATTGGCCATTTTTGGAGATTTCGTTATATCGGCTCAAGAAACGGGTTGCATATGAAAAGCTTATACTTTCTCTGTCAGGTATACATTTTATGTTTAAGAAATTGAAAATAAATGAAAAAATAAATGTTGGGTAAAGTAAAAATAACATCATACAAATATTAATCACGGCAGGAAATTTCACGTTTGGTTCTATATTTATAAAGACCGATAATTTGTAGCTTTGGTGGCAGATTTTTTAAGAGAAATTTCTCGAAAGAACAAACGGTGTTCTGTATTGTACACAAAATCGTTTTTACGATTGGTTTCGTGTGTAAATAAGCGTTTTGCCTCCGAGGGTACAATATCGATTCTTAAGGAAATTATAACAGTTTAGTCCTTTTATACAGTCTTTATGTTATCTCTTTCTTTAATTTAACACATTTTTCTCCTCTTGAAAGTAGTTTGGGCTTCATAAGATTTTTTTTTAATTAAAATTAATGTAATATTGAAATTTAATAAAACCTCTGTGTAATGAAATAATTCTTTAACAAAGTAATTACAAAAAAATTTTAATATTACAAGAACATCTTACGGAATAACATTGCAAAATAAGATATATCGTTTAACATACGCTCTACCACTGAGCCACTCCGCTACCTACTGTCCCAATAAATGAGAACATAATTAACAAAGAACATATGAATAAGAATTATTTACACAACGCGAGGTTTTTAACCTTGAATGAATAAAATAATTGTTGATAATAAGCATAAAAAATAAAACTAATTAAAATAATAATACTAATTTAGAAGGTCAAATGATCGTAAACATGTTGAATATGTAATGATGATGAACTGCCAATGACCTAGCGATGAGGAAATGTCGTTGCAGGGCCAATCATATTCGAATCTACTTTTACGATTGCCATTCCAAGAGACCTTTCCCTGTGCCCTTTTCAGCTCTTAGTCACACCTTCCATTACCTGAAAAGATGACATTTTCACAAGAAAGGTGTAATAAATGGTATCATAATTTAATAAAAAGCAATTCCAACGATTCCACGTGATGTAATTACTATCAATAAAAATGAAAAAAATATATAAATGTGACATAAAATACAACTATCAGAACATAATTGGAAAACTCCAACGAACAAAAACTGAAGTCTCTTAAATACTGGAAATTCATTTTTGGCATTATATTTTAGACTACTCTTTTGATCTCGTTTCTATTCCTGACATACTCTTCTGAGTAAGTGTGTGATTTTGTTCTGTCATATGTTTTCCAGGCCTCCTTCTTGAGCTTCAATGCTCTTCTAATCTCATCATTTCACCATTTTGTTATCTTGGTGGAAGGCCTTATTTTTTGGGTATCACATACTTCGCATGCAGTATTGAGTATGCACTTCTTTATATCACTCCAAAGAATATCCAGCCCACTGTCTCCATTTACTTCCTGGAGGCGTCTCTCAAGCAATGACCTGTATTCTTCCTGTTTTGTTTTCATCTTCAGCTTGCTCACATCTATCCGACTGTATACTTTACTAAACTTCTTTTAAATTGAGTCAAATCCGCAAAAATGAAGACCTGGGAGGAGTTTGGCCGAGAGCTAGAGCAAAAGTATAGGGAAAACATAAGGAAGTTCTTGCATATCACCTAGGCTTTGAGAGGTAGAAGTCAAAGCCAGTCAGGAATATTAAGGATGCACAAGGGAGGATGATGACCGAGGAAAAGAAAGTGCTAGCAGTCTAGAGGCAGTTCTTCCAGGAAAAATTTAGCATGGAGGAACGCAGATATAACAACTTTTGGGACGACCGAAGAAGAGGGATAATGGATGACGTCTACCCAGATGACAAGGATAATGAAATTGAGGAGGATGAGGTGGCATTAGCTGTTGAGAAAAGCAAGGAAAAGCTCCAGGGCCAGACGGTATAGCCCCAGCACTCATTAAATATGAGGAAAATTTTTGCTAGAGTTTGGGACTCGAAGCAACTACCACAAGAATGGGAGAATAATATCATAGTCCCTATACACAAGAAGAGGATCCAAAGCGAATTTGGGAACTATAGGCCGATTTGTCAATCCTCAGTCGTATACAAGATATATACAAGAATATTAGAACAGAGGCTGAGGCATTTAATAGAACAACCTTTGGTAGAGGAGCAGGCCGCTTTCAGACCTGGTAGACAGACCCAGGACCACATATTCTCACTCAGTATGATAGTAGAAAATCCATGGTATCGTGGCAAGGTATTGTATCATTTCTGAATCTGAGAGCGGCCTTTGGTTCTGAGGCAAGAGATTTGGGACGCGCTGATTAATAGCAGGTTGCCAGCAAATCTAGTGAGTGCCATAAAATTGGTGTATCAGGACCCAAAGGATATAGTGTGGCTCAATGGTAAGACATCCCAACCTTTTCACTTCTATAGTAGGGGGACAGCCTTAGTCCTTTACTTTTTGTCCTTCTCATGGATGTGGTATGGAAGGTATGTAAAAGAAGAACTCCAAGAGCTGTGGTGGAATACTGGAATCCAACTCCAGTGCTACCCCAGGCTATGATATATGCAAATGACATTTTTACTGATTGAGGATTCTCAGGAGGCTCTCCAGACATCACTAAATGAATAGCATGAGGAACTCCAGCTAAGAGGATTGCACATAAATCCAGCTAAAAGCAAAATTATGTGTAGGAAGGGAAAACTTGGAGCCAAGGATATTATGTGATGGCAAACACCTAGAAATAGCGGACACCTACTCATAACTGGGGACAGTCATGAGCAAAGATGGTAAAATAGACCAGGAGATTCTAAAACGGGTGATAAAGACCAATGGACTGTACTACAAGAAATCCAAAACTATCATCGGAAAACATGAAGTAAGCAGAGATGGCAAAATTAGGACATTTAAATCGGTTTTCCTTCCAGTGATTTTCTATGGATCTGAAAGTTGGACAACCCTCGATAAACATGCAAACAGGATGGCAGCGGCTGAAATGAGATTCCTCCGAAGGATAGTTGGCAAAAACAGGAGGGACTTTATAAGAAATGACAGGATTTGCGAGGATTTGGTAGTAAGATCAGTGCAGGACATCCTGGAAGAGCGGTAATTAAAATGGTTTGGGCATGTCTGCAGATTGAGTGATACCCGAAAGGCCAGGTGGTTATTTGAAGCTATACCGGAAGGAAGACGCCCTCGTGGTAGACCCAGATGTAAGTACTCCGACTACATTGGGAAACTGGCTGTAGCAAGAGGACTCACCACTCCGGAGATGAGAAGTATTGCAAGGGACAGAGACCAAGGAGCTCTGTGGATCGAGATGGCAACTCCACGCTTAGAAGCGCACAGGAATTAGAGGAAGCAGAAGAAGAAGTTATATTTTTATTGAATGTCTTGAAGTGAGGTTACTGTCTCTGATTGATGAGTCTGTTTGAACTTTTAATCTGAGATATTCTGCATGTTTTTTTCACGGATATTAATTTTTATTTTAGTGTAAGTCCTTAAGTTGCCTGAATTGTCGAAAAGTTGACTATTTAGTTTTTTTTCAGCATTTTAGAGAGTTGTTTTATTTAGTTTTCCGATTGCATTCTAGTAAATATTGCATAACTAATAAGTATAAGTATTAGTTAATCCTAAGAAATAAATGCATTTTAAGAGCAGGATGCATGAAGTACTTTATGAAGTATTTTAAACTACCTACCATTGGAAACAATATTGTGAGATAAATTTCTATGGAAGGTGTTTTGAGCAATCTAGGTTTATGGGATCAGACTAGGAGAAAGAAGTAAACAAGCAAATGTTTTCCTAGCATCCCCCATTTTTATTTTATCAGCCTATATAGTGTCATGCAAAGAGAGCAGAATAAAAACAAATTACATTACTGAAAACATTTTAAATGAATTATAAAAATATAAAAAGAGAAATATTCAAAATTATTCAAGAAAAATATAAAAATATTAGATTACAATAGGTGATATTTTTACTTAAAAGGTTTAATAAATGGTATCTTAATTTAATCATGAGCTTTGGGGCTCTACTAAACCATCCAATTCATCTCGTATCCAATCCTTGCAATCCAAAATCCTTCGTAAAATCCTCAATGCTCCTTATTATGTCACAAACAAACTCATCCATCATGATCTTAATATCCCATATGTTACTGATTTGGCCCAAACTAGATACCTATCCTTCCATAACAAGCTCCATACGCACTTGAATCCGCTAGTCTCTCAGCTTGCTTCCCATACTATTCCTGATAACCCTCCGAGGCGCCTGAAAAGAAGATGGCCTCGAGATCATCTACTATAGAACTTTATTGGAGTGCTATCGATGGGTAGTTTCTCCACAAGTGTTTTCATGTCATATTCTACATTTTTGCACATTTACTTGATATAATACCATTATAGTTGTAAATATCATTGAATTAAATAAAAAAAAAAAAAAAAAAAAAAAAAAATTTAATCATCACATGGCGCTATGGTCCACCTTGGCCTACTCAACAATTTTCCTCCACATTGGCCGATCTTCCGCTGCCCCTGCTATCATTAATCTTTCCAATAGTAGTATTGATCACACATTGTAGATTGAACATAGGAGTGTTATCCCTCTATAAATGGCATTCTAATTTACTCTCCTTCTTATGTATTGTCATAATAATGGTCTCGTGCTATTCCTTCTTTATTCCATATTTCCTGAATTAGTTCATAAATCACGATTCAACAGGTCACCACCATATTTAAGCATTTCAGCAGGAATCCTGGTACCTTGTTATTTTTTAATTTTACAACAACTTCTTCTGGATCTGGTCTTGATCATTGGGATTTCTTGAGAATTTTCTGTTCTGGAGTTAAGCAAATCGCTGAGATATTGTCTCCATCTTTCGTCTATATCTACGTTATCTCCCAGTATTGTGCCATACCTATCTTTATCGTAATATAATAAAGAGTAATAATTATATAATAAGTCTTAGCGAACCCGAAGGCTCGATGCAGATACCACTAATCTCTGTTTACAAACTTATGTGTCACGGACCATTACCCAAACCCAAATCCGTCAGATCACTCATAACGCAATTTTCCCACCTACGCCTTGGTCTACCCCTCGGACGCTTCCCATACGGCACAGGGCTTATTAACATCTTAGAAATTCGTTCGTTACTAAGCCCAGCACCCCTCATCAGCAGGTATCACCCCTTTTCGGACTGAATATTCTAGGCAACACCTTATTTTCGAATACCTTAAGACGTTGTTCATCCTTCAGCGTTAGCGGCCAAGTTTCCTATCAGTAAAGAAGAGTGGGAAGGATGACGGTTTTATAAATTCTTATTTTTATATTTCGGGACAAAAGATGGGTGCTTAGTAATACCGAGATCGAATAAGCATTTCCTATCTTTAATCGCGCCTTTATGTTTTCTTGAATTTCATTTTTTCTAGTTGCCATAGACCCTTAGTACTCAAACTTCCCCACATGCTCGAACTTATTCCCTCATACAACGATATCCCCAAAAGATATCCCCTTTTCTACTCGTAACCATATAGTTAGTCTTATCCCCATTTACTTCCAGCCCTATTTCCTTATCTGTATTTATCAACGTTTAATAATGAATAAGAAATAAAATATTGATATATATACTTCTTTAATTACTTAATTATAAGAAATAAATGCATTTTGGGAGCAAATACTGATTGAAGTATGATATATTGCTTGGAACTGTTTAGTCTATATTAATTATATTCTGTCGTGTTACGAGTAGTAACGCAGTTGAAGCAGTAGTGAATGTAGACTAGTTTTAATGGATTAAAGGGATTTAACAAAAATAAATCATGTTATCATTTGCTATCATAATTGTAAATCATCAACTCGTTTTATTATATATTTTGTTTGTTCTTTACCAGCATTTTAAGCTTTCCTATTCCAATCCGGGCTGGATTCAAACCCATGATCTTCAGCACATTAGCTTTCTACATAAACGAGTATATACTCCTTCTTTTTAGTCAGGGATGGTCATATGACTTATTATTAGATTAATAATGTGGTGTAAGATGTGGTTGCAGAATTTTAATTTTTCATAGAGCACCAGACAGCCTTATCAAGAGTATTCATATATTTTCTCCCTCTACTAATGTTTACTTCTAATCTTATACAATTTGCCGATAGGTTATCATCCCTTCGCATTTACTTGTACCAGGCAATCAAGGAGATGGAGCAAGAAAAGGACGTAGTAAGGCTCCCATGTATCGGCACCGTTCAGAATGTCGGAAGCTAAGGATTTCTCTTCGAAGGCGCTCAAAGACTCGATGTGCTCCCTGGTCACGCGCGGGTTCGTGTCCTTCCCCGATTGGTTCATCTCTCTTGTCTTGTCATTGGTTCGTGTTTACATCCAGAGACAGATTACATCTACCAATCCGCATGCACAAGTTTCTTTTAGCACAGTGCAGTACATAGATTTCTGCTCAATGCTGTGATTAAGTAATTATTACTTTTATTCGTGTTGATATACTAGACTGGGTAGTTCTTGAAGACCGTAAAATAGTCATTAGGTGCACTTTAAAATTACACAAAATAAGTTAATAACTATGCGGATTATTATTTCAATTTTTATATTAGTTATAAATCGGTTTTTTTATTTTCCACATATATTTGTGGGACAGAAGCGCTAATTTTACTCAGGCAACTTACATAATATCCACAAGTAACATCTTCAAGAAAACAATATGAACCGATTCGATATTTATTCTCAAAATATCCAAAGCATGCGATTTATTGGAAATATAAGACCTATTAAGCTATAACCAAGCCAACTTGAACTTTCACATTCAACAATCCATCACACTTTCCCATAACACATTGCTAGAAATACAAAAAAAATATCTATTCAATTTTCACGGATAATCTTATTGTTTACTAAATATTACCAATTTATAAATTATTAACAACGAAACATGCGTATTTTTCATTTCCCTCAACGGCATTAAACTTTAGACATTTTTTTTTCTGAAATCAGCTCTCAAATACTGCATACTGCAATTCATCTGTCACCGGACTACCGACGGTGACAGATTTTATAACTCGGAGGCGTATAAAATTCTTTGATAGCCTCCTGCACTGCACTAACCCGCTATTCAGCATTTTGAGACCAGCAAGCCGGCCACAGCGCTGGCAAAAGTATGTAAGTTCCCTCAATCTCGACTGAGGTGCATTATTATTACTCTTAGGTTTAGTCTAGTTTTAAGTTTTAGTTTTAGTTTTTATAATTTTCAAACAACCAGTGAGCCACATCACTAAATATCTGATCCTAGTTAACCCCATAACCTCAATCCTTTAACTTCCTCAAAATTCTCTTAAAATGCACCCGGTGCAGGAAAAGAGTTGTATATATGTCTAATTTATTTATTAATATACATTAGTATGTAAGTTTGTTTCAGGTGATCGCCAGTTTCCAGAAGCTTGGAAAAAAAAGTCACTGCTGCCGTACGACAAGTGAAACCGTTATACTAAGTAATCCTTTTCAATAAAATCAATAATATTACATACTAATCCTTTACTGCCACGAACAATAGTAAGCTTTTGTCCGTTCCGTTTGTTAATCAGTGTCAATGTATATTTCACGGCTGTGCTGATCCGCCTGTGAAGAAATTTAATATGGATAATCTCAAGCTTGGGGAAGGACATAGGCCACTTTTTATCAACACACCACATAGGCGAAGTTTATATTAAACTGTAACCTGATTGACTAACACACCCAGCAGTCAACGCAAAACAGAAACCACTGAACTTAGGCATCTTGAAATTCGCAGATAAGTTCTTTCCATAGCTTAAATGTGCACTAGGAAAGGAATTTGGACAATTCCACTCCCAAGGGTTTCCCCCTTAATATAATAGATTGTATGGAATCCGTCAGTTTTGAAGTTAGATACCTGAAATTTCGGATGTAGGAGTAAGTTAATTTTTAAAAATTAAATTAATTACTTAAAATGATCTGTCACGAAACTTTATGAGGCAGACCAAATTCCACGCGAGCGAATCCGTAGGCAAAAGCTAGTAATAATATATTATGATAACAAAGAATAGCACTTGGGTTGGGAGCCATTTCAGGGAAGAAGACGCTGGAGAATTCGTATAAAATAAGAAATAAATATTGGATAACATGGAAAAAACAGTTGAAAATGTCGGCGTGAAATAGAAGGGTGAGAAAGAGGGAAATATCTTGAGCTACTAAGTATCTACTGAAACTTCATAATGTCCCACATCACCTCAGGCATATACCAGAACTTCTATTCACACTAAAATCCAATAAATTTTAGATTTTATGAACATCACAATCAGGTTTAATAATTTATATTAGAGATCAGGTTGACTCTTAGAAAAAGGCATAACGATTTTTTTTTTTTGAATTGCTATGAAAATATTCAAAAGACTTTGGCACGTTTTTGCCCAGCAATTAAGATAAAAAAACATATTTGTTAGATTACTTTTCATGATAATATCTGTCAATAAATATGAGCCAAATCAGTTATACCTTATACTTACAAGTTTTCACTGCTACAATCCCTAATAATTTAAATATTTTAATGTCTAAGAACCTCCATATGAAGTTTCAAAAAGAGAGGAAGTGTTATTTAAATCTACTACATATCATTATTATGCTCCTACAGAAGAGAAGGATGAATCTGAAAAAGAGGAATTCTACAGTGAACTGGAAAGGTTGTACACCTCAGTGCCTAAATATGATGTAATAATAGTAATCGGAGACTTGAATGCCAAAATAGGAAAGGAAGAAGAATTCAGGCCCACGATAGGCGAACATAGTCTTCACAATATCACAAACAATAACAGTGAAAGGGTAATAAATTTTGCCACGTCCAACGGTATGAAAATTATGAGCACAATGTTTGCACATAAAGAGGTACATAAAGAGACGTGGGTCACCCCAGATGGTCTCACAAAGAACCAAAAAGATCATGTATCCATTGACTCGAGGCATTCATTCGCTGTTCTTTACTGCAGAAGCTACCGAGGTGCAAGTAGTAACAGTGACCATTACTTGGTCTTAACCAAAATAAAGCAGAGGATGAATTGCGGATTAAAAAAGACTAGTGAAAGACATGCGATCCGGTGGATATAGAAAAGTTGGTCACGGAAGAGCGAACAAGAGAAGAAATGAGAAAGGAATTTCAAGAAGAATTTTCGAAGAACAAAATATCTGGAAATTGTTCAGTAGACGAATAAAGAATTCTTTAAAAACAGTAATGAATTATGTCGCCCATAAAGTTGTGGGACCAAAGAAGAAATCACCGAGAAATGAATGGTACGATAACGAATGTAAAGATGCCATAAACCAAAGAAACCAAGCAAGATTAAAAACTCTCCAGAGAGTTACAAGGAACTCAGTTGAGGAATACAAAAGGCTCCGAAAGATGGCCAAGTCCCTATGTAGGAAAAAAAAGAGAGAAATGGAGAAAAGAAAAACTAGATGAAAATCACAAAAGATTGGAAAGTAGGAAGTTTTACAAAGAAGTAAAGGAAATCAAAACGGGGTATAACCAAAGAACTGAGTTTATAAAATATGAAAATGGAGGGCTTGTGGGGGATATTGACCTGAAACTACAAAGGTGGGCCAGATTCTTCGCTAAGGAGCTTAATGTAACAGAGAGTCAAGAACGTCAAGAAAGGATGGAGTGCACGGAAGACGAAGTAGATGAAGAGGTACCTCCCGATAAGAAAGATTTAAGGAGATAATTATGAATCTCAAAAATAACAAACCCCCAGGTTCAGACAATATACATTCAGAAATAATAAAGTATGCCGGAGAGAACCTATGGGAAGAAATATACCAGATAATATGGGAGTGCTGGATGGAAGAGAAGATGCCCCGTGAGTGGTCAGAATCAGTCATCTGTCCAATAAGAAAACAACTATCGCCCAATATCATTGCTCAGTAATGGGTATAAAGTTCTATCCATAGCCTTGTGTAGAAGAGTGAATGAGTAGGCGGAAAGAATCTTGGGAGAGTACCAATGTGGTTGTAGACCAGGGAGGTCCACATTAGACCACATGTTCTCCGTACGTCAAATGCTGGTGGAGAAGTCCTATGAAATCAACGTGGATCTCCATCAATTATTCATTGATTTTCGTCAGGCATATGAAATGTACAAAGGACTGAAGAACATGGGACTCCCGTCAAAATTAATTAGGCTCGTAAGAATGACGCTGAATGATACCAGGAATATAGTAAAGATCCAGGGAAAGCTTTCAGAAGAATCCAAGGTAAATAAGGGACTAAGACAAGGTGATCCTCTCTAACCTGTGATATTCAACCTGATTCTGGAAGTAGCAATCAGATTTATAAAGACGAGCCCAAACGGCACAATTTATAATAGATTGACGCTATGTGCCGACGATGTGCTTATATAGGCCAGAACAAAGTCAGCTTTATCGGGGGCTATGCAAGAGTTTGAGGGGGCAGAAAGGAGACATGGCCTCGTTGTAAACAATGCCAAAACAAAATATATGATAACGACGATAAGCGGGACGAATATTGAAATATTTCGTTAAAATTGTCACAAAACACAACACTTTTTTTTATCTTCACAGATGGTCAATTTATGGGCAAATAGTAGGAAGTAGTGATTAATACTGAAAAGTTCCAAGCAGTTTTCTGAGGATTGATCTAAAACAATTTTAGTCTTTTAATCTCGAAAAACTGCACAGATTTTTGTTTTATTCGATTTTCAGATATACGTAAAATTAAATATTAAATTTCTGGAAAGAAGAGTTAATTTTTCTTTTCTGATTGAAAAGTTTCATTACTGAAATTAAAAAACCAAGATATAAACCTGGAGTAGATAAAATAAATAAAACGTAAGTAGGTAGATTGTAAAACTATACTGATAAATTATATTTAAAAAAATAAAAATATACTGAGTAAATTGCGAGTAAATGAGTAAATACGTCCGTGTGGAGTTATTAAAAAAATTATTTGTTTTTTAATTTAGTAATATCACTACATCTAGTAAAAACATAATGCACATAATATTTTTAAAATATATAGAACTTTGTGTAAGAGTAAGACATAGACACTTTTATGTTGTTGTTTTATTGCATACATAAGTAGGAAGGGAAGTCTTTTGAGAAGCAATGGAATAAAGCACACCGCAGGTGTTCACTATCGGTCCAACCGCGTATCCTATTTGAATCTTCATTGGCCGCTATAAGGGAAGAACGTGCACAGCCAACCAATAGCGGATCTCTTTTCTCTCCCGTCGATGTGTGTATGTGTCCTTTATGGTGACTTGGTATTACCTTTATAAGAAACCGTGATATCCTACATGGAAGCGCCTAATCGAGCAGATCTCGAGTGTTGGTGAGTATTCGTGCACAGTCTTGAAAAATTAATTCATTGAATTCATTCTTGAAAAATCCTGAATTAGAGTTGCCCTAAATTACTAAAAGCAATCCATGAAGGGAATTTGGTTCAGTACATAGCAAACGGTTTTACAATCGGGATATTTGGCCGAGATCACCCGTTAATTTTCCCTCAATTAAGGATACTGCTTCATAAAGACTGGGTGAACCATAGGTGGGTCTCCAGATACCATAGAGTTGCTTATGTTTGTTAATAGAATAAATAATTTATCACCCGTAGCGGATTTTGAACTTGGGACTTTGAAATCAGTAACTCAGCACCTATGTGCTGAGCTTCCGCGTTCACTATTAAACCATAAAAATAAATTATAATCGTCTACCTAGTAGATCCATTTCCTCACTATTCATATTAGTCAATTTTTAGGGGGGGGGAGAACAAATCTATAAAATATATATTGAACCATTTAACATCTGCTTGTCAAGAATAATATGTTTCGCGCATGTGTAATCCAAAGAAGGGACGCTAATTTGGTAAGAATGAATAGAGACTATTAAGATAACTCTTCTTCTTCCAAGGCTCGGCGGGCACACTAGCCTGCCTCACCTCCTCCATCTTTCTTGTTCAGTCTCTACTTCTTGGTTGAGAAATCTGCAGTTGAGCTATCTCTCCATCATCCATGTGGTCTTCAAGAATCCTCACTCTTTTTAGGGGGTATCAAATATTTTACGTATTAAAGTTTCTTTTAGTTTCCTTCTTCTTCCTCTCTTACTATCTCCTAGTTGCTGCAAAGCGTGGAGTAGTTACCTCCGATCATCATGCCCAACGGTCCCTGTCCTGTGTAAACCTTCTCATCTCCAACATGGTGCTTCCTCTCGCTGTGCCAATCCGCTCGATCGAGTCTGCATACTTGGTCTGCCTTGAGGTCGCCTTCCTCCCGGTCTTGCTTTTAAAAGGCACCTGGCCTTACTCATCTCATGGTCATCTCCCATTCTGTTAACATACCCGAACCACTTCAGCACTCTTTCTTCAATCGTCTCTAGATAAGATCTAACTCCTACTTCATCTCGCACCCTTTCATTCCATATTCGGTCCCGCCTGTTTTTTTCTAATATTTTCCGTAGAAATCTCATTGCCACAAATGCAATCTTGCTGTCCAGCTTTCCGATTCGTATTGTAGCACTGGGAGAAAAACTGATCTGAATAGCAGAATTATCGCTTTCCTGCTCATTTCCTGTTTTCCAATAAGTGTCATGGATATTTGGTAGAATATTCCATTGGCCTTTTGGGATCTAGTCATGACCTCCTAGTCTATTCTTCCATCCTTCCAGATCATTGTTCCCTGGTAGAAGTAGGAATCGGTTTTCTCAAGGGTCTCTCTATAGCAAGTGATTCTAAGATCCTCGTTCCTTAGTCCAACACACATAACCTTGCTTTTGGAGGCATTGATCTGCATGCTTCTGGGTTGCAGTTCTTCTTGCCACTCATCCACAGCGACCTGGAGAGATTCACCAGTATCCGCAACCAGTACCACATCATCTACGTACATCAAGGCCTGTGCCGACATTCGGGTCATATTCCAGTATCTCACTATTGCTCTGGGCGTCCTCTTTTTACAAAATTTCCAAATGGAATCCATGAAAATTATGAACATTAGGGCGCTCAGGCTATCGCCCAGTTTAACTCCCTTAAAGAAATGAACTGACCCGGACTCAGTGCTGGCCAGGCCTCCCCCTGGATTACTCCCTTGGGGTCTTGGTAAACTGACTTGATTGCACTTATAAGATTTTGTGCGATTCTCCTATGCATCCCATATTTCCTCTCTAGGAACACCGTCGAAAGCCGCCCATAAATTTAGGAAAGCTAAATATACTGCTTTACCTCGATCCCATGCCTTCTCTACAATCATTCCTAGGGAGAAGATATGATCATGTGTCTGCCTACTGGGTCTAAAACCTGCCTGTTCCTCTTCCAGATCATCTTCCACCAATTTCCTTAATATTTTTTCCAGGATCATAGAGTGTACTTTGTATACCACAGATGACAGACCTTTGGGCGATAATTATCGCATACACTTTGGCTTCCCTTCTTATGGATTGGGATAATGATGTTGTTTTCCCATTATATTGGTATCCTTTAGAGATCCAGAGCCTTTTGGAATAATGTTTGGAGAAACTTGGTCTTTTCTCCCATATTTTATAAATTCGGGTGTAATCCCATCTGGCCCACCCGCTTTTCCCATCTTTACTTTAGCAATGGTTGCTTCGACTTCCTCCCCTTATACGGTGTCATCCATGTCGGGGACTTCTGGTTCAGTTATTCTACTTCTTGTACGGTAAACTTGAAAATTCCGCCACCTTTCTTCCATTCTGAATTTTTCTTGAAAGTATTTTCTCCAAACCTACAGTATTACCATTTGTTATGTCACCAGTACGCCATGCTCATTTTTTACACTTCTCATAGGCTTTGCTTTTTTGTTCCTTTGTGTTCTTGTGATGTGCCAGAATTTCCTTGTATATTATATTTTAGTTTCCTAAAATGGTTAATTTCCTAACTTAAAATTTCTACCAAGAAATGTTTAGTAGGTTTACAATATCATAGAACTGTTATAATTCCACACAAACTTGGTTTAATAGAGGGAAAATTTTACAACCTAAACCTCCTGTGGTTCAATATTTCGAAATGTCTTAATTAAATCGTACATGCCCTGATGCGTACAAGAAATAAAAAACATGTGAAAAGTTGGAAGGGCTTTTCACATTGATTCTACCGCTTTCCCGTTCTTATTAAAGCGGGTAACGGCGTTATTCACTAAATTTCGTTTCAATATACTGTACTTACCCCCTTGCATTAATTTTGCTTTACATGAAGGAGAATGCTAAGTTTTAAATTAAAAATCATTTAATAAAACTGGGCCAGATATATTGCCTAGAAAGGGTCTTTATAAAATCCATTTAGATCGTCCGTGAACCAGGTGGAAAGAAAGTGGAAGACAAGGGAGGATCGGGTTGAAAATGAGTAGAAGAGGGTAATGTAGTGCATTTTCCATGAATGCATAATAATGGCATTTTGTATCTCATTTTGGATAGGTATAAACGCATTATAGTTTATAGAAAAATAACACTGTGTTGGTCATCATCTTTAAAGTATTCACTTTTTTCTTTATTGATACTCTTCATATACAATCATAATACACAGGTGTCTGTGACCCTAGCATTACAAAATAAAAATTTTAAAAAGCGACCAAAGTGGTCTACGTCTTTAGAAACTATGTTACCTAATGTATAATAATGCTTATTTTGGAAGCATTAGAAGGTTCTGAAACGCGTGGAATAGATTTTTTTTTAATTAAAAAATAAATTTATTAAAGTCATTGAGTGTGGTTATTGTGTTGAGGCTAAGATGTGATGAAACAGGATTCAGGACTCACTCTGCCTGAGATAGAGAGAGAGAGAGGGAGAGAAATGGTGGGGAGGGAGATGAAGCGATAAGGATACTCGGAGGACTCTGGATGACCTTGAAGGTCGCACTTCGTCATTCCTTGACCTTTGGCTCGTGACCTCTTCGGCCGACTCATACACGCAATGGAAGACGTTGTGCACGCGTGGTTCAAGTTACACAACGCCATCCGTCACGCACGTCATTCGTACGTGTCTTATTTCGAACCGATTAGCTACCTGAGGTATCTCGTCCTTGCCAAGTGACTTAATCTTGCAATCAGTCGTGATCGCCAAACATAAACGACTTCCTCAAGTCGCAGTTTTTCGTTTTCTTTTTATTCCCTTAACTATAGTAAAAGGGCAATTCGCTTCTTGAGAGCTGAAAAAATGCTGACATACTTGTTTTACCTCATGTCGAGACAATTATAAAAAAAAATTCTGCATACTAAGCAAATTCTGTAAGAAACATGGGACATGTTGTTTCCTCAATTATCATATATTTTTTTTATTACCTTCAACAGAAGCAGAAATGTATTAAGATGACAACACTTCATGGCTGCATTATAGTTTTAAGGTTTCAAACACTGGGAAACCTAAGGGGTTGTCAGTATATTAGATGCATAGGTCAACAATATATGCCTTAAAAACCTTGTAATTTTTTTCGTTCGATTCATGTATTTAAATTATTTTAAAAAACATTTTTAATTATATCTGCTGGCTTTATTAATACAATTAATTATCACGTTTCTCAGGCATATCTCAACTAAATCCTCTACATAACTCAACTAAATCAATTTCAGTAGAGGCAGAAGTCTGGTAAGCATAAATCTTCTTATTTCTCAGCAGGCGTAATTTGAATAGAAATAATGTTTTCACATATCAGGATTCTTCTATACGAATTAGAGACAGTTAATATGCTAATATGCTAAAGATAACTTGAATTTGTAGGACCCCTCAGCAAAAAATGAGAGTCATAAGAATCAAACAGGTGAAAAACTTTAAATTTCAGAGATAACAGCTTGATGAGAATGGGGTCATGGACAATGAAATCCGGGAGAGGGTTAATAACTCAGCTGGTAAATTATTCCATGTTGTAAATATGAGAGAAGTATCCAAGAACACAAAGCTGAGGGTGTATAAATCTACCTTTCCCCATATTGACATACTCTTCCGAATAAATCCTGTTATAAAAGCAAGATCCAAACTTCAGAAATGAGATTCCTTAGGAAAATAGAGGGGGAAACAAGACGAGACCGAATTCGCCACTGAATCATTAGATCAACCCTCTGAGTGGAGCCTGGAGAAAATGGAAGGAAGGCCCCGACATACTTGGGAAGGTGATAAGGAAAGCTTCACGAAGAGAAACCTGGAATTGAATAGAAGAAGAAAAATGATAGAAGATCGTAGGGTATGGTCAGGGGTGTACAGAAGGAAACCTCACACTCCAAGGACAATGATGATGATGAATATTATGTTCGCGTCTTGAGACTACAAAAAAAAAAAAAAGATGTTCTCAAAAAACAAAGGGTAGTTTCCCGCAGTCAATCTACTTTTTTTCTCTTTCTGCTCAAAATCGTAAATGAGAAGGAAGAAAAAAAATATTTCAGAAAAGAGGCTTCTTTTCCTATCTTAATAGTATAAATAATAATATCCAAAGCTATAACTAATCATGGAAATAGCGCAATATAAATTTGTTGAACGAGAAAATCAAGACGGACGGAAAGTAAACATTCGGCATCTATAGATATTGAGTTGCACCCGATGATCAACAAACTGAAACTAAGTTCTGTTAATTAATAAATTTCTCATTGATTCAAGTTAGTTTGCTTTCAAATCAATTAATTGTTTCATTTATTTTTTTATACATTTCTATTAATAAAATATAATTAACGTAAATTTAAACAAGCAGTCAACGAAGTAAAAGAAAAGTTGAATAAAACGAAAAAAAAATCAAATGGTGACACATAAAAATATATATATATTACAATTAGACTGAAAATAAAGCACTTCACTTGATAATACCTCTATATTTTAGGAACAGATGTTTTCAACTAACTAATTCTAATCTCGAACAAAACGAAACAATAAATAAATGAACATATGATTCTAAATTACATATGTTAGAGAAGAAAATAGTTGACTGGAAGATCTAATGGAGGATGGAAATAGTTGGGGGTGCTGTCAAAAAACACCAAATAAGTGAAGACTTATTTTGTATTTGTGCCGACGTTTTGACCCTACTTTGTAGGTCGACTTCAGAGCTATGAGAGAAAAAACAAACATAACTATAAAAAACACAACAGTACCAAGAATATAATAACATATGGAGTAATAGAAAAGTAAAACAAAATAGTGAAGGATAATTATTAAGGATATATGAATACAAAAACTACAGAATTATTATCATTGTAGTTATTATTGTTATTGTAGTTATTACAGAGTTATTGTAATTTATTTATTAATTTTACCTTAATAATTACATTGTTCTACATGAAAATCCTCCCTTCAACAAAAATGCTGTTTTTTTATGTTTTGAAGTGAGCCGAACACGAATCCGAAGTCAGAAAATCTCCATCAGGCACCATTGTATGTCAAATCTTTGGTTTAGGTCGAAAAATGAGGTGTTTTAGCCATTTTGAAAAGTTTTGGACCAGTGAAAACTTTAACAAAAAATTAAAAAACCTATTTAATTTTGAAGCTTTTATAATGTATTACGAAATGAAAGAATTGGGAGAGCATATGTATTAGGGTTCAGGAATTTTGTTCTACCATTCACAAAGAAGGGACTGTTGCTTACTGGCGGGCTTCCCCAGGTACCTGTCCCAGGCCCTACTCCTAAACTTAACTGTTCCCCCACCCTCTATCTATTGTTCAGGCATCTGAAGAATTTTTTTAAAGCAATGGACAGAAAGGACCACCAAATTTCAAAAGGAACAACCATTGTAATTCATTTAACATACAAAAAGTTAAATTTTGTTGTCCAGTGTTTTCAAAGAGGCGTAACTCAGAATCTGTTACACCTACAGCCCTTAGTCTGTGATAGTTAGTTTTTGAAAAAAAAACACCAATTTTCAAAGGGGCCTAACTCAGAATCTATTAGAGCTACAGCTGCGGTTGGGCTAAAATATAACTTTATATATAACAATTTAATTTAATTTAAAAATTGATACTAATATTGTTTTAACAAAAACACGCCGATTAAGAGATAAGGTGCCAAAAACTGAAATAACTCCGATTATTTCGAGGTTCTTTGGCCACCAAAAGTTTTTTCAGATGAAAAATTGGATTTACACTAATCGTACATGCCCTTAAAAAATATCAAAAATGCAATCGTAGGACCACTTCTTCGGCCGGTGTTCCTCACTAAGGTCGGCCAAAACTTAAAATTTGGACTTTTTAAAAAAAATACCAACTCTCAAAGGGGCATAACTGAGAATCAAATACACCTACAGGCCTTACTCTGAGCTTAAATTAAAGCTAATTAAATTTACTTCCTTGACTATCATCGTTGAATCACTCCTTCGGCCGGTGTTTCCCAAGAAAGCCGGCTAAAACTTAATATTTGAACTTTTTGGAAAAAAAGGACCAATTTTCTAAGTCACGTAACTCAGAATTTAGTAAACCTATAGAACTGCGGTTGGATTCAAATTGTATCAAATTTAATCTACTTTAAAACGGTTACTTATGGGTTTTTTTTAAATCCAATTTAGTAAACCTACCGAACTGCGGTTGGATTCAAATTGTATCAAACTTAATCTACTTTAAAACGGTTACTTATGGTTTTGTTTTTTTTTAATGCACTGATTATGAAATGCAGACCAAAAACTGAAATAACTTGGATAATTTCGAGGTTTTTTGGCCACCTAAAGATTTCCCATCCGTTTTTTCGGTTGCAAAATTAGATTTACACTACTCAGACATGCCCTTACAACATATCAAATATGCAACTCTCTTCGATTTCTCGCGACCCTTAAACACCTGGCCACTGGCCTATGTTTGGACTATTTGGAAAAAATGACCAAGGGGCGTAACTCAGAATCTTTTAGACCTACATTTTAGGGCATAATAGGCCTCGGTCTGTCCTTAAATTAAAGCTAATAAAATTTACTACAGCTTCATTCCCTATGACTTTCATCGTAGGATCACTCCTTCGGCCGGTGGTCCTCACAAAAGTCGGTCAAAACTTAAATTTGGACTTTTTAGAAAAAAAAACAACACAAATATGCACCAGTCCGCTCTCTTCAATTTATTCCAGCCTATAGCCCTTTTTTTTTACCTGGCCGCTGGCCTAATACTGCTGGTGTTTTGCTTCAATGGGATATGCCATCGCGATTTTACTAAATGAGTCTCCTCATTTAACCAAGACTCTCCCTCATTGGAATAAATGTCGATTTGAATTGACCTGAGTGGTTCCATCACGGTAGGTGTGACTACTTGCGTCGTTACTGGGGGTTGCCGGTCTTGCTTAGCTCTCTGGCATATCTCACACTTCGCTATACGATCCCGCACATTTCGATTCATATTCTTCCAAAAATATAACAATTTTAATGTGCGCAGGGTCTCCTCTATTCCCCGCTGGTTCGTCTTACCCTTGTGGTGAACCGATCACCACATGTCACCGAGACAATCCTCTGCTGTACTTCTGGGTCGGTTTGTTTGTTGGGATTGTTTCGACTTGCCTCAAACACTGAATTAGAGAATAACGTATTCCTAATTTCCCCTGCCTCCACAGTCTTTTTATCTTATCTGCTATCACCCTGTTCCCTATGTACACGTAATAGGTTCGACCGGGAACGATGAACTCCGCGAATATCCGTTCCAATTCATTCTCGGATATCGCTGCGGGGGTACGAACAAAAATAGTAGACAATTCCTCATACGCGGTGGAACGCGTTTCCATCCCAGGATCTCACTTCGAACTGATAATGACTTGACGCTTTTTGTCATTGGTAATATCGTCAACTTCTGGCCTTGTTCTCTTCCGATTCGGACATGCCTTCTTCTTCTATTCCTTTCACTCCAACTCTCGCGATCACCAATCGTCGACTGCGATGTTCTATTCACTATCTGCATTTTGCATGCCGCAACCCGTTCTTTCCATCGCGATAGCCGCACCGATGATTCTTTAAGAGTGCTATGGTATGTTAGGGGTTTGTAATCGGTTGCCAACTCAAATCGTCTTCCCTATACGTATGGACGAAAACGTTGTACAGCCCACACTACCGCTAATAGTTCACGTTCTATCGCGCTCTAATGGTGTTCTGTTGTAGTTAACTTTCTTCCCGCGTAAGCAATTGGATTTTCGCCTTTGTCAAAATTCTGGGATAGAACCGTCCCAATAGTGACCTCGCTGACGTCCGTGGTGATTTTAAACGTCCTATGGAAGTCGGGGAAAGCAAGTAATGGTCGCATAGTCAGAATATCCCGACATTTTTTAATACTTGACAACTCCTCAAGGCCTTGTCAAAAACGCTTCCCTTTCTTTAGTATTTGTGTTAACGGGTGTGTCAGCTCTGCTAACATCGGGATGAATTTCCTATAATAATTTACCGTGCCCAAAAACCGCCTATCTCCGCGGGCATTCTTAGGTAGTGGGACTTCTTTCATAGCTTTCACACGTTCCTGATCCGGTTGTACTCCATTTCGGGTTATTATGTGGCCCAAGAACCTTATCTCGTGCAAGCCGAATTTAGATTTGTTTTGAGATAATTTAAGTCCTAATTCGTGCACCCGGGCACCAAATAAACAAGACGATCTTCTTTCGTTTGAATAAAAACAATAAAATCGTCCATGTATACTTGAGAAAAGTTTTCGTCTAATCCTCTCTGTAATTCAACCATAAGACATTGAAACGTAAGTGGGGGCCCTTTTAACCCGAAAGGCATCCTAACGAATTAATAATCCCCCCCCCCGTTCCAATGAAAACGCCGTCTTCCCTATATGCTCGTCGGCCATTCTAGCCTGATGGTATCCACTTTTAAGGTCCAAAGTACTAAATAAAGTTGCTCCCGATAGACGATCTAGTATGTCTTCGACCCGATGAAGGGGGTACCGCTCTTTCTTTGTCTGTACCACTTATAAACGACTCTACACCGCTTATTATTTTCACCTGGACTATTATAAGGAGTGTTGCTGGGCCTTATTATGCCTTTTTTAAGGAGTTCCCGTAACTGTCCCCCTAATCATATCCCTCATAGCCTGAGAGTACCTAATATTTTTTACATATATTGGGGTTTCCGTCTTGAGATTTATCCTGTGACCGGCCCTCCCCATGGTCGGTATGAACTCGTTTTCGTGATAGAACAAATCGTTATTGATCTTGATTAATTGCGCTAACGATTCCTTCCTACACTCTAAAGTTCTAATTTGAGTACCTTTGCTATCCCTCTTCGTTTTGGAACGGTACAGCCGTTCCCTTATCTTATAACGCCAATTTTCGTGTTTGACCCTCATATTTAAGCCCGCTCTCTGCAAAATATCACATCCGACTATTAAATCATAACCCGCCGTTAATTGGTTGAGGTTGAAGACCGTTTCACCCAGGGTTCGACATTTTCCGCTTATAGTGGATACCGCACATTTGCATTTCTTGTGCCCATCCGAAATACCCAGTTTATCGCCGCCCCTTTTGCTAATTAACGAATTTTTGCTTCCCGTGTCAATTAAAATCATTACTCTGGACTTTCTTAAACTCACCACAGGCAACCTAGACCGGTTGGTCGGCCCACTAGTAATGTATCCTCAACCCGAACCTGATTAACAAACCGATACTTCCGCTTCGGAACGCTTCTCTCGTGTCTCGTCGTAGCTCGAGTGCTGCGCTCAGAGTGTTCGCTCTCCTCCTCCGAAGATTCCCCGCTGGTGTAACGCTCCCCGCTTAACCTGTTGGTCCGCCTGAGGCTCCAGTCCTAATTGTTCACCTCGATAGGCTTTGATTGTGGTTCTATCCTATTTGTTCTTGAACTGCGTCTCGGGCATTCTCTCCCTAGATGTCCTCGCCTCCCGCATTCGTAGCATCGTATGAGGTCGCACTGGGCTGAAATGTGATCGTTTTGGTTACATTAGTAACAGCGCTCTGGTTTCCACCTTTTCTCGTTTGGGCCTCTGATTGGTCATTTTTCGATATTACTATTGTTAGCGTTCTGCCTTGGTACACTTAAGTGTCTTCTCCTAGAATATTTCACTTCTTTCCATTCATTTTCTGACTTCTCGAAATGGGCTTCGTTGCGTTCTCTCTCATCAATTAGGTCATGTGTACAATCTATGAAGTCTCGATCTCTTGGAAGTGAGCCTGGCCGGTCTAAATACTGCTTTAATTTGACCTTGAAAATTCCCTTCAATAAATCCATTCGTTGAGCCCCTTCTGCTTCGCCAAAGGTTTCGACCATTTTCTTCATCAATTTGTTATATAAAGCGAGAATTTTCTCGGCAAATTCTCCCTCTGATTGGCCTTGGGTGCGCCGCTGCCTTAGTAAATAAATGTACACATATATCGCATGAGTAATAAGCAAAATAACAATCGCAACGTAATATAGGCACAAACTCCGAAAAAGCTTATGATATAGCGATGTCTCCCAACCCATGACTATGTCATAAGAACCACAACAATAATAAACACGAAAGCAATAAAGACTGAATCGAAAGCCTAGGGCATTCCGTTCCTCGCCTTTATAGGAATACCAAACCAGCCACTTAGCTTTAAGGCGTATCAACTTTCCTTTGAAATATTTTCAGGTGGAACATTTTTGGTACAAGGGTTCAGTGATATTTATAATAAATAATAGAACAGTTTGGTAATACAATATATTGATCAGTTTCGAAATATAATAGTAAAAAATAAAGGAGTATCATTTTATTAATTTGAAATCGTCCACACCACAGTTAACTCATTATATCTGTTACTCCCCATCATTTATGATATTCATGTAACAATTATGTAACCAGCTGAGTATCAGACACCAACTTTTTGTCATATATTACTAAATACAGTCTTCTATATTTATTTCGATTCTTTATGAATTATTTCTCTTTAAATATTGCTTTAAGCATTGTTTGAAATATCATGTAACAATTTTCCATATCAAATGGAATTTTCCTGAATACCATTTTAAAACACTAAATGTCTCTTTTACGGCAATTGTCGAGAATCTTTTTTATTCACTTTTTAATCTAATTCCTATGATGAGACAAACAGTAGTGAACGCCATAATCATTAAGTTTTAATATTTATTAAAAATTAATACCTTAAAAATTGTCGTCATTTTTCTTAGAGTTTTCACCCGTAAAGTTAAATTAAAATGATAGTGGAGAAAAAAAAATAACCAAAAGAAACCATTTGGTTGAATGAAAAAAAAAATCAGCAGCATCAAAAATGTCGAGAAAAAAAATGAATTCAAACTAGGTTATTTCAAATGGATTGATCTCATTGTTAAAAGAAACAGTTATGTATACATATTTTTTAATGGTTTAGCTTTGCCATTTCCTTACTTTTAATTTAACAATGTTTTTATGGCATTCCCAAGACATAGGGAAAATTTTCCTTGAAACAATACTTGTTCCTCTTTTTTAATTAATCCATATTTGAACTCTAATATTACTGAATATTAATATTACTAACTTAGTTAGCTACATCGTTTACCAAATGGTTTTGTATTTTTTAATATATTCTTTTTTTAAAGAAACAAAACACTGCGATCAAATATTCCATAAAAAGTTGTATGTTCAAGAGTCCGATTAAGAAAAAATATTATTATTTATAAATAAAAATTATTATTATTATTATCGAAATTATTAGAAATATAAATATATTTTATTATTTTGATATTATTTTTATTATAACAAGCTCGGAAATAATAAAAACAGAACTATGAGGCTAAAATAGGGTCGATATTTTGTTTTTATGGACAACATTAAAAAAAAAAAAATTATTAGGAGGTGCACTTCGTCGATTTTTGTAAATAAAATAAAAGTTGAATATTCATTTTAAATTTGTATAAATGCAATAACGAATTCTTACTATAAATATTTTTTATTCGAACTGGAACTAAGATGTAACAGGATTGAAGTGTATTTTTTCTTTTTTTCTTTTATAAGGGCTCTTATGAATAATTGATAAAAATGATGAATTGGACATGTGCCAGTTTTGAAATTCAGGCTGATTAATACATTATTCATAGAAAGAAAAATTTCTGTTTTCTTTAACCGGATTTGTTTCTGGTGAAGCCACCAAATCTGAAATTTAGATTGTTTTTTCCATTTAAACCGCCGGGGCTCGTATCCTCAAACAGTTCTACCTCGTTGGAAATGCCCCTTTAAAACTTATATTAGCATTAGGTAATATATTAGCAATATAGTAATATATTAGTAATATATATAGAATTAGGCAATGTTAATTAACATATCATATTCAAAATCCAAAATTGTGTGTAGCCAGTATCAGCTTATCAATGTGTATATATATTTTAAGATAGGTTTTACAATTCGTTGAATACACCGGGCATCAATTTTCAAGCTTCAAGCGTCAAGCTTCTGTCTGTTTGTTAACTACAAGAAAAATGTTCCTCGAGGCTGAGGGATTCCTTCAGGGTTCCAGGAACAGGTCAAGGCAACAAAATCCTACAGAAAGCACATTCACTTGATGGAGAATCGAAGACAAATCCCGCCTATGCAAAACGACGTATGAATCGATTAAGCATGTCACCTCTGGCTGCATTAGCAGGCAAAGAATACCTAAAGAGGCACAATAATGCTGCTAAGATCGTACATCAGGGTCTGGCTCAAAAATATAAATTAATAACCAGCCATCAGCCGTTTTACAGATACCAGAAAAAGCAGACATCAAATAATGTTGGGACCAAACACTACCAGTCAGAAAATTCTTCAACGTTCCAAGTTAATTATAAAATGAACCATACCCTTGAACTTGGTCCGGCTTGGTGTACTTATACGGGATAAGCCGAGAAATCCAAAATAAAGATAATATATCAATAATTATAATGAAAAGTCAATCCTTAATACAAAACTATTATATTGGTTATGATTAGGTACTGGTAGCTCTTCTTTCGTGATGAGGTCCCAGTAAGTCTTGTATGGCCTATTCTCAAACGAGTCAATAAATTCTCCTCCCTACGACCCCAAAGTACACCAAGATTCGATATTATTCACATGATATATATTAGTACTTCCCTTATTTAATGTAGCATGGATATATTTTGGGGTTTTTTTTTAGGTACAATTATATTAAATGATTATGTACTTCTTGTTGCTGATTCCTGACAAGGATAACATCCATGGCTTTACTAACATTCAAGATTATCACCGCCTGAAACCATGAAATCGAAACATAAGTAAAACTCTAGAAAACTGTCAGATCTTTTAACGAATTTAATAAACAAAATTTTACTTTCTAAACTGTGGCTTAAGTGCTGACTCGCTGGAGAACTCGATCAATAATCGATGTTTCTGACATTTAATTACAAAAGCCAACGGCAGAGCGAGCGTTTGTAATTACTCTTTTGTCCCCGTGAAGTAGCTCTTTGCCAGTGGGCAGTGGACGGCGCACCCTTCACACATCTCCATTCGCACCAGACCATGCATGTCTCAATACAGTTATATGAATAAACATTAGAACATACAACGCATGTGTATACACAAACACACACGAATATGTGTGTGTGAGGAAAAATATAACCAGCTGTTAAGATAATAAATGTGGGGGGAAAAGAAATTCCTTTTTTTTTTAATCTTATGCAAACCAAATTTATTCGTTCAAATTTCAAAAACTAACCATTGATAAATGTGCCGTTTTTTTCGATTACCTTTTTCCACTTTTCTGGAGATACCATAATTCTGTCACAATAGAACTTCTGAGATTTCTGGGCGTAAACTAAGTGGTTTTCACAAGCCTCTTTTGAAAACCAGTTAGTTTGCACCATTGAGTGAATTCTGCAGAAACTGGATAAAACAGTATTCGAGAGGGACAAGATCTGGGCAATGCAGATCCTCAAGTTCTCTCAATTTATACCGTGGTGTTGATGACTGCAGAGTCGCATTAAACCCCACCAAAAATACGTTAACAATGGCTTTGCTACAATCTTTTCCGCTCATTATTGTCTTACATTATCCACTATCCATCGCTTCCAATCATTCGTTTCAAATATGGCTCAATTTCGTTTCGTTTGATCAGCGAATCACAAATGAAAACTATTTCTTAAATTTTTCGCTATTAATTCATGTGGAGCTCAAGTATCGAGCTTCTGTTGGTATCCAGTCATTGTTCAAAACTGGTTTGTGGCTCATATTTAGTAAGACAGTGATGTCCTGAGATTAAATATGTCTGCCTGCATCGATTTTTTTAAAAACTTCATCGTTTTTTTCAATGATTGGCCGGCATGGGTGAGGTTCATATTTTAAAACGAAATTTCCGGAACGAAAACAAGCTAATCTTGTTTTGACACTGGCACTCACTTAAGCACTCATCAGCAAAAAAAATAAATTTTCGCTTGGGCAGCACTGCATTTTTCCTTTTCGAAAATGGCCTACTGGAATCTCCATCTTTAAAGCGCAATAACTATAGACTAAATCAACTAATGACGCTATTATCTCATCACCAAGTTAGATCCTTCAGCATGTTCTGCACCGCTATTTTCCAAACAATATCCCGTTGTCCGCACTTATCTATCCCACGCTTCCCGTAATCCGTTCAGTAGCCCCTAGACTACTGAACGGATTTCCATTAGACCTGGTGACAAACTCGCAAGTTCATTTCACTGTCTCCCTTTAGTTTCAAACGCAGCCCATCAGGCTATAAGATTAATTCATCAATAACTCCATTGATTTTAAAGATAAAGGATATTTTTAAAACTGTGTTAGAATTAGTATACCGAGACAAAGAAAACTGGTAGCCGAGATATTTATGGACATTTTATGGGCTATCTTCACAGCGCTCTCAATAACCATCGTATCTCTTTTCACTCGATACTTCCATGGTTCCCCTTCCTTTTCAACCAGCTGGATATTGTTTTTTTCTTACTTATGTATTCCTCCAAAAGAAAAACCTGTACCCTGATATTATATATCGTTTGGCAGAGTGAGCCCCCGGAGGACCTACAGATCCCACATAATCCATCCACGGCTGTTGGTAGATTATATAATTTACCTACCGCACCCGAAATCGTACTCGGGACTCTCAACACAGCACCTCAGCGCTCTTTATCAATAATAAAAAAAGTAATAGTACTGTTAAGGTAGCTGGATCAAAAAGTTGTACTAAATACAGAATTCCTCAGAAGCTCATTATCATGACTATCAACATTCCGAGAAGCAACATCCATAAGAAAAGTAATGTCTAAAAATCTAAGACCCACTAGTTTCAAACCTAGCAACCTCTTCAATTCCTGATAATCCTCCGAGGCGTCTGAAAAGAAGATGGCCTCGTGACCTTCTAAGTTGAACTTTTTATTTGAGTACTATCACTGGGTAGTTTCTCTACTTGCCTTTATCTCGGGACATTATTTATCTTTGGCTATATTTACTTGATGTATTCAATATACAGTTGTAAATTTCAATAAATACATTTTTTTAAATATATAAGATGAAAGGAATTTTGTTTTTTGTGAAATTTGGGCATAAATAAAAGTCACCCATAACTATAAATGTAAGAAGTGAGAAGAGAATGAAACTAACATTAAAGCCAGTTAGGTATATATATGATTTCATGTTTGCCTATAAAGGCATGGGCAATATCTATAAAGCCTATAGCAGCCGGATTAATGTAATTTAAACTATAATTGGATGAGTTACAAGCAGATTCAAACCTCAAATCGCGAGCGGCGTGATAAGGTTGGTTATTCCCATCTGATCGCATATTCATCCCCAGGCTTGCCATTTAAACGTCCCACACGATCTTGCCTGGTGATATTCAATGGCCGACACTTAGCGATATGAATTGCTAATTTTCTGTCAACACAGGAGCAGCCCTCGGCGGCGGATGATACAGTGAGTAAAACCACCAATGAAATAACCGGCGGGAACTGAGCATCAAAACAGGCAATAAATAAATAATTTAGAAAAAAATCTTTTGGTTGCAAATTCACAGTGCATAAAATAATCGAAAAAGATTATTTCAGTGAAGATCTGTCAGGCGTAGGCGAGAAACATGCACGGGAATGCATTATCATGACTGGTTTCCAAGCTACCTGTTTTATAGCTTTGAACATAGTGCATAAATACTTCTCTTTTCATTCGATTGTATCTCCCAAGCATACCTTCATCCGGGGTATTTTTTTATAATTCTACAAAACTGTTTAGAACATTTTTTTTTTTTTTTTTAAATTATTTTATTGAATTGTACAACTGTAATATATACATCTAGTACAAAGGCTGTATGAATAAATAAATGCATGAAAGGACGTGTAGAGGCACTACCCATTGGCAGCACTCTAATTACATTTCTATTATAGAAGGTCTCGAGGCCATCTTCTCTTCAGACGCCGAGGAGGATTGTCCGGGATGGAATTGGAACCAAGGATGGAAACTAGTGGGTTTGGATGGGCCTGGAGTTTATTATGGAATGATAGGTATCTGGAATGGGCTAAATCGGTAACATATGGAACGTTCAGGTCATTATGGATGGTTTTATTTGTGACAAAATAAGGAGCGTTTAGGATTTTGCGAAGGATTTTGGATTGCAAGGATTGAATACGAGAGGAATTTGATGGTTTGGTGGAGCCCCATAGTTCAATTCCGTAAGTCCATATAGGTCTTATAACAGTAACATAAATAAGTCTTTTGTAATTGATTTGAAGCTTTGAGCGTTTGTCTAGTATCTGTTGAAGTAGTCGGAAGCGTCGAGCTGTTTCTTGTCTTTTCAGTCTTGTGTGAGGGTTCCAAGTTAGACGTTTGTCTAAGTTGAGTCCTAGGTAGCGGATCTGTTCAACAGGGATAAGTGGAGTACTATTAAAGGATACAGTAGGACAGGAAGTCAAGGGTTTTCGGCGAAGGGTAAAGGTAATTTGATGGGACTTTTTGGAATTGATTTTAATTCTCCAATTCCGACACCATTCTTCGAGGCTTGATAAATGTGATTGAAGGGATTGGGATGCAATATATGGGTCGTTATTAACTGATAACACACATGTGTCATCAGCATAGGTGGAGATGAAGGTGTTAGGATGGGTTGGGATATCAGCTGTATATACCGTGTAGAGGATAGGACCGAGGATGCTACCTTGAGGAACACCAGCAGACTGGGAATAGAGAGGAGAGTAGGAACCATTATGATTTACTTTAAATGTTCTGCCAGCTAGAAAGGAGCGAATGATCAAAAAGTATGTAGGAGGAAGGAATTGTCGGATTTTGTAAAGGAGACCTGGGTGCCTCGATCAAAAGCCTGTTCTACATCGAGAAAGACTCCCGTGCAATACAATCTACGCTCCAATGCTGAGGAGACAACATCCACCACACGATGGCATTGCTGGATAGTGGAGTGGGTTTAGAACATTAAACTGCTAATTAATCGGTTGTCCTTTTCTTCCTTGATCGTTAAACTCTATAAACTATTGTTCATACTTGAAAATAAAAAAGCTCATAAATTTGATATTTATGTACAATGTTATATCAGCCTTATTTATCAACTGGTATGTATGATTTGTATGTTAATTGTAACATAATCAAGACAAAAAGAACGGGTTAGGACCAAATCGGCTACAGGTGGGATATTAAAGTCATCATGAATGATTTTATTCGTAGCAAAGTAAGGAACAATAAGGATTTTACAAATTGTGGATTTTTATGATCGGATACGATAGAAATTCGATGGTCCAGTGGAGCCCCGAAACTCTGCTCTACAGATTTTAATTTGATACAATTCTTAGAAAGCCACCTAGGTAGTATGGATGAAATGGCTGATCTTGCATGATGAAGAGACAATTATTCAGGCTTTTTTGTATCCTTTTTTTTATTGTATCACTATGCCTGACCATTTATGGCTTGCATGGGATCGAAGTCTGTAAAGTGTGGCAAATTAGAAGAATGCACTGCTGCTATTAAAACTCAGTTTCATTTCCGATTCTTATGGTACATAGTAACCTTTTTTTGCGGTTATTCTTATTGCAAGGCTTGACATCCTTCGATGGTGGAACAGGATATTACTGTACGTTCGGTCCATCAGACACTCTACAGGTAACCCCTGGGATCGATGTTATTGCCTTACTTCTTGCGAAACATTATAGCCTGTCAGACTTTGTGATAGCGGTGAATAGTCTAGAATAGATGGTATTAAAATACTAATTGAGGATTATGCTCTTTCCGCTACTGTCCCATCCTTCCAGTGGAACATTTTCCCTTGGCACTTCAAGCCACGTGGTAGTTTTTTCATATATCCTCCTGATCCTTCCCTCTTTACACCGAATTTGATATTGTCTTCTCGCGTAATGAAGTCTAAAGTCATGTCTCTGTAAAAGTATCTGTTTTTTTGCGACTCTTTATGTACTTAGGTGATCCTTAGTAGTCTGTCTAACTTCAGCGTCCTCTTCTTTTTTTTTTTTAATTATTAGTTGCTCTTCCTTTTAAATATTATTTTGTAATTCTGTATAAGTCGTTGACATTTGGTATATGAATTGAAATATCACTGTCCTGTCAAGGAGTTCGATATTTCAAGGATCAATATCTTGATTTACATTTATTCCATTATTATTCTATTACCCTTGTACATTTCTAGTATTGTTACGGGCTACCGGGTGTAAAATGGACTAAACTATTACTTAATTCAAGAATCTAATATTTATTAACAAATTAAAAAGAATACAATGAGATTATTTAAAACAATTAAATTATTAAACTAATATCAATTTACAATAACAATATTCTACTAAATGTTATCTAATTTCTAAGATAATAAGATATTGCTAATACTAAATAACTAAACTATTTATATATAAATTTTTACAAATACAATAATATTAAACTATAGTTTACAATTACAAATTAACACTTACAGTTCGCTAACTAAAGTCCACCGACCGTAAGACTCTCCAAATATGGCAAACTGACACACAGTTTAGTGCACTTATTACACGGCCACTAATTGTCACTGTTGCTCACTACTCACTTACTACAGACTGATACTCACTCACTGTAACTCACACGCACTGTCACTAGTTAACGACTGCTTATTACTGACTGCCCGGCGAAACAGCTGGCCTGTTTATATAGGCAAGGTAGGTCGGGGTGGGACAATTCTCGGAAGATAGAGAACCGCCTAGCCCCATCCAGGCCGATCCAGATGGGTCTACGCCATTCTATAATCCCTTCCGCTTAATCCCATTGTTTGTCTTTTCCTCTCAGCCGGTCCTTCTTCCCTCTCTGACCGTAACACTATGATAGTATTGGTGTCTCTAAGTATTTGTTTAGTTGTTTTTTTTATGTATCTGTAAGTCCTACGTCTAAAATAAAATATTTTGTCAGAAGCGAGGAGATAGTTGACTGGAAGATCTGAGTAAGGAAGAAAATAGTTGTGAGTACAGTCAAATTAAACACTAAACAAGTGGATATTTATTTCATTTTGTGCACGTTTCTCATGCTTTTGAGCTGGAATGCTTTTTTTTTAATATATATTATCATTTACTTGGTACTGCAATGTATTTTTGTAGATTTGTTGTTTTGTCTGTTTTTCTTTCTTAGAAGATGACCCACAAAGTGGGTCGAAACGTCGGCACAAAATAAAATAAGTACCCACTTATTTAGTGTTTAATTTGACTGCACCCAACTATTTTCTTCCTTACTAAAATATTTTGTAATTGTTAAAAGATAAAATTCTCTCTAGGACTGTACCTGGTGTCCAATCAATATGTGTGAGACTGTATCTAAGTATTTCAATCAATTTCAATTGAAATAAAGATGAGGAAAACTTTATGGGAAAAATATATAATTTTCTGTATAACATTCATATTTATCACTGGAGTTCCCTCGGCAGAAGAGTTAATACGCTTATTTTCAAGGGCCTCTTTTGTTTTAGTTTTAGTTTTTTTAATATTAGCGTGTATGAAGGAAAATTTTGCTTTTGATCTCCAGTTCATTAGCCGATTTTTTTTTCTGAAAAACTCTTCTGAAAGGAATTTCGTCCTCTATTCATTGAAGCGAATTCCTTTTTTTTTTCTAATATAAACTGGAATGCTTTTTTTTTTTTTTTTTTTTTATACTTATAACAAGGGCCTTTTAAAATAAAAGAAAAGTTATTACAGACAATTTCTTTTAATGTGAACATACATTTTTATTTATATGAGAATGGTCAATGTTAATTTAATTGTTAGAATGTTATTCATATTTCGAAGTGCTTCATCTCATGATTTTCAGGTAGTAATTTTGAGTAATTTACGCGTAGTCATTGCCAGATTCGACCATGCAAGGGCCCCTCTCCCCTATTCATATAAACAAAAATACAGGCACATTGAAGTGAAATGTAGAGTTAGTGTATAATTTGTTCCACAATTACCATCTAAATGTTGAGCTATTGGACACGTTGAAGCCTTAACCATCCGCTAAAGCACAAATCAAATCTAGAAAGTATATTGGATATTTATGCTTGTAAATCTAATTATAACCATTTAATTATTAACTTATGTTTTCAAAACTGTAATTGTAATTGATCAAGAGAATCCTTCACAGTTCTGTCTGCAATATGTACTATTTTTTTTCAAATCCCTTAAAAGGTACGCTGATATTTTCTACATTTAAAATACTGCATTCGTTTCGAAAAACTCGAGATGATCGAAGGTCCCAATCTTAGTGAATTATTTTGATAGATGATGACTGTCATAATTATAAACGCATATGCCATTGAATCATTTTTACAACGCTCCTGAAAAGAGTGAATGGTTTCCTAAACAAATAAATTAACAGTGAATGTTTCAATTATGGCCTCATTATAATGATATTCGCTTGAACCCCCCACGATAGGTTTCAAATTATTATTGACCATGGCACGGAATTTTCCAGCATTGTTTTATGCCAAAGCAATCAGTGTCGCCAGCCTAAATAATGATAAGTGCGTGGATTTAATTTCGAATCCGTTCTGAAATTATATTGTAGCATTGAGGATGGAGGGGGGGGGGGTTACTATATGCATGCCTAGTCAGCATGCCTCTTAATTTCCTTCTGTAAAATCTCCGGGATTTCCCCCTCCTTCCTCTGTTTTCCTTCTTCCTCCCCCAAATACAAAAAAAGCCACCAATATAGCAAAGTTTTTTTTCCTATTCAAATATTTTATGGGTAATTTCAGAATGATATGGAACGTATCGCCAGTATAATTGAATCGCCAGTATAATCCTTCCAAGTCTTGGGGCTATATATTGCTTAGTGCCTGGAAAAACTTACCAGTTGAGTGTGATCTCGGTCAAATCAACATCTTTCACAACATATAGCTTAGAAACAGTAAAGTTTCTAACTTAACATTAAAAACATTAAACAGAACTCAAGACCTTTCCTGGGTTGTTGCGTTAAAGATTATATATTTATATTCTTTAGTTCCGGAGGAAGATGAGAATCAAGAGTAGCAAATAGAGACCTAAACATAATTATCTTTTTTTTGTAAAATAAGCATAAATATATCTTTTTTTCTCATTTTTTGCAATAAATATTCATCATAATATTAAGATTTAATTTATTAAATATAAGTATAACAGTATAATTCATTACCTGTTTCGGATATCTTCTTTATTAAATTCCATTCCAGTGTATATCTGGTTTTAGCAAATTCCATCTATATGAAGATACATGAAGATCGTGTAGTGGTTATTTCTTTAGTATAATACTCCTATAGATATAGATTTCGATAATATATTGTAATGTTGTAGGAGCCGTAATTTCTGAAAATACTATCGATTTACTTGAACATTTTGGATTTTATTTACATTAGCTAGTAAAGTTATGAAGTTATTATTTTAAAAATCCAATTGATTTCCTAGTACCGATTTATTTAAACTTTTCAGATATCCTTGAAATTGAGCTCCGATGTTGGGCTTATTAAGTTTTATCACAGAATTAGCGTAGAGCAAAGTGACTTACAAAGAATAAATCGCAATATTTCTGCAGAATAAATGGATCCATTTTATACAGATTAAACTGGTAACATTGAAAATAATTCGAGAAAAAAAGATTTTTAACATACTTGCACTAAATTAAGTCGTTTCATCTAGCACAACTGACGTATTTCAAATCACGACAGGAAATGCCACTGAAGTGAGTTGCTGGCTTGTACCCGGACCAAATTAGCTTCAATATATTCAAAGCAAACTGTTCTTAATATTCAGAACTCATTCCTAAGCTAAATATGATTTTAAACGTCTTGATTTGAAAAGGAACAAATATTAAAACAGTTATAAACCGATTTATTCAAACTTGATATTATTTTTTTTCCTGAAACCAGGAAGGATACTGTGTTTGTTCTTGACAAGGGCTTTAACATTGCTTGATTGATTATTCTTCCGAATTAAGTGCCCCCTTTCTAAAAGCTGATTGAGCCCCAAGAGGGTCTGCAAATCCCAGAGGGTCGTCTGATAACTGAATAAATAATTGATTTTCCGGTCTCGAACTGGGCTTCTACAGATTAACATTGACCAGACCAAATCCGCTCCCTAGGAATTTAAATGTATAATTGTACAAAAATATCATAAGGGAATATCATAAATATTTCATGAAAATATATAAAAAATAAACTTTTAACAATCATGAATACTTGGTATTATAACAGTATTCTTGACCTAATTACACGAGCATTATGAATAGTTCTGATAATTGTAAGTAGTGTTCAATCTTGCACATTAATTCCAGTATTGATTTGATTTTTAAATATTTAAAATAAACAGATTAAAGGCTGTTATTAGAACAACATTTTGTGAAAATAACAAGGATAAACATAACGTTAGCGTCAATTCTTATACCAATATCGTCATCGATATTGAGTTTCGTTAGTTGACCATCAGTCGTTTTCGAAAATATTATCGCATTGTTTTAGTGAAGTTGGCTTTGAATTTCCAAGCAATTTGACTAATCGTTACGTTTACAAAACTTTTCGGTTTTGAATCCATTTATTAGATTTTTAAAGAAGGGAATGGGACCAATAAAGTTTATATAACCCTCTGACTGGATGAAAACCAATAAATGTGCCTTAAATAATCCGAATGCATAACTACCCTTCAAAATTGTACGCGATTAATTTTGGCATGATACCAAAGTTTATTGAAATAATCTTTAACTCCCATGTTCAATGAACATCTCTTGCTGAATGTTGCTTAAAACATACTTGTTACATATATGTAAGTATGATAGGACATGAACATTCAAGATTTCAAAAACAATATGCATACCTGAACAGTCAGGGCCATACCTAAAGTAAAGACGAAGTACTGACAGTAAACAAAGGAAAGAGAAACCTTAACAACTATAACCCTACTAGGGTCTTCATTTTTGCAGAGGAATTCAGTGACCAAGGCTCAACAAGATATGTGAAATACCTCATTGTATAGCCGTAGTATTTAAAATTAAATTAGATGCCCATGTATGAAACCTTGATGAATATTTGGCTGTCGACATGTGCATTTAAACTAAAAGATAATACTGAGTGGAATATCTTCCAATTTTAATTTTCACGGCAATATTCTTTTGATAGATCTGAACTTCTTAATCACTATTTTATTTTTTAAAATTGCTCGTCAACCCGACCTACAAAAATGTCACGGCTTGAGGATATGGTCCAGAAGTTGAGTATGTAAATCAAACCAAATGGTGCAGAGGCATCAAGAACAATCACACTCACTAAAATGGCAACGGAGCCAATCAAATAGTGAAAACCTGAATCGGATCTATTTTCACCATACCTTCCGTGAGAAAGTCCGGAAACGCCAACAGCCCTGTGAATGGTAAAAAAGCAATACGGCTCAGGGAAACTGTTAACAGCGGCCTCTGGTGGACTCTGTCGCTGACTCTCTTCAAAGCCGATTATTTATAACGAATAAAGACTCAGGAGATAGATTTTTAGTGGACACGGGTGCATGCATGCAACATATGGGAAAGACAAAAGAACATTTAACCTCGGACTTCAACGACCGCTTTCATGGACCTTCGTCTTGGCGGACATCAGCAGTCTCATCATCGGCGCGGACGTTCTTTTTCACCACAACATACTCGTGGTTCTAAAAGGTCGTCAGTTACTTGACGCAAAAATAGGACTCACCTCCAAGGGGAGCCTCGCTTCCTCAAAAATACCCACGGTATATTCAGTTCCCGGCGGAGATTGGTATTACGACTTATTGCGGAAGTACCCCTCCATTACTCCCCTTCTACCGTACTTCAAAAAACATTCCATTGAAACAAAGGGACCGCCTGTCACAGCGAAAGCTCGACATCTTCCACCTGATCGATTCAAGGCTGCTAGGGAGGAATTTCTCAAGATGGTGGACGAAGGTACTTGCAGGCCGTCTAACAGCCCTTATGGAAGCCCTTTGCACATTGTAATGAAAAAGCATGGAAAGATGCGATTTTGCGGGGACTATCGCAGGCTAACGAGCAGACAGTTCCGGACCGTTACACCGTACCCGAAATATAGGCTTAACACCGTCAACGCTTAACACCACCCTACTCTGGGCCCCATCAGGTACTGGACCGTCAGGATAAAACCTTTACCATTATTCTTCCTTCTGGCCGCAAGAAAGTCTCTATCGACAGATTGAAGCCAGCCAACACTATCCAAGATCCAGCGCAGCAAACATCACCCAACATAACACCGCCTACAAGCGACCAGCCTTCTACCACTGGCTCAGCCACCCAAGTGGACCCATCCGAGGAAGTCCGAATCCGTCAAGGAGACTCATCCGACTTCCTGGCCGCTTCCATGACTCCGTCATTGGGGGGGGGGAGGGGGGGGGGGGATATAGCAGCCAACTATCAACACTTTTTTTTATTATTAATTTATATATCTGTGTATACAAAAATATCAATTTGTAATTGAACATTAAAAAATATATTTTAATTAGTGAACGCCTATATATTTCAATTATTTATACCTCACGTTCACTAAAAAGTTATTACGATCGCGTGTCAATAATCTATTTTATTTTATAGATTTATAGATAATGGATCGATCGTTTGTGGAGTCCTAGAAATTTCTGGCCCTGAGCACTTTTTCGATTCTACTGTGTGTAAATATATATATATATCTTTGGAATAACATATAACAACATATCTTTGGAATAACATTTGTATTAAAATAATACTTTGGTATGAGTTAAATTAGGAACTACTGTAACTATTCCCAATTAACGCTTCCTCAAGTCATTGAAAATAACAGAAGGCACTTATTCCCGCAACTAATGGTACAACGACACTTCAAATCCAGTCCGTATAGCCATTTTAAGTATAGACTTTGTATATAAACAGGCCTATGCAATACTTGCAGATCCTGAAGTTTAAAATAGCGTTGTACGTATACGTTAAATTTGGTTGTGTACTTTTTCAGTGAATGAGGCTCGTATTGAGATATGCTCCATCTTCTCTGATCACCAAACCAATTGAGAATAATGGTAACATGACTGGCTTATAGATTCATGACTTGTTTACAATACGAAGCGAACGACATCTTAATAATTTTCAAGAGATATAAATTAGACCACAATAGAAAGTAGAGATGAACCTTGCGTAAGGTAAGGGCAAAATATGATAAAAACTTGAGCACTATGTATGTCAACATCTGAGTAAAACAATGTGAAAGTGATAGTAATTTGAATAATTTTTACTAAAACAACTTTATTATAATGGTCGCTTTTCATGATTGCTTCGATAGCATCATGCTCTTATAAGGAAATATTACAGAAGTATTTGATCAGTAAAGTATTAAGAAAAGTATGAATGAACTGCAAAGTACAAATCAACTGGAGGCGGTTCAATAGGGGAATCCCAATCGCCCGATAGAAAAGTATAATATAATACTTCAGAAAGAGAATCAAGAATCAGAGGGAACAACATGCTTTCGGTTCATTATGGGTTATGATCAAAGTTTAATCCGAAGGTAACTCACAGTGCACCAGAAGAAGCCATTAATGATTACAATGATGATCCATTTCATAACATAGGGTAGTAATGATGAGTTTTGCACTTGGTCGCAAGGTAATTTCTATTATCATTCCAAGATAATAACAATACCTTGGTAAAACAAAACTTTTATACAGTTTGTTCTTATGACGTAAAGATCTTTCTTACTTTTAAAATATATTATGTTTTCGATGTTCTTTGGAACGAACGTGAATCATTTGTAGACTTCTATGCTAACATTTGTTTATGTTAACGGTTTTTTATTCAAATTCATGTGTTTAAACGCTAGTAGTGGAATTTCGTGTTATATCGTTTAATATCATGGACAGTGAGTAAATTGTCCACTCTTTAATTTATAAATATTTATTATAATTATTTTCATAATTCTAAGTACAAAAACTAAAACTAACTGTAATCAGTGATTCTATTTGATTTTTATCACTTTGTTATATATTTATATCAATGATTAAAACTATTAATGTTTTTTTAATAAGAAATGATTTTATATATCTTAAATCAATTAATGGTATATATGAAGGGTTGTTATATATGTTGTGATCTCTGCTTTTAACTTTGATACTCCTTTAGTTCTTTTCTTTATCTGCTTGTTATCAGAATAAGTGATTTGAAATACCATAATCTGCTGCAAAGGCAATCAATTTTGGGAGGGGGAACAGCATCTTTTCCTCAATGCAAATAAAAAACTGTTGCACATCCTCATACACAGTTTACTGCTTATCTGTGCAGTTTCATTTGGTGGCTTAAGCAAGCTTGGAGGGGCTTTTGATAGGTTTATTAAAAAACCAACAAGGTTTTAAAAAGTTTGCATGAAAGTTTTCAACTTCATAAAATCATAAAGCTAAACATTAAATTTATGACCAATAAGTTTATTATTTATTTTTATTGGTAATTATTCCACAGGCTTGAGTTGAGTTACAACAGGTTTTAACTGTTTATTAGTTGCATTTTTATATTTTCCAAAAATACAAGTTATGGTGAGTTTTAGTAGATTTTGGTAATGATTTCATCAAGAAATAAAAGTTCAACATTTCGAAGTCTAGATGATATGTTTGTTGAAACATTTATTTCTTAATGAGATGATTACCGAAGTACACATTTCCCATCATTACATCCTTTTTCCATACTAAAGCTCATGATAATTTGTATTTTTGGAAAGTATTAAAAGGGAAATGAATGAAAGTTAAAACTTGTGACTCAACTCGAAGCGACAACCTGCGGAATAATTAACCTTTTTTTTATAGGGAACCTCAGCATTTTTACCTTTCAGGATCTTGACTTTTCCTGATCCATTCCTGTTCATACAGTCATAGGGTACAATTTTCTTTAACCTCGGTATAGAATTTGGAATCTTTAGAATTTAATAAATTTTGCATTTTCTAATGTTTTTTGGTGAATAAATTTACAATGGTAATTAGTATACAAGAGGTCGAGTGAGTAGGATGGGCATGGCAGAGTCTCATAAACAAGCTCCAACAGTTTTCCTGAAGTCAAACGCAAGATATGGGGCCGAGCATTGTCATACAAAAGAATGGACCCTTTTCGATTGACTAAAGATGGCTTAATCATTGCCAATTTCTGATGCATTATTTCAATTCGGTTACAATGCGATTCAGAATTGATGGTTTCATCAGGATTCATAAAGCTATAATGTATCAGACTAAATGAAGCTCACCAAACAGTAGCCAACACTTTTTTTGATGATTGGGGCTTTGGGGAATGTTGTACTGCTGCTCCTTTGTCAAGCCACTGTTCATTGTAAGTCACCATTCTGGACAAATGAATAATTGTTGTTTTGGCAAAGAAGTGTGGCACAAATTTCATATTGCTGATCTTTTATGAAATCGTCTAATGTGCAATGAACCAAACTTTAATGTGCAATTTAAGGTTTTTCACCTTCTCAATCATCTTGATATGGTCATCGAAGATTGATTTACATACATCAAGATTCACTCCTAATTCCCGAACAGTTGGTTTGGAATTTTCTTCTACCAAAGCTCAGACAGCATCGTCATGAAGTGCAGATCTTCTTCCACAGCCTTCCTTATCTTCAAGGTTCAAGTCTCTCTCAAAATCTCTGGAACCACAAAGCACTGCATGAACAGTGCATTCACTTATACTGCCTTAGACCCAGACTTTGTTGATAAATAAAACCATGCGAATATCTCACTTTGACATCTTAGTAAAGACTGAATTATTTCCAAGTAGCAAAATGTTACAGAGATGAACAAATATTTTTGTTTGAAAGAGGATTAATAAGTGATACATTTTTAATAGTCAAAAGCCCAACAAACATGAACAGTTTATTATTTGGAGAAAACATAAAATCTTGCATTATTTTCTGGACAACCCAATACTTCTTTAAAACTACATTTTCCATACCCAATTAATGAAATATGTAATCCTTGACAAATAACATACTTATCCTATACCACCTTATGGAGTAAGAGATAATATCTTTAGTCTGACTGTTTATACTTAACTGTGTAACAAGATTTGGTTTTTTGAGCAGGCTCTACAAAATACTAACTTTTAAGTCTGAAGTCTCAAATTATTCTGGCAACTCACGAATGCGAATTTTAAAACAATGTGTGCCTGGGTCACCTGTGGTGAAGTGGTTAGTATAACAACCTTCTATGCCCAAAGTTCGCAGCTTGGCAGATGGGCTTGTAATTCTTTAAATGGAATAAAAATATCCTTGGTTATGCTGCCCTTCGGATAGGACATAAAATGTTTCCAAACCTGTCCGTTATCAGGTGCTGATTAAAGATCCCTATCCTAATTATACCGGGATAAGTTGAATTTAAGACTCCCACTGCAGCATTGTCCGGTTAGCCATAGTAACGTAAAGTGACTTGACATAAATAAAGAAACAATGTGAGCTCACTGAACAAATATGACATTATAAATTATTTAATAAATATTTTTAACTTTTTGTTGGTGTTTGTTGTTATATTATTTCTAATTTCACAATATGATAATATATTATAAATTGACAATACATCAGTTTTGGTAAATATGACATCCATTAGTGTTGAACCTTAGTGTAGTTGCCTTCCACTACTTTTTTCTGTCCCCTACATTTGTGCATGTCGAAATACAAAAAGCCCCTTTAAAAGAGTGTACAAACATACAAAAAGTATATTAATATATGATTAATGAAGAGGCTTAATTTTTTTTTTGAGAGCATAAAAGACTCCTGACTAAAATACCAAGTTTTAATATTAATGGACGTCAACTGCACTAATCCCACTCTAATGCAAAACTAAAATGGTTAATCAATTGCTTCAATCGTTTCATCACCTTTGGGATCCCGAGAGACACCCGCATCACCCGATATTACAAAGAGTTGAAGTGGCTTTACCCTTCCTATCGCCGTAAGTACTTCCTGGCTTCCTTTCTTTACCAAGTTATCCAATCCCGCCGACCATCATACATTTCCGATCTACTTTAATTCAAAACCTCCTGCAACACCCGCTCTCGGCTTTCAGACCTATATACAGCATCCCACCGAACAACTGCTTTTGATAGAGCTTTCCTTATCCCTTTGGAACTCTTTACCTTCTTCTATTCGTCATTCCAATAATCTTTCAACCTTCAAATCTCGTATATTCAATCCTAATATCCTCACAATACCAAAAAATGTAGAAATAACATACTCAGTTTTCAGATTAAAATTTGTCTAACTGATAAATGAATGTGTTTTTATATATATATCATTGACGCTTCACTCATCGAGTTAGATATGTTTTAAAACAAGTTATCCTAGTTGATATTTTTTGTATTTTTGTTTGATTTATTGCTTTGTTTTTTTCCTACTTGACATACGAATTTGCATACATATGTAATTACTATTGTTTCTCTCTCTACAATTATTATTATCTTATTTCTATGTTATTTTTATTTCTTGTACTCTGTTTTTTTTTTTTTTATTCTTTAAATGTTATCATTGGAAGTAATTCGCAAATTTTTTCATTGATTATTTCTCATTTATCAATTAAATTGTATTAATTAATTAAATGTAATCACATAATATTCTAAGACGTAATAATACCATGTATAATAACCTGTATTGTTATTCTAAAGGGACTTGTCCCGGAATAAATAAAGACTTTATTATTATTATTATCATTAATGTTCGAAATTGATTCCGTGCCTTAAGAATAATAGGGTTTTATGATACGAAACTTATCTCCTTAGTTAAGATGTTAATTTATTTATTCTTTTATTAAGTATCTACAAATACCTCATCAGATGTCAACTAACTAATAAGTTAAAGTTTATTATTATTCTGAAATATGACAAACTGCCATGATTTTTTCTTCTTTTTTTTTTACAGATGTCCATGTTAAAAGGCAATCCATCGACCTCTGCCGCCCCTTTATTTCTAAGATGGCTGCTGCAGTCGAATTTGCCATTGTGTACTCTGTATATTCTCCGGCTGTCAGTGCCGCAGAGCTGACAACTGCCCAAGGACTGATGTTATCTCTTTTCTACTCCCTTCTCCAGGGTGACATAGCCTCAGTGATCGCTCTTGTCTCCTTAGCTGATCATCTCCCTCAGATGAGATCGTCATTTATTAGTGTATGGTTAAGGGACGACTATAGATTCTGCCAGGAGCATGTGGCTAAGGTTTTGTCCTCTTTAGCACAGCTGATGATCGAGGATCAGTTTTTAGTACCACAGCCAATAGTTAGTGCTCTTGCAGGGCTCGAGGAGAAGTATGATATTTACAATTACTTGGATCAGACTGGTGATACTACTGCGCAGTATCTAATGGCATGCTTGAACCCATTGGTTACTAGATCTACTCAAGTTAGTCCTGAAGATTTGCAGGTATTCGATAATCATTTTATATTCTCTATTCATTAGCTTTATTTTATCACCATTCTAATGTAATGGGAAGTTTTCAGGATATGATCAACAATGCAAAACCAGAAATGATATCTATATGTACACAGACTTCTTTTGAGGTGATTAGTTGATAATGGATTATCTTTTAATTTAAAATAAAATTTTTACTTGATTATTTTTCTGTTAAGGATTGGAGTGTGGATGATGAACCCTCACAAGGGGACCATTCAAACAAACCAGCTTGTCCAGAGGTTATATATTATATTACAACAATTATGTGTTATGAATCAATTGATTTGAATTTATTTAATTTCTGAATACTATATGCATACGTTGAGTTTATTCTTTAACTTATATTAAATTGATTAAGTCACTATATACAAATTCCAGGATGAGATGTCATTATTAACAACTGAAGACCAATTGCAGTCAAGGTTACCAAACCCAACACCACAGTCTTTTTGCAGTGTAATTTTTATTTTTTTTATTTTAAGTTTAATTAACCAATTAAGCCCTCCTTTTTTTTTCTTTTTTTTTTTTTAATCTTGATATAATGTATATTGTTCCTAACAACCAAGAATGGCAATTGAAAAATTATCCAATAACAGAAAAATAAAAAATTCTAGTGCCTTGAACATGTGGATATCTCGAATGGGAACTATTCATATTTATCTTGATGAAATTTAGATAGAGCATATTGCCAAAAATTCTATGCCTTCCAATATATTTTTCTGTTGTTTTAACCATCAAGTGGAATGTAATCAAACTGAAATAATAATAAAGCTCTTGCCTGTTGAAAAAATTGTTACTATTTTTATAATTATTTAATTATAATTATTTTTTTTTTTTCTAAAATCTGTTTATTTATAAAGCTATTCACTGTTTTCTGTCTGTCTTCCGTACTTTTTTTTCATTAGGATTTCAAACATTAAAAAAGGTGTAGATGTAATAGTTGTACCCGACCCTTTAACCACTCATAAGTTGCTAGAAAAGACTTTTCACTAACTTTGTTCACCAGCCCTCTCTCACAAACAGTTATTTTGTCTATGTTTTATCTCGCTTTATTCTACTTGCTCTGTGAGTCTCAAAAGGAAATTTAAAGTAATATTTCAGCTCTGAGTTGCAATTTTAAATGATTTCCATCTTTTTATATTAAGTCCACAGATTTACCCCATTTAGGTCAAGGCCTGAGTGATTAGGACTAAGGGTGGACATTTTTTATTGCAATTAATGCAGTTCTGAGTAATATTAAAATTAATCATATACACAACTATTTGAATTTAGATGAATGTAATACACAATATAAAATTCAAAATTTTACTTGTTCAATTATAAATATTTTGGTTGTTTTTTTTTAATGCCCGGGTAATGGTGTAAAACATGGGCCCAATATGTCTGCACACAATAAGAAATAAATTATTCTTATCAATGTGTTACGTCTTCATTAATCGCATCACAACTAATTTCTTCCTAAAATTACCCATATTAAGGTCATATTGTATGGTTTTAATTTCCAACCCTCCTCCAACTTAGTTTAAGGTTTCAATCCAAATAAAAATTTAAGGATATCTCTTCAGGAAAAACCTTTTAAAAAATTAATTTTAATACACCAATATTACATAATTTTTCTCCCAACAACCTGGACATTGAATATGAATTGGCACTCACCAATACAGGACATTTATAAATATTTACTAAGCAAACTAACAGTAAAATAAAATATTCAAATCTATAGAATTTATAACCCCATCCAAACACACCTTGTATAAACAAACAAACTCTTTCCTTTAATCTAATGATATGGAACAGATCATGTGTGTTTGAAGATTTACAAGATAGGGCAAAACTTTGTGCTTGGTGTACTTAATACTAATAATACACTAATTGAAAACGATTTAATAGCGTATCTAGCTAACTGCTAACTAGGCTATGGAATATTTATGCCTTACAATTCTGAAAAGATAATAAAAAAATAATCTAATATTTTTATTAATAAAATTTATTGCTCTGATAAAAAAGGAATTACAAAACTTGATGTAGTGTAAAAATATATACATATATATATTATTTTTTTATTATCTAGAACCCGAGCCTATGCCCTAAGTTTATTAGGTTTATTTCAATAGGATTTTTTTATATTAAAAAAATTTATTTTTTTAAAAATGAATTAAATGTTTACAGATGGCAGAGACATCTTGTTCACAAATTCAGACACTATCCACCAGGGTGAGTATATTTGTACATATCAGTTGTAATAGTAATAATAATTGATTGTCATTTCGAAAGATCATATCGTATAAATATATTAAAAATCTAGGAATACAATAAATCAATCATAAATTATTCTGAAAAAAACAACATATAATTGTGTCAATGTGATTTATAGCTCATACCTCATAATAAATCTAATTTAACATATTGTTTCCAGTGAAAAAAAACTATCAAATATTAATTTTTTTTTTAATTGTTTTAATTATGAAAAAAAATATTTTTTTAAAAACCTCTCATGACCTTCTAGTGAAGTACAATTTTTTTGTTATCAACGGCCTAATAGGGAGGTTTGCAATCAGATGTTACATTAAACCCAAATAGTAAAGTATTAAAGTCTACTTTCTTTGGCTAACCGTTTTTAGGTCTATTAGGAAAGAAAGTACATATAGACATCACAATGAAACAAGTCAAAATGGAAATTTCCATTAAAATTTGAAAATGAAAGTTTTTTAGAATAATAATTCTTGTAAATATTGTATTCTTTATCCTGAAAATTCTGGTTTCGGATTGAGGATTTCAATTTGCCATTTATATTATATTTTTTGAGAGGAGAGTGCAAAATGAAAACATCTTTACTCTTCAACACATACTGTTCTTGTTGGACAGGTATAATTGGAGCCAGCTGCAGCTGATGTCCCTTCAGATCAGATGGAAACTGAGTTAGTTAAGATCATTCTGGGATGTTATTCATCAGCATATCAATCCCACTTTGCAGAGGATGGGTCCTTATTGAATGAGGAAATTAAAATCCTGAATAGATGGCTCAATACTTCAAGGGCCCCCTTAGCGCACAAAATCATATTGAAAAATCTCCACTTTATCTAGATCCAATTGAAGATCTACATCCTCCCGTTGAAGAAAAAATCATGACATCCAAGATTAAAAATAATAAAGCAACAGACAGTCTTAAGGCTGAACTCTTCAACCTTGAAGGTATAGATCTGATCAAGAAAATTCAGGACCTCTTAACTTTGGAGAAAGGAAGCAATGCAGCAGAGCTGGTGAACTACGATAATTGCCTTATTCACAAGAAGGGTGACAAACTGGACTGTGGCAACTACCGTGGGATATCCCTTCTGCCAGTGGCATATAAGTTTCTTTCTCTTGTTCTCTGTGAGCAGCTACTTTCATTGGGTGAAGGATTCGTGTGATCTTACTAGTAAGACGTTTGTAGAGCCAAATCAACTGTGGTCTAAGTTTTCACACTGTGGCAGGTGCTGGGAAATAGCAGAAAATTCAACATCCGAACTCACCATTTATTTTTTTATTTTAAAAGCGCCTATGATAGTATATTTTATTCACATCATAAATTTATTACATTATTAGCTAATTTAACAATTTTACTCTGTTTAGAAGATAGCTGAAAAAAAACTGCTTTCGGCTGTAAGGCAAAATGACTTAGCTGGAGCGACTAGTGCGTTAGCAGCTGGTGCTAGTCCTGACTGCTGTGATAGATGGGATTGGACACCTCTTCACCTAGCAGCTGAGAGGGGGTATTGTCGCATGATTAATCTGATTTTAGCTTCGGGAGCTACAGTCAGCAGAACAACAGTAGCCAACGCAACTGCTCTACATTATGCAGCATCAAGTGGTCACTTAAATTGTTCTCTAAAGCTGCTGAACAATGGTGCCGATCCAAATGCAAAGAATCGTTGGGGCCTTACACCTGTTCACAAAGCACTAGAGCGGAGGCATGTCACAGTTGCCAACCTTATTAAATCGAGAAGTAGTCATTAAATCAAGGTGTTTTGTTTGATTCCTTAGAATCTTTTTCAACTGTGAGTTGATTAAATACTCTTGATATTACCATTATGAATCAAACAGTATTAAACATTTGTCATTATTCTATGGAATAATGATTGATCTCCATACATCAGAGTAAATCCTAAGAAAAACTAAACAATAATTTTAATAGTTGGTTTTAATACAACACTTATAACTCTGAAAATAATTATGGAATCTAAGAAACAGTCATTGTGAGAAAATTGATGAAATTGTAGCTTCCAATAAAGAAATATTTTATTGGTTTCTTATTTTCATGAAAGAATGCTATAAAAAAAAATATATATATATATGTATATATAATACTTTTGAATATTTGTAGGTTTATGTTACAAGATCCTTAGACTCCTGGACAATATTCTTGTTTGCAGCTCTGAGACACTAGGCTGTTTTTTTTTCAGTCAGGCATGATAGTCATAATAATTAAATTATTATTATCACAATCAAATGATACTAAGAACTCAACCTTACCATCTGCCATTTTGTATCAAAATGATGGCTGATCAGAAACAAAGAATTTTCATAAAAGTCCTGTACCCATTCTTAAGTTTGATTGTATCTGTATTTGCTTTTAATTGTTACGAAATGGCAGTAGTGATCAATTTTTTATCATTAAAATTACCGTAATTAAGTAACATGTTACTGGTTTGACAAAATTTAGCTATTTTGGAAAACTTTAAAAACATAGAAAGTTAAAGCAGTTTCTTCAAGCAAATTTGCTAGACACACTGGCTTTTAATATTATATTTTATTTATTGCAGATGTATTTTGTAGAATCACTCGAAGGTCGTTTAGAGCCAAAGAGTGATGACGACTGATTGTTTTTTTTATGAATAGTATCTTAGTTATTTTAAAGTATTTAGATCTTTAAATGATTTAGGTTAATTAATGAAATGGGTTATAAATTTCCCTAATCTTTCCTATTCCATATATCCAGTTTTTTTGTACCCAGAACATTTTCCATTATCATTATGGAATGCTATCAGTTTAAAAGGTTTCACAATTAATTTTTATGCCACATCAATATTTCTTAGCTAGTTTATAATTTGTCCTTTTTTATTTTATTTATACTACATTTCAATAAAAATCAAAATGAAAAAATGTACTTATTTCACCTCTAGAAATTATATCTTTAACCAATGATATTGGTAATTAAATTAAAAATGTTAACTAATTCTATTAATCATCTGATTAGCTAAAGTAGCATAAAGTGATGTTAAATAAACAATTTAAACAGAAACCAATTCTATTATAATACTGCAATATTAGTCTTGTTAAGTCTGTTTAACCTGTGTGCTGTATCTTTAGAATAAAGCAAGCATTTGATCTAAAGGAATCACTGTATAGAAAACATAACAGCAAAATAGCAAATACAATGCAGTGTATATAAACAGCTAATGAATAATAGTCCAAGCGCAAACGGAAGGTGGGGTCGATGGAGGCAGGACCCGTCCCACGTATCACGGATGTCATAGTTTCCCTCATTTAATTTTGTTTTTTCATCAAAGACCAATAGGTAGTTGGTATTGATGTCTTAAGGTTGAGTGCTTGAATGGCAGGTGTAGTTAGACTAATTGACATTTGTCCAGGAGCACGAACATCTGGAAGATTGCTGGACTACTGAGGGGTAATGATCGTAACTCTCTTTGCCTGGAGTCATTCAAATCAGCTGCAAAAAGAAACTCTCCTGGTTTCTTCTAATCAGCAACTCTACCTTGATGTTTGAAGGTTTCAGGGGTTGAAAAGATTATATTTTCTGCTGTTTCAAAAACTGATTAAGATCCAGGTTTAATTAATAATTTTTCACCACTTGACTATAATTTAGGACCCCATTCCTGAAGAAGAGTTTGTTTTACAGTCATTAGAACAGGAATCTTTTTAGACGATTGAAGATTTTTAGTTGTTGGAGTATTCCTGTGCCTGTTATATTAAATAATAATAAATAAAATATAAAAATATCTGCTGTTGAAAATTTGTTAGAATACTCAGATGTAACAGAGACTTCACATTCCACGTGGTCGAGTTGAAGAGCTGTGAATTGATTCTTTAGGTTTTTGATAAGTAATCGAGAAGTGTTGTGAGACAACGTTTTGATGGAGCCATGTCCTAGAAAGCTTTGTGCAAACCTGTATAGGACAAACTTTGATGGGTTTGTCTGGTCCTAATAATGCTGATAAGTTACTAAAATGAGTAATCACAATAGAGGCACTAGAAAGTGGGGCCTTGCGAGTGTCTTCAATAATATTTCTCATGTCCAAGTAAAGTATTTTTTTAATGTTTCCCCTTTTAGGTAGAATCATTAGAACGGTGAGCTAAAACTTATCGATGCACTGGAATGTCAGGGTACTTGAGATTTGAACTCTTTTCTAATTTAAGTAATGAGTGTTATTCTCCTTCCCTGAAACACTTTTAACTTGTGAGCAAAATGTTGAGAATATCCATTGTATTTATTATTTTTTTCATGTAAAATACTTGAACATTGCAATGAATCAACAGTAATTTCTTGTTGCCTATTGTTGTATCTCTAGAATAAACCATACACTGAATCACTGTATTGAAGAGAGATAATAACACCACAATAGCGTATATAATAACCATTACCTTCTAAAGAAGGTCTAGGAAAGATAGAACAAAACACTCGCAGATAATAGAGGTGAGTGTAGAAGTTGACTTTAATCATATGATAAGATTGGTTGTTCAGATCCTATTCCATTAGGTTTTGAATATAATATCTTGCCTTTTTCTCTTAAAACTACCTTCCATTTGTGTTCAGAAATCTGCCTTTATTTTTTTCTCTGTAAATTTTTAAAGTGAAATATATTACTGTGGACTTAGATTTGCTCCCCTGTATAAGTACAAACCCCCACCTCTATGCCACATAGTGAACTTGTTCTGTGTTTTGGGTAACTGCTCTAATCTTTATTCAAACTTTAATTGTATTGAATTGATTATTATTTCCTTTCATTCAAGCCTGTTACTTTTTAAAGTTAGAATAAAACTATGTCTTGATTCAATATATATATATATTTTCGTTGGATTCCCATATAGTTTTAATATTTTCAACATGGAAGATTGAATTGAGTCAATTTAAAAATATTGTCCTCGACATCCTCCTCTACCACATGCTTTGGTTAAAAATTAAAATTATTTGGATTTAACACATTTCATAAACCTAGTTGTTGACGTATTTTATCTGAGATCACTTTTTCTGCTTTTTGAGGATCTCGAAGCAAAATTAAAACGGTTGCTTAATTGCTTCGTTCGTTTCATCTTTGGGATCCCGAGAGATCCCCCGGTCACCCGATATTACGAAGAGTTGAAGTGGCTCTACCCTTCTTACCGTCGTAAGTACTTCCTAGGATCCTTTCTTTAGCAAGTTGTCCAATCCTGCCGACCATCATACATCTTCGACCTCCTTCATTTCAAAACCACAGTCCACTCCTGTAACTCTGAATCCCTATCATCCTGAACACTCAGAGGAAACCTATATGTTCTCAAACATGGGGCTATACCCAGCTAATTGGGACATGCTTCTTACTAACCCTTACCTGCAGCCTGTATCCTCCTTAGTGGGCAGCTTTATACACTGAACTTTCTATGGATGACCCTATATCTTACATCCATCCAGTTATTATTAAAAGTACAACATCTATATGCATTGTTTTGTTTGAGGCCTTTCGGTACATATATTTATTTAAATATTATGTATTACCTGGTCTGCAGGGGCTGTTATCCTACATTGTTTATAACTTGAACACTGATCAAACCTATGTTTCACTCAGACTGATTAACGTAGAAATATAGTAGCTAACATTTTATTTATTTTTGAGAATAAAAAAGGGAGAAAGGGATCCTCTTTTCTATGCACCCCTCACAAAAACTCGCATAAATATGAATCTAAGTGTTATCCCCTTGTCGCTCTTTTACAGCTATTTTTTCATTACACTTTCGAAGAAAACATCTCCATTCCATGACCTTTTTGACATAGTTTGATGGTTGCAATAATTCCGAACTTCTAAAAGTTATTAACAGCTTCTTCTGACGATTGCAATTCCCAAATAATCATTTTTTTCATTTTAGATCATCAACAACAAATAATATACACTAAAAAACAATAGGAAACAATTTAGTAACTCAAAATTAACAAGGCAAATATAATAAGGAAAACAATGATAAATAAGATAAATGATATATAGAGGTTACCGGAAGTGGGATATGACGATATGATAAGGAGGAAGGTTTAATGCAGACTGGATAATACACAAGTACCTATTATCGTAACATTGACATTTGGGTTTCAATTGTTATTGTCAATTTAAAACAATAACTCAATTATCTTGGCACTGCTAATTTCTTCCCACATTCCGATTTTTTCGGTCGAGTATAAGGGTCCAATAATTACCTTTTAAATTTATAAAAATACTGCTTACCGAAAGTTAGATCTTCCTTTCTTAAGGGATTTCCTTTTTGTGCCAGCATCATCATCTGGGCGATCACCTTAGCGAAGATTGGTTATCAAAATAATTTGTAGTGGAGTTTTCGTTTACCTCTAAATGAGGATATTGTGACTAATAAATAGAGTGAAAGTATTGGAATGAAAAGTTTTTATTTGGCAAATACTTCTTGTGAAATAGTAGTAACTTCTTTGCTGAACGATCGTTACTGATCCAAGTCTGTTTGACCTTAGCGGTTATGAAAGAACGCTTTTGCTAAGCAATATGCATAATTTCAGTCCAATTGTGAAATAAGAAGCCTTTTGCAACGTTATTAATATAACACTTAGGCAAGTTAAAATATATGTATAATAGTTCTTCATAATTTGTCAAATAAATATTTCTTTGTGAATTAATTTGTATTATTGGTTTGAGTAAAAAAAAAAGAAAAAAGTTTTATAAAAGTTATTCTTTTCATGTATACAGTTGTCATGTATACTTATGAGGTTTAAATTCAATATCTCCTTACAGAAGTGGTTCAATTATTAAGTTTATTAACAATAAAGATTTGTTTCACTTTTATTTAATAATACATATTAGTTATCTGAGTATTAGGTAAAATGTTATTGTGGATAGTTAAGGATTCATTTTAAATGGATATATAAACTGTTGGTTACCAGTATGGTCAGTCAGTTATATATTTTCTAAAATATAGAGTTTGAGTTTGAAGGGTTTACAAGGTCTTTAGTACTAAAGTAGGTCATTCCTAATTCACTGTTGTTTTTTTTATTACGAGAGTTTAAAATTTGAGGTTACGTGTTCTAGATGCTATTAGCCTAAATCATTCATCTTCCTAAGAATTATGCTTGTGTACTTTATATTTGTTTCATTTTTGTTATTATACTTTATTAAGGAAAATATACTTGAATTTTAAAAGATTTTTCCATTAATTTTAATCAAACTATTTTTTTAGGAACTCCCTTTCCTGTGATGGATTGTAGCCCAACCCATTCATTGCCCGAGCCAGGTAATTATAAGTTGGAATTTTGGGTATCAGTTCTATAGGTTGTTGCTTCGAGTCAAGTCACAAAAGTATGATAAAAAATTGTAATTATGAGAACTATGTGTATTTCGGTTATCATTTCACCAACAACGAAATGTTTGTTGAAATGAATGTTTCAAAACACATTTCGAAGTATAGATGATGATATAACCTAAACAGTACCTGTAAGTCGGTTCTTCAATATTTACTGTGAGTAATAGTTAATATATATAGTTCATAGTAAAATTATTTTTATTTTTGAGAAGGGAGGAGATAGTTGACTGGAAGACCTGAGTAAGGAAGGAAATAGTTGGGGTTGCAGTCAAATTAAACACTAAATAAGTGGGTACTTATTTTATTTTGTGCCAACGTTTCGACCCACTTTGTGGGTCATCTTCAGGGCTAAGAAAGAAAACAGACAAAACTATAAAAATACATTGCAGTACCAAGTATACAATAATATTAAAATATATGTAGAGTAATAGAAATTTAGAACAAAAAAGTGAGGGATATATATGAATAATAATATTACAGAGTAAATGTACAGAAAGGTGGTGATATAAAAATTACATCAATGTTTAAAAATGTTTTATTTTTGAGAATATTAAAAAGAAAACAAATGAAAAGTTAGAATTTGTTGTGACTAAACTTGAAACAACAATCTGTGGAACTGATACAGACATTTTAATACCCGATAGAATTTTACACAAATCGGTAAGATATTATCCAATGTGATATTTTTTTAATAAATGAATCGTTAGAGAGCTTATCTAAAATCAGTTCAATTATTTATGATTTCTATTGTTTTAGTTGTAAACTTAATAGTCAATTTATCTATGCTATATCTTTACCATTACAAATAACTATCGATTTATTTTTCTTTATTTTTTCTGGTTATAAATGCACACTTAACTTTACAGAGGCAGTCTGGGTGAAGGTAGAACCTCCTGATGATTTTGATGATAAGCAGTGTCTGAAATCAGAAGTTTTTGAAGTTCCCTCATTACCTTCCCAGACAGACCTTCGTGGTTATGTTTCATCTATAAGTAAGCAATATTTACTATAATTTTTTGGTCTAATCAATAAATTTTGGAAAGCTGAAACATTTAAATAACTCTATAGTGTGTATGGCAGCCTCGATAGTCAGGAATCCTGTTTTTATATAATCATTTATTTTTTCAATCAGTAGTAAGAAACATGTGTATAATTCATTGAGAAGTTTTTATCTTTACCATCTCTTTTATCTTTTCATAATTCTATGAAAGTTAGTAAAAGCCTCCTTCCACTTTTACTTTATTGATCAGACAGAAGCTCTTATTAGTTACTTTTCCTTTACCTATCTTACCTTACTAGGTTGCGCTATCTAATATTGAACCAATGAATTAGGCTGTTGTGGAAAGGCAACATATTATCGTATTACATCCTGTCAGGAGTTTTTTGTTTTACTTTGGGGGGCTGTGCTGTAATAGTAAGGAGTTAAGGATCAATTTTTCATTATCAATTATCCGGGATACAATATTTATAATTATTCTAATTCGTTCTCATCAAAACTATATATCTTATCATAATACTTCCAAATACAGCATCTTATGTTTTCTATTATATTTTAAATTTAACAAAATAAATTGACAAAAATTACCTTGAATTTTTCCTTAAAACTGTTTTTTACTAAATTAAAATATTTAAAAAAATTCTATATTACAGTGCACCCTGTATGCTTGGGTTCCATGAAAAAGTACAATTAAAGGCTACGAGCCTTTAAGAAATAAAATCTTAGTGTCCTTTCTGTTCAGAAAATAAAATGATGGTTTTAATTAAGCAATTAAGATTATTAACTTTTTATTCAATTATTATTTTAGTTTGCAGTTTGAGTCATTAAATTAATATAAAACAAACCCATTATAAAATAACTTCCACTTAAATATGATGAATATTACAAGTTACAAACTAGGTTTTAAAAAATACTTTTCCAGAAATATGTACATCAATAAAATAAAATCTTATAATACATAAAATAAGAATTAACTATTTCATTACATCATTACATAAAAAAATTTTGGAAATTTCTAAATATGTAAGGCAAGTGCGAATACATATTTTTGGTATTATTTATTATCTTTATATTATTTATTTATTTATAACTTTATATTATTTATTATATATTATCTATTAGAACAAATCTTAAATAATTAAAAAAAAAATAATATTGTATTATGTGATAACATACTAATGATTATTATCACCTACATTGGATAAAAGAATTTTAAAAACTTGATAAAATTTTGTAAGGAAGAATGGATAAATGTGTATATTACACATGCATTCAAGCTTTATGCCTCTTAACTACTAGATGCATAAAAACTCTCGGCAGGATCAATTATTGAGGTTTAAGCAAGCATTAGTAAGTCACATTTTATCCATACAGTGTAGAGGAGGCCTTTATAATAAAGGAAATTTCAATTAAAATGGAATACCCCACCACTTACCTTTCCCTCAACTTGTCGAGCAAATGGGAGGGCTATCTACTTAATTTTTTGCCATCACAAATTTTATGCATCTTGTAGATGCATGAACTTAACTTTGTCATGATCGCATGTTTTATGTATCCTGCCATTAACAGTTTACAAAGCAGTTAATTAAAATGAACAAAATTATCTCTGCTTTAATTTTTTATTATTTATAAAATATCAATGTTGTTTATATCTAATTTTTAAATAAGTTTCTAAACAACGTCCTTGTGTATTATATTGTTTGTCACCATGGACCAAACTGTCCAGTTCATTGATTTTATATGTATATTTCCTTTCTGTAGATATAAAAGATGTCCAACTGAAAGGTGAACAGGCATCAGATGTGCATTGCCACAGTCATACTACAGGTATGATATTTTAATTATAACATTTTAAGAAACAGCAATAATAAATTATCTATTTTGATTTTGTTACAGTTATAATATGGTATATATTACTGAAATAAAAGTAAGAATTAGAACTATTACCATCTATAGTATTATAACCATTACAAAGACTCATAAGGGAGGACACTGTTGCCAGGGATGCCTATCACATATTGAACGCCTGCAACTAGAAAGGAGCTATAACAATGGATTGAGCCACCTTATGCAGTCTTATTGAGGAGGCCAAGGATCACATTCGTCTCTAGCGCCAAGTGTGATGATTAAGACCATCCTCAGTAACATCTTATATCACTAGACAGGAACCAGGTAGGAATGTAGACTATGTAAAGAGGAATAAGTCTGAAACTTGTGGGATGCCAGAATCAAAGAGGATTCAAAATTGGAAGTAGCCATTATTTCCTACTGATAATCAGGTCCTGGAGTGAAGTGAAACCACTAAGGAAATGCAGGAACCTTACGAAAAGAGACACCAAAACTTACCGCTTACAGGAGGAGGAAATGGCTATATATTTTCAAGTAGAAAAAATGGTACTAGATGGTAACCGACCATGGAATAGGGACAATATCGATAGGAGGTGGTCAGATGATTTATCAAGACTCTCCCGGATGCACCATAATTGGTCTGCGGTGAGAAAAGCATAAGGTCCTGTCTCAACAAAACTGACTGGTGGACTGGCGATCCATGATAAGAAAGCCGCTCGGAAGACTTACCTGAGCCATTAAACCCCCATTGCTTATCAGACCTACAAAAATCGGGGAAATTATATCAATTTGATAGTTATTCAAGCAAAGAGAAAATCTTAGGAGAATTTCGATTTGCTAACTCGCTTAGCCATTCTGACCCTCATACTTATATACATAAATTTATATAATATAATTGTATGTAGTACTTCCAGTATATGAATCAAATAGTTAGTTTTTTTAACTGATTTGCATAAGCATATAAAATACGGTAAGTTTTCATAGGTCCTTGCTGTCACTTTGCAATTTTAAATATATGCTATAAGTATGAATTTTAAATAAGAGACTAAAGTAAATGTGTTATTATTCATGTCCTATTTTTAGATTTTTACTTTTTACTAATAATACTTATTTTCTTAATAATTTTAATTTCAGATAATAAGATGCTTGAGAAGAGGTACATCTGCTTTAATTGCGGTCTCAGTTTCATAAAATTATCCCAACTGAGGAAACATATCAAGAAAAATCATCTTCGAATATCCTGGAAGCCAAGAAGGAAAAAAAATGAAGATGGAATATACCCATGTAACATGTGTTCCTATAAGGCACAGCGAATCGAGCACTTGAGAACTCATTTTTTAGGTGTGCATGAGAGGAGTAGACCACATCACTGCCCACACTGCCCTTATACGGCAGCTCAAGGTGGCACTCTCAAGTCTCATATACAATCTCAGCACTTCAAGTCTAAGCCTTTCATGTGCACCCAGTGTAATTATACCTCAACTCAATCAGGTGCTTTAAAGCGCCACATCATGATGAATCATACTAATGAGAAACCATTTCAATGTGATCATTGTGAATTCAAAACGGTACAGGTAGGTGACCTGAAAAGACATTTGTTAGTGAAGCATACCAAGGAGAAGTGTTATAATTGTCCATATTGTGATTATTCGTCTACAATCTGTGGACATGTGAAACGACACATAACGAATGTTCACACCAATGAGAAACCTCATAAATGTTCGCATTGCGAATACAGTACAAAAGTAATATGGGTGCTTAAGCAGCATATTCTTTCCAAACATTCTAATACTAAACCATTTAAATGTGAGGAATGTGACTATTGTTGTAGCAGGTTAGATCTGCTAAAGGGCCATGTCTTATCAAAGCATACCAAAGAGAAGCCATATAAATGTTCCTTTTGTACCTATTCTGCTATTCAGCCATCTCACCTCAAACTTCACATTTTATCGAGGCATACTATTGACAGACCACATCCTTGCCCTAGTTGTGATTATACAGCAACAACAATAACCCACCTAAAAACCCATTTCAGAGCTCGTCATACAACTGAAAGACCGTATAAATGTCCTCATTGTCCTTATGGTGCTTCAAAAGTTAGTACATTGAAACGCCACATAATGTTTAAACACACTGATGAAAAGCCTTTTAAATGCTCCCAATGTGATTACAGTGCTAAGGAAAATGGAAGTTTGAAACGGCATTTGATGACACATGGAACCGATCCTGGGGAAGTTGAAATAACTGGCCAATAGCATTGAAACTTCTGTCATTAATATTCATTTGTCAACTGTTTATCAGTTATTGCCCTCTTTCAAGCATATTCAAGAGTTGGACACTTTTGATAGTACATCCTTTTAAAGGTTCCAAGTATTCCTCTTTCCCTCAGGTTCTTTGATCTTATGAAGTCAGATGTTGACTGTTATCTCATTATTTTCTCTCACGAGGGTTTGTGATGTTAGTTCCTTGTTGAGTGATAACTAGGAATCATAATGAAGGGTCTTTTTCTTTACACATAGCGAAATCTAGCATTCTTTCTTCTTTTTTAATAGTTGATATTATTTTGAATATATTTCTGTGGTCATTGTCATTTCACTGTTAGCTAAATAATTTAGTATTTCAATTACTCCTAGCTTAATAGCTTCATGTAATTCTTATGCTTAAATATTTAAATAATGTGCTATATTATTAAGTGCTAAATTTCTGAAATTAAACTGATGCTTTAGTAATACTCATTTTTTAAATATTCAATTATAAAACTTTTTTGGAATACACTTCTCTATTACCCAGTTCAGACTAGTAGAAATGTCTGAAGCAAATTTGTAAATGCCCAAAAAAGTGTATCTTTGTTAAAGGTGATGAACAACAGTTTTACATTATGGTAAAATGATCATTCGGTTTGAGGAGCAGGGGCTTGATTAATCTTATCTGCCAGTTTTTTTATACTCTTCTGTGATGTATAAAAAAACTTGTTTGTATTGTATGCCCTGTTTCGGCACATGATTGTGCCCTTGCAGCACCTATAGGAATTAGCTGATTAAGGAACTCAGTAGGCTTTGAGAGCTGCACCGAAAAACACTGTGTATTATTCCTTTTCTTTCTCTTAAATAAATGTATTACATAATCAGACCATAAATTCCAATGAAATGTATATATTATCAATAAGGTTGTGTATAAAGATATGATTTGGATGAATAAATATTTTTGTACCTGCCCCTCTCCAAATCAATATTAACTGTCGCTGGCAAACATGTCTTAATTCCTTTAATGTTTATCCAGGTCATCTATGGCTATTGTGTATCACGCATATTTAGTTCATTTGAAATTTCCTTTCATATTCCTAAGTATTGGTTTCACAAGAATGAGTTCCTGAGGGTTCTCTGCAACCGTATCTCTAATATCTGAACGTCTGGAGCCTGATTCCTCCCTCTAGCACCATCTTAGTCCTTTGTTACACTGTGGTTGTGATAACATCAGAATGCTAGTTCTTTTTGGTTACACTTAATCTCAAGCCAGTGCTTTGAATTTTCTTCTAATTTAAGACAAATATGTGGTGGACTTGTGCATTTTAAAGTCCTGTGATGTTCACTAAAAATTCATTTAAAAAATGAAAGAATTATAATAAAGTTTGTTTTTGAATTGTTTCTAAACAACATTATCTAAATGGTACTTATTTTAATTTACCTGATTGTACCACAGTTTACATTTTCCTCCAACAATTGTAAATATAAAGGAGGTATTCCATTTTCTGTCGTTCCCCATTTTGAAACTTGAAGGAGATCATATTGAGTTCCAAGGACAGCCATGGACAATCAGTGACTTTGGCGCCAAGAAAGTCAGCTTATTAGTCTCAGAGAAACCCCGCAGACTACTGACAGATGAAATTTATTTATAATTGGAATGTTTTTTTTTAAACTTAAAACCTCAAAGTTCATGGGAAGGGTTGTAGAACTTCTTTTTCTAGGTCAATCACAAGGTTCCTTATGAAAAATAATAAACAGAAAGTAGTAATGAAGTATTAATTATTATTCCTAATTATCCTTTACAGTAAATGATAACTACCATATATAGATATATATGTACCAAAAATCCAGTTAATAAAAATATAAGTTTAACCAGTATTGGTTAGACATTTAAGCATAAAATTTATTACATTTTTGTATTATACTGATCATTTTTCTTATTCATGGTCTACAAGTGTAAGCAAATATAAAATTTTGAATAATAAATATAAAACAAACTACATAAATACAAAATATGTCAAAAGAAAAAACATTATAATTCCATAAACATTAAAAATCTAGTGGACATTTGAAAAAAAAAAAAGTGTTGTTGTGAATTATTTCCATTTAATATATTTGAAAAGAAACACTGAAGAAAACTATCTAATGAATATACAACAAACTACACTATATTTTGACATTATTGAAATAGCATTAAAAATGTTGATTGCCATAATGACAGAAAATTAAGAATATATGGTAATAATAATAAGTTATATTGTGTATTACAATTCTTTTGCTTGTTATTTTTATTTATTATTATTTATATTTCTATAAATAATGTAAAATTGTTAAAATATAACTATAATTTGCCTAATGTCGTGGGATGTTATCCATTGAAATATATGCCCCAATTGGAGATTTACTGCAATGTTATAAAACAGTACTTTTGTTAATAAAAAGATGTTGCAACTATTCTACAGATAATAAAATTGCCCAAATATCAAAATTCTTCGTAATTTGACCAATATTAGATTATCCTGAATTTTGTCTTCCTATCCCTGTAGGTTTCCTTGGCTTCCTTTGTCACATGCAGATTCTCTTTCTATTTCTTATTTATTTTTTTTTTATACATTCCCATCTTTCGCTGACTTCCTTGTTTCTTTTTCTCATTCGCATTTAAAAGAGGAAAACCTTTATGGTTTTGCCTTTATTCATATTTCACGCCCTTCCTTCTTATCTTGTTTACTTTGATATAGTTTATATTATAGCTATAACCTCATTTTATAGCTATCACTTGGTAAATACACCAAAAAAAGATTACTGCCACACAAAACAGTAGAGATATTTGCTAAAAACAAGTTTGGTTTACAAAAATAATAATTAATGACTGTGCGACAATCATTAAAAACAAAACGATCATTAGTTCACTAAAATCAAACATTGTATGTATAGATATTTTTATTAATTGTTCTAATTAATTCAATTTTATCATAAATCAGTAGATATCTGGCTTATAGAAAAATATTGCATTATATTTTGGTTTTTGATTGTTTTATTTCCTTTATAGGCATGAGATGTCCCAGTCCTGACTTGAATTTATAAGCAGGATTCTGCTGAATTTGGTTATATAAGTGTTAGTTGATAACCAATAGTTTTAGCTTTATATTAATGAGTCAACATTTTTTATGTCTTTTCCAGATGTGATAATAAGAGGTACTTTTAGTCTTATATTAAATGAAAACAAGTTATTTGGGGGGGGGGGGATAACATTGTGATGACCATTAAAACCAGCAGAACAATAACGAAAAAATGTTCATTCAACTATAAATTAAACAGAAAAATTATTATTTTTACTATATTGATCCTCTTTGTGACATCATTCGTTAAGTAAAACTATCTAAATAAATCATTTAGAAAACAAATTCGTTCTCCTCTAATTTTTTTCACAAAATATAGCATGTTTCTTAACTCTCTTAGAACCATCAATCATGTTCATTATGATACATCATCAGGTTCTAACAATCAAAACACATTTCTTGTATTATGATCATTGTATTAATTACAGTTCAGAACTAAATTCTAAAAAGCCATTAGTGACAACTGATTAATTTAAAAATATCATATTTATGGTAATCAAGCAGGGATTTAAATAAATTAATGATTATAACATAAAAAGGAATATTAAATTAAATAATTTTTATCAATAAAACAAATAATTTTTATTTATGGATAACTACTTTGTCTCAGAGGAGGCATGGACGAACACCATCAAGAATTATTTCTAACGTAGATTCACATACAATTTGTATCTTCAGAATTCAAATGATTCTGAAGTAAACATTGAAAAATCCTTAATTACTATGTAGAACAAAAGATTAGGTGTATTCACCTCTTCATTAAGAAATTTCCTACTTAGTATTGACAAAAACAATCCTGATTAAAAGAATGAGACTCAACGAGCCTAGAAAATATGAAAAAATCAATTGGGCGGAATTTTTGCCTGTTGGTGTGGATTGAAGATGTTCAGGGGTTAGGCTAATGAGAAACTTATTCATTGTTCCAGTGTTTTAGATATAGTCCATCATCAAGGCACTGAGGCATAGAGCAAAGTGCCATCTTTGCTCTTTGAGTTTTTATTAATAATTAATTTAATTAAGTCACGTTTTTGAATAATATTAGTTGAACTTGTATATATGAGGAAGAAAATGGTCTTATATAGGGAGAACAGTTCTTCCTGTATAAGAGAATTTTCTTGACCTCCGCTCGGACCATTGTCTTCCTCATCATTAAGTAAAATATGCAAACATGAGAATAAGGTAGAAATTATTTTAAATGTGATCAGTGTTTTCTATCTTAATAAAATAGAATCACTTAGTTTAGGTGTCTTCATTGCAAAGCAGTTAACTAAATAAAATAGTGGAAATAAAGTGTGTTGTTTATTCCATGAACATGAATTCCATTGGAAGTAATTAAAATGTTTTCATACTGAGGAATAAAATTAGGTCCGTGATATAAAAAAAAAAAAAAATTAATTTGTTAGAGAACCATCATATTTTCCAAAACCATTTAACTTTAAATTGAATTTTCGTAAAATATATTAAATGAGCCTTGGTTAATTTATACAAAATACTCTCTATATACCAATAGGCCTCCGAGCACTGATGATGGTCTAAAAGTTACATCAAAAAATTGGTACACGATAAGTTTCTAATTTGTGTTTCCTTTTTCACCACACCCCCAACCAACCTTATTTATATAACAAAATGATATATTTATATGGTTGACAATACTTTCAACATTATAAAATAAAACATCTTTTTTATTGCCTATTAAAATAATCATTTCTATTCTAATAACATATAGCTTTTAAGTACATTATCCACATGCAGATTTAAGAGAAGAACATTCATTTTGTAAATCACCTATCATTAAATTTACAGCAAAGTTTAATTAAACTGAATGCATTAGATTTTTCATTTCTTAAATACGATATACTCGTATCTATGACAATCTTCTTACTAATAGAAGAATATGTTGAATCTGCATGTACTGCTAAAACAAATATATTTTATTTACATTTTTTTAATTAGCTGTTGACATCAACATCATTATACACCAACCAATATACAGACTTACATTTCTTTTCCAACCATTAGCGTTGGGCTCCACGGTAGATTTTTTTTTTTTTGGAGGAGCTTCTTGTTGATGTAAGTTACTATATCCCACCTTTTAATTTTAAGTAGTCAGCTACTTCCTTGTGTCCTTTATCATAAGCATATCCGTAAGCAGTGCGTCCTACTGTGGATTTTTCATTTAGTGAAGCCCCTCGATCAACAAGTAGCTTCACAACATCTAAACAGCCATTATAGGCAGCAAATATCAGAGGCGTACAACAACTGGCTTTAGCACCAGGGTCTGCTCCCCGATCCAACAAAACTGACACAACATTTGCATGTCCAACTTCAGATGCCCAATGTAAGGCAGTGCGATCTCCTTTACCTTTCATATCAACTGCTGCACCGGCATTGAGAAGCAATGAAACAACATCAGCATGTCCACTGCGGGCTGCCCGATGAAGTATGCCATCTCCATTGCTGTCCCTCTGAGTCAGATCAGCTCCATGCTCCACTAATAGCTCCACAACAATCGGGATATTATTTGTAGTTGCAATGAAAGCTGGTGTATCCCCTTTATTATCTTTTACATCTACTGTGGCACCAGCCTCTAGCAACAAGGACAATGATTGAATGCAGCTTCTTTCAACAGCGTAGTGAAGAGGAGTTCGTCCATCTTTGTCTTTAATATTAGGATTGGCTCCGTTATGTAACAAGAAATTAACAGTGTCTGTCTTTGATTTTTTCACTGCTACCATTAAAGCAGTGCTGCCTCTGTTATCTTGTGTATCCAAATCTGCACCCATTCTAAGTAGCATTCGTACAATAGATGGGTCAGAAGCAACATGTAAAGGAGTCATACCATTTTTATTTTTAATGTTTGCAGACATTCTTTGATCTTTCAGTACTTTCAGCATTCCAGCATTACCAGACCGAGCTACAAAGTGGACTATCGTTTCACCATCTTCTGATGTGAGGTCTGGTAGAGTTCCACCTTTCATAAACGCCTTGAACAAATCAACATTCTGTGACTCCACAGCCTTTTTTACAAGACTTCTGCTTTCTGGAACTGCATTAGTAATGCCTTTCCTTTCTAATAATATCTCCACACCCCGCACATTACCAGCTCTGACAGCTTGAACTAATGGTGTTTCCCCGAGATGGTTTTCTCTGTTCGGTTCAATTCCTGCTTCCAACAAGGCCATCAATGCTCCATTCTGGCCACCAGCAGCCGCAATATGGGCATAAGTATCTCCTCGGAGTACACGATGGTCAAGTTTAGCTCCAGCCTTTAAGAGGGCATTGACAGACTTTACACTATTATTTCTCACAGCTACCTCTAGAGGAGTGGCAATTTCGGAGTTCACAACTTCCAAGTCTGCCTGAAGGAAACCGAGGACCGCAATGGAAGCACAGTTGCCAGTCCTTGCGGCCAAATGGAGGAGGCTATCCCCGGACTGAGTGAGGCCATTAACATCTCCGCCTGTAGTGACCAGGTTAATAATATCACTAGGACTATCATTAGTGACTGCATTTTCCATTTCAACAGCCATATCAAATGGTGCTTTCTAAAACAAAAAATAAAAGCTGATAAAATAATTCTTAACATTTAACCATATTTAATATCCCAACAGTGTAAGTTGCAATTTCAGGGGTGCATAATATAAGTATGGAAGAAAGAGAAGAAGCAAAGCAATTTTATTATGCTAAAAAAATATTAAAAATGTTCATTCCTTTTTCATCATTAAATATGAAGGAAAGATGTTTATTCGATCAAAAATGAGCCTGAGCATTTGAGTCTCTCTTTTAATAAGGGATGAAACGTAAGTAAAAACATTTTAAAAAACCAATGTATTCACTATAAAATTTCCTTTTTCTGACAAGGAAGCTCGAGTAATATCGAAGAAATAAAGTTTTTATGTTAAAAATCTGGTGTATTGATCTTTTACTTATAGGGGGAGTGTTGGATTTATGAGCAGCTTGCATCTCTGGTGGTGTAGGCTGCATTATCAATTAGGCCTTCGGAGCATAGATATTTTCCATAAACCAAACAACAATCATTAGGCTGAAGGAAATAAAGATTATTCCCATGGTTATAGGTAAGGGTAAGCACTAAAGTGAAGAGAATTTTGGAGTGCCTTCAATGCTGGAGGAGAATTTAATTAGCAGAGACACACCAGACTGATGGCCTAGACTGCTCATTGTCTATGATCACTGTCAACTGAAATACCACTAAGAAATCTCTCATGTATCAGAGGACAAGAGCTTGACCAGCTCAAAGGTAGGGTTCATAACAACAATGAAGAGTGAGTAACTACCTACATAAAAACCTCTTCCTACAAAAATGCCCATATATACTTTGTGCGTACTATAGCTCTAAAGCTAGGAGGAAATAGCTAAACAATGCGAATCATTGTACTATAAAATTTATCACAATTCAAAAGAGATCATTTGTTTTTACTACAAATTACGGCTAGTTTTCTATCAGGGAAAATAATTCATTATGAATTATTCCTTGGGATTTCACTTTAGTGCGGATATAGCTGCATGTTAGTCAACAAAGATAGTGACTCTAGCATCATTAATATAATATAGCCTTTAATTCTTTAACTGAGTTTTTGTTATTTTTGGAACAGTGATTTCCCTGGACCAGATACCTGCTCCTACAGGTATCTGCATTTTCAAATAATCCTGTCCTCCATAAGTGGTCGATCTTTTTCGTCTTATGATGGTTTTTAACACAACGCGGAAAATGACCTTAATTGCGTCACGACATCTTGTTAATTTAATTGAAATAATAACATCGCGACGAAAGAGATGGGCTTGTAAAGTTGTTGGTCTTAATAATAAACGAATCTCTGAAAACTTAATAAGTGCTGACTAGACGGGTAAAAGTCCCAGGGTTGGGTCGAGGTATTGTGGAAGGATCGGGTTTTGGGAGATAAAAAAGTGGACAGATGTTTCTAAATACCTAGCGAATTGTGGCATGGGCATAAGATCTTCGGGTTCTTTAAGCCTGTGGTATAAATTTAAAACTAAAATATATTATAATATCATCGACACAAATGCAAACCATCGAACGTGAAAATAAGACATCTTTCGTTTTGGATGTGTAATGATTGTTTTAGGATTGATGAATGTTATAGCAAATTCTTGAATCCAAATTCACCTTGTAAAGGGGAAGAATGGCCCTTCCAAAAGGTCGCATATGCAACTATCTTAGTTTTGTCAAAAGCAAAATAAAATATCATTATTCTGCATTCGTTATTATGAATTTTTTTAAAGTGAAACTTTTTTTCTATCGCCCCAAAATTTTTCGTTTATCTATCGCATGTCGCAATACATGACCTTCTCGCATTACTTATTTCATATGAATATTTGATGAAGTATTTTAATTTGTATCCGGTTCATTCAATATATTCAATTTTATTTAGGCCTTCAGTCGTCTTCACAAGCTAAACCACACTCTGAGCCGCCGGGAAAAAATAGTAGACTGCCGACAGATGTCATGCCGAGTACTAGTAGGGGTCCAGCGTCGAGTGTTGGATTTATTACCTCTATCGTTCAAAGTGGCGAACCTATATCCGAAAATATTATTACAGAAAAAATTCTGCAACGAAAACGACTAAATGTAGAAAGACGCTGCAGATATCGTCAGAAGTGCAAGCGGCTAAAATCGGGTGCCAGTTTTAATCAAGTCACGAGGGGCAGTGATGCGAGTACGAGTCGAGGTACAAGCATTTACTTATTTTAGTTACCATAAAATGTTAATTACATTTGTAAACTGTGAGACTCGAGGCAAAGATGAAGTTATTGATAGAATAATTGAAGTTGACAACAATTTAATGATTTAAATAAATAGGCGTTTATCATCTAAATGATTGTATTAATTATGTAATCCGTACTCTAATACCCAAATTGAAATTAAATTTTATAATTGAATATTTTGTCTACTATTGGTTTCCCATTATCATTCCCATTTTTCAATAATTAAGTTAGGATTAAAAACCAAATTTTAATACCCTAATTTTCCAAAAAAAAATAGTTAAATGCCTATAAACCGAAAAAAGTTTCACTTGCATTGTTTCATAAAACCACACAACTTTTTTTTGAACTGGGTGTTTCAAAGACTCGAATGTCCCCCATTTGCGGATTTATCTAGTTGGAACAGTTACAAAAGCAAATTTCATGCACTGAAAATCAATAAATATGTCATGCTCGAGTGCTATGAGTTACTATGTTTTGTAAAACCAGCGAGGTCTTTCCAAGCAGAATATCGATTATGACATATTCAATAGCAATATGTAGCAACTGCGATCTTTTGGAACTATTTAAAATGATACAATGCAAATTAAAATGCCATATTCAATAGTTTGCTTCGTCCATAATAGAAAAATACTATTAAATTATTGATAATCAAACTAACTAATGTGTTTTTTGACTAAACCAAATACATTATTCGACACAATTCATAGAAAGTCATCAGGGAAAGGCACAACAGGGATGACAGGTAAAATATGTTTGAAGGTACACAGGTATATTGACTGAACCTTGAAACAGTTTTTTTTACTCTCATGAAAACTTTTTTCACTTTCGATTTGTATCGACGATATTATGATTTTCCATGGTTTCAAAGTATGAGATTACTGCTTACTTAAGTACTGGCCACACTATTCTAAAAAGAATCGTTAAGTTTAAAACCCAATATGAATGATAACGTACCTCCAGTAATGTGAGATTTTCTTTTGAGATCCCATACTTAGTACCAAGAGAGTACATAATTTCCATTACGTGATTAGGCAGCTCTAATGCATTTGTTGATACCAATTCAGTAAGTAGTGCCATTGCCTTCTGAATATCCTTCTCAGGAAATATAAAGTCTTCCGCTAGCCAGACTTTGAGGTGCTTAGACTGAAGTTGCTGGACCAAATGGCAAATATCAGCGAGCAAGAAACAAGACGTGACGTCACCAGTGACCAGCGAGTTGAGGAATGCTAGGAGAATGCATTGAGGAGTGCTTAGCTCCATGGCGGCCACGCAGATAGGCTTGTAGATGCTTGAGGCGGCTCCGTAGCTAACACCTGTGAGTAGCTTGCTGAAGGCGATGTTGCGGCAGAGCATGGCAAGCTGCTCCAGCGGCCGCTCGCCGTTGTTAACAGTTGCCATCTAATCAGAAAGACACATCATTCATAAAACCTGTTATTATTATAATAATTATATAACATATTTAACTAGCTAATTTGGCACAATTTACTTTAAAATAAACAATGACCGATTATACTTGTTGAAAATGCATTTTATTCTATATGCCCACTTTTCTTGTATGAAAATGTATAATTTTGAAATAACACCTAGAGGTGTCATTAAATCAGATGTGATAAAACAAAGGAAAACTGCGCCCTTTTGCAAACTTTCTCAACGCGTATTTCTCCTGAATCACAACAGCCCATGAAGGGTATTAGGATCATTAATGTTCTGTTTCCAATCCAAGTACTAACCACGCCCGACGTTGCTTAACTTCGGTGATCGGACGGGAACCGGTGTAAAACAGATCTTATCTTCTTTATTCTGGGTAAAATGAGATAATAGGAGGGTCCTCTCCATGATGTATTTAACTAACTGTTAGAACTGAACATAGAAATAATTAAAAGGAAAACTAAGTGATAGAAAAGGTGAAAAACAGAAATAACTATATATGGACAAACTGAAAAAAAGACATATAAGAAAAAAAACTTAAAGCAATTGACTATAATAAAAGGAAGCAGAAATGGGAAAGAAGCTGGAAAGTTGTTATGAAATGACATTAACTGGACTTATAAGATCCTTTCTGCTCTACCATCCAGCAGGAACGGGGATTGGTGATTGCAGGTAAAAGTGGGTTATGAGAAGATGTCGATAAACTTGCGAAGAACCTGACAGCTTGTGATGTGGTGTACAGCTCTAGATTGTTATGGAGGTGTTTCATTTTTCGTTATTCTACTGTTGTTCCTCTAGTGATTTGGAGTATGCTGTTTTGATATGTTTGTATGGATTTCAGGTCTGTGTAGATCTGGATTACTCTTGACAAACAGGTCCTGATAAGGATAAGTGGAGGGTTAGGATAGTGGACGAAAAAGATTGATAGACTAGCTGCATGTCACAAATAATGTAATTAGACAAGGAATGTGTCAAAAACAACAGATTGTTTACAAGGGGTATAGTTAGCACCTCCGGAGCTGAATCCTCTGGCACGTGTAAATTTGTACATGCTAGCTGATGCGGGTAATGAAAGGAAAAATATGGTCAAAAAGGCTTTGACTAGACTCCGGCAAAGTCCGAAACACTTGTTTTTTATGACTTTGTTAAGAATCCACGTACAAATGTTTAATTAATAGTTTAAAGTATTTCTATTTACTATTATTATCAATACACATAGATGCTGTCATATAACTAAAAATATATATATTACTTGAATATAACTAGTTGACTTTATACTTATGAGGAAGAAAATGGTTTGGGTCAGAGAGGGAATTTCTTAAATAGAGTTGAACTAGTTATTTGAAACCAACGTTTGTCCCACATTGGAGGTCCTCTTTAGGATAGACAAGATACATGCGAATTAAAATACAGATATATCGTTTTAATCTGTTTGTACATTGTCTAACAAGCCCTGAAATGTGGATCAAAAAGTTGAAAGTAGTTTAGCTCTATTTAAGAAATTCTATAACTTTCGTTATTATTTGTGTTTTGATACCGGACTGAAAATGGGATCTTGAATAGATAACTTACAAATAAAACACTCGCGTAATTTATGACCTCTTTCAGGACGGACTGATGTAACTGAGATCCTACATGTTTACAGCGAGGTCAGCCAGGAATCTATCTTTCCAAAGGGCGTCGAAAAGATAGACGTCGTTATGATGAATATAGTATTCGACTCTCAATTAACTATCGAAGAAGTGTATAAAGTTTAGCTTTTTGTTTCTTGGCGTAGGCGTCAACCAAAACTAGTTGAAAATGGTATGAGGCAGGGAGATGCGATATTAAAGTTTTAGCTTCTAAAATTAACCGCTAGCTACAAATAGTAGCGTTTATATAATGCAATATTTTTTTTTTTCTTTTGGGTTAAGCCTTCCGTCTCTGATGTATTCAATCTATTATTTTAGGTTAGTAAAGATATTTACGCATCTTAAGCAAAGCCTCTATGAAAAATTACATCTTTTTTCATAACATATGGTTTCCTACAATGTTAAATTTCAATATTGATATGGGTCTCTAGACCAGTGCTGAAGCCTTTGAAAATGGTAAAAAGTGAAAAAAAAATTATAATAGGATGTAACCCATTGGAAAAGAAAGAGAATATAACTAAAATGAAAGGAAAAATAATTTATGGGCGATCTGAGGTCGGGAAGTGGAAGGAGGGAGGGTTCTCTTCCTTTTTCCAATAGGTTTCATCCTACTATAATTTTTTTTATTACATTATATATTATAATACACTTACATTAATCGTAGAAGTGTGTGTTAGTTTCTAGTATTTATGCCAATGTTTACTTTGACTATTATTTTAATTTCATGTGACTTCAGATGGTTCTGTAGGGTCAATTATATTTTCAAAACGCACTTCCACGCCAAAAGAAAAATTAGTGAATCGGGGTCTTTTGAGACACAACTCGAAAAAAGATAAGACGCCAAACAAATGTATTACAAAGAAGGAGAATTAGAATCCGTCGAAATACTGCCTTACTTTGATTACAGGGAGCTTGCAAAAATGGGAACATGAGGCTTGCAGAAAAACTTAGATCATGTCAACCCATCGGTCATTGATGTTAACGTTCTTGAATGCGTGAACTAGGATTGACATGGAACTACAAGTGATTTATCGACCTTAGTAAAGGCCTCTGACGCCACAGAGACTCGTGCGTGGATCTCTTCTCTTCACGTCATCTTACAAACCTGGATTTACATAATATAAGGCGATGGTCCAACTCCCATGAATTGTCTGCAGCAGGGAGTGATAAGTGCACCATTATGGTTCAAAATCTGAAAGATGACAGATTCTGGGGGAAAAAAAGACTATCACTAGCGACGCAAAGTAGACATTTTTAAACACATAACCTGTGAGTAGGGACAGGTGAAGTTGCATAACCGGAAGTTCGCCAAGATCAGTTTTGAATTGTCATGTACGAGGGTCATCCGGAAAGTGGTACCCGTATGTGTAATAAAGACACAGGTGTAAATATTAACAAATATAAACATTTTTATTGGAAAGAGCATACTTTACACTACATCTCCACATAATCTCCAAGCAAATTTAAGTATTTGTCATAACGTGTGAAGAGTTTTTGTATTCCAGCGTCATAGTCCTCCGCCGCCAGCATATTGAGATACGTAGTCACGCCTCGTTTAAGTTCTTTATCGCTGTTAAATCTTATTCCCGTCAGAAAGTCTTTAAGCTTCGTAAAGAGATGAAAATCCGAAGGGGCTAAAGGGTGGATGGTCGAAGGTTTCCCACTTGAATTGCTCCAAAAGTTATTGTGTTATCGCAGCTGCATGAGGTCTGGCATTGTCATGAACGAGAATGATGCCTGTAGACAATAAATATCACAAAGTCGAACGTTTCGTTCATTAAGAAATTTAATCATAGTCCTCACTTCACAACTGGTGGCGTTCTCAACTTGTTTCAACATTATAAACGAACACAGGCAATGCTAGCGGTACGCAACCTCGAACAGGGCAGGCAGACAAGGCACTGACCCTGCTCAGCGGCTACTCGCGTCGTCAGCGCTTCATGCGGCGCTAACGGGTACTACTTTCCGGATGGCCCTCGTATATGAGTCTTTTGTAATTAATTGGGAGCTAAGAGCGTTTGTCTAGTAGAGGCTAATCGCTGAAGTAGCCTGAAACAGCGATGTGGTTCTTGTCGTTTCAGTCTCATATGAGGATTCTAGTTCAACGTTTCTCGAGGGGTAGTTCTAGTGGACCTGTTCTACAGGAATTAGTGAGATATTATTAAACAATACAGGAGGGCAGGAACTCATTGGTTTACGAAGGAGGGTAATGTTGATTTATGGGAATTAATTTTAATCCTCATTTTTAAAGATCAATGATAATAGACATATGTCATCTGCATAAGCAGTAAGGATAGTATCATGTGTTGAGATGTCAGCTATATGTGTAAAGGATTCGGCCAAGGATACAGCCTTGAGCCTAAGGGATTTAAAAAGTTGATCAAACAATATAAGCTTGAATTGTCTTAAAAAGTCATATTAAAATATTAGGATTATATAAAATATATACATAGGATACATTATTGGCAAGAGCTGTACTGTGTGATATAAGGATGCACACTAGTTAATCTTTAATTTTACTAAACATATTTAATAGGACTTAATTTAGTTAGAATGATTGGAAGATCAGGTTGAATTAATTATTACATATTAACAAGAAAAAAGTTCAAAATCATACATAAAGGCTACTGAGGTTTACCAAAATATTTACATAACTGGATTCATAGGAAGGGAGAATAGCAGTTGGGAACTCCCCCTTCCAACATAGACATAACAACCGAGAAAACAAATAAACTGGCTCATTTAAAATAAGTACAACAAAAAGTAGGAACAATACTAATGTGTAACTTGGTAAGTTATCAATTTGGTCAATGGGAAATTAATAACTTGGTTTATCTAGTGGAGTTTTAGATGCATTTAAATAAATACATGACTGTATCTATACAGAAAAAGTATAATGCACACACAATCTCATAATTCCACAGATCATTCCTGGCATGTAAATAAAATATAAAGGAACAACTAAACAAATTTTATGAACTAGCTTTTATTATAGGGATAATACAAATCCATGCATTGGACAGTAATATTTACAATGCTTTACACGAATGTAAAACAAATCTGATACAAATTTGGTTTACTATAAATTAAGTACTTTGTTAATCTATATATAAAAATATCCTTTAATCTTAGATTGGGCTAAAATATATAATTTATTTATTACAATAAATTAAGATAACCTAGCGTTTCTTTTTTACCTTTAAGATGGTGTTTAAAAATGAAGTAGCAATTATTTAATTGGATATACCACAGGTGGCATGCACTTCTTTGTATGTATCTCCTAAACTCTATCTTATTGGTATAATAATTTTGTTTCACCAATTTATTTCATTTAGGTCAAGGAGTGGGATAGAAAAATTGGCAAGGTAATAATAATTACACGTAAATAAATTTGTTAAAATTCAAATGGTTTCATTTGAATGTCATCTACCTTTACAGTAGATGATTATTAAACACACTTCTGTGGACGTAACCAATTTTAATAAATTCATTACACCTATCATAGATAAAACAACAAATCAAGGAAAAGGGGGAATATCATATTTTTTTTTTTATTGTATAAGAATGAAATGAGGCATTTTTACGTCATTGCTGGGGAGGGGAATAAACACAAAAAAAATATTTCTCGATGGATCCTAAGTCTAGTGGTTCTGTGCTAAAAAGTCATGTCTTTTAGCTGCATGCCTCTTTGCTATGTTGGAGAGGTAGTACACCAAGGACAATCTATGTCTTCTTCTCGGGTATTATCCCATGAATTTTGTGAGTTCGGTAAAAATACTAGAACTAAGTTAACTGTCTCTTTTTTATAGAATCCATTAGTGACGGATTGTCTTGGCCATCTCTTATCTTTTTATTTCTCATTCCGTTTCCCCAAGTTCAGCTGTCTTTTTCATTTTACCAGAAACTCTACATGTACATTTTTCTAAACACAATACCATTCACTTCCATACAAGGATAGGTAGGTAAACGACTTTGAAAATATAACTTTTGACATTCTTCCCTACCATTGTGAATTATCGCTTCCTATAATTCACAATGCTGTCCATTCACATTTGTAAATATACACCTTCCATTTCTGCTAATTAGATTGGTTTCATTATCTACCATTTCTAGTGTCTCTCCTTAGTATCAAATTTCAATCTCCTCTTGTTCCTGTTATACATGCATAACTTTACTCTCTCAAAATTATCCTCATGTTTCTCTTCCCTACATTCTTTGTGCTGTCCATTGTTTAGAAATATTGCAGATTTAATCCATGCCGCTCCAAAGTCAAAGTTGCAAATCTGATAATTTAATTTAATTTATTTTTATCTAATTAAGATCCTTAAGTAGTGAGATCACGTGCATAGTTAGATATTGTCAGCATTGCTAATCGATTAGGAAACTAAACATTATAGCATAATCCCAAAAATAACTAGACTTACAGATATCCCAAGTTAGTTATTGAACAAAAGCATATTCTCAACAGGAGAGTGCTTAAGCTATCTCTTGGCTTCATACTTTTTCTAATAGCAAACACATCTCACTCTTTTCCATTCACTCAATGAACTTAAGCACTGATGTATGAGCTTTATAACCTCGATCAATACGAGCTGAGATATTTTTGTCCATAAGATCTTTCCAGATTTCTTGTTTAGAGAGGGAATCAAATGTAGCCTCATATTCAATAAAGTCCCTTGACAATTATTGTCCCGACAGAATAAAATTAACTAGAATGAATAAAATGCCAATGACTAAATTTTGTCGGTTTAGTTTTCTGCATTCAAACCCTCTAGATGAATGCATTTTATCTTATAGTTCAATAATGAAAACAAAAAGTGAAATTGTTTCATCTTAATATTTAAAAAAGTTACATAATATATTTAAAGTTTACAACACTCAATTCATAAAGTAACTAACTATCTTTTAAAAAATGTAATGCCAATAACAATAATATGTAATTAATAAGACAAATGCCTTAAACCTTAACATCTCAATGTCAAACCATTTTCATAAAAATCATTCTATTAAAAATTCAATAAATGATTGTAGAAAAATAATAGGATAATATGCTAGTATTTTTCTACAATCATTTTCATATTTATACACATATATGAATAGAAAGATATAGTACTAATTTATCTAAATTCTTATTCTTCTTGTTATTACATCTATGTACATATATATAACTATAAATGTTAAATAATGAAGTATAAATCCTTCAGAAGAAAAAAGGTATTTTTTTTCATATATTATACTAAAATAAAATTTTAATGTGACTAAAAACTAAATGTCATTTGTGGAGAATATATATTTTTAATAACTACTGAAATTTATTTAAAAATCTTTTTGTGTTAATGATGAATATGCAGCTAATTGTAGTTTTTTCTCATTTGGAATTTCAAATAGAAACATTGGTAACGTAAACAAAACCATATTAATCACCTTGAAAATTTCAGGAAGAGGGCTGGAAGCTGGCTCAAGAGATATGTCAATACTGGGTGATAAGGGTTGGGTCGAAATAACCTGTTACTTGAAAGTAACTGTCTACCCCTTCTACTGGAACAGGAACAGGCTGGAAACCAACTTACCCTCCGGAAAATAAGGCTACTGGTGGGAAGGTGCTACTGTTACCACTTGAATGGAACCTAGTTTTTTAAATAGTAAGTAATCGAAAAATGAGTCAAAACTAGGCCCATGCATAAAATATCAAGGTTTTTCAATGTTTAATTCAGTACTGATAATAAATAACTAGAGTGAAAAGTTACAGGTTTTGTAAAATAACTCAGGGGAAAAAAGTAAACCATAAATCAATTAATTCGGAAAAAGATTTTTCTTGATAATTCAAATAAAACTCTGTTAAGGTACATCGAAAAGAATTTGTTCTCAATATAAATTGCGTTCTTCAAGAGAGGACCGATGACTATAGTCCCTGAAAGATTTCACTAATACTAATAATAAGAAATTGTAGAAATAGGCATTTTTAAAAAAAATGTTCGTATAAATCGGTGGCTAACAGGAGTGGATTAAAAATTAAAATATGCATTTAGTATTATTAAACTTGCAATTGCACTTCATTACTTATTACAGGAAATGCATAACAAATAATACTTACGATTACTAAGAAAAAATTTCTATTTTTTTTAGATCTCCCTTGTCATATCTCTCCCTTATCTCATTGCGAGTATATCACCCTTGCCAATTTGCGAGAGATAAAATAAAAGTTTAGAATGTCGCTCAAACCATTTCCGTAATTTAACGTTATTTAAAACTTTTAAATACAAAATTAAAAAGTTTATAATCAGATATATTTTTGAACAAATATTTGTTCGGTGCTTTAAGTACTAGTTACAGATTATTGTTTGTTGCTGGCATTTAAAACATAGTTCCCATTAATATAACAGTCTTTTACTATCAATGTAAAATTATATGTTTAAAAGAATTGGTTAACCCTTTAGCGACCGTGAACTACTATAACCAGAGTCTGGCCAGAGACACTCAGCAGTTCACATCGTTCTCTCGTAATCCCACTTGAAGTTTTTGTTTTATCGTAGTGCAATTTTCATTTTTGATAGTAGTTTAAATTTCTTGTTATCATTTATAGTGTATTAAACCGAACAAGTTCTCTACCTGCCTGTGTGTACGTAAAGTGATTAATAGTGATCACCAGTGAATTTTTTAATCAACATTAGAAGTCAGCGCTTCACGTGAGTCACTATCTACACTAATCCCCGAGGACCAGAGGATTATAGCCTATCGGCATCTAAAAACAATACAAATTGTTCGCTGTAAGTTAATTTTATTTAAAGTTATTATAAAACAATCACAATGGCCCTCTGCTCTATCTGTAACACGAGTATAACTCGTGAAGACAAAAATAATTTATCTTGCGAAAAATGTCGCCTCATTTTTCACGCCCGTTGTTGTGACATTAATTTAAAAGAATTAGAGGTTGTGAAAAATAAAAACAATTGGGTCTGCAAAAATTCCAACCAATCAAAAAAGCCAGAACCCTCCCACGGAAAAAAACCCAGCCCCACTAGGAGTCTAGATAATAAAAAAGCGGAGCCTTCCTCGAGTGATATACTAGAGGCGGTCAATAAAATGTATTCCGGTTTGAACGGCGAGATTAAATCTTTAAAAACTTCCCTCGAGAAATATGGGGAGCTCACCTTCGAGCTCAATGATCGACTGACCAAAATAGAGAGCCACCTCGAAGGACAGACCAAGTTCATTGATGAAGTTAGTTCTGAAAATAAGGCCCTCTTATTTATGGGTGATCTGGAGTCAGAACAAGGCCTACTTTACAGGTCTCTGGAGATTAGGGGCATTACAGTTGGACCTGGCGAAACCCCAGCAGCTCTACTGGTGAGTGTAGGGGCAAGTCTTGGGGTTAAGATCGGTGTAGAGGACCTCGACCTAGTAGAGCGCCGCAGACCGAGGAAGGAAGACCCACGACTACCTCCAGTTATAGCCAGATTTGTCAGGCAGTCGTTGCGAGATGAACTCATACAGAGAAGGAAAGTAAAGCGGGACTTTTCAACCCGCGACATAGGCTGGCAGGAAAATGATTTTCACAGGGTATACCTCGGTGAAGAGATGACTTCTGCCTAAAGAGGTCTATACTTGTTGGCCAGATAGAAGAGAGCAGAAGGGAAGCTGAAGTATGTCTGGTTCACCGGCGGCAGAGTGCGGTGCCGGAAGGATGACGGCCACCTTGTCATTTAAATCGACCAAGCATCCGACTTAGATGTGTTCTGCTGACCCTGCGGCACCCGTTCGCTGTTCATTGGCTTCATGTTGGAACTTTCAATGGTCTTCAGCAACAAATTTGCTTTTTTTGTGTCAATATCTTCTAATATTTTATTTTATTTATTTTTAGTTTCTGCTAACCTTTTTCCTTTTGATTCCTTAAATTTTACAACACAATCGGCTGACCTTGGACTTACTGTAATTTTAAAGGCCCATACTGTAATTTTTAATTTTCATATCAGTTCATCCATTAAACTACTCTTTTCTTTCAGCATTTTCTCTTCTTATTCTGATAATTCTGCGATTACCAATCCCATATGTCTAATCTCCTGATCTCTTGTCAAGTTAATTCCCAATCCTTACCTGCCCATTTCGATGAATTTAAAGATTATTTCACCCACAACTTTTACCATATTATTGCAGTATCTGAAACTTGGCTAAAACCACACATTCCTTCCTCCTCCATCACCCTACCTGACTAGATGCTTCTCCGCCATGACCGTGTTAGCCGGACCGGCGGAGGGGTTGGTCTTTATGTCCATCAAAGCCTAAAAGCCCGAATCCTTGAATCCTCTCTTCCATCAGAAGTCTTTCATATTGAATTCCTTTTCACCGAAATATCCTGTAATGGACACCCGCTCCTGTATGTAGTTGTATACCGGCCTCCTTTAGTGCCTTTTGACTCTACCCTTGAATCTGTCCTTTACAATTATATTCCCTTCTATACCAATATCATTATTTCTGGCGATTTCAACACCAATCTCCTTGTTAAATCAAATTACACCTTATACCTGGAAAATCTCTTCCGCTCCCTAAATCTCTCCATTGTTCCATTTTCTCCTACCCATCATACCCATCGTTCAGACACATGGTTAGATCTGTATGTCATCGATTCCCCTCAGAAACCATTCTCCTCTTCTCAATTACCCGTCCCGTTTCTTTCCTCTCACGACCTAATCCAAATTACATATAATATCCAAACTCCGAACAAACTATCTAAAACCTTTACCTTTCGCAATCTAGATGCTATCAGTCGCGAAAGCATCTTGCCTTCCCTTGAATCCCTGAATTGGAGTGAAATCTATTCCTGACCCACTATTGATTCCATGGTTGACACACTTACTTCCTATCTTATCAGTATTCTGGACACCCATGCTCCTCTCAAAACAACAACCTTCCGTCGACTACCCGCTCCTTGGATGGATCAAAACATAAAAAAACTGCAGAGGAAGCGCGACGCAGCTCGCAGACGGTCTAGACGATTATCAAGTGTTTAGGACTCTTCGCAACTTAACGCAATCAACAATAATGCAGGCGAAATCCAAATACTTTCATGAAGCCCTTTCCTCCGCGCCTGATCCTAACTCCTTCGGAAACTCTCACTTTACAAATCCCCTTCCCCTGTAATCTTTCTGGTTTCACCTGACGAATTGAACATCCATTTTTTGTCTTTCTCTACCAACTCACGACCCACTTCTACTACTTTCGCAATAGCACCTTCATTCAACCATAACAACTTCTATTTCTCCGACATTTCGCCCACTGATCTTATCTCCTCCTTATTGAAATCCCACTCTAATTCCATCGGTTCTGACAGCATTCCCGCCAAATTGTTAAAAATATGCATCCCCGAAATTCTACCTGCTCTTCCATAACGAAGAGGATAGGGGTTGATTAGGGATGGAGACTGCTTGAGTCCTATCCGAGAGGAAAGCTTGGACCCAGAGTATGGAACTGTTGGAAAAGGAAAGAGATTTTAGTTTAGAGAAAAGGATGGAATGGTTCAGCGAATCGAAAGCTTTTGAAAAGTCAAGTAGAATTAATACTGTTAGTTTTTTTTCGTCCATGGCAGTATGCATGTCGGTGGTTATTTTAACGAGGGCAGATTGAGTGGAAGGCCAGCCCGGAAGCCTGATTGAAGTGGATCAAGGAGTTTGGACCGCTACAGAAAATTTGACATTTGGGATTGAACTATTCTTTCGAGGGGTTTGGAAAGGTTAGAGAGTATAGAGATAGGCCGAAAATCATTTGGGTGATTTGTTAATAGGATGGACTATTGCTTTTTTCCAGGAGGAAGGGAAAACTGCATTTTGAAGGGGAAAATTGTAAATGTAGAGAAGAGCAGGTGGAATTTCTCTAAACTAAAATCTCTTTGCTTTTCCAACAGTTCCATACTCAGGGTCCAAGCTTTCCTCTCAGATAGGACTCAAGCAGTCTCCATCCCTAATCAACCCCTATCCTCTTTCCTCTTCGCTATGGAAGAGCAGGTAGAATTTCGGGGATGCATATTTTTAACAATTTGGCGGGAATGCTGTCAGAACCGATGGAATTAGAGTGGGATTTCAATAAGGAGGAGATAAGGTCAGTGGGCGAAATAGAAGTTGTTATGGTTGAATGAAGGTGCTATTGCGAAAGTAGGAGAAGTGGATCGTGAGTTGGTAGAGAAAGACTAAAAATGGGTGTTCAATTCATCAGGTGAAACCGGAAAGATTACAGGGGAAGGGGATTTGTAAAGTGAGTTTCCGAAGGATTTGCCATTTGAATTTAGGATCAGGCGCGGAGGAACGGGCTTCATGAAAGTATTTGGATTTCGCCTGCCTTTTTGTTGATTGCGTTAAGTTGCGAAGAGTCCTAAACACTTGATAATCGTCGGTCCGTCTATACCGTCTGCGAGCTGCGTCGCGCTTCCTCTGCAGTTCTTTTATGTTTTGATCCATCCAAGGAGCGGGTAGTCGACGGAAGGTTGTAGTTTGGAGAGGAGCATGGGTGTCCAGGATACTGATAAGATAGGAAGTAAGTGTGTCAACCATGGAATCAGGTTTTAGATAGTTTGTTCGGAGTTTGGATATTATATGCAATTTGGATTAGGTCGTGAAAGGAAAGAAACGGGACGGGCAATTGAGAAGATGAGAATAGTTTCTGAGTATGGGTAGGAGAAAATGGAACAATGGAGAGATTTTCCAGGTATAGGGTGTAATTTGATTTAACAAGGAGATTGGTGTAGAAATCGCCAGAAATAATGATATGGGTGTAGAAAGGAATATAATTGTAAAGGACAGATTCAAGGGTAGAGTCAAAAGGCACTATTTGAGGCTGGTATACAACTACATACAGGAGCGGGTGTCCATTACAGGATATTTCGGTGAAAAGGAATTCAATAGGTTTCGCGTCTCGAGTTTTAACTGTTTATTCATTTCATTTTTAATATTTTCCAAAAATACAAGTTATCATGAGGTATAGTATGCAAAAGAGAATATAATTATAGGCAATGAGAATGTAGGTAATAATATCATCAAGAAATAAAAGTTCCAACTAACATTTCGAAGTATTGTTGATATATGTTTGTGGTAACATTCATATCTAGATGAAATGATTACCGAATTATACACATTTCCCATAACTAGAGCTCATGATAACTCATATATTTGGAAAATATTATAAGGGAAATGAATGAGAAGTTAAAACTTGGTGTGACAACTTGAAGAGACAATCTGCGGAATAATTAACATGTAAGCTTATGTTTTGTTTATTGTTTAATAATAAATATAAAACCTTCATAAAACATATTAACATTTGAACTATTCCCAGGATATTTTGCCTATGGAATGCTTGTGGTGCCATTCCACACATTGCCAATATGGTTAGTATGGCACTGAATCAGAAAGCTGTATTTCAACAGCATTCCTGATATTAACTTCAATTTGGTCTTTAACTGAACAACATTTGGTCATATTTAAATAAAATTAACATTTTTTGTCAGACGCATATTTTGGCACATAGTGAGGTAAAAAAATGCTCTGGTATTTTTAAGATGCCGGCTTACAGCAGAAAAACATTTTGTTGACAAAATATCAAAAACCAATCACAAAATCATACTAAAAAATTAGATCCATCAGATATTTAGAACCCTAGACAGCCGTTTTTGTGACAATTTCACTTATTATTGTCAAGCAATCAAGTTAATAATTGATGCAGACTTAAATAATTCAATTAACTGCTCCTTCAAAAGAGCAATGTCATAGCATAGGCCAATAAACCATTTTTTTTTTCAATAGAGGCATTTGAAAATTCCTTGTGAGTTAAAAAATAAAAGTTAAGGTATAGGCAAAGCAAAGCATTCCTGTTGTACCTAATGATGGTGTTCTTTTTGAAATCTTTTTATTAGCCATTAGAATTTTTTTAAAAGCTTGAAACTTTTTTGAAATTAACTTATGCCATTATTCCCAAAACAGTTTAAGTTCTAACATGATACATCTTAAAATGCTTATATTTATAAATATGACTTTATTAAAAAAATAGAAAACATGTTGGAAATGGAATATTAGATATGTTGTTTCTGAATTAAAAAGCTTCAACCAATTCAATTGCAATTGAAAGCTTAACTATATGTTGTTGTTCTTTTGAAAGAGTGAAATGTATAAGTAAAATCTATATTAAGCAATATGAAGACAATAATATGTCCTATTAAAGTGAAGTCAAACCACTCTAGAATGTCAGAGCTAAAAGGGAACAGTAAAATATTTTATAAATAATGAAGTTATACGATATTTATTATTAATACAGACATATTATTAATGAGCTGGGTAATTGTAAAGAATATAAATGAAAAATTTTTGCTAATTTTAAGGAAGATATTTGCAGAGAATTGTTAAATGCTGCAACATTTGGCAATACCAATTCACACTGAGTCATTCTGTAAAAAACTTTTTATGTTTCTCTGTTGGTGATAGGATCCTTTGTTTTTAATATTACCAGTATTTTTTTTTCCCTGACCATCTAAAACTTGAACTCTATGGTCAGCAATTTCTTTACCATTAAAAATGACTTTGTTAATATTTAAAAATAGTATATAAAGTAATATGTACATTAACTAAACAAAAAATGCAGGTAATACTCAAATAATAAATCTTCTACCATTTGGAAAATAGTTCAGTTCAGACCATAAGATAAACCAACGCTGTGTTCCATCATCAGATATCATAGAGTTGCACCTACCAATTTCAGATAATCAGCTACAGATGTGTGTTTGTTACTAACAGCCCATCCTAAAGCAGTCCAGCCAGTTACAGCATCCCTGTCATTAATATTAGCACCTTTATGAAGAAGTAGCTTCACAATATCTAAATTACCAATTCTAGAAGCAGCTATTAATGGTGTCCAACATTCAACAATATCAATGGTAGGTGGATCAAAAATTGTTCTAACACGTCTATTACTATATGGTGTATCAAGGGGAGAAGCTTTTGTTTTGATGGCGGTCATAGCGTTTATGACTGCCTCATGATTCACCAGAACAGATACCACAGAAGCATGCCCATTCTCTGCTGCATAATGTAAAGCAGTGCGTTCTCCTATGCCTTTCATATCCACCGTCACACCAGCATCAAGAAGCACTGGAACTATTTCAGAGTAGCCAAGCCGAGCTACATGATGTATCATTCCTTCACCATTCAAGTCCCTTATATTCAGATCAGCACCATGTTCTACCAAGAGCTCCAGAACATTTAGCTTATTCCCTACAGCTGCAAAAAAGGCTGGAGTCATCCCTTTACTATCCTTTTCCTCCATTCTGGCACCAGCATCCAGCAAAGCTGTCACTATCTCAGCATCCCCTTTTTCAGCAGCAAGGTGCAGCGGTGTAATGTGATAATTATCTTTGATATTAGGATTGGCACCATTATGTAATAAGAAAGTAACAACCTCTGGTTTTGAATTTTGTATAGCAGCCATCAATGCAGTGTAGCCAGTATCATCTTTTTCATCAACAAACAGACCCATTCCAAGGAGCATTTTAATAATAGGAATATCAGAAGCAACATGTAAAGGTGTAACACCATTTTTATTTTTTTTGTTTACTGAAAGCCTTTGGTCTTGGAGTATTTTGAACATTTCAATATTGCCAGAAATGGCAACCAAATGGGGTAGTGAGTCACCTTCTTCGGAATGGAATACTGTTAGATTGTCCCACTTCATAAATACTTTAAACATAGCAACATTTTTTGACTCAACAACAATCTCAACAAGACTCTTGCATGCTTTTGGAACTATACTGACATCAGCTCCTCTTTGTAGTAAAACCTCTACTCCACAGACATTACCCTTCCTAACAGCTTGAAATAACGGGGTTTCATCAAGATGATTCTTTGCATCTATTTTCAGTCCGCCTTCAAGTAAAGCTATCATTGCTCTACAATGACCGCCAGCAGCAGCTATATGAAGGTAAGTGTCTCCTCTGAAAAATTGCTTGTCAATTTTAGCACCGGCCATTAACAAAGCTTTTATAGATTGTGCATTATTATTCCTCACAGCAACCTCTAAAGGAGTGGCAAAAGTAGAATTTATGATATCCAGATCTGCCTTAAGGAAACCAAGAGCAGCAATGGAATCACAGTTGCCAGTCCTTGCGGCCAAATGGAGGAGGCTGTCACTGGACTGAGTCAACCCATTTACATCTCCACCTGCATTAACTAGGTTAATAATATCACCAGCACTATTTCTAGAGACTGCACTTTCCATTTCATTCGCCAAATTACAACCACCTTCCTGAAACTGAGATCAAACATACCATTGCGAGACGGGTAATTAAGTAATTACTTAAAACAAGATTTGCATAACTAGATTTTGTATTGTTTAAAGAACGTAAGAATATAATAGGGTGTCTAGCAATAAAAAATAGAAAACAAATCAAAGCCTAATTTCATGATAGTGAACTGTAAAATTCAAGGCATATTTCATTAATTTATTCTTTTTAATTCAAAGAGAAAATTGGAACCATAAAATGTCTTATTTGGTTGACTCAAGATAAAATATAAAATTATGACTTGTAAGTAAATTTATATAATGAAAAATAGTTATTAAACTTCAGGGCACAGAGGTCTTAACACATCACTAAACATACAATTTCAAGTGCAAATAAAATAAAATTCACATACTCAACTACTTTGCCATAATTTTATTCATAAACTTATTTCACACAATAAAATAATATATATGTGAATATATTTATAATAAAATTCTGGAATCATATAAATTAGGTCTTTGATACAGGAGATTAAAAAAAAAATATATGAACATTAATCACAGTTATGAGAACAGAAACAATTTTGGCCTTATCCTTGCCATTAAGGGGAGGAAGGTAAACACATCGTAAGTAGACAATTGGAAATAGATTGAGAATGAAACTGAAAGCAACTATGTTATTTCACCATTCCAAAGTATCCATAGCTCACTTTGTGAGAAATAAAGCATCCTGATAAGCCGAGACAGAATACAAAAAGATTCCATGTCTTGGAGGACCTCATGAAAAAATTAGTGGCAGGAGTCTTTTTTAATAGCTTTCATGATATTATAAATGGCAAGGGAAAAACCTTTTCTCAATATTTTACTGCTTAATTTTAGTAATGAAAATATTAAAATATCAGACTAATAACAAAACATCCCCCATGATTGGGTTCAAGCCTAATTCCCAATAAACGAATCCAAAGCTACTGGACATCGCATACCTTATTGGTTTAATAAGTTCAATATGTTCATTTATTCAGACTAAAGTAACTAATGTTTTTTGACAAAAAACAACTTTTAAAAAGATTTACTCTTAATCTATAAAAATGTAAATCCATAAAATGATAATTTATTTATCAGTAATGTAATAATGTTCGTTTCTAATTTAAAAATAAAATCAAACAAATTTTATTTATTTAATACCAGATAATAAAAGTGTACATTAGGGTATTCTGCTATTATGGTCTCAGGTTCAAGAGAAGGCTTGGAATGACCCATTATAATCAGCAGACACTTATACTTGACTACGTGGCACACCTAGGCTCTTTGAATTGGATAAAACTAATTGGGAGAAAAAACATATGATAAAGGGTAATATCATCAAAATCATCATTCTTCACAAATGTTGGCTTAAAAACGGTAGTCTATACCAAGAACTGAACTGCAGGATTGTAGTGGAAATTGTTTTTATCAAATATAAAAACAAAAATTGTTTTGGATATATATTTATATATTAATACGATATATTATATATTTGCTATTGTAATATTATTTAGCATAGGGAGATGGCGGCCCCATAGCCCAGTCTTCTGACTGCAATTAGCCACTGGTTCTCTAGGATGGGGATCAGGCTGAGGGTCAATACCCCTAACCCTTAAGATAAATAAATATTTTGAAATCTAATATCAGCCTCACAGAAGGCTGTTACAGGTGGACAAAGATCTACAAGGTCTGTAGAGCCAACCGAAAAAAAAATAAAAAAATATATTATTTGTATTGCTTTTTACCAAAAAATATATTGCTCTATATATATTATTAATGTCTAATGTGTAAATATTATTTGTGTGCAGATAATATTATAAAAATGCAAATTCACTTGTTTCTGAAACGGAAGCCTTTGTTGTATACTAATATTTCTTTGGAAACACTTTAGTGAGTATTGAAGTATCATACATTGAGGCAGTGTATAACTGACAAACGGTGTATACTCAATAATCAAACAAACTTATTTGTTACAAATGACACCTTTATTGAAATCATGAAAATCCATTCTTCAAAAGAATTGGTGGAAGGGATAAACAATTAAAATGAATAAACAAAGAGAGATCAGTTCAAATACAGTATCTATATTCAAAATAAGCAAAACACAGGGTCTACCATAATTGTAACAAAAATAAAATTCGTTTATTTTAAATAAAATAGATGTGATCGAGTATCCTTTTATTAGAAGTAAATCCAGAGAACTTATAGACAGTAAATTGTGGAATGTATAATTTCTTTGTTATTTTTAAATTTACCCTTGTAGTTATTTTTAAATAGTACACCCTATATAATTGACAAGATTATAGTTCTAATAGGTGATTGTTGTAGAAAAGAAACTTCATACAAGCATAAAATAAATGTTGATAACTCCTTATCCTTGTTAATCAACTCTCAGTTTTAATGAGGAGAGGCTGACAAATTTAAAGAAAAAAACCTGTAACCGATACGACCCGAAACAAGTCTGGGCTTCAGTATATGGTAGAGACTGTACTGTTTCATGGACAACGGTTCTGCAAGGTGACTTGTCCTAGGCCACGGTTAACCGCCAGGTTTTCCCCCTTATATTGGGTACCCTATTTTTATAATATTTTATAGAGGCTGGGTGAGCCCCAGGAGGGTCCTAGATCCCATATGATCCATATCCCGCCGCAAACAGACTAAATAAAAGTATCTGCCTGGAGCGGGATTTGAACCAGGATTTCCGGCATGGCTAATCAGTCCTCTACCACTAAGCCACTCCGCTCCCTATTAAAGAAAAATGGTGAGTGTAAATTAGAGCAGATTATATGCAGTTCATATCAGGCCTAGTTTTTTTAGTGACAGGCAGAGGGCCTGATCAGATAAAACAAAACAAAGGTGATCCCCATTGCAATAACCATGGTTATTAACTATAACTTGTAAATTTCAACATTCTATGGGTCACATATGAATAGAAAACTCATTGTGGCACCATGGACAAACCCTGTAAAATTGCTGGCATTCAACGTGTTAAGAAATACAAAGCTGCTGGACACTCTGATATTAAATGGAAGTAGTTCTAATAAGGAATAAGACGTTTTAGCAAGCATTAAACATAGGTACTTAAATAAAATAAAAAAAACTCAGATGATGGTCTCACCTGGATATTAGTGATTCCATACTTGGATGCAACAGAATACATAACTTCCATCACATGAGAAGGCAGCTTCATTAAACCAGCAGTTTCTAACTCAGATAACAGAGACATTGCCTTCTCCATGTCTTGCTTTGGAAAGACAAAGTCTTCCATCAGCCAAACTTTAAGATATTTGGAACGGAGCTGTTGAACTTGAAGACACACATTGGTCAGTAAGAGACAAGACATGACATCTCTAGTGACTAATGAGTTAAGGAGTGCCAACAGCAGACATTGCGGACTGCTCAACTCCATAGCTGCAACAGTAATGGGTTTATAGATAGATGCCGCAGCTCCATAAGAAACTCCTGAGCACAGCTTGCTGATGGAAATGTTGTAGGATAGTTTGGCAACGCGGTCCTGAACAAGTGGCCTGACCTCTGTAGATGCCTTCATTTTCTCAAACTGAGGAGGAAAAATGTACAAATGTGCTTATTTTACATCTAAGAAACAAAAATAAATAAATTTTAAATGATTCCCCTTTACAGGATAATATGGTTCTTCTATTAAATTATACAATTAATAATAAATTATTAGCGATAAACTTATCAGAAACCAGCATTTTATTAAACAGTATTCTGTCTCAATCAAATAATATCTTTCATAAGATTTGATAAAAAATTCTCAATTATTCATTTAAAATTCAATTTCTCATCCTTAGTTGCTTCACCAGTTGCAAGCATAAGAAAGTGTTTAGCTGGAACCTTATGGCTTAAAAAAAAATTGATATGTAAATAATGGCTTACTTTTTGCAGATAAAGTATGGACCTTTCCCAGGAGGAATTAGCTTTAGGATTGTTTAATAATAATTATAAATAAAGTACCTACATTTGTTGCAAACATTTTTGTTTAATAGCAATCTCTCTTTCCAAAAATACAAGTTATCGGGTGATTTAGTATGAAAAAGAGAATGTAATTATAAACAATGAGTAGATTTCGGTAATAATTTCATCACGAAATAATGGTTTAAATTAAAATTTTGAAGTTTAGATAATATATGATTGTTGAAACATTCATTTCTAGATGAAATGATTACTGAAGTATACACATTTCCCATACTTACATTCTCTATTCAATACTAAAGCTCATGATTATTTGTATTTTTGGAAAATATTAAAAGGGAAGCCAATAAAAAGTTAAAACCTGTTGTGACTCCAATCGAAGTGATAACCTGCGGAATAATTACAAACAGAGAATGTAATTATGGTTAATAAGTAGATTTCAGTAATCATTTCATCAATATATAAAAGTTTCAACTACAGAACTATATAAGTTTGTTGAAACTTTAATTTCCAGATGAAATGGTTACCAAAGTTTACACATTTCCCATGATTACTTCATATTTCCCATATTAAAGCTCATGATAACTTATATTTTTGGGAAAAATATTAAAAATGAAACGAATAAACAGTTAAAACTTGTAGTGACTCAACATAAAGCAACAACCTGTGGAATACTTATCGTTTTTATTAAACTATTGATTGATTTCATTGATCATCTCTCATGCAATGTTACCATATAGTAGCAAATCCCATGTTAAAATGGGGTCAGTTAAAGTACTCCAAAAGAGAAAACATTCTAAATTTTTCAACTTTATGTCAAAATAAGAACAGAAATAATTAAAACGTGTTAAAACAGATCCTCATATTTTCTGCTTTTGATGCTCATATTTTCTGCACATATATATAAAATTAAATAATTTTAAATAAATGTGTTATAAACTCACTTATGAATTCTATAAAGACAAAACATGAGATATGACGATTATGATTAAAAGAAATAAAGAATGTCAATCATGGACGAGCTGTTCCAAAAGAACGTCAGTATGAGATGAATCTAGAGTAGAGAATTACTTGAAGAATGCTGGAAACCAGTGTAAGATTATCGGAAAACTATTAGTAATTTTTTTTATACCATAAAATCGCCTGCTTTTTATATCTCACTATTATATATATATTATTTAAAAAAGTTTCTGACGTGAAATATATTTTATATTCGTAATATACAAGTTTAAAAAAATTGTAATATATTTGTTTGTACTTTCATTAGACAGAAAATACACAATGAAACAATTATACATCAGGAGTGCCAGTTATTTGAAAAAATATACAATTGCAACAATAGGGTTACCCCCTGTTATATTATAAAGCTTAAAAAAATGTTTCAGACAACTCAATAATGGACCTCAATCAAAAATCCTAAAAGTCGAAATCAATTCTCGATCGCTTAATCTTATTACTCATCTTAGATATATTATCATTTATATCTTCGGTTATCGTATAAGTGATGTAGATAATAAACTCGAAAATTTGTCCTTAACCCCCTAAGGCTACACCTACATTGGATCCGGTGTGATACGATGAGACGTCGCTAGCAAACCAAATGACTGAAATATATCGAGATTTATAACATTTGGTTCTTTAAATTTATAAAATTAAGATTATTTATTAATTATTTTTAATACATTTATATTTTACTATAATGTATAGTAAAATATGTATAATGTATACACCCCAGCGTCGTATGTGATAGAATCACGTCGCACCGAATCGGATCCAATGTAGGTGTAGCCTAACAGTAAGGTTGGGGTTGGATCTGACCCCAGCGAGTTTGTTTTGTTTACTAATTCCATTTCCTTTCGCCGAGAGTTCTGTAGTTCCCAGTTACCCTACCAGTCAATCATCCCGAAAACGCTGAAGAGTCCACGTCAGTCTGGTGAGTGATCTTGAGCTACCTTCTCTATCGGAAGCCTACATTAGGCTACACCTACATTGGATCCGATTCGGTGCGACGTGATTCTATCACATACGATGCTGGGGTGTATACATTATACATATTTTACTATACATTATAGGAAAATATAAATGTATAAAAAATAATTAATAAATAATCTTAATTTTATAAATTTAAAGAACCAAATGTTATAACTCTCGATATATTTCAGTCATATGGTTTGCTAGCGACGTCTCATCGTATCACACCGGATCCAATGTAGGTGTAGCCTTAGGGGAAAATCCAGATGACGTTCTGTTTGAAACTGATTTAAGCAAGTTGTCAGCAACTTTTAAAAATGAATTAGGTACTGTAAAAAATGAGTTAAGCAATGTAGAAAATAAGCTAGGTAATGAGTTAAGCACTGTTAAAAATGAGCTAGGTACTGTAAAAAACGATTTAATGGATACATTAGAGTCTAAGTTAGGCACATTAGAGACTAAGTTAATGGAAAATGTAGATAATAAGTTAGCTAGTGTAGATAATAAGTTAGCCGATGTAAATAATAAAGTAGCTGATATAGAATCTAGGCTAGGAGAAAAAGTGAACGAAATTAGGCTAAGAATGGAAACTCTCGAGGGACGTAAGAGCAACCCACCGACGAACGACACCGACCGTTCATCCGAGGGCAGCCATCGTAATAGCATTCTACCCGCCTATGCTGGGGCGCCACCAACTCACAATACCATTCCAGTATTCGACGGGAAGACGCCGTGGGAAGACTACATGACTCTCTTCGAGACAGCGGCTTCAATCCACGGGTGGTCGCAGGAGACCCAAGCTTCAGCATTGTGCCTGGCCTTGCGTGGAGAAGCTTTGGGAGTGCTGCAGGGGATGCCCATGTCGGAGCGGTCCAACTACGGGGAGCTGATGAGAAGACTGGAGATGCGTTTCGGCCACCGCCACATGGACCAGCTGTATCGCTCACAGCTGAGAAGCAGGGTCCAGAAGACCAACGAGACTTTGCAGGAATTTGAAGCGGATATTGCCCGGCTGGTGAGGAACGCCTACCCATCGGTCACTGACGATGTCTACGAAAGCTTGGCTGTCGACAAATTCCTGGATGGACTTCGCGACCCAGAGACACTGCAAGCAGTGAAGCTCGCCCGCCCGAAAACTTTGGGAGACGCATTATCCCAGGCCATGGAGTTCGAGGCTGTTAGACAGTCCGTACGGGGCCATGCGCGAGTTAGAGCAGCAGAGGCGGAGCCTAATGTGGTCCCTAGCATCGAAGACATAGTAACTAAAGTTTTGGAGGCTCTCAGGACCCGTAAGAAGGAGATACGCTGTTGGAGCTGCGGCCAACTTGGACACCCTAGAAGCAAGTGTCCATCGAAGAAGCAAGAAAAGCCACAGGAAAACTAAGTAGGGTTGATGGGAAGGGGCAACTGTCAACCCGTAACGTCAAAGGCCCCAGGAAGACCATCAGAGTTGCGTAAATAGGAAGCAGAACGAACAGTTTCTACGTTGATGGGATGGTGAACGGGCAGCTGCGAAGTCTGCTAATAGATACCGGCGCAACCATGACAATCTTGAACTCGAAAGCACTTCCAGCTGAGAAGATCTTACCAACAACTTGGGCATTACGGACTGCCACGGGACAGCCAGCCAAGGTCTACGGGGAGACAGTTGCCACCTTCATCATCGGGGGTCAACATCTGAAGCACCGCGCTCTCGTGGCAGAGATCGATGAAGATGTCATATTGGGCATGGACTTCATGATCACATACGGGATCAAGCTGGATATGTCGAGAGGTGTGATGACGCTAGGAGACGAGGAAGTCATACTTCGGCAGGAAAAGGACTTCTGCGCTCGAGTGCTGCTACCAGAAGACACCGCTTTACCTGCACGGAGCCAAATCGTGACGCATGGGACGGTCGAAGGGCATCTACCCGCGGGTCAATGTGCACTACTCGAACCTGGAAGGCACGAAGAACAAGAGGTTGGACGCGGCGTACTGGTTGCTAGGTCTCTCATCAAGATCGGACCTACCACTCCAATTCGGCTAATGAACCTGAACAGCTTCCCGGTAACGCTGAAGAAAGGAACACCAGTCGGGGAGTGTACCACCGCTACCTCAGTGGTTCGTCAGCTGCAACGTCATCCCACCGAGCTTCGAGGACTCCCAGAGAAACTTAAAGGATTTTTGGACGAATCATGTCGCGACCTTTCGCCCGAACAGAGCGAGGAAGTGAAGAATATGATTATCCGATGGCATGACGTCTTCGAGATCGGACCAGGACCACGGGGCAGAACGGATATCGTCCAGCACAAGATTGACACTGGGGATGCGAAGCCCATCCGACAGGTTCCGCGGAGGCTGCCGTTAGCCAAACGGGAGGACGCCGAGGAGATTATAAAGGAGATGGCGGCTGACAGTGTCATTGAGCCTTCGAGTAGCCCCTGGATGTCTCCTGTTGTACTGGTGAAGAAGAAAGACGGCACAACGAGGTTCTGCGTAGACTACCGTCTTCTGAACAATGTCACCAAGAAGGACAGCTATCCGCTTCCCAGGATTGACGATACGCTGGACACCCTAGAGGGGTGTAAACTCTTCTCTACTTTGGATCTCCGCAGTGGATATTGGCAGGTTGGATTGGCACCTGAGGATAAAGAGAAGACGGCGTTTTCAATTGGCACTGGGCTCTGGCAGTTTACAGTAATGCCATTCGGGCTTTGCAATGCTCCTGCCACATTCGAGAGGCTGATGGAAAATGTGTTAAGAGGTCTCTCTTGGGAGGTATGCCTGGTGTACCTAGATGACATCATTGTGCTGGGAAAGTCCTTCGATCACCATCTGAAGAATCTGGAGAAGGTCTTCGAACGACTGCGTGCAGCGAACCTTAAGTTGAACCCGAAGAAGTGTAATCTCTTCCGAAGGCAAGTCAACTACCTGGGGCATATTGTGTCAGACAACGGAGTTGCTGTTGACCCAGAGAAGATAGCAGCGATCACCAACTGGCCAGTACCTCGAGATAAGCACCAGGTGAGAAGTTTTCTCGGGCTCTGCACCTATTACCGGAGGTACGTGAAAGGATTCGCTAACATCGCAAAACCTCTTACCAGACTTACCGAGGAGAAAAGGACTTTCCATTGGGATCACGAGTGTCAGGCATCCTTCGAGGAGCTGAAGAGCAAATTGATTAGTGCTCCTATTCTGAGCTATCCACGCCCCGAGGGCAAGTTCATACTTGACACAGATGCCAGCAACATCGCTATTGGAAGCGTCCTCTCTCAGGTCCAAGACGGAGAAGAGAGGGTGATTGGATATTTCAGCAAAGCACTCTCAGCTCCGGAACGCAACTACTGTGTCACGAGGAAGGAGCTTCTGGCAGTAGTAAAGTCCATAGAGCATTTTCATAAATACCTATACGGACGAAGGTTCCTCCTGAGAACGGACCACGCGGCTCTAATGTGGCTGCTGAGATTTAAGTCACCTGAGGGACAAGTGGCGAGGTGGATTGAGCGCCTTCAAGAGTATGACTTTGAATCTGCTCATCGTTCTGGAACGAGCCACAGGAATGCGGATGCACTGTCAAGAAGACCTTGTGAAGAAGGCTGCAAGCATTGTTCTCGACAAGAAGAGAAGCAGGCAGCGGTATTGAGGACTACAGTTGTCATCGACAGTTGGCAAGATGCAGAGGTGTCAAAGGAACAGGACGAGGACCCGGACTTAAAACATATAAAGGAATGGAAAATATCGGGGCGAGGAAGACCGGCCTGGCAGGATGTTGCTCCAATGTCGAAGAATGTAAAAACGTACTGGGCCCAATAGAACTCCATTTTAGTGGACAACGGGCTGCTGAAACGGGCATTGGAGAACGCGGAAGGAGATCAGCGCAGGCTGCAGCTCATCGTTCCAAGGAATAAAGTGCCCGAAGTGCTTAGGGAACTACATGACGGTGTAACTGGCGGCCATCTTGGAGTTCACCGTACATTCGAAAAAGTTCGTGAACGCTTTTACTGGGCAAACCTTAAGGACGATGTGTTGGACTGGTGCAGGCGTTGTGCGACTTGTGCGGCTTCTAACGGACCAACAAGAAGAAAGAAGGCCCCTATGAAGAAGTACAACGTGGGAGCACCGTTCGAGAGGATAGCGATTGACATCGCTGGCCCTTTCCCTGTGACAGACGAAGGCAACCGATATATTCTCGTGGCCATGGACTATTTTTCTAAGTGGGTGGAAGCGTATGCCCTTCCGAATCAAGAGGCAGTCACGGTTGCAGACGTACTTGTGAAGCAGCTCGTCAGCCGGTTTGGAGTACCCATGGAACTTCACGCTGACCAGGGAAGAAACTTTGAGTCTGCAGTCTTCTCCGGGATGTGCGAAGCACTGGGAATACGGAAAACCAGGACGACACCTCTTCACCCTTAATCGGATGGCATGGTGGAGCGCATGAACAGGACAATGGGTCGATATTGGTCTAAAGTGGTCTCCGAGCATCAGCGAGATTGGGACCAGTATCTTCACTTGTTCTTGTTAGCCTACCGGAGTTCAGTCCATGAAGCAACGGGGCAGACCCCCGCAAATGTGGTCTTCGGCCGAGAACTTCGCTTGCCTTGTGATCTGAAATTCGGGTTCAAGCCAGACGAGGAAGTTAACGGAGAGGAATACGTCACGAATCTACGGAAGCGGATGGATAATATCCACGAAAAGGTTCGTGCAAACATCCAGGGAGCCAGTGACAGAATGAAGGAGCGTTACGACATCAGGGCAGAGAAAGGTGGATTCCAACCTGGAGATTTGGTCTGGCTACATGATCCTCGAAGAAGGCGAGGCTACTCACCTAAACTTCAGAACTCCTGGGATGGCCCGTTTGAGATCATCAACAGGATAAACGACGTCATCTATAGGATCAGAAAGCAGCCAAAAGGAAAACCCAGGGTAGTCCATTTTAATAGACTGGCCCCATACAAAGGAGACCATGGCCCGACAAAAGACCAGCAAGTCAGGTACCTCAACAACGTGGAGGCCAGTAAGGTATCAGTTGCACAACCTAAGGTACAAGGTTCCCGTGGAGTAACTCAGGCAGTATACAGAGATATCTTCTCGTTACCCGCGGACTATTCTCTGGCCCATTGTGTAGCCGAAGATCTGAGGACTTCCCGAGGGATTGCAACGGTCTTCAGGAAGAAGTTTGCTGGAACTGAGGAACTGGAACGCCAAGGACCACGCGTCGGGAAAGCACTCCACCATACGCACGAAGGACGACACCTGTTCTACTTAGTTACCAAGTGTGCTACTGATCAGAAGCCCACATATGACGCACTGCGGCGAAGCCTCGACGACCTGCGGAGTAAGCTTCTGAGACTGCGTGTCACCAAGCTCGCGATCCCTAAGTTGGGCTGTGGATATGACGGCCTGGAGTGGAAGGTTGTCAGGAACATGCTTGAACAGATATTCGCCAACTCTGGAGTCGCCATATTGGTGTGCACATTCAACCCCTGGAAAGGAAATGCGTCTCCATCGAGGGAAGCTCATAACCGCCCGATCTCTCCGGACTATGCTCTGGGGCAGAGCACTTTTAAGGAGGGGGCAGTGTTACGGTCAGAGAGGGAAGAAGGACCGGCTGGGAGGATAAGACAAACAATGGGATTAAGCGGAAGGGATTATAGAATGGCGTAGATCCTTGTGGGTCGGTCTAGGCGGTTCTCGGTCTTCTTCCGAGAAATCCCCACCCCGACCGGCCTTGCCTATATAAAAAGGACAGCTGTTCTGGCCGGCAGTCAGTAATAAGAAGAGTAGTATTAAGACGAGTCAGTAATAAGCAGTGAAGTAATAAGCCAGTGAGTAGCAGTCGGTAACTAGTGATAGTGCGTGAGTTACAGTGAGTTAGTATCAGTCTGTAATAAGTGCTTAGTGAGCAACAGTGACAATTAGTGGCCGTGTAATAAGTGTAATAAACTGTGTGGCAGTTTGTCATATTTGGAGAGTCTTACGGTCGGTGGACTTTAGTTAGCGAACTGTAAGTGTTAATTTATAATTGTAAACTATAGTGTAATATTATTGTATTTGTACAAATTTGTATAAATAGTTTAGTTACTTAGTATAAACAATATCTTATATTATTTGTATATTATCTTAGAAATTAGATAACATTTAGTAGAATATTATTATTGTAAATTGATATTAGTTTAATAATTTAACTGTTTTAAATAATCTCATTGTATTCTTTCTAATTTGTTAATAAATATTAGATTCTTGAATTAAGTAATAGTTTAGTCCATTTTACATATAGTAGCCCAATAATTACAAAATAATAACAATTACACAAAATATCCCACTTCTGACACCAATTGCCCGTAACAATAATATATAAAGTAATTATATATTATATAATTTTAAACCATAACCCTTCCTCTATGGTTCTATGTAGGTGTATATGGGTGTGAAAATTGGCTACTAAGTTTGATTAATGAACGACGTCTTAAGGTATTCTAGAATAAGGTATTGCATCAACGGAGAGTAAGGATGTTGTGCAATGTGGAATTACAGAGCAAGCATCTGGGTGATTGAAAATGAAGTGAGACAGAGATAGGAATGCAAAGTTTTTGGGTTTTATTCCTCAAAGCTTAATAAAAGCTGAGTCTATTGGAAAAGACACGAGTAGCAGGCCCAGTCGTAGGTGGGAGGATTGCGATTTTGTGAGGTAATCAGTGGACGGAGCTAGAATTATTCCCAAGTGTAGGTGTTTTAAAATTTCCAAATCTTTTTTTCACACCTAATCGCTTAAGGTAAAAATAAATTCTTAAATATTTAGCAACTACTTATTTTACATATATAAGTGCATAGTTTAAATTTTGCCACCCATGGCAAGTTATGTCTCCTTCCACCCTTATGTAGGCCGATCCCACATAGAGCGTGTATAATGAATATATAGATATATAAACCCACATACACACTGACACGTATTGCCTATATAGCCAATTCCATTGGAGGTCTAACTCCCTACCATCGGGTTGCGCACAACCCCTCCCTGAAAAAGGACTGGAGAGACTCCAGTCTGCCTCGGAGCGGACACTAAGCTAGTCATGTTCGCCTTACTCATTGCAATTCTCCTGGCATGGGCCTCGTCTTCTAAAGTCCAGGCGTCTGAACAACTGTGAGTATCTGAATTTATAGCATACAAATGTTAATCTATACCATGATAAATTTATGCACATCTAAACGTACAAATATATATAAATTCTAATTAATATTTTTTTTTTATAAACACACTGCCTTATTATAGTAAGAACTTCAATAACGTTATACATCTTATTTATAAAAACTAGATTATGTAGAAACTAAGTTTAAATATAAAATAATCATAAATGTCCAAGGTTCAAGGTTTATTATAAAAATTCTTTCACGTCAGTTGAAATCTGAATTACAAAAATTTGATTCGGTGTTCATTCATTATTATACTGAAGAAAAAAGTAATTTATCTTGACTTTCTTATAACCATTAATGGAATTTATTTTAGTACCTAAACCTTTGTGTTCAATTTTCAACAGATATATTCATTTCGACCATCCCTGATTTTAATTTGACCTGTTCCGACATATCTGAACGTTCGTGTAACTTCCGCTTTACTCAAAAACGATAATTCGAAGAAGGTTTTGATTTCGAGCTTAATGTTGGTGTAAAGTCTAGTTACATACATCCCTTTTTAGTCACTAGATTCTTACCGGAAGTGGTAATGTATTTGAAGGCTACTATAGATTTTTATCACTAATTATTTTATCTAAAAACCAACGAAGTCTTTTTAAATGCAATATTACATAAATGATAGTATCGTAAATATTTTAGGTACAAATGATTAACCGGAAGTGATACTTTACGTGAAATTGATTTTTACAAAGAAATTGGATCTTCCTAAAAAATCAAAATTTACTTATTTAGTATACGTACAAGTGTTTAGGCGTGTATGTATTGCATTATTCTCTAATAAGTTATGTAATAAATAATTCGACAATTTCGTAATGCATGATGCTGTGCAACCAGATTTTAAAAATCACTATTTGAGTCACTGATTCAAATTGAAAGTCATGTATTGTCTACCTCAGATAATTAATTTTAATTTTTAGTTATGGCCATTATTTTATCTTTTTGTCGTTTTGTAATATACATAAATTAATATTATGCGTATTCCTTAAATAAATATTTTATAATTCTAGCTTTGATATATTAATATTAAAAGATATTTAATATTAAATAATAATTTATTATCTATTACAACAAATATCAACTAATATCGACCCGATTTTTACCATTCGATCATAGCTATTGTTAATTGAATTAATTATGAATCAATTAATGCATTAAAATCGACAATTGGTCGGTAATTTATGCTTAAACAAATCAACCAGGAATTCGACAAATATTTACTAATATCGTGAACGAAGGATGGTCCTTACGACAGAAAAATATTCTGTACTTGTAAAAACCATTTTTATAAAATGCTACGATTCAATTCATGCATCTCATCATCAGGGCTAAGAGAGCAAGTCACAGACATTCGTCACTTTCCTCTGATAAACCTTCCCTTGTACTCAAAACAAGACCCATTTCGGATCGTAATGAGTTAGGTTGGCGAAATATAATATGTATTATATTATTATTAGTATTATATATATATATAGTAATTTAAATATTATTTTGAATAAACAGAGATTTCGAAACAAAAAAATATAAATTAGATATTTTGAACAATGAAGTTAATCATAATTTTGTAATATAAAATTATCTGAAGGTGTGTGTATAATTGCTTTATTTGAGGTTTCTACCTAGTTAACAAGAATAATTTTAAAACCAAATTATTAATTATACTTTTGGAACTAGTCCTTTTATTTTTCGAGTTAGTCACCTTTCCATTCGTGCAATATTATTAATATGGGTCCGATTCCTTCCCTGAACTTAAAAAACCCGCCTGGGCTATGATGGCTATCTCTAAAATTTCTATGTCCCTCTCCACCGATCCTTCTGATCTTACAAGCCTCATTCCTTACTGAATTAAGACCATCCCACTTATGTGCCTAGTCAAATTCCTTTCAATGCTCTTTTGGAATGCGAATGGTGTTCGAATTCAAATGAACTAACCGTCTTGTCACATGCTGTAAACATCGTACAAGACATAGCGCCAATTAGAGAAGCCTTAATAGAACAGAAATAACAAATGTCTAATCTTACTATCAGATCTGTCGAACTGACCTTCCTGATGGAACAGTAAGTGCTAGTACCGCTTTAGGATCCATCAATAATTAACCCATAACAAAATTCCCCTTAGGGATTTACTGCAATTTAAACTTCGCCTATTTCTATAAAACATTGCCAACATTCTATACCAATAGCCCAATTCAATTCATTCTTCAATTCCTTAAGATACCATTTGCATATATGGAAGACTTAATTACACCAACTTCATTGGATAGCCAGAATCACAAATACCCATCGCTGATACTCTCTCACACTGACTAGTAGATCCCAATTGCAATGCCCTAGGCCTTTTCATTTCGACATTTTAGACCTCTTCAGAAAGATCTATAGCATCTGCGTTTTTCGGCTCGATGACCTTTCCTCAAATTGAAGCCCAGGAATTCTATCCAGGTCTAGAATTTTAATTCTATCGCTATTTTCTTACAAGCAGTAATTAATAAAATAGCCTCAAAAGTTGTAAATTCCTAAAAAATATTTTGAGCTCCCTGGGCTGGAACCTCACTTCCTCCTTGCCCCAAATACCAAAAGCATAATCTTTTGACCCAAAATATTAAAAATCTCATCCATGACAACTTTTTAGGCTCATCAGGCTTTCTAACAATCAAAAATTATGTAGCTTTCTAAACTAATAAATTAAGAAATAAAGATAACTAAATAAATAGGTAAATAAAGAAATTTGCAACCATTAGGACCCCACCCAACAACATTCCTCACTATCTAGTTGTGAAAATGCTTAAACATCTCTCTATCTTCCATCTTCTTAGACGTGACGTAAGGGGTTCGTAAAGTGAAGTTAGTACAGAAGGGTATGGCTTACATGAATCCAACAGCGTTATTCCTCATTTTGACCTCCTGCCTACTAAGGAATTCTTCTCTTTACGGAATCTACTTACATTCAAAGCTGCTAACACTTCCTAAATAAACTTAATAAATAAAGTCCTTTGTACAAAATATTTAAGCTTCGACATTCCTAAAAAAGTAGTATATATTTCTTACATATGCAATTGTATTTTTCAACTGAAGTACGAACAAACAAAAATTGTCTTTTACCTTAACAAGCAGAAAAATCTGCCAATAATAAATAATCCTGTTGACCGATAAGTTGCTCCAGTTCCGATCAAGAATTTTGGAAACACCCTTCTTGGTATCCTGAGTAGGATCGCGATTCTATTGCCCTCAGCAAGTGTCCACTGCCCTCGATTAGAGTGCTGGGATCTTTTGGAAGCCTGACTTCTTTATTGCTTATAACGATATAATTTATAAAAAAATAAGAAATGTTTAATATATTTAAATCGAAATTAACGATTGCTTGGTTACTACTTGGTTAAATTGTTAATTTATGTGTAATATATATATATATTATATTACACATAAATTATAAAGCTGCTATAATAAGACTTCCCATTGGGAGCATGTAATGACCGGTAGTAACCGGTAACGTTTTGTCTCAATTGATTCTAGTGACGAACCCGCATAAAGTGTCGCATATGATAATTGCCCTGGGGCATGCCATGTATCGTGGAATCGCCTAATATGCACGAAATATTTTTTGTAAGTTTTCAATAATCGGATGGTAACAGCGAAGAATATGTTATGTCAAGTTGCATAAACTATTAAATACAAGGAAATAAAAATTCATTGCCAAGCACATTGAGTTGATTTTCAGTATTTTATTTTTAATAGGGGGAGACGATTAACTGCATTCTTGGGTTTCCCCAGTAGCCATAACAATCAAAGCAAGTAGTTGCCGAGGTCATGTTTTATAACCTAGAAAATATGTATTATTTTTGAAGTATTTAATTTGCATTACATTTGCCAGTAGCATTAAGACATGCATAAAGGTATGAAGTAAGCGAAACTTACATCATATTAGTATGCTTCCGATCATTAGAAAAATTATCGATAAAATCGTTAAAAACAGACTGATTACTTTTCTTGTTAAAAAATAAATTATGCCGAGTACTGGAACATTAAACGCATTCCATTCCTTGACAACAATTATTAGCGATGATTTAAACAAAAAGATCAACTCCTAGCCACCAGTCTTGAAATGAAAGGGGCTTTTGACAACGCTTGATGGCCTGATATATTAAATTACCCCTAACAATATAGTTTTTCAAAGGATTTATATTTAGTAATTAAAAATTTCCTCGAAAATAGGCGGTTAATTTTTAAAACGAATACCATCTCCTGCTTAAAAACTCTATCACTAGGAACATAATTCCTGTCTCTTTATCTTGGGCGATCTTCTTCATCACCCGTTCTTTGGAACATATTAGTTAATAAAGTTTTCGACCTTGACTTACCAACTGACTAAAAATTAATTATTTACGACAATGATATATTATTTTTTATCAGAGGACAATGTTTTTTAAAATGAACAACAGATAGCAAACTTGACATTAATCAAAATAGATGATTGGACAAAATCGTGCAAATTGGAACTCAACATCCGAATAGCAAATACATCATTTTTAGTAGGAATAGGTATATACCGGATTTAAACATCGTTATTGGCAATGAGCAAATAGAGGGTACTCAAACATTGACGTTTCTAGGCGTTGTGTTCGATAGAAAACAAAGTTGGTCAAAACACATGGAAAGGGTATAAATCAGGACTATACAAACAGTTAACTCTTTAACTATTGCCGCAAGTACAACCTGGGGACTTAGGGCTGAATGTTTGAAGACAATTCACGATTGGCGGCGATTCCCAAAATGCTACACGCATTGCCGAATTGGCATAAAGCAATTGAAAATAATGCTATCATCAGAAACTTCAAGGAATTATTGGGATCAGGATTGTCAAGGCGTATAAAACGATCTCAGCTTGTGTCTTAGCAGGAATTGTGACTATCGATCTAAAAATTAACGAAATTGTACAACTTTGATTGATAAAACTGCGTAAAGAAAACTTTAGAAAAATCGACAATAGCATGATAGAACGGGAATCTGATCCTTTAGATTGGTTACACCCATAAACATTTGCCAAACTTTACACGCACTTAACATGACATGGACCGGAAACAGATATCACTAAGATATACACAGACGGAAGTAAAGAAGGCAATAATGTAGGCTGTGCTTGGCTACTTAGGGACACGAATGGTAAGATGCGAAGTGCCCAGTACAAACTATGCTCCACATGTTCCAACAACCAAGCTGAGAAGTGCGCAGCCGTAAAAGCGGCAGATTTACTTCTTGAACTTCCAACCAACATACAGACAGACATAGTCATACACAAAGATTACACGATCCTGATTATTATTAAATGAACAGATTACAGAAAATATCAGAATGAACTTATGAAAAAATGAAATTTTTCTGTAAAAATAAAATGGTAAAAGGTCACTCTGGTCTTAAGGGCAATGAGATAGCTGATAAAGTAGCAAAAAAGGCAGCACAAAGTGATTTACAAAGTGATCTTTTCACGAAACACCTATATCGTTCATTAAATTCAATATTCGGGAAGAAAACATTTTGAGATGGAAAGAACGATGGGCAGTTTCAAATAAATCTCCTAGTTTGCATAGATTTATTCCAAAACTGACAAACAATAACTACAAATTAATAAAATCCTCAAATAACAAAATAACACAGGTTTTAACTGAACATTGACATACCAAATCATACTTACACAGATTTCACATAATGAATGACAATACTTGTTCACTAGTCAAAGAACAACAAAATATATGCCAAATATATGAAAGGAAAAGGTCAAAATTAATTATTTCGATAATTTTAAGAGCGAAACATTGGCCAGCAGCTAAACACAAACTATATAATACATTTCGGCCCGAATTAATTAAATTCATTAACAATATAGATTTCAAAAAGTTGACATCAAGATAATAATATTTATACATTGTAATACTTGTTAATCATTTTTATAATATTAAATTTGGTTAATTGTAACAGTATATATGTAATAATGTTTTTGTATATATGTAATAATTTTAATTTGCATATGTTGTTAATCCTTATCGTAAAAATGTAATTATAAGGCACATTGTATACTGAAGTATGGAATGTGCTAATAAATAAACGGTCCTTAATAAAGGAAAAAAAAAGCGAAACATTCAATTTTAATTACCAAGTAATAATAATATATATTTCTTTTGGCCAGTAATTATAATTTATACTAGCTCTCACAGTCAGCATAGTGTAAACATTTGAGTTCCGTTTGAGAATGCTATGGCTGATTCCCGGCCGGACCTTGTGTTACCTAACCAGAAAGGGATTTGTCTAATTACCTTAGCAGTGGTTAGTCAAATAACAATTAACTAACTTATTTTTTAAGTTTTGATGATACCTAGCTTTTTGTCGTTGTGCTTTGATGGTTAACGTACAAGGCACCCTAAATCGGAAAAATACCTCATTTTGACAACACGACTATATTCTATGCCAATGAACTATATATAAATTATTGGTTCAAATGTAACTTCAAATCAAAATAAAATGAAATATACGTGTACGATTAAATTGGCACGTATTACTTATTCCAGAATATATCAATGCATCAATACATCAATAAGAGGTTCTAATTACTAAATAAAAAAAAATCAGGATAGGTGCTATTTAGCACTATTCTTCCCTCACTCTATTACTGGAGTGATTGATATTAGGCCACAGTCAATAAACAAATTTTAGTCCATGGAACAAAATCAATATTAAACATATTAAAAAAAAATCTATCAGATTAACATGCATTATTAAGAAGACCTTGCACCAAGGGACCAGAGATAAACGAACTCAATTATTTATCAGAAATAAAAACTAAGTAAGGATGAAATTTTTTATAATTTATAGCAAAAATCTATCACTTGTAAACATTGTTGACATTTGTTTTATTTCAATACTTTTAAAATTTTTTTTTTGTGATTTAAGAAACCGCCATTTCGATATATATTGTAATAAAGCTATCAACATTATATATATCTATGCATTATTTTACCATAAAAAAATCAGTATCCTGTTTGTATCCTGATCGTGTCCTATAATCTATACCATAATACGAAATAATTATTGTTTTATAAAACTACAAGAAGATACATTTTAAATAATTAAAACTCGGCATTTCAAGCTACTTCAGCATTTCAAAACAAACATCCCCCCACTAATTCCTGTAGGACAGGTCCAGTACTTAGGACTTCCCCTTGACAAGAGATTAACTTGGAATCCTCATACTAGACTAAAACAACAAGAAACAGCTCGCCGTTTCAGGCTACTGCAACATTTACTAGACAAACGCTCTAAACTTTCAGTTAATTAAAAAAGGCTCATATACATGACTATTATAAGACACACCTGGACTTACGGAGTAGAGCTTTGGGGCTCCATTAAGCCAGCGAATTCCTCTCGTTTTCAATCCTTACAAACAAAAATTCTTCGAAAAATCCTTAATGTTCCTTACTTTGTTACGAATAAAGTCATCAACAATGACCTCATTGTTGCTGATTTAGCCTCAGCCTGATGTCGGTCCTTTCATGGCAAACTTTATTCCCACTCAAACCCACTAGTTCCAAACCTAGCTACTTCTTCAATTTCTGATGATCCTCCGAGGCGACTGAAAAGAATATGGCCTCGTGACCTTCTAAGTTATAGAAGGTCTTCTTCAGGAATCGACAGAGAAATCGACAGAGAGTCTGTACAGAAGAAAAAAAAATAAGAGATAAGTCCATAGAAGAAAATATGAGCTATGAGTTGTAAAAGGAGATTTGTCACGAAACGGCCCAGGAGGCGCTAGGGGGTGGAAAGAAAAAGATATTAACAAATAACTACTGGTGGATGGGAGGTGGGGCCAGAGATGAGTTTAGAATCATGGAAAATCACAAAACAATATAAATTACTGACCCTAGAAATGAATTTATGGAGAAGAATTTGAAAAAAGGTGGGAGCTAAACTCAACATTCTCAATGACAACAGTGAAAGTAGATTGCTGTCGAATGGACATGTTATGAGAATAAATGAGACGCGATGGCCCCTTCGAGCACCTTTATAATGCCTATATTTCTATAAGAGAAGAGAAAAAGACGTGGGAGACCTCGGAAGGAGTGGATAGAGGGGGTGAGAGTGGAAATGGCAGCTAGAGGTTTGACAGAGAAAGATTGTACGGGCAGGCAGGGAAGGTATATCGGGGACCGGGATTATATTGTAAAACCCAATAATAAAAAAACTCAAATCACGGCACTGTACTAGGTCTATCTAACGAAACTAAATGCTTTGAATTCAACTATAAAATTCGTAATCACGTGATTTTTGAAAAGTTATTACTATCTTAGTTTGATATTATTTAAATTTCGAAGTAGATATTATTTGTGGACATTGTACCTCATGCAGTTATTATTAAGATTACAGTTACTCTCCAAAGAATCGAACCCCTTGTCGGTTTTTATATCTCTTGAGAAAAGGTAGTGACCTAATAAATAGCACTCCTGTGACGCGTGAATTTATTACCATCATATTTAAATTTTTTTTAAATAAAGCATTATTGAGAAATGTAATCAATATAATTATAACCTATTTGTAAAATGCTGCCTTGCATGACGACGCCAGTCACGGAATGAATCTTTGAATGGTCTTGACGTCTTTGGAATACGCCTTAGACTAGCAATAATAAGCGTTGCTTCTTCAAAACTTCTTAATATTATTTTCGAATATTATCAAATTCACTTACTTATATAGTGGATGGACCGGAAAATACCCGTTGCCGATGATCGAGATTCAATGAAAACAACCCAAAAATGAACCATGGCGCCAAATAAAAATAAGAAAATTGTTTTGTTTTTTTCAAATTGCAGAAAATAACTTTTTTGTCAGTTATTTCACAAGTTTTTTAAATTATTGTTTTCTTAGATTGAGACTTCTTTCAACAAAGAATTTCTTTAATTTTGGTTTTCCATTTTCTTGTATGTTGAACATCTTCCTCCCTAAGACTATGACCTTGCTTACTTTCCTCATTTCCTTCTCATTCGTCTTTTTCGTGATCTTACTCGCAGTTTACTCCCTTCAGAATTCCAATTGAAAATTAAATTGGACAATCTATCCTTCTTCATTATTCTGAGATGACCATACCTTTCCAAACTCTTTTTCTCTTTCTTTTGTTGGATGCTCTGGTGGGTTTGCATTCGCTCTCTGATTTCAACATAAGTCTTTCTTTCTAACAAATACCTTAGCAGCTTTCCTCCAATAGTCCATAATACGTCTCCCACGGTTTTCGTAACATGTATTCCGCACCCTCATGATCTTGAGTGACAATACTTGGTCATCGGCGAACAGTAGATGATTCCTGTTACTAGGAAGTATTTTGGATTCCTGAAATCAGGTATTAATAATACTGTAAATAACACAATACCTCTTCAATATTAAATATCAATATCAGGTTCATACCCAAGACATTTCTTTTCCTTACAGGGCACAACCAGCTCAAATCGGACAAACTACCTAAAACACTTTTTCCTTAAAAATAGCAGACGGAAATATTTCGGCAAAATATTACATCTGAGAACGTGGTGGTTGAGGAGGATGGGGTGAGGACTCCTAAGTTTTGGGGTCCAGCCCCGCCTCGATTCTCACCTGGGTCAGTTAAAATGTTTTTCATTGTGCCCCCCAATTTGGCTTTTAATGAATATTTACTTTGCTACTCCGATTAGTTTGCAAAGATGACCAAATGTTACCCGTCAAAAGTAGAAAACTGGACCCAAAAGGGATACCCCGTATAATCTGACTTTCTGACAAACGACCTACAGCATAATCGGAGGCGGGGCTAGGGGAAGTTATCCCCACTGCACCTCTATTGGAAATAGAGTTCAAAGAAGCCCAAGTCTAAAATACAGTAATAATAAAGAGTCCAAAATGAAGTCCAAGGCTTGACAGGTTGAACGCAAAACTACTTTAATAGCCCAAAGATAAAGCAAAGGTATTACAGTAAGAACAAACAATTCAAGATGAGGATAAAGGGCGAGTGCAGCGAGATGGATGTTGAAGGGGAAGGATGTAGCTTCCCTATGCACAGCCGGTCTTCTGCGCAGGCCGTTTAGTAAATCGTCAGACTATAGACCTGTATCAGTATCAGTAATAATTGGTACACAGCATTTGAGATACAACTTAACTGGAATGTCATACTATTGCTGCAAACAACTGTGTTGCTAAATTATAGGATTGGGATTAATAGATGGATATTACAATTTAGCAAACAACTGTGTAACTTAATTGTAGGATGGAGATGAATAAATTTTAGTTTTATTAGGATAGGAAAACATGCAACACTATAACCCATGAAGAGGCTTGGTTTCAGTATTGTTTTAAACTCGATTTTAAAGCCGTCGATTGTACAAGGAGGTGATTTGGCCGAGATTTCACACAACCAGCCGATTTTCGATCAATTAAGGATACCCACTTCATAGAGCCTGGGTGACACAAAAGAGCTGCAAATCCCACGGAGTCTGTCTATGGATGTTTGCAGATTAAATACTATATCAGCCGAAGCAGGGTTTTGAACCCGGGACCTTCAGCAAAGCAACCCAGCGCTACCCTACTCCGCTTTATTAATTTATGTAATTAAATTAATTGGATTCTCTTTTAGCTCTTTGTTGCTGGTTTACAAGATATAATACAAAATATAATCGTATATGACACTAAATCCAGTAATATATCGTAGGAGTTATCTTCGTATCACTACTTCTAGAACTGAGTCGGGTGCAACTTCCTTGATCTAAAGAACAATAAATTAAACTAATTTGTTTATAAACTTAGAAGTTAGTTTGATTTAATATGGCCTAAAAGCATACAAATGGGCCTGGTATAAATTAAGTGGATTCGGGTTTAAAAAAAAACAGGTTTTGGAAACCCAGATCCTTTACTAGATCTGCGGCTTAGCTGTTTTCCTTTGATATTTATTGAGGAAAGGAAGTTCGGGATAAAAGTTTTTTTTTTTTTAAATTCCCAAGACTGAAGCAAACAAAAACTACAGATAAATTAATATATTTTCAGAGAATTGGAGGTGTGGTCTAGTGTACTATTTTAGCCTTGATCAGAACTGATTCGGAATGTTGGTCCTATAAAAACTTTATGTACCAACTGAGTTCTAAAGATAAACCTGAATCTTCTAATTTTCATTTTTTTTTATTCTTTTATTGCAACCTGGTTTAAAAAATATTTCCTAATTTAAGCCTAATATTTAGTTCTGTTTTTTAAAAAATTTTCTGCTCCTAAAGCACCATTGTGTTAAGCGTGTGTATATGAGAGGATTATGTAAAAAAACACTCAGTAAAATTATTCATTTATTAACAATTGTCAGAAGAGAAAAAGAAGGAAACTTAAATTAAAATGCTTAAACGTAAAACAACTCATTATTTATGCTTATGCTCAAAGTCTTAAATGTTTGTGAAATAATTAAGTTCATGATCATTGTATTAAGAACATATTACATGAACAACAACAAATACAATGTTTTAGAATTTACAAATTATAATGTATAAATAATGTATAAATTAAATTACAAAATTTGAAAGAAAAAAATGAAGTAAAAGAAAATGAATTAAAAAAACGTAAATTAAAGAAATCATGTTAAAAGGTTAGTTAATTAAAAAAAAAAAATAGGACTACCAACAGTACTACTTTAGGGAGCAGAGTGGGTTAGTGGTAGAGTGCTGAGTTACCAGACTGAAGGTGCTCGGTCCAAATCCCGCTCGCTGGCAGATTTATATTTAATTTTTTAGCGCCCGGAGATGGATCTTATGGTATCTAGACCTTACTGGGGATCACACAGCATCTATAAAGTGGGGACCTAAAAAAAGGGGAGGGCAAGGGGTTGACTGCGTGATCTAGAACAAATCATCTCCCTGCACACAACCGTTGTCATAGAAACAGTACAGTCTCTACCACGTACTGAACTCAAGACCCTTCATGGATTGTAATGGTACAGGTACAAAAAAACAAACAAAAAAAAACACCTGACCCGTCCTTCATGAGTGAATCAAAATATGTAATTATATAATTTTCCAGTCGTAATAATTTTAGGAATGGCCGTCGTCGTCGCATATCTCCGGTGGTGTAAAGTTAAATCCTTTAAAGCTCTATCTTGTGGATCTAAGGTCTCCCAGTAGTTATTTAGGTCGTAATCTTTACAATGTATGCGATAAATGGTAAACTTGGTGATTTGGAGGAAGACCCGACGCCCGCATTAGTTCAATTTATAAGTTTGTTGGCCAGTTTTTATTATTAAAACATTTGATTATTTTATACATGATTAAGTCTTTAATAAAGGTTAAAAGTCTTAACATGTTTATTTACTCAAGTATATAACAGAAAGTCTGTTAATAATTCGTAAAGCCTCGTTGTAAAGATTGTTGAGTTTGTTCCACCTCAGTTTTCGGTCAAAGATTAGGCCTATGTAGGGCCATGTGCCACCTTGACCTATAATCTCTGTATCGAGTTGTATTTACAATTCTAGTACTCACTTTTTTTTTCTTTTTTCGAAAATTTTTATATTTAGCCTTTTTTTTTCTCAGTTACAGCTTGCTGTATCCTTCATAGAGTTAGATTTTCCATCGTTTGTAATTCTCCAAAATCTCCTCGTAACATAAGTAATAAATCGTGAGCGTTTACTAGTAAAGTTGTGTTTTTTAGTAAATCTTTCTCGGATGCTGTATTTATTACGATATTCTATAGTAAGGGAGATAGTTCTACTTAGTGCTTAAAATTAGTTACTAACCTTTGCAGTAAAAGTTCGACTGAATTGCAATTTTTCTGTCTGAAAAATAATTTTCAATAATTCGGTTTAGGTTTGGTTTTCTGTAGAGTTATATAACTTAAGATTATTCAGTAATCAAAGCCATCCAGTGTTATCAAAAGCACCAACAATGTCTAACGATAAAACTGTACTGAATCTAATACGGATTTGATCAGTCAGTTGAGAGCATCAGATCTTGATTGGGGCCTGAACCCGAATAGTTGTCGTTGGAGTATATTGTTACTTGTTAGGTAATGCATTAAAATGTTATTCATTATGATTTCAAAGACTCTACTTATTTGGAAGCATATTTAATGGTTTAATTCAATATGAATACGAATTAGAAATCAGATTCAACATCCATTCCAGCTTTTAGTATACTGTTTCCTTGCCAATAAGGTTCTATTAAGTTTTTTGACAATTTTGGAAACGAGTCGTCTATATGTGAATATGTGTTTTTGAGAATTATAATATATACAATATGTTGGTGTTAATGATGGGTTAATATATATTAAAACTTCAAAACAAAATAATTAATTTTCAATAAATTTTAAATAGAGCTGTCAGTGAGTCAACATTCAGGACACATCATCAATTAGTTGAAGGATAACCATTTTTTTTTCTTTTCATTCTTTAGATTTCTTAATTAATTGTTTTTGTGTCGTGAAAACAAATAATGAAAACAAGTATATCGTGTTTAGAAAAAAAATGAGATGAAGTTTTAATTTTGCCCTTGAGTTGTCATACTGATCAGGCCTTGGTGTCAAGTTACCAAGTTATTAATCCAGGACTAAATCAAGCCTTAAATAGATGAATAGTAAACAAGAACGCCATAAAAAAAACAAGAAAGGGAAAAATAAACATGTCAGTTTGCAAATTGCGATTAAGAACTTTAATGGTGTTTAAAAATATATATGAATCTAAATAAAATTAGGTATTTATTATAGGAAGTAGTTAGATATTTTATATCAATACTGTAAAATGGATACATTATAGTTAATAGTGAACGAACAAGGAGTATCATAGTAATCATTCATAGTACAACATAGGCGCAGCTTATCTTGTATACGAATATCAAACAATATTCGTATTACATCGTGAGTCCATAGGTCACAAGGAAGGTGGATGAGTAATTGGTCTCGTGTGAGAAGGCTTAAGTAAATTACGCTGATTAGATGACTAACATCTGCGTGTGTGTGTGTGTGTGTGTGTGGTACTTCTGATACCAGTAGTTGGTCTAATTGGCTCTGATAATATATAGGTCACAGTCATCAGCAAGATCCAAGAATACATTTTGCTGGTTATTATATCACGTGCAAACTTCCATTTTGCTGAAGGGGTAGGAGTGATGGCATGGATATTGTCAATCAGGTTGCTTCATGGTCTTCTTTGAAAGTGAACATTAACTACAAGGGTCCTAACATATAACTGATGTTAATTCTTCAAAATCGATTTTGTTAATACATACTCTCACCCCTAGCAGATGCACTTCAATGTGCCATAGATGTTCAATAAGAGTAATGTAATGTGTATAGTTCTTATAATTGTTTTAATTTTTAAACATTTTTTATTTTGAATAGAAAAGATCTGCCTTGGCCGGGATTCGAACCCGGGTCGTCCGCCTCTCCGTGGCAGGGCTCTTGCCAATTGAGCTATCAGGGGTCGCCTTTCAGTCAGGACAGATCCATTCTCTTCGCCGATTCCACCCTTGTTCTCGAAATTTTGCGATGTATACAAGAGGAAGAATGTTCATTCAACATTACTTTAAGTAGGATCTTGTTGACTTATGTCATGTTATTTATAATTTTTTATTAATTGTTTTAATTTTTAAATATTTTTATTTTGAAGAGAAGGCGACCCCTGGTAGCTCAAATGGTAAGAGCGCTGCCACGAAGAGGCGGACGACCTGGGTTTGAATCCCGGCCAGGGCAGATCTTTTATCTTCAAAATAAAAATATTTAAAAATTATAACAATTAATATAAAATTATAAATAATATAATGACGTAATTCAACTAGATCCTAATTAAAGTAATGTTCAATGAACATTCTTCCTCGTGTATACATCGCAAAATTGCGAGAACACGGGGATATGTGATCGGTGAAGAGAACGGATTTGTCCTGACTGAGAGGCGACCTCTGGTAGCTCAAATGGTAAGAGCGCTGCCACGGAGAGGTGGACGACCCGGGCTCGAATCCCCACCAGAGCAGATCTTTTCTCTTCAAAATAAAAATGTTTATATATTTCGTTCATGACCGGAACAGTCAATAAGGTTATAGCTGGTAATAAATATTTATGATAATTAACATTATAATCAAATTTATTACTAGATATTATAAACTAAAGTTTCTTGCCATTTTACACATCTCTATCAGCCCTATTAAACAGAAATGAATAAAAATAACGGTGAAAATATCTGAGCCAAATTTTCTGGATTTCTTTATTTTTTTAAGTAAATTAGTATATGAATGCAAATGGAAAAAACCACAAGCAGAGCCTTATGTTTCAAAATTTTTTATGTAAAATACAAACACTTATCAATCGACGTTTCGCCTATTCAGGCATTATCAAGACACAATAAAAAATAAGTTCAATCACATCTCAAAACAGAAGTGCAATACATCCCAACGAATAATCGCTCAAAAAGGCACATAATCCGGGAACGCACGTGCGTGTGGTGGAGGTGCGTTCCCGGATTATGTGCCTTTTTGAGCGATTATTCGTTGGGATGTATTGCACTTCTGTTTTGAGATGTGATTGAACTTATTTTTTATTGTGTCTTGATAATGCCTGAATAGGCGAAACGTCGATTGATAAGTGTTTGTATTTTACATAAAAAATTTTGAAACATAAGGCTCTGCTTGTGGTTTTTTCCATTTGCATTCTAATAAAATTGAATGTTTCGTTTTGAGTTTTGGCTCTATTTTATTGATTAGTATATGAATTTTCAGCAGCCTAGTAGAATTTTTTGAAGACTAGTCAGATATTGCATTAAAATCATTCCGTCTAAAACAGGCTTGAAGATTATATCAGAATTAGTTTATTAATTATTATTAATGCATTAATTATAAAAACAGATTGCAATGATTATGTGCTAAATTATATTCAATGACTCGCGTATTCAGAGAAAATACCGTGAACATTTTGAATGAAAGTTTTCAACGGAGATAAATATTTTAAGTAGACCAAAATCGAAGTATTAAATTCTCGTAAAATGATGTGTGAGTATGTGTGCTTGGTTAATCGTTCCCAAAAACGACAGACTGTACTGAATATATAGAAAACTGAATCTTTATACTTTTTAAACAATTTCAACAATTCCTCTAACAGAAAACGTTAAAGTTGTGTTCGTTTTTGCATTTCAGTTTATTTTGAAAAAATAATTTAAGATTACTTTCGTGGTGTCGGAAAGATCGAAAATATCAAAAGATTTTGGCCGTTAAAATTGTTGCCGAATGCCGTTATAGCATAACTTTTTTTTTCCTGCCTGAATGGTTCTGTAATGGGAAGATAAGTTCAAATTATATAGTTATTTTCCTAAAATGAAAAACTTTCTAAATAGTTAAAATGAATTTATTCGCAGCCCCTACGTTCCTTTGATCTGATAACTCGCCCTGGAACGTGGCTCCAAAGAGGTCGAGGGTGTTTAAAAAAAGTAGGGACCGGGAGTTGAGGCCATTAACAGCAGACAATGACGTATTGATTTTACGATCCATTTCCGCCTCAGGGTATTCCATTACCTTTTTGTTGCCTCGATATTATCACTCTTCTATAATCGATACCTCGATATGATTGATATCCTGTAATCGATTTGTCCATTTTATTACTCCTCGCTACTCAGATCACAAAGAAAGAATTATTTTAAAATTGAAGACAACTTTTATAAGAGATTTCGGCATTCTAATCAAAATATAGTTTATATTTACTAGGTTTTTAAATTTTTTTCGCAAGCAAACACGATAATCCTTTCGTACATCCGTATTTATTTCCAAATACGATCTGTATTCAGATGTCCATATACATAAAACGAGCCAATACCACAACTAATTAAATAAAAAGAAAGTATATTTGTCCGTTTTTTGTTTTTTTTAATTTGAGAAATCGGCGGTAGCATCACACACATGTTATGTGAGGGGCCATTGAAGTGTTAATATTTTGCAAATTCAACTGCAACAAGGTTGGAAGAAATAAAAGAATAGTTAATTAAAAAGTAGTTGGAATGTGCTTTCATTAATTCTCGCTGTGAAGGAAACAGAAATCGTACACTTATAATACTTTTTTTCTAGCGAATTCTTCATATTGAAGAATCAGTTATTGGTATTTCTCTTATCTTAGTTTTGTAGGGTTAAGAAAAGGCCCATTCCTTTAAGAAAACACTATAAGATACGAGGGCGGATCTAGGATTATTTTCTAACACTAAAGTCTCGGTTAACTAAAAGATCTTTACCAAAGATATTGTATGGTTTACACTTAGTAGCCAACAATAAACTGAACTTTATTAACCTTTTTTTACAATTAATAATAAAATACCTGGTAATAGGTGATTTTATCACGCATCTAATAGTCTTCCTCCCTATGAGTATGTGTTCTTCGCTCTCCACTCCGCTATTCTTCTTAACCGCAGTAGTCCTTGTTGCTGTGGTTCATTCCTCTTCGGACTCATGGAGTCTCTCGCAGAAAATCCTTGGTCTCCGTATTCCGCGACATCATCACGCGGCGTTGCATGTTTGACTGAAGTAGACGGTCTACCTTCCTCTGGGGTGAAGTATTACCCATCGCCGTGGCCCCTGTAAATGCCCAAGAGTATTATGCAGTCCATGAGCCTTGAGGACCGTCGTACAGTGTGGCATGCATTTGATCTATGTGGCGTCGGTGCTCTTTCCCATCGACGTCAATCATGTAATTCATGAGTCCCGTACGACGGATAACGGTTCCGAAAATCCACTTCCGATCCCTGTAGCATCCGTGTAGCATCTGATCTGGATCTTGTCGCCTTCATCAAAAGTTCGTACGTCTGGTTTCTCCCTTGGCGCTGGCGGTTGGCCGGTGTTTCTTTGAGGAGGTCGAGTCTGGACCGAAACGAAAAATTCACCAACACAAAAATAACGTTGTCTCAGTTTCAAATTGCTCGGTAATGAATTGGAAAATTGAAGACTATGTGAACTTCTTTCTGAATCAGCTGAAGATCTTTTGTATTTGCTCTGTGATGTGTCAGAAGTTTTTCACAAACTTCTGGATAGATGCACTTATAGATTTATATTCTTGAACGCAGTTTAAGATGAGGAGAATAATTAAACAAAAGTTGTAATTAAAACACATGATTTATTTCTGACTCTATGGTAAGTTGAACTGTCCAGTAATTTCAAAAAATTTCTTTGTCTCTTGTCTTCATTAACTTCATTAACTTTTGTTGTATTGTTTTTTTTTTATATCCTACTAATACTACTAATGGTTGTCGCAAAAAATACCGCTATCTGTCCAGATATTGCGAAACGAATGCTTTTCTTAATGACAGAAGCCAGATTAATCCTTCTCTCACTAACATATCATGTTCATCAATTTTTCCAGCTGGAACCTAATCATCTCAAAAGAAATTAAAACATACATCAGAAAAGTCATAAAGAAGCGAAGGATAATTATTAACAAAACATTGTTAAGTTGTTGTTAATAATAATAGAGACAAAACCATTATTTTTTAACCATAATTCACCATTTTCCATTTTTTTCACATACAAGATCTGTATTATCAGAAAAGCCATTTTTAATTTGAGTCGCTTAGATACCGGAAAATGACTAATTAGTTAATGTTTCACCGATGGAAAGTCATCAGCCAAATATAAAAAAATAAAATAAAAATACCGCAATAAAAGGTTGAATATTTCAAAGGAACTATCCGAAATGACGAACCAACCGGGGATAGAAACTCAAAGAATAACGTATCTACTTTATGATTCAATTACACAATTATTAAATCAGGATATTGAGCGAAACAAAGATAATTTAATGCTAAGTACCCAAAATTAACAAATGATATTTCCCAAATATAATGTATAGAAATCAATAAATAATTTTTTTGAAGTCAGTAATAATTAGTTCAAACTTTTGTAATCGTTGAAAATTCGTTCTGGAAATCCAACATTGAGATGTTAATGTAATAAATATTTGATCACTGCCACAGGCGGTTTGGAATCTGGTATCTACAGGGGGGAAGTGCAATCCTGTCAATATCAATATCCAATCTCTCTTTTTAAAATATTTTATATATCAAATTCTAGTTTTTTAAAAATAATTTATTTATAACTGTATTAAAATAATACTACAAGTAAATATAATGATTGCTACATATTAGCATTAAGGACAATTAGAGAAACTACCCAGTGGCAGTACTCAAATAATAAGATCAACTTCGAAGGTCACGAGGCCATCTTCTCTTCAGACGCCACGGAGGATTATCAGGAATTGAAGAGGTTTGAAACTAATGGGTTTGAGTGGAAATAAAGTTTGTCATGAAAATATTGATATCGGATCGGGCCAAATCAGCAACAAAAGGGACATGAAGCTGAATATGGATTACTTTTTTCGTTACAAAGTAAGGAGCATTGAGGATTTTACGGAGGATTTTGGATTGTAAGGATTGAATACGAGAGGAATTCGATAGTTTAGTGGATCCCCAAAGCTCTATTACGTAAGTCCAGATAGGTCTAATGATTGTCATATATATATGAGTCTTTTGTAATTGATTGAGAGCTTAGAGCGTTTGTCTAGTAAATGTTTCAGGAGCCTGAAACGGCGAGCTGTTTCTTATCGTTTTAGTCTAGTATCAGGATTCTAAGTTAATCTTTTGTCAAGGGGAAGCCCTAAGTACTGGACCTGTCCTACAGGAATCAGTGGGATGTTATTGAATGATACAGGAGGACAGGAAGTCGTTGGTTTACGACGGAGGGTAAAGGTAATTTGACGGGATTGGAGAGAATTATTTGATTTATTAAATAATTTATAAGATTGTATTTGTTTCACCTGAAAATTCATCTATCATTAGTTGTACTCTGAAAAAAAAAGATTTATTTTAAAAATCTGTCATCTCATTTTTACCGTTTGACCCATGAATGTTCACTGACAGCTTTGATGTATTTCACCGATATACCTGAGAGTAGTTGAAAGGATTTTGATTTCATTCTAAGTATTTTTTATACTTATTTGTTAATTTAAAAAAAGGGTTTTTAATGCAGCTTTCTAACTTGTTTCGTTTAACTTATTGACGTCTATTTGCGTGAGAAAGGAATATCAAATTCCATAAATTAGTGAACTTTGAGGCTAAATTGTTATTCCCACTGAATGTGTTCGGAATAGGATATCAGTTCAAATTTTTGGGAAAGTTCTGATATTTTTCTCTATGAAGTTTATTAGGGTACCGATTACGAAGATCAAAGTCTTTTCTGGATGTATAAGAAAATGGGTTTTTAGTTCCCTTTCTCTCAGAATTTGAAATCATTAATCTGAATGTCTTCATCATTCATCCGAATATCAATTTTACATTAAATTAAACACGAGAAAATTACTTACGATTCTAAAAATGTTGCTTTTTTTATGGAGTTTACTCCTTAAGAAACGACTTTCATTTTATTATCCCCACACTGTTATGAAGCGGATGCAGGGGATATTACATAAAGTTCAGTTTATAAGAACCAGAATGAGAGTAGTAACTTTCGGAAATGTTACTACCATATCAAATGTGTCCCATACAAGTAAAAATAGTTTAAAAAAAATAAAAATAGTTACCCGTTCTCATTTCTGTGATAATATCGTCAAGATGTTGTACATTAATTTTAAATATGACCTTGTATTTAGTTTAACGAAAGAGGAATTAAGTGAACCTTGAAATTGATCACTTCGCTAACTCGTTAACCGATCCTGAAGCACGGGTCAGTAGATTTTCTGCGATGATTTTTCCTCAGTCGAAAGGATATTGAAAGCTGTTTATATCTTCTTAAGCTTCCAAAATAGACTTTACCTTGTGGCCTCCTAAAAGTCGTTTTCTTGCAGGATAACCAACAGAAGAAAAAATAGTTTAATGAACAATTAGATTTCAAATACAGTTAAATTAAATTTAGTAATTGAAAATGTCAGGTATAATATATAATATATATATATATATATATATATATATATATATATATATATATATATTATATATAATATATAATTAGGGGAAGGTTTCTCCCAGTTACATCTTTTTTAAACAGTTTAAGGAGAATAATTATGTAAATAGTGTGTGAAATAATCGTTATAATACAAATCATTAATTTAAATTTAATAAAATTTTCTTTTCTTACAGAGCAACTTAGTTTAGTTTTTATTTCAACACACCAAATTTAATATTTGAATCTACAAACAATATATATATATATATATATATATATATATATATATATATATATATATATAGATATATTAAATATGTTTGGTTCGGATCCGGACATGGACCGACCCAGATTATAATGACAGAATCGGTCAACTGGGACAAGTCGAAATTCAAGAATGCAAATTTTTATTTATAGAATATAGAATTCAGACCACTTTCACTTGAACGACCGTAGGACGGCTTTCTCGAACTTAATGCGAACAGGCATTTCTAGGAGCAACAGTCTTCCAAATATTCCATGTTGAAGTTGATTAAAATCCATGAAGGAATGGTCTTTTGGTTCAGTACTTTGCAAGGATTGTATTATTCATAACATACTAATTATGCAGAGAGTTGATTTAGTGGAGGTTTCCCTCAACCGGTAGGTTTTTCGCTCAATAAAGCACCGACTTCATAGGTGGTTTAGTGTCTTCGCATCCCGCAGAGTCGATCCATGGCATAACATTATTAAAATTTTATTTTCTACAACCAGACTCGAACCCTGGATGTTTAGATTAAGGTAGTAGACGGTACTCTCAGCACTGAGCTAATAACATAAATTGATTTTTTTTAAACTCCTTAGGACTATTCTGATGTATAAGATAGTGATGATGAAATTCAATACGAATTATATGCTATACTAGAAGTGTCTACGACAGCACTACTCTGAAACTATACAAAAATAATATTAAGGGGTGGTAACGCAAAGGTGGGAAGGGAAGAAGAATACAAAGAAAGTTTGCACGAACTAGTAATGAAAATTAGATATGATAAATAATCTTGCTATCTCGAAAAAAATTAATAATAAAAAGTGTTACAGTTAAACATAAGTATATGTGAATTCACGAAAACGAAATAAAATTGATCAGATGTGGTACAACATAAATGACAAAAGGTATACTTATAAGATCGTAACAAAGGACAAAATGTGGGTCAGACCATAGACAGTGATAGCTAAAAATCGAGAAAAACTGGCTATAAAAGAAATATAAAAACGTTTCTATATGTTATTTATTTCAGGGTATTTTATTTATTCCACTATATCTAAAATATATCCTGTTTGCGACCAACTTTAACTAACCAAACTCCTTACGTTCCACTTACCTGACAGTAGGCGTTATACCTCACAAAGATCCTTGACTCTTCATGGTATTTCGTAAATAGGGCGTTCAAACCTATGGGCCCTTCTCATTGTTGGTGAAAAAGCCCATCAGAATTAGCGTTGAGGAACTTCCAAGGAATTTCGTCCGAATATCCCTACATCCACCAATCCTTCAATGATCTCATAACGAGGTGGCAAGGTCCGTGAGAAAATTTTTTTTTTAATATAATAAATTTTCTTTCTAGAATATATTATTAAAAAATTGCCCTTTTTTAAGTAATTTATTTTCAGTTTATTATTTCAAATTAATTTTCCCCGGTGTGAACAGACGTCCGTGAGATTTGTGGTATGGTTTACGATTAAAGATAAAACTTTTGATTGCCTATGGAAAAGTTATTTAGTTAACTAAACAAATTACTGTTAAATATTAAATATTTTATCCGTCACACCCGGAGTCGAATCCGGGACGATCAGGACAGTAACTCGGCATTCTTCACACTGCCTCACCCCGCTTCCTTTAATTAAAAAAATAGTTAACTAATAATCAACTTTGACCGGGACTGGTCCTGGTTATTATACAGTTTTTAATTAATTAATAGTAATATATGTTAAACACACGAATTTCAATAACTTACTTCCTAGTTCAAATGTCTGGTGGACGATTGGCCCCTTGAATAACCCTTCGCCGCCTTGTTCTATCCTGCACCAAATTCTTGCAGATGGGAATCCTCAACTTCTCCACTTCGTCCTGCCACCTGTTTCTCAGCCTTTTTGTCTTCATTTTTAAGTGAAATAGGCTTCCGTGTTTCTACAATCGTTCGGGCTACCGCAGTCTACCTGCCTGTATTAAGCTTACTTTATTATCATTTCCCAAAAAACCCTTGATATTTACCTTGCTTATGATTCACTATTAACCATCCACGTTGGTTACGGTATAGATACTATTTGCTTTCCTTTCAAAGACTTTGAATTTTTGAATATTTGTTTCCGGTAATTGTCCTTGTATACGTCATACTTGCAGTATATGATACTTGGAACGGTTTCGAAGGTGGTATTGAGAATTTTTATACCGCTTAAGGGTCTCCTGTTTTCTACAGCTGATACTTTCAGGCATTTAGTTATTCTTCATTAAATACGAGATCAATGCCATAACCATTTCTAACTATTATTTTTGGTGCTTCCTTCAGTGCAGCTTCACCTCTTGGGATGAAGACCAAATTTTCAGCGTAGGCACAGAGCTTCCAAGTTTTATTGACGATTTTCCCATTTTTACTGCATCATGCAGAGCTAAATTAATAAATATCGCCGACATGGCATCCCCTTGCCTTGCTAATGCCTGACGAACACCCGTAAACAATCATCGATTTATTACATAACCGACATAAGTATTAGGTATCATGTAAAATTATTACTAATTATTATAATTGCGCCGTTACTCGGCCATTGTTAAAGACACCTTTTTAACAAGTAGCACCCGACCATTCTTCATTTCGCCGGGTACTGGTTATACTAAACGAAATAGCGCAACTGTGGTATGGCTTAATAAGATGTTATTAAGTTCAAGGCTAGCAGTCTACTAATTCTTGATAAATGTTTTAACAGATGTCGAGACATTTTTTTTTTTTAATGCATATCATTAGCCTGACAAAAAAAATTTCTTGAGTCAAAATGCGACAACGTCAAACCCAGACTTGTCATTATTGTATTAGGGAATTGTCCAAATTAAAGTTGCAACTACTTCCATGTTTAAGAGAAAATAAAGAAGCAATTGTCGACCCACGGCTTCGTATAGACGAGAAAGTATATTGTCTTCTTTTGTGCCTCTTGTCCAAAAAACGTTTTTAGTGGGGCGCGCAGAATTTCCATACTCAAATAGAAGAAAGACAGTTGTTTAAAAACTTTGTATAAAGATTTGCACATTTTTAATAATTACACTAGAAGTATTCAAATCTATATTAATTTGAATATACTAACACAATGCTATAAGTAATAATCTTTAAAGACAGGAAATATAACGACGAAAATTCAGGTTATATACCTACCACCAAATATACCAACCATCCGCTTTTCACTAACTGACTAGCCCTGGAGAAGCTCACAATATGATAAGCAAAAGATTAGTTAATACGTAGCACCGACAGTCCAACCCGGAAGAAGAATACATATTTGCACCCATCTTGACAAGTTACGCTCACTTGATATCTGAAAAAAGGTTAGGGATTATTGCTATAAACTATTTAGCATTTGTTTTATAAGTTTTTCAAATGTAAGTTGCTATTTAGTGTTATTATAAAAGAGCGTTATAAAATCAAATCTAATTTTAGAGGAATACTCCCTTTAAACAACTAAATTGAGAAAAAAAGCGCTATGATTTTCTTGAAATAGGTGCTAACTGAAATAAACGTAAAATACAACTTAAAACCACTATGAAATCTAACATAGACCACGAGCATTCTAATGGCTTGACGAGGCCATGGATGTTGAGAAACTTCGACCCACGCTGAAGGCAGATGTGTAACCCAGTTTGTTTCGTATCGAACTGTTTATATATATATAAACAGCACATCAATATATTTATGTGTGTGTGTGTGTATCGATGTAATGATTAATTTTGCCACCTTTTTACGCTTGAACTTGTTGATTTTGAATTATTAGCTCTAAGGTATTGGATTATCCCAATCAAAAAGGCCACAATCTTTAAAAATTAAAATCATTATCAAATTTCCAGTCCATCATAATCTTCATTTCTCCATATCAATATATATGGAATATATACACAAAACACGCTAATATGTTGACATGTCCTCTGACATAACTTTGCTAAATACATTTTAATACTCATCCATTCACACAATCAACTCATATCTATTTTTACATGTAAACATTTTTTCTCATATCTGTATTTGCAACAAGTCGTTCTATTTGTTCAATTAAAGTCGTCATCTGCAGTTTCATTCGGATTTAAAAGCTCGTACAGCATGATCATTCCACAACAAGTACAGCAAGGTACTGTAGTGCATGAGTATTCAGATGTGGGTTTGGGATTATCGTAGAATATAAAATTTTCATCACCATTCACAATATGACAAAGAATACTCTTCTTTTTTTTCTTTGAAACATACGAACTAGCATTATTGAAATGTTTGCATCTTCAATAAATATGAGTGGCAACCATTTTCCCATCGCATCCAAAGGTCTTGAAAATATTAACTCAACTACTAAGCTGTCTAAAAGTCTTGCCTTCGAACTTTTTAGATCCTCCAAGCTTTCTTGGTCATCAAATTTACTGCTATTAAATGGCTAAAACTAAAACTGAATATTGGGATATGACGTGGCAGCATCACCACATGTTCCCAAAAGTGCCTAAAACCATCGAGTTATATTTATTTTATTTATTCGTATAGATACTTACTACTATTTACAATAGAAGTCACTGATCAAAACATGCGAGCACCAAATAAAAATTAAATTTAACTTATTTAATTGTTATTATAAATTATAACAAATTTATAGAGTAAATTATTTGAGGATGGAAGGACACCTCAGTAATATGGTCCATGGATACCTGAATAAAGATGCTGCCCAATTTACGCTCAAGATCGCACATTCCCGCGAATTAACAGGATTTCAATACGTATTTTAACATTCCAACTAAATTTTACGGTAGTGTAGAATAATGTATGATTTTAGAAATTAATTCATAACGTGCGACGAACAAATATTACATGTCCGAAAATTCTATTTAGTAGATCTTGAATTATCATTTCTTATAATAATATTTTAAGTAAATTTTTTACAAACAATATTTTTGCAATTTCTTCCTTGTGATTTGCAATTTAAAATATTCTGAAAGCCCCTAATAAGATAATGAGAATAATTAAGAGCGGCTGTTGTGTGAAGAACAGGGAGTGGTTACCGGTTTTTTTTTACATCTAGGACGTTAGTTTGAGAATTTTAAATTAGAAAGTGAATAGATTTTATACATAAATAAGGCATCTATCTATGCATATATTTACATACATGTTTACATTAGTCATGAATCAGGACGATCTATGTAAAAGTAGTACAGGACAAAACGGTACTATTTTACGAAAAATGATAATAAAAATAGGCACCAACATCAAATTGACCTAATTTGAAGAAATCGTGACTACATATTAACATTATCCTAAATAATGATTATGTTTGTCAGTGCCAAAGAAGTAACGGACGGAATACTGAGAACAAAAAATGTAGCCTTTATTAAATTAGACAAAACACCAATATAAGATATATAACAAATCACAGATTACCAATTATTAAAATAAAATGTAACTTATACACTGGTTAGTCAAAATGATTACTTTTCATGTATTCAGGGTAAAAGAAAATATAAAAAATAAACATCCATAATCTCATAATGGTCTCATATAATTGTAATGAGAACCAGAAAAACGATTTATTGATGTACTATCACTCATTACTTGGTAATTATTTATTTTATTTTATTGACTCTATTGCAATCATAAGCTGAATATGGTCCCTTGGAGATGGTTCTTTATAAATTTCACATACCTCAGTTAAAACGTGTGGAGAATAGTTTTAATAAGCGATTATAATAAATCGCAATTATTTTTCTAAACATTCACAGGATTTGTGGGAATAATTAGTTCAATCGAAAATAGTTAGCTGCACATAAACGGAAAGATTTTATTATGTGAGAGTTTTTTAATCGAACAATTTTTCAAAAGGTGAACCGAGATTAATTTCCATCCACTCAAACTATCGTTATTTCTGCTCAGTTACTCGTGAGTATTGGTGAATGTGGATATGTTTTCAATTAGATGCTTTTTATTTTTTCTTAACTTTTTTTTTTTTTTAATTTATTTATTGATATTTACAACTGCATAAAAAAAAATACATCTAGTAAATGGGCTAAGCGATACATAATGCCATGTGAAAATTACAAGTAGAGAAACTACCCACTGGTAGTACTTAAATCACAAGTTCAACTAAGAAGTCACGGGGCCATCTTCTTTTCAGACGCCTCGGAGGATTATCGAGAATTGAAGAGGAAGCTAGGTTTAAAACTAGAGGATTTGAGTGGAAATGAAGTTTGTTATGAAAGGATAGATAGCGGGTTCGGGCCAAATCAGCAACAAATGGGACATTATGGTCGTTATGGATGATTTTATTCTTAACAAAAAAAGGAGCATTAAGGATTTTGGATCGTGGGGATTGGATACGAGAGGAGTTCGATGGCTTAGTGGAGCCCAAAAGCTCTACTCCGTAGGTCCAAATAGGTCGTATGATGGTCATGCAGATGAGTCTTTTGTAATTAATTGGGAGCTTAGAGCATTTGTCTAGTAAGTGTTGAAGTAGCCTGAAACGTCGAGCGGTTTCTTTTCTTTTCAGTCTCGTATGAGGATTCCAGGTTAATCGTTTGTCCAGATGCAACCCTAAGTATCGGATCTGTTCTACAGGCACCAGTGGGATATTATTAAAGGATACTGAAGGGCAGGAAGTCATTGGTTTACGACGTAAGGTAAAAGTGATTTGATGCGATTTTTGAGAGTTTAATTCTCCAGTTTTGACACCATTCTTCAAGATCAGTGATATGGGTTTGGAGGCTTTGGGATGCAATAATTGGAGTGGTGTTGACAGATAATACACATGTATCATCAGCATACGTGGTAAGGATAGTATTAGGATAGTAGGATAGTATTAGGTACTAACTTGAGGAACACCAGCAGATTGGGAAAATAGGGATGAATAGACATTATTATGATTTACTTGGAAAGTTCTGTTTGTGAGATAGGATTGAAGGATGAGAAAGTAGGTAGGCGGTAGGAATTGACGGAGTTTGTAGAGTAATCCCGGATGCCAGACTCGGTCAAATGCCTGTTCCACATCAAGAAAGACGCCCAAACAATATGATCCACGTTCTAATGCAGAGGAGACTAGATCCACCACACGATGACATTGCTGAATAGTGGAGTGGGATGCTCGTGGGATGGAATCCAAACTGGTGATCTGGTATTATGTGATTTGCATCAAGGATGGGGTACAATCGTTTGAGGATGAGTTTTTCTAGGATTTTACCCATGCTGCTGGATATCGAGTTCTATGCCACTTCGATCTTGCTCTGCGTTTTTCTCTTAATAAGATACGAATATGCTGTGGCAAATCAGTATGTTGATAGCTATTAATTGTATGATTTGAGATGTTATCATGTAAACTGCTTCTGATTGATGTTGTAAGTTTTTCTATGGCTGTATCAATATCTTCTTTTGTCTTTAGTGAAATTTTTAAGTCCAGTTTGTCCTCCAAGTCATAACAAAAATCGTCCCAGTTGACATGTCCTGTAATCAATGTGGGAGGGGAAGGCTTGGGAGCGAAACTAGAGTGCAAGAAAAGGAGGACTGGACTATGATCAGATAAAAGGTCGTCCAAGGATTCAATATTGGCTTGTGCGGCTGAAATTTGGGATGTAACAAATATGTCAAGGATGTCGGGGCGTTTTTTGAGGGATGTAGGCCAATAGGTAGGATTTGCTGGGGCAAGGATAGAGTAGCTCTTTGAGGATGTGAGAGAAGATAGAATATTTCCACGGGAGTTGGATGTTCGACAACCCCATCGTTGGTGTTTAGCATTGTAGTCTCCTCCAGCAATGAAGCGCGGTCCAAGGGATTGGAATAAGGAATCAAGGAGGTTATAAGAAAGAGAATTGCCAGGAGGACAGTATACAGCTGAAAATGTGATATGGAAAGGACGAGTCGTTAAGGCTACTGAGGTTGATTGAATAGCATCAGATGGAGTGGAAGGAATAAGGGAATGGGATAAGTTTTTATGGATGAGAATACAAGATCCGGCATGTGAAGTGTTGTCTGGATGGTCTGATCTATATGTGATGTAGTTCCGTATGTAGAAATGTGTGCGGTGAGTGAAGTGTGTTTCAGTAAGTAAAGCAATGTCTATTTGGTTGTCGTGTAAAAATATATCAAGTTCGTCACGGTGATTATGCAGTCCATTAGCATTCCATAGGACGATAGCTAGGGGCTTTATGCTCATCGTGGGTAATTAAGTGGAACTTCGGTAAGGATTCTCGTGAGTAGGTTGGTGAGAGGCTTGATAGTCTCTTGGAGATCTTTCAGGAAGGATGACAGGATTGAATTTATGTCGATGGGGTTTTGGATTTGGACTGGATATGGGTCTGGAGTTTGATATTGATAATTAACGGGTAAAGGAAGGTTGGCTGGGGGTTGTACCCTTTCTTAACTTTAAGTTTCGTTTTTCAAGCAGCCTTTCCCTTTCCTGTTGATCAGCCACCGCATCTAAAGGAAGGATTGTTGATGAGGAGGATAAACTCTAAAAAATATATTCATTTTCACATCCACTATAATTTTTTTTGTTGTAATAAACCTCTCTCTGGCCATTTCTGGCATAAGGAGATTCAGCAGCAGCAAGTTTGCCACTGCCACCAATTATTCAGCTTAATTTACAGTATTTTATTTTCAGAATTTAAGACACCCTTTAGTTATAGAAACGATAATTTCTGCACGTTATGCGGTGTGGAGCTCCACATCTTAGCCTGATGGGGATTTCCCATTGGTCTCTGTTTCATCCTGATTCATGTGACTTTTATTTACCTTAGCATTCGTTAAATCCTATAGGTATAAATTATTTCTGCTTACCTCTAATTATCAATCTTCTGATTACAAGCATACAATTGTAGACATAGGTTACTAAACCTTAAGTATAAGTTTTTACTAAGAGATAACCTGTGGTTTAGGGGTTAGCATTACAACCTTCTATGCCCAAGATCAAAGTTTCACAGACCAGTAGAGGATTCTTCAAATGAGATAAAAAATGTTTGGGACGTAAAATTGCGGTTCAGAGGCTGTGCGGAGGTACTCTTTCAATATTCTTATCCTAATTATACTTGGATAGGTAAACTTTAGGAGCATCACTGTAGTATCGTCCGTTTAGCCATAATAGCATAAAGTGATGATAAATAAACAAACAATAACCATACACATTATAAAATGTACGTTTATTAATATTGTATATATAGAACTCCAAATCAGTTCTTGATATAACGTTATAACATTCTGCGCATTGCCCATAATACAACTATAAACATGCGATGTGACTACTTCCTGCAATGATGTCACAATACCTCCGACATTCTATTTGGAAAACTTACACGTCCACTCCTATACCACTCCCTGGCATAACTTAGTCCATCTGCGAAACTTAAGCAACAACATATCAATATAACTAAATAATGTATGTGCGAATATATATCTTCGCATCTGAATCGAGATGGATGAATGTACGTTTCAATAACAAACAGTAGACCACATCGGATTTTATTAGATAGCTCTCTGATTTATTTCAATAAATGATTAAATCGTATATGTGCCGAATGTTTTCGCATCCAATGTAATAATTTTCGATATTTACGTCGATTACGATTGGGCATATTTTTATGATAGACATTTTTACTTTCACTTACTTACATAAATACTCGTAATATTTAGAAATTAAGACTAGGAATTTTTAAAGTCTATGATTGTCGAGTCGGTTCGAACTGTTAAGATGAGATGTGTTGCATTTGAACGTCATTATTATCAAATTTAAGTTGCATATCTTGATGTTGCCTGGAGTCAGCGAAAAATTGTCTGATTACTTATTTTAAAGTGTTTTAGAGGTTTTTTTTTCTATGGAGCTTTCAAAGGCCAATCTATAAAGCCAGTAATTTAAGGATACAATTTAATTTTTAATTGTTTTTATTTGTTACTGATTGTATTAATTTTTAAATATTTTTATTTGAAAAGAAAAGATATGTCCAGGACCGGGACTCGAACCTGGGTCGGCCAGGTCACTAGCCTGGAGCTCTGATATTGAGCTGTCCTGGTTCGCCTCTCGGTCATAGACATATCCTTTCCTTTCACTGATCTCATGTTCCCGCGTTCTCGCAATTTGCGATGTATACGAGGGGAAGAATGTTCTTTGAACATTATTTTAATTTGGATCTTGTTGACTTACGTCATATATATTATTATAATTTATTTTATTTTATTTATTATTGATTGTATTAATTTTTAAATATTTTTATTCGAAAAGAAAAGATATGTCCAGGACCGGGACTCGAACCCGGGTAGCCCAAGTCACTAGTCTGGAGCTCTAAAAAAAATAAAAAATAAATGATGATTTAAAAAAAAAAATACATCTCACTCATTCACGCGTTGCCGTAGATGTACAACAAATAGTTTATCACTTTATTCCCGGCACATTTCAGGACAGGAACAAAGGGCGATCGTCTTATCATCTACAACTTTTCCGAAGAAAGGAGTTTAACACTGATCATTACGTGCACTTGTCGGAAACTTGAGGTTGCTGGTACGACCACCGGATTTATTCAGGACTTTTTTCTCTGGGAATATCTCAAACCAGGATGTTTAAACGCCAAACTATATGGCGTACAAAAGAAGAAGTTATCGCAACCCTGTGAAGGTCTCTCAACGTCTATTTTTTCCTCTTTATTTTCTAAAGTTCTGGTCACTCCCCAGGAAGATATAGAGTTCTCTATAGATTTTAGAAATGTTCTACCTGAACTCAAGAGAAAATGACCGGTTATCTAGAGTTACATCGTCCTATTTTTGGTGCATGTTTTTTTGGAAACATCTTTTGTTTTCTTGAGAGTTCTAGTGGCTCCCTTAAACTTCTATAAATTATCTTTATTTACTTGTATCCTGCAATTAAAGGAAGTTCAGAGCATAAAAGTTGCAGAAACATCATAAATTTCACCCTTCTATATTTAGTCAAATTTATTTAGAATTTTTTTTACAGACAGCGTTATATTTTTGAGGATTTTTATTCACGACCCCCTTTAAGAGTTTTAGATATAGCCCTTGATAATTGAAGCCACACAACTGAAAAGGGAAAAGTTGTATGGTTTCAAATTTGTGAGGCATGTGAACTTGGTTCTCGTATCTTAACTTACATAGCGGTAGAACGCTAAGTTGACGTGCTGAATTTCCCGGGTTCAAATCCAGCTGTGGTAGGTAGCTTATTTAATTTGTTAATATCCGAGGATGGACCCTAAGGGATCTGGAGACTCTCCCAGGGCCCACCCTGCCTCTATAAATTGGGCAAAAAAGCTAACGGTTGAGCGTGATCTCAGAGTAACACTACCATGTCTGACCGTTGTCCTAGAAACAGTACAATCTAACAAGTTGGTATCACCCAAGACCCTTCATGGGTTGTAGTAGTCGAAGTTTTTTTTAACAACAGCACTTCAAATTTCTTAAACCAATAACGGAACTCTACGACTCTTTGGGTTACTACCAGAACTCTTAAAGAAGTTTTGGTAATGAGGGGTCAAATCCACTGGGATGAAACTGCCTTTAATCATCATAAGAAAAATATTTTTTTAAATACTCTATAAAAAACAACAGATTTTCAATGTATTTTAAAATATAAAATCCGTTATATTTTTTTGTGTTTTTTAACCATTCAACATAGTATCTACAATTTCTACTTAATTCTGTAATATCTCATTTATTCCACTATAAATAATATTCATTATATTAATTAATAATTTTACTTATTCCAACGTTGATTAGTAGGGGGATAATAGGAAGACCATAGACGTTGCTCGCCCACAGAGATACAAGGATGTCAGACCTGGTGAATAGAGGTGAATTAATACGTGCCCTACTGTAATCAGCGCGTTTAGCTGGTATATTTAGAATCGACCGCCACAAGTCTCAAGTATAACATCATTATAGTTGCATCTATTAATTTTATATAAACGCAAGGGTTAAAAATTAGTTTTTCAATCCCGGGAAAAACTATAAATTTTCGAATTGCATCAACTCAAGTCGATGTTAAATTTTAATTAAATGAAACACAGCTAATAAAATAGATAGGTTCATCATGCCACCATGGAAACAGAAGAAATGGATGGGAAAACCACTTGCTAAGGGTGTGCATATATACATATATGGTGAAGAGGTTAAGTAATACAAAAGGCTTTTAGTTATAATTATTACTAATGGAACTGCATATCTTTAACTTCGGATGTTGGCGATCACAAGGCTATTATTTATCTTTGATTTTGTTGCTCGAAACAAGTCAATAGATTTATATTAGTACCAACCCCGGAGATCTCTAAACCCGCATATCCGCCTTCTTCCTGAGGATCTGGTTATTAATTTATTAATACAGATATTTTATTAGATATCATACATAACTTGTTTTAAAATGCGTTTAACTTATTCCGAAGTTTAAAGAAGATACTCCTTGAAGGGAATTGCGAGGGTCAGCGCTTTGGCTTCCTGTTCTGGTAGCGCTGACGTAGCCTCGCCTCTCTGGGTCTTTTCGGGTCAATGGCACATCTTTTGAAAGGAAGGGGCACATCGAAAGCCATCATCTCAAGTGAATAGTGGATTTTGTATAAAATGAGGAAGGACGTTTTCGTCATCCGATTCCGTTATAATTCCGATATTTCTATCCATTTCCTGCCTCTTTATTTTTCAAAAGTAACAGTTTGGTGCGCTGTTCCAAGTTAGAAAAGATCGTGAAAGTTTGGATTTATATTTTATCTAGTTGGGCAGAGGTAAAGTATACTCGTAGTTATTATTTATATTAAATTTTCCATCAACGTTTGAAGCCTCAATCAGGGCAAAATAGAAAATAAACAAGATAATAAATAGGTTGCCGATTATAGTTAATAAAGTATTTGCATAAATAAAAAGTATGGCATATGAAGTTAGGTTACAAATAGACTGTATTGATTTGTTATTAATATTCAATAATATTTTTTTCATGTTATCTTTTTTACAAAAACTGTTAGTTATTATCATTAAAATACAAACCTTATGTCGATAGTTATAAAAATATTTTATTCATAAATTCTGGGGGGGGGGAGGTGGACAACCCCTTGGTCCTTTTGAAGTGCACAATAATTCTCGTTATCCTTTAAGCTATAGTTCATTCAACTCATGTCACTATCTAGTTGTTTTTGGTATCTGTTCCGCAGGTTGTAGCTTCGAGTTGAGTTCCAACAAGTTTTGTCTGTTTATTTGTTTCATTTTTAATATTTTCAAAAAATACATATTATCGTGAGCTTTAATATGAAAAAGAGGATGTAATGATGGGTAATGAGTAGATTTCGGTAATCATTTTATCAAGATTTAAAAGTTTCAAATAGCATTTAAATGATATATGTTTTTTGAATCGTTTATTTCTAGATAAAACGATTACCGAAGCATAATATACCCCATTACTAGTCCTGTTTTCCAAACTAAAGCTCATTACATCTATTTTTGAAAAAATATTAAAAGGGAAAAGTTAAAATTTGTTGTGATTCATCTAGAAGCCACAACCACCGGAATAATTACCTCATTTTTCAATTCACAGTCAAATATTCAATGAGATTTGAATCGAACTATTTCTTGACCATCCATGAATCCATTTTGACTGGTATCTGATGATTGTATTTACGTTACTCTAGGATAGATATTAAGCTGAGCTTCATTATAACATAAAATATATTGCATTCGATTAGAGTATTTAATATTACTAGTGTCAAGAGAAATGACCGAAGTCGAGTCACGTAATACATTTCAAAGGTCGAGATGTTATGGCCGTTCATAAACGAATATTAACATTCTTGACCTCTGTTAGAGTTGCTGGCCACTGTGTAGTAGTACATAAAAAAAAAGAAAGAAGTATACTTTAGTCTTCTTTTTAGATTATTGGGGGTCATTCATCAGACTATTTTCTTAGCTTTCTTAATAGCTTTGTTCTTAAAAATTTGTGTAACTAACAAAATAGATATGATTTGAAATTTAATATAGTTAGTATTTAAAATAAAATTTATTTAATCGTGGGAAACCATCTAAAGAATATTTGAACTAATTATATTAGAGGGGAAAATAGTTGACTGGAAGATCTAATGAAGGATGGAATTAGTTGGGGGTGCAGTCATAAATAACACCAAATAAGTAAAACTTATTTATTGTATTATTAGTGCAGAAGTTTCGACCTACGTTGCAGGCCATCTTCAGGGCTACGAGAGAAAAACAAAATGAACTATAAAAAACATTTCAGTACCAAGAAAGAATATAATAACATGTAGAATTATAGAAAATTAAAGAAAATTAGTGATGGATATATTATTAAGGATATATATATATATATATATATGAATAAAAAAAGTACAGAATAAGTGTACAGAAAGCTGATAATGCAAAGAAATTCAAAGAGAAAGAAAAATGAGAAGGTAAACAGTAAGATACAAAATGAAAAATAAAGAAAAGGAACAAAAGTAAAATGGTGAGATTTAAAAATATGGAAAACCTAGTTAAATTACAGATAATAATACAAAAGGTAAAATGTATGATAATGTACGACTAGAGTGATATGTAAGTAAATATGTATGAAAAGTATAAATACAGAAGAAATTTGTAGAAAGTAATATATGGAGATCTCGTTCACTTACAGATTATATATATGTTGAACAAATTGTAGATATAGATAAATGTTGATTTAAGAATCTCTCAATGTGCCTGTGATTAGCAAGAATATTTGACGATGATATAATATCCAACTAAAGAATTATATAAAACACCACGAATGCAAAAAAACAAAAACAACCCTGATATGGACAACACATAGCTTCCTTGTACTTCAGTTAAATTATAAATCAGTGGTTCAAAAACCGATTCAGGGTCCAATGCGAGTATAGCCTCAAATATTACTTCATCAACACTTCTTAAGGAATACTACAAAATTAATAATATATAATAGGTATGTTATTACTAAAGAAAAATATCTAAATTATATATTTTCCTATTCCTTCCTTTTTGGATTCTGAAAGCATTTGGAGTTTTGAGTTAAGTAGATCCAATGGTTACACAAATCTTCCCCATACGCTTTTATTGCTCAATAGACTATTAATAGATGATTTCCAATGAAGACCATCATAACATCATACGGAATATAACTCAGATGTATTCACATTTAATAATAGTATGTAAATAAGATTTCATAATTGCACAAATGATATTTTCTCAACGAGATGAGTAAGCGTGTTGTTTACATTTTTTTTAACAAGCTTCAATACGAGTATTACTGGTAAATATCGTGATTCAAAAGAATTTTAAGTCATGTTTACAATCTTATTTTACTTTTCTATTTTATTAACGGTTATTAGTTATGTAAGATTCATATATTTGCTCTATGGTGTTGAGCTATATGCAGTTAGACCTTTCAATAAAGATAATCAGTACACAATGAAGCTGTTATAATGTAGGAAAGAAATACGAAGGCTATAGGAACTCGATTATTAGTGAAAAATTCTTGGAAACTGTTTTAGAGATGGAAAATTATCGAACACTCAAGGTTATTAAATCTAAGGATAATTTTAATTCAATATAAAATATTCTCGATATTAAGACTTAGGTGTTGAAAAGCTATGTTCCCCAAATCAAATAAAAAATAAATATATAAACAAAATAATTACAAGATCTATAAACTTGGAGGATTTCAGTAGATAATATTTTAATACCGATTTTCTACTAACTTCTCTCTTATTTTTAAAGTTAAGCGATACATTTTCTCTAATCCTAACGGGTATCTATTATTTAGTTAGTAACAATGCATATTTTTAATAATATGTAGGTCCATATATACTTTTAATGGTTTTTAGTAATTTATTTAAAATTGATTTCTCTCTTTTTTTTAAATTATTCATATCAGTTTGAGAAACATTATTACTTTCCCTCGTTTCTAGAAGTAGTTTTTTTCATAGTTATTTATTTGACAAGAGAGGAAAGTCCAATTTTATTACACCCGAGTGAATTTTACCACACGAGCCGAAGGCGAGTTATTAAACGAGGGTGTTATAAGCACTTTTCTCAAGTGTTAAATATTATATTTTTCCTGCAACCATTTAAAAATTAAGAAATTTAAGGTGAAATTTTAGATTTGTTAAAACTACACTAGCGTTAGTGGGTAATGCTAATGCTAGATCTCCAAATTTCTGATGTGTGAAGGTTCTAATACATTAAAAGGTTATATTAAATATTTCTATAAAATCGCTTCAAAATAAATAAAATCTATCTTGAATTAAATATAAAATAGTTCTAAAATTATTTATTTTAACATTTTAGGAATATAAAATGAATAATAATATAATACCGCCATTTAACATTTAAAATAACAGAGTGCTGATAGTCAAATTCGATCTAGGTGGCTGTTACTTTTCCTCACTAGTGGGGGAAAGTGGGACTTTCCACACCAGGTTTAGTGAAGTAATGTACAGCATTACTCAATGGTTGCAGGGAAAATTAATTTTTATCACCCTTTCCTTAAATTCTCGTACGCTTTTAAAATATTAAAAACTTTGAGGCTGGATATATTGAGGTATTGATGTATCGAATTACTTTGCCGATACAATTAGTACGATCGATTTATCGATAGTTTTTTCTTCGAAGTCTGTATCCTGGCATTTTTTCCTTAAAAATAAAATCTATAATTCGGGATATCAGTAAAACACTGAATTAATAAATCCATGGATACATTGCTTTAAATTTGTATTTGCAGCCGGAACACAAACCCTGGGCATTGGATTTAATTGTCACACCGACTGAATAATTACATCCTACCATTAATAATAACTATAAAAATCATAAAGTAGATGAATTATAAAAAGTTTAATTTACTAAAATTATTAATTGTTGTCTTAAGGTGTCATGTGGCAACCAGCGGCCTCCGAATCAGACCTGGTCAGATTTACAAAGTGCCTATCCTCTTGTGCGGCGAAGATGAAGTATCCTTGAGGGTTACGTTGGTGTCTTCTGAGAGCGTAGTTACGGATGTAATGACGGTTCTGTCACCTGGGTTCCACATCCTCGTACTTCAGGTACAATCAATAATTATTATATTATATTATGTACCGAAAATTTCAAATTTTGGATCCCCACTAAAAATTTAAAATATTGGAAGTTCCCTAGTCTTAAAGATGCACGAATCATTCATTACACTTTAAGAATATCTTTCATCTCTTTAGAGCTTAAGTACAAATTAAAAACAAATATTTGACGAATCATTTCTAATGCTCTAATTAAGATTTTTTCTGGTGTAGTTTTGTAGACAATTTATGCATCAGGTATGATCCGAGGAATTAATTGTTTTTTAATAAGTTGAAAACATTAAAAATCAAAATAATCGGAATTCTATGATATGTTATATGGGATCTTTTTAAAATATACCTGGCGTATCAACTCACAATCACTACAATCGTGGGTTCTAACTATTATATTAATTAGATAATAATCTGTAGATAATATTATCCTCGAAAAGTTGAAATAAAAAGGTCCTAAGAGACGTGACTCTATATTATTGTTATTTCAATTCTGTTACTTTCAAATAAAAATAAAAAATTGTATTAATAAAATACATAGTAAATAAGCATTCATTTCTAACAACAAAATTTATTTTTGAATTCAAACAGCTATACTTTAAAAATATATATCATGATTATTTATTTGCTTATAAATATGTTGCAGATACCAGATTCTATAATGCGCAATGAATACGGAATAACTATGGAAGGAAAAGAACTTCATTCGAATTTGAGATTTAAAAATTACGCACGTTTGGAATATTCTCCAAACTTTCTTTCTATTGTTATTCAATCAAGCAGGCCGATTTACAGGTCTTCGCAGACAAGTAAGTAAAATGATAGATTTTACCCCTACGACGAAGATATCGGAATTCTTTTGGTTTCAATTCATAATCAAAATATTTATGTTATATTGACGTAATGATCTTTAAATCTCGCCTTTATATCGATTAAAATAAATGATAATAGATACGGGTTTTAGACTTTCAGTTGATATATTAATAGACCTAACAGGTTCGTTCGTACCTTTGATAAATCTTAACAACTCAAACAAAGTAAGAGGGTGGTTTTGCTTGACATTTCTGACTTTTATATCTTACGGGAAGTGCCACCGTTAGTGCTGCATCCACACATGTGCTTATTTGTATAAATTGTATAAAGTTTAATAAAGTAAACAATCCAAAATAAGATGCAAAAATAGTTTAAATCTAAATTAATATCCGATAAAATTCTAAACGCTGGAACAGTAGCGTGTGCCTAGGTCGGTTAGCTAAGAATCTAAAAATGTAGTTATACGGAAACAGGTATTTAGTTCAAATAAAGACAAAAAAAAAAAACCTTTTAACTTTCACAAAATATTAGTTTTGCTTAATTTTACCTCAAAATCTAAGATAAAACAAAACTTTAAAAAACCTTTTAGTACACCCAACATATTACTGAATAACTGTTTCAAGTGACTTGCGCTCAGAAATGGGTGTTCTAAGTGATTTTTATAAATTATTTATCTCCTTTTTATTTATTTTTTTCCAGTAAGGTTCAGAATTTTGGTATTAAATACAGAATTGCAAGCCTTTGACAATGCTGTGGAAGCACATATAGTAGTAAGTTTATCAGCCTTTAATAAAAATCCATAATATTTATTACATATTATATATAATGTTTCTCTTATTTTTTAGGATCCAGATGATTTTATAATGCGCAGATGGCTTTCGGTGTACACAAACAACGGTATTAATCAATTCTCAGTCATTTTTTATCCTAATGTACTTTTATTATTTGATTAACCAAGTAACTTTGCTTTCAGGAATCGCAAGTCTCAAGTTTAAACTCCCAAGTCTAGCAAAAGAGGGTTATTGGAAGATTAGGATCAAAGCTGGGAAACAAATAGAAGAATTAAAAATAAAAGTTGAAAATTATTTCGAGCCATTATATGAGGTATGAAGCAATTTAAGTATATTAATTTTAGACACCGATTTTTTTTTAAAGGCCTCCTAAGCTTGCAGTATATTTCTGAATGTAGCTGGTATAGCTTAGATTGAACTAGGATAATAAATGAGAAAGGACAAACACGTACGATATGGGCACTCTAGCTTGATTGGTTTTAAAAAATAACGATATTATATATTGAAAAGCAACCTTTTTTGGTTTAATGTAGTTTTTTTTATCATTTGTATTACTTTTATACCTTAATATCACCAAGTTTACCCCATTAAAATCAGCACATTGTCGCCTTTCCAAATCACGAAGCAGCCTCTTTATGCATGGTACGAATTCATTCACTAATCCTCTCATATAATGTTTATAGGATGTGAAATTTATGTATTAAAACTTGTTCCATCAAGTATCACTTGATGAAGAAATCGAAAATGCAGGACATACAAAATCTCGCCTTAACCTACTTAGTCTTCGAAATGCTTTTTTGCAGTTATGTTCTTCCTGTTTCTTCCAAATTTCCAATTCAAACACAAATTGTTTTCACATATGGTTTAACATAATGCGACCCAGAAATTTTCCTGTTTAAATGTAATGCTCTTGCGTTGAGATCGCTTAGCTATTAAGGGGTACTACCCCAAGCGGCAGTCTGCGTGAATTTATTAACAATTATTTTTTATATTTATTTCTGTTCAGTTTTGATAAATTCAAAAGGAGTGAAGCTCTTATTCATAGATTTTTTAAAAATGCAATAAGTTTTTTTAAAAATATTTATACATTACAGGTATTTGTTGAAATGCCACCATATACAGTAGATACAGATGAAAATTTGGAAGCTCGTATTTATGGGATGTATATTTCTGAAGAGATTGCTAAAGGCAATACAACAATCAAGGCATACAGCACATCTATGAATGATTCGCAGCTCATTTTAGAAAAGAACTTTTTTTTAGTAAGTAAATTTAAGTGTCCTTCTAGCTTTTAGTTTCTAGCTAGTTAGCTAGAAATTAAAAAATCAGAAATATTCTTTTGTATCATATCAACTGATATTTCATCCCTTACAGAAAGATTACACTGATCAAGTCATTGATAAATTTGTTACAGTTTTTGCAAAGCTTAATGGATAAACAACTTTATTTAAAAAAGACAGAGTGAAATTTAACTATATTGTGGGTACTTTTTATTGCATAAAGGTAATCAATTTCTGGTTGTAGATAACATAAAATTAGAAAACTGATTTCAGGCTATATAACAAAAGAGTACAACAATTTTTTTGTACAACTTCCTAACAAATATGTTTGAAAACTTCGTTATTTAAATATAATAAGAAATTTAATATTATAATATAAGTTACAATAAAAGATTGGGACTGTAAATTGGTTCTTGTAAGGATAAGGAATGAGGAAGATTTAATTCTTGCAACAACTATTTGCGTTATTTTAGCAACTCGTCTCCAATGGGTAGTGTGATTAGCCTGGTAGGTTTTCCCTTGTTCTTAAAATTAGAAAAAACAAAAGGTATAAAATGACAATCAAAAAAGGTACCCATTTTATAGAGGCTGGGCGAGCCCCAGGAGGATCTCACAGTATCCATCCATGGCTGTTAAAAGATTAAATAATTTATCATTTATATTGTTCAGAATGTACCAATTGAAAAACCTGTAAACAATGTCTACAACTGCCAACAGAATGAACTAAAGGGCAGTTGATATGTTTGCATAATTTCTTTGCTTCTTACCAACCTAGGAAATATTCTCTAAAATAACTTATTTACCATCCATGGTCTAAATTTTTGTTTCACAATATTTTTCATGTAACTTTATAACAATGTTGTAAAACATTTAAAAAACTGTCATATGATCTAGTTTGCTGTATAGTATCCATCATAACACTATCAATTAATTAAGCTGTATTTTTTTTTCAGAAAACTAAAGATTTCAAATTAGTTATACCAATGGAACAAATTAAAAGTTTTCCTGGAAATGAAATTAAAGTAGAAGCAACAATGACTGAGTTTATGTCAGGTGAAATAGTCCAAGGATTTGCTAAAACAAAAGTTATCAGTAGTTCTGTAATAATTCGGTTTCTCACAGACCAGCCAATGCATTTCAAACCCTCTACGCCTATTCATCTTTATGTCAGTATAAATTACTAGCTGTTTCCTCATGAAATATTTTCTTAAAACTCACTTTATAACTATTATTTTCATTTTCTATTCTCCTTATTCAGGTGTCAGTGCAGTATGATGATAATGTCCCGATTTCTTCAGAAGTTCTTGAATCCTCTGAAATATCTTTTGATGTTTCATTCCATACAACCAGTGGTGATATAAGCTTTCCGTTCACATTTTTACCTGTTAAACAGAAGATTGAGCTAAATACGGCTGACATCGGGTTTGGGTCTATACTTATAGATCCAAGCTCAGATTCTGAATATGTAGACAATGGCATCATAGGTTTCACGCTCATACCACCCCCTACGACAGAGTCTGTTTCAATTACTGCCCACTATAAAGATGAAAGTGACAATGATGCCTCAACCAGCCTGAAGATTTTTAAGCATGGAAATGGATTTGACAAATATTTGAGTCTCTGGACATCCACACTGGAAGCAGTTGCTGGAGAATATGCCATATTTCATGTGAAGATTAATTTTTGGACAGCGAGTTTCCAGTACTTAGTGAGTGAGTTATTCATTCTCATTACTGGTCTCCAATTACATTGTTCTTTTAAATTTTTAAGACAATTAATCCGCAAAACGAAAAGCAATATTAAAATTACTTAAGAAACTGATAAAAATTATTAAATATGAAATGATTGTTTAAAAACAAATAACTATTTTTTTTAGATTGTATCTAAAGGAGCTGTCATCAATGGTGGCGAGGTTACTGTGAAAGGTGACACAACCAGCTTCCCTGTTGCCCTTTCTCCAGATATGGCGCCTGGGTTCAAAATAATAGTTTTTACTCTCAGTAATTTCACTATTCTAGCAGACAGCATATATGTGCCAATATCTGCTTTCAACAGGTATGAGGTTAGTCATAAAAAAACAGAATCTGCAAATAATATTTTTTACTTAAAATGAAAGCTATAAAGTATTTTTATTTTTTTAGATGGAAATGTACCTAAATACCGGAAAAGATTTCAGAGGTGATATGGTCGAATTAATTGTCAGTGGAGATGAAGGTGCGTACATTTGTGCTCATTCCGTTCGTTCGAGTATTTATTTTATGCAAGCTGGAAATGAGATGACAGAGAGCAGAGTAATAAATAGCCTTTCAACTCTCGAAAACTTTAAAAAGTGAGTATTATTTGATTTTAGCTTAAATGGAGATTAAAAGCCAAAAAGAGATTTTTTAATATATGATTATCTTCAAACTCATTGCCATATAATTGGATAGCAAGAATGAGAAATGAATGAATCTAACGAAATGAAAATCAGTTACTTTGATTAAATAAAATTGTAAGAACAAGAAATAATTAACAAACATGATAAATGTGAGTAAATAATTTCTATTTTTTTTTTTTTTTTTATTATAGAAGTATTTCAAACTTTTGAGATTGATAGTGCAGCTGATATAATTCATATAACAGCAATAATGTATTCATGATTTTTATTATTTCATTCCATACAAAAATAACATCCATCCATTTTTATTAAAAATTTTCAATCTAAGATGATGTGTACTCCTTCATGAAATTATTAAGTTTTGATTTTATAAAATTACCGCTGAACTTTTTCCCATGATTTGTGAACATTAGTGGTTAGGATTAGCCAGTAATCTTCAGACTGAATAGGTTTAAATAGAATGGGAAACAATTATTCTCATGAGAGGATTAGGAGAGTAAGGGCTAGCTCTATTTTTTTCTTGTCAATGACAAATATGACAAAAGTTTTGTAAATAAAAGCCCGTCTTCTAGAAAAAGGGATCTGTACTTTATTTTTATGAAAAAATAGCAGTTTAGATAGATATGTATGACTTAACAAGAATGACATTGCATCTAAAAATAAGTATAATAGCTCTAATTACATTAAATTTCTTTATGATGCAGGTCTATTAACAAAGTTACCTCACGATCTAGAGATGGCAGCACTGCTGAGAAAACAGTTTATTATCAGACACCTGATTATGGAAAGGATTCTAATCAAACATTTGCATTTTCTGGTCTACTCCTTTTTTCTCCGTTCAATACATCATTTAATAATACAGGTATTATATATTTTTATTAGTTACAGTCCATTCACTAAAAGAATGCCATTAAAACACCTTCCTCTTTCAATCAAACTTTGCTTATCCGGAGATAACTTTCTGTTAACCATTGGGGCCTTTGTTTAAAATAAAAGTTGCTTGGATAAATTTTGAGCAGTAAAAAAAATTACAAGTCCAATAAGATGTGCAACAAAAAATAAAATCCTGCCTTTCATTTCTTTATGTGATCTACGTGTTTACAAACATTTTTTTCGACATTTGCGGGTATTTTTCCTAGAATTTCTCATAATTCACGGCTAGTGACAATACTAATGCAAAAATATTGTCCATGAATGTGCAACAAAAAGATTAATTCTTTGTTTATTTAGTTTTGTAGTACTCTTAATATTTAATAAGATGAATAGATGTTGTTTTGTTCTATTTTATATGTCTCCTAGCATATGTTATATGGTTATGAGGTATCTGCAATGAGCATGAAGGAGACCTACTTCCTTGCTTCGGAGGAGGCTGCTATTTTTCGGAGCAGAGATGTGATGGAGTTCCTGATTGTAGAGATTCTTCTGATGAGCTTAATTGTATGTAAACTGTTTCATTATTCATAACTTCATGAAAATACAAAATTGAATCATTTATTAAATAAGGTGAACATACACCCATCCATCAATTTGCACAATTGATCAGCATTCCAGAAGCATCTTCTTAATCAAAATAGTGTACAACAAATGCTGGTTCTCACTTGTTTAAAGGGTTTTGTTCTCCAGCGAAAAACAGTGTTGAATAGGATCTGATAAATAAGCAACATTGACAAAAGGTTTATTATAAGCTAGACCTCTTAAAGGGACAATCTTAAATCTTTCAACTTGTCATCTTAAAACTTAAACCATGATGCCACACAAATAGTTGGAAGAATGTAAATGTACATTCATATTAGTAAAAGCATGCAAATTTGAGGGATGGGCACATATTTAATGAGATTCAAGAGTAATGCCCATTTGCTTCCTAAAATTATCCTATCAAGCTTTTGAGAGTTTGATTTGAGAGTTGAATCTAACATCTCTTCAATCCAATATTCTATATTCCTTTATTTTTCCTTCAAACAAATAAAATAATTTTGCTGTCAATATTTGTTACTGAAATTTAAGCTCAAATTATCTATTTAATTTTAGTTAAATTATGGCAAGTTAACTTCCAGAAAGTTAACTTTATTGTTTAAAAAATTACATTAGTTCAAATTCAGAGGTATTTTCAAACTAAAATGAAATTTATGTGTATATATATATATATATATATATATATATATATATATATATATATATATATTATATATATATATATATTATGTTTCATGATTCAATTATAATATATTATAAAAATAACATTCAGGTATTTTAAATATAATTATAAAAAAATAAATAACAAAATTTTTTATTTTAGTTCTGAAATAAAGATCAAAGCTTCAAAACATTAGCCATTTTAATCTCTTTAGGAAATAGAGTACCAATCTTGAAGTTTTATTGTGGCAATTTCAAACTTATATAAAACCAAGTTACAAAATATTTGTAAAATTTTATTTTTACTTTATTTTTGAATTTTAGTTTCTTCTCTACAATTTTTAAAACACATTTTGTCAAGAGTTATTTTTAAAATTTATGATTCACATTTGATTAAAGGTGAAGCGAAAACCCAAGATGACTATGATTATAAAATTCACAGGACGTCCCGTTCTACTGTAGGTACAACAAAACGACAATTTATTTATATTATAAAAAAAATTAGAATACTTTAAATAATTTATTTATGTTCTATTTTTGTAGTATTTATATGATAAAGATCTTGGTGATTGGGGTTGGAGAGAAATTAAAAAGAATGATCACAATGGCATTGAATTTGAACCACTTGATGCACCTTTACTAAATGACGATTGGTATTTTACAGCTTTTAGTGTCAGTAGTAAATATGGCTTTAGCATCATTTCAGAACCTCTTGTTGTAAGTATTCCTTTGAATAAATTTAAAATTATTCCCTCACATTTAAGATAATATTTAGCTTTCACTAATTCAGAAAATCTTTTTGTTTTGTCAATAATTATTTTATTTGAATAGATACTTGCCTCAAAGTATAATTCTGGATGGAATTTATCTTTAATAATTCAGAACTTAGTGATGCATTAGGCACTTTCAGTCCTAAATAACAAATTTGAAAACAAATGTAAAATATATATTCAGCAACTTAACAAAAGTTAACAATGCAAACTGAAAAGTTACATTGTTTATTAAAAAAAAAATTAAACTTTGAGTACCAAGGTATTAATATTGTATTTGTATTTGTTTGCAGTATTCTACCAAGCGTCCATTCCTGGCATATATCACTGGTCCAGAGGCATGCAAAAGAGGTGAACAAGTATGTCTATTTTCTACTTTAAATATATTTTTCTAATGCTATTTAGATTAAAAATTAAAAACAAAGATATCCAAAATGTTACTAGGTTATTTTAAGTTATTCTCTTTAATTTTTTTCTCATTACATATTTTTTTCTTAATCACAGATCATGATTATCCTTTTTTATAGAATAAAGACTAGTTGACTTAAGTGTGAAGTACAATTATTTTAATAATTAAAATAGAGAATGTTATAAGCCTCAATATATATATATATATATATATATATATATATATATATATATATATATATATATATATAGATTGTATATTTAATTATACCTTAATTATGTAACAAAGTTTTAATCTACAAAATCTGTATTTTCAATTCCAAACATCAAAAGAATTTTGTTTTATAAATGTATAGATCTCTATTAAAAGTTGTTTTTATAATATTTCCATATGGTTCAGGTTGGTTTGAGACTTGTATTGAAAAATAATGATCCGTCAGAAGCAATCGTTTTAGTAAGAATGATTTCATCTCCTGATTACAAATTTGTTCATGTAGAACCTGGAGGCATAGTTTCAAGCTATTCAGCTCGCCTTTCTTCTGGACAACACCAGCTGCTGATCTATGTGAGTCAGGTTTTCAATTTTTTTTTTTTTAGCAAAACATTTTTTATTTCAATATCACTATTGAAAAATTAAGACTAATGAAATCTACTATAAATAATGTATTTATTCATACTTTAAATATGAATTAATTAGTTTATTACAGTTTTATTTAAATATTTTCTACTAATTCGAGCCATAACCGAAACTTGAAACTTAATTTCTTCAAATAAATTGTCGATGTGAAGTTTCTCATCTTCTATTTATATAGTTATTAGCCAATAAATAGAGCCATTCCATTTTTATTATTTTTTAATTAATCAATAAATATTTGAAAATTTTACCATCATCATTTGCCAAGCGTATCATGTATGGATATGGTCCAGTTAGACCTTTGCACAAGCTCTCATCTTACAGATGTAACATTCCCTCAGTTGCCTTCTTGCATGCGAGTTTTATAGGTCTTCTTTGTAGCTCTGTTTCGATCAATCCGGAGAAGATGTCTAAACAACTTGTGCTTCTCCAGCATGGTTTCTGCTGATTCAACTTCAAGGTCGGTGCAGAAAATATTATTATAAATCCCGTCTCACCCATTCTTCCACTCTACTTTCAGCAAGAACGTCCCAAAATTAACGCAAGATTTGAATTTGTAGTCATTTGTGCAGTTAAGTATTGGCAATTCTAAAAAAAAAACAATTCGACAGCTGACAGTTTAGGATTAGTAAAAATGGAGCATACAAAATATGGTCGGAATAGCGTTTTAACTTCGTCAACTGTGAAGAAAATTATTGAAAAATTCAGGGAGACTGGATCTGTTGGAGATCCCAAACACACTGGTCGTCCAAAAACAAGCCATTCAAATGTCAATATCGAAGCAGTGCGTGAGAGGCTGGTCAAGCAGTGACTGTTACTGGTGCTCAATATCGCGACATGATAATACAGTTCTTTCTGCCGACATTGGATGATATTGATGTGACCAATATGTGGTTTCAACAAGATGGTGGCACAAGCCATACAGCCTGTGAAATAATTCAATTACTGCATGAGACATTTCCAGGTCGTGTTCTCTCTCGTTTCAGTAATCAGAATTGGCCCCCTACATTGTGTGATTTAACACCATTAGATTTCTTTTTATGGGGTTATTTGAAATCACAGGGTTATGTCAACAATCCCACAACCACCCGTGCATTAAAGGAGGAAATTCAACGCTGCATCAACGAAATTCAGCCACATTTATGCAAAATGGTCATGGAAAATTTTGACAAACGAGAGCGCATGTGGATCGGAGCCGTGGAGGGTATTTGTCTGATGTGCTATTCCATTAGTAACTCTATCATATGTACTTTATGATTCAATAAAAAAATAACAATCAAAAGACTAAAAACTGTGTTTTCAATTTAATTCAAATCTTGCGTTAATTTTGGGACGCTATATAACACAACAAATAATGAACAAATAACTGAAATCTCGATCTTGGGCATTAAAATAAGAGCCCAGTATTAGAAATAATATAAAATAATAATAACACCATTCTGTATACTGTTGCATTTGTCTTCTTGGTAACCTCTATTCAGTTCTAGCAGAATCATCGGCCTTAACAGAACATCCTACAGGTAGTTCCTATCCATTTCCACCCCCATGTATTTAATATTTCCAATTTACTGCCATCTCCAACTCATACCCACATAATTCCGTAAAGTTTCCTTTCAGTAGGCTGAAATTTCACTTTTGCAGGGTTGATTTCCTCATTAGTTCTATCTTGAAGGTATTATTATTGTTCTGGAAGTTGCTATCATTATAGGCTAATATGACAAGGTTGGTTGTCAGCAAACACAATTAGAGGAAAAAGACTAAATTGCACATAGAACTGTTCCCAAACTGAAAGCTCTGCATCTTTTCTTTTCTTCTTGTGTCAGTATTGAAAGAGCCTTACAAATGAGGTATATTACTCCAACAGTAACCCAATAGTTGTCATAGATCTGAATGGAAGAGTGGGCTGCAATAACTTTAGATAGAATAAAATATTGGGATCTCGCAGTAAGAATCCTAATCCTGAATTTAAGAGTGACAATTGACTAATGATTAACAACACTTTCTTTCCCTAAGAAACAAGTGCACCAGAGAAGATCAAAATTTCTTTTAAAGAAACATTGATAATTGCCGCTATATTAGTCAACAGGGAAGTAATAGAGAACATCCAAGATGCCAAAGTGAAGTGGCGAATTAAAAACCCATTACTATTTATCTATTCACAAAATTTGAAAATATTTACGAGGTTTTATCTTGATTATTAAAAACATTTAATTTTAAATTGACTAGGGGGTACCGCCTAACAGAGAACTAAATCCCATTTTACAAATTACAGTTACATTTAATTGTACTACTCGTTGCTCAAATCGTTGTGTTAATGAAAATAACATATTAAGTTTTAGCTTAATGTTACATTACTTAAAGAATCAAACAAATTTTGTTCAAAAACATATTTAAATATAAACTATTTTATTTTAAATTTAGTATTTGACATTTTATTTAAATGGAAATAACATATTTATTTTAGATATTTGATAAACCAAAAGTGATACTTTTGTTATAACTCTAGACTACTTTTTACTTTACTGCACTTGACATTGACACTTTTTCACTAGTAATCATACATATTATTTTCTGTATATATTTTGATGTATTCTAAAAGACGTAATTTAATAAGACTTCATATAGTACACACAAATTTTACTTTTTGTTTGATTCGGAACCTTTTTATTGAATCATCAATTTATAGATTAATAGGTGTAAAATTTATTGTTCTTTTTTAATTTTAAAAAATACAACTATAAAATAATATTTTAGATACCTCCTGAGGGACAGGAACATATCGACTACCCAATAGCACCAACAATAGAGCAAGGAGAGATTGAAGTACAATTTGTTGCTTCGACCTTGTCAGGAAAAGCCTTTCTTGTACACAAAATTACAGTGCTGGTAAGTATAATTTACTTATGAGAAATATATTACGGAATCTATTTACTTTTTGTAGCAATTTTTTTTTTTTTATGAATATTTTATGAACAAATGCAAATTTTCATACTGCATATTTTTATTTGCCTCTTGAAAAAGTATTTAAAATACATTCATATAAAAAAGTAATGATAAATTAGTATTTACGAATATGAGTATTCTTACTACAGTTATGAACACTTTTTACTACTTGTGATTTTGTTTTTATAGCCAGAAGGTGCAACTGTCAAAAGGCACACAGCAGTAATGCTAGATCTAAAGAATAGGGCTTACGTATTGAACTACCTGAATGTGATTGTAGAAGAAACCCCGATAGTACCCTACCAAGAATGGAGAAGATACATCTTTGGCAGTCCTAAGGCTACTATTTCAGTTACTGGTAATAACGCTAAAATTTAACAGTTTATTGTTGTTTTTTTAACTAACTGAGAAAATGTTCAATAAAATCATATGCATAAACAATGTAATGCAACTTATAATTAGCTTGCCGGATAGTAAAAAAAAAAAATGTTTAGTATACTTGACAATATAGAAGTAGTTATTTTTGACAGTACAAATCAAAGGGGAAGCCATGGTGAAGTTAAAAAATAGTTAGATTTTGTCTATTAAAAAGCTCATGGTTCTTAGTAAATAAAAATAAATAATATAATTGCAGAATAAGAGAATAAGTGTTATTTGTATATTTAATAAGTTAATTTAATAAGTGTTATATGTGATTTTAGTGATAGTTTGAAAGAGAAACATTTTTACAAACGTATTTATCTAAAATTTATGACTCAATTATATTTTCAATTGGCTAAAAAATTGAATACTGATTTTATTCAGTGATAGATTAATTAACATTATCTGGCTAAATATAATAAACCCTTAGGTGTTTCAGACCTTGTTTATTGTTCAGGCATGCTAAGCCCTCAATACCATTCAGTATTGCGGGTACAGTATAGCCTGCCTCACCTCTATTTCCAAGTCATGTCATTAGAATATTTATATCCAAACAAATGTATTCACATTTGACAATGAATACAGGAAACTGTTGATAAATTTATTTTCGAAGAGAGACGTGAACAGTTAAGGCTTAATAAATAACAAGTTCATTTTTTCCTTTTAGAGTTGGTTCATGCATACAGCCATCCCACTGAACCGAATATCCCCCACTTTAGTAATAGAACTATTAGAACTACTAAGAACTAGATTAAAGGCCTTCTTTAAAAAGATATTACATATAATTTCTTAAAAATAAAAGAAGGATTCAAAGGGTCCTTGTTCGAAGGTAACACACAGTATCAAATAATAAAAAAAGAAGAACTATTTTTTAAAGATTTTAGAATGTATAGTACATAAGCAGAATTACAACAGTTTTTAACTATTATATGGAAAAAAAATTCAATACTCAAAACTAAAGATTTGAAAATCTTGGGAAAAGCCGGGAATTCCATTGGTCCATTTGAGAATACACACTATACATTTAAATGTTAAATAAATTGCATCATTAGTAATTTATTCCACAATCGCAGCTCATTTTTAATATTTACTAGTACTGACAGTCATGTTTTCCTAACATAATTTATTAATCACTTTAACTTAAATTAGATGTAGAAAATACCTTTAAATTATATGCTCCTTGTAAATCACAACATTTTCAATACTCTTGGATGTATTAATTTGTTGTATCAACTGTGAAATTTCAGCTCTTTTTTTCTTAATGTCACATTCTGAAATATTTCCATTGTTGTACTATTTTTTTTTTTTTAATTTCGAAGAATAAGTTCAAAAATGATAAAAATAATCCTCACCTAACTTTGTTAAGTCCACTTTGGTAAACAAGAGCAGTTCACTTATTTTCATTTTCTGAATAGCCAGTAGATAAAGATCATCTTTTAATTTCTCCAATCCAGTTTTATGTGGTGAGAAATTAGTATTTGGACCCTAAAAAAAATATTAATAAATAAATAACATTTAGATTCTTTCATAACAATATAATCATAATTCTTCCAAAACTAGTTAATTAGAATATTGGAATTTCAGTAAATAAAATGTCACTGATTCAGCTTTTTTTTTTCCCACAAAAAACATTTCTTGGTATGTACTAAACTATAATTGAAGCTATTGAAAAACTTGACAGAGATCCTAGGGAGATAGGAGCTATTTCGACACACTATTTTTAAGAATTGTTAATATCTAATAAATAAATACATAAATAAACTTAAACAAATTAATTTTAAAAAAAATTATAAATCACTGAATTAGTTTTTAACAAAATATCTTCTTCTTTCTCCCTCTGTCTTGTTGTTTAGCGTAGAGGAACCTTCAACCAACATAGCCATTCCTCCTGGTCCCAACATATCCACCTCCTCTCAAATGGAGTGATAGATTGGTGAAACGTAAGGCTTGTAAAGGAATGTCAGAGGAAAACATAATAGGCATGCAAAAAACCAACTAAGACAGATGTTTGATTGAGATATTCACTTAAAAAAAATTGTAACATCAGGTTCCCAGACGGTCACAAAATTTCTTTTTTTAAAATACCTAACCCAAGATCTTTTCCTTTTTCAGAATCAGTTAAAATATTGACAACTAACCCATATTAAATATTGTTACTGTGGCACCAAACATATTACTCTCCAATTAACCATGTTATATAAAAGAAGCTCCTATTCAAACTGGTAGTGGTGTTTTATACAGTTGATCTCAAATAAACCTTCAAGCATTGTATTTCATCTTCAAGTTATGGGATGTCGTAAGGAGGGTGTCAAAAATTTGTAGCAGATTAACATTTTATGATAAAAACATATTGAAGTTATATATAGTCAATTCAATCATAATCAATTTACATTATCATTTGTTAACATTAGTTAATCAGAAGTACTTTTTATTTTGAATTTTGTTCAGGTGATATTATTGGCCCCATTCTACCAAAGGTTCCAATGTGTGAAGAAGACATATTAGGAAGATCTGGGAAAGGGACTGACGTGACAGTCTTCGAGTTCAGTGTGACCCTCCTTCACCTACACTACCTCAGGGTTACCAACAAGTTTAAACCGTCACTTATAAGAACAAGCCTTGAAGAATCTAACTCGCTTTATGCTCACATCATGAGGCGCTATGATCAGAGGGGTTGGTTTTCGAATTGGGATATAGATCAACCTAGTGTATGGTAAATACTATTTTTAATAAAGCATATTTACGAATAAATATATTTAGTATTTTGTATTATAGACATTGTTACGTTTAAACATAAAAATATCTTATTATTAGCAAATAAGTGACTCGGTGCATATCTTCATACAACTTAATGTTTATGGTTAAGAAAATCAGGTTATAGGTATCAACGTAACCTTCCAGTTAAATACAAGTGCCAAACTGGGTAGAACTTTCCATTCAGTGTTGTATGAATTGTAAATACTGATTGCTTACCCATGAGGATTTGCGAAGGGGAAGTAAACATTCTACACTGCAATATAATTGTTTAATAAACTGTACCTGTATATAATTAATTGTAGCAAATTGTGTGTCATACATGTGTATATTAATAGTTTTAAACTATTTCAATAACTAAAGAAATTAATTTCTTCTTTTTTTTTTTTTAAGGCTTACAGCATGGGTCATCAGAGCATTTAATTTGGCAAATTATGGTGATTGGGAAAACATTATTTATATAGATAGGAAGATTTTTAACCAAACCGCTCTATGGTTGACAACCAATCAGTCGCCAATGGGGAGTTTTGTTGAAACACCAGCATTTTATAACAGTCTCGATTCTAAGATGGTAATTATTATTCTTTAAGTAAGGAAAATAAGATGGCTACATCACTCATTTTACGTACGCTTATTTTAAGTATTAATAGGACTGCAATTATTTACAACCAAAAATAAAAATATATTCATTCATAACCTAATAAATTAGATATATTAGAAGCAGCATTTATTAATCTAAAAACTTGTTTTCTATTTCCAGAAAGACCAACGATCGCTGACAGCTCATGTGATTCTTGGCTTATTATCGTGTTTGCAATTGCTCGAAGGAGTGACCAGAGTTGAGGCAAATAAGGCAATTGTTAAGGGAATACAGTACTTGGAAAAAAGCTTACCTCATGAACCATACCCATTGGCATTGGTGACTCTAGCTCTTTACACAGCTCAGAGTGTAGTGAAGGAACAGGCATTTTTCAATCTCGAAAGGTTGATAAATCTTTCAGAAGGTAATGTGAACATTACTTTAAAAAAGTATTAATTATTTTCTTAATTTTACTAACTACCCAATCTTTATTGGATCTGTGACAGACTGATATTGGGCATTTTGGTAATCAGTTTTTATATATTGGAAACTATTATCCTCCCCAGGTTCTAAACTATGACATAGTCAAACCTTTGATTGCGAATACAGTAGATCCCTGCTTATAACATCATTAACCTACACTCAATTCTTAATCATAACATCTAGTTTAGCTAAGGTGTAAAAAAAAAAAAAAATTAGACATATATATTTGGTAAAAGCTAAAATACAAAAAAAAATATTAAGGTATTTGCCATATGTTAAGGCCAGATGAAGCAGTAACCTTATAAAGTATTATTAGTTTAAATCATAAAAAATTAAATCATTTTTCGTAAAAGAAAGAACATTCTTTACTTATTTTTCACATTTTTTATTTAATGTAATAATTTAAATGTTTATTTCATAGTTGTTTAGAATAATTTATAATAATAATTAGAACTTTAAAGGTATTTTTATTTGTTTAGTAATAAGTGTAATATTTGTAATAAGTTTGAAAACATATGTTACAAAGGAAGAGAGAAAAACAAAAGCGGAGTCGATCGGCTTTTGTTCGCTCCGGCTAGACCAAGCCAGAGTTAGCACGAGCCTCTTTACATGCACATCGCAAGCTATAGCTCAAAGTTGTTTTTTGTGAATATGAAGAAGATACTAATTTGCTGCCCACCTGCAGGTGTAATTAGTTTAAACTTAGTCATCGATTCGACCAATTTGAATTGACCCAGTCGATCATCTCAACCTCTATTGTTTCACCATCATCGCTCGCCCTGCCGACAATATCCCTCTGTCGTCTCAACATCCAGCTCGCCCTGCCGAGAATCTACTATCTACTGGAATCTACTTCGACAGACAGAAAAGAGTCAATAATAATTGTTTTATTTTAGTTATTAATTAGTTGTTTATAATGTATTTAATATTAGTAACTTCATTTTCTAATAATAAAAACGTTTAAATTGTTCTTTTAATTTAATTAATTGTTTCTTTTTTCATACTCAAAAGTATTAGTTATTTTATGAAAATTGATTTATGTTATTAGTTTAATAAAAGGTTACAATAAAAATGACATGCGATCTGGTATAATTGAATAAGAAATTTATTTTCCTTATACATTTAGGAGCTCTCATCGAAAGTTCCAATAACTATTTCGAGGTTGCTCAAACATCATATGTTAGTATACAATGAAATTAAATGTATTAGATTAATCTGTTATATTAGTCCAGGATTCATGGTCCATTTTTGCACATGATTACTATCAAGCTTGATCTTCGTGAATAGCTTCACTTCGATAAGACGCCCAACAATTTCCTGAGCAAAAATTCTCAATTTAATTTACACGATTTCAATTCTCTCAAAAATTTATTACTAACAGTTTTTTTTTTTGTTAAATCTCAATCTAATTATTTGAATATCTTCGATTAGATAATTATATAAATTATTTGAAAAAATATTTGTCCTAGAAAAGTATGGTTTGATCAAAGAGTCCCCTCCTTCCAACATGTATCGATAACAAGGTCATCAAAAATTATTACTAACCAGCTGATTTTTTGTTTTTTCATTTATATTGGAGGGAGGGGACCCTTTGATCAAACCGTAAATTTTGTAGGAAAAATATTTTTTCAAATAATTTAGATAATTATCTTGAGATTTAACAAAAAAAAACAACCCAGTTAGTAATAAATTTTTGAGAATCATCAAATCAACATATTTTATCCTTGCTACCTCTGTTAGCTACCACAATTGAGAATTTTCGCACAGGAAATTGTTGGGCGTCTTATCGAAGTGAAGCTATTGGCGAAGATTCAGCTTGACAGTAATCAAGTGCAAAAATGGACCATGGATCCTTGACTATATATCATAAACTATACAAAAATAATAAATACTTTCATTAAAAATGACTTTAGTTAAAAAGTATAATTTAAGTCAAAGTGGTAGTTATAATTATCTTTTTTTATTATTTTTTTAAAGCACAAAATAGTGATTGTTTATATTCAAATAATTTCATGCCTATTCAATTATCAATATCTGATTAAACATTGAAAATCTTTTTAATTATTTTGCGGTACTACATATAACATTAATTTTTATATATAATTTTTTATTAATTGTGTTAATTTTTAAATATTTTTATTTTGAAGAGAAAAGATTTTCCCTGGCCGTGACTCGAATGGGCCGGGTCGTCCGCCTCTCCATGGCAGCGCCCTTACCAATTGAGCTACCAAGGGTCGCCTCACAGTCAGGAGAACTCCGTTCTCTTCACTGATCCCATATCCCCGTGTTCCGCAATTTTGCGATGTATACACGAGGAAGAATGTTATCATAGTTATAAGTTACCATAGTCTTACCAAAACTAAATATGAAATATAAACACAAACACACATGAATGAATCAAACATTTAAAAAATGTATAATTTAATTTATAAAGGTCTTAGAAAAAAGCTATCGTTGTATAAAAATAGAAGAACATAAAGTGTTTTGGAATCATTCATATTATTCTAAAGGCTTAAAAAAAAAATTGTCCATGGAGTAGCATTTGCTGTGTTCCTTCAAAACGCAATTAGATTTTTGGATTATATTTATAATTATGTAATATTATATAACTTATCCAATAATATTATACAAAATTGTGAAACCCAAAGTTTTAATGGGAAAGGATTAAACTTTTTTTTAGTTGATACATGGGTTTATTGTTGAAATATGTATTAGTAAAACAAAAGAATATAAAAAAAATAATAAAATAAAACTAAAATTAGTGATTATTAGAATTTACAAATAGAGAAGAAATCAAATATAAAAAATAAATGAGAAGCGAGGGGATGGTTGACTGGAAGATAGAGTAAGGAAGAAAATAGTTGGGGGTGCAGTCAAATAAAACACTAAATAAGTGGGTACTTATTTAATTATGTGCCGACGTTTCGACCCACTTTGTGGGTCATCTTCAGGGCTAAGAAAGAAAAACAGACAAAATAACAAAACTATAAAAATACATTGCAGTACCAAGTATATGATAAAATATAAAAGTATTTCTATTTTATCATATACTTGGTCCTGCAATGTATTTTTATAGTTTTGTTATTTGGTCTGTTTTTCTTTCTTAGCCCTGAAGATGACCCACAAAGTGGGTCGAAACGTCGGCACATAATTAAATAAGCCCCCAACTATTTTCTTCCTTATAAAAAATAAATATAAGAAAAAAAATTTTCCTAATCATGATTTGTAAGCTGTAAACAGTTAAGTACTGGCTTTGTTTTTTTAAAGGCTATTTCCTTCAATATAAAAAAAAATACATATTTTTAGGTGATTTGGTGTATTGGTCTCAGAAAGGCATTCCTCCAGTGCCGATAAAAATACAGAATCAGCGACCATTCTTAGGACCAAGGAATTATACGGAAGGTATTAGCGAGACTATTGAAACAACTGCACTAGCTCTCCTCTCATCACTCAAAAGAGAAGGAGTTACTCCTCAAGCTGACAGAATAGTGTTGACTCTCAATTCATTGCGGATGACTAACAATGGTTTTGTATCAATGAGTGTAAGTAAATATATTTTATCATTTTTCTGTATGCGACTAAATTGTTTACATTATCAGATATTTTATAGATTTTAATATACAATCCTTTTGTTTTCCAGGATACAGTTTGGGCACTTGAAGCTTTAGTGGAATATGCAAATAGAGCAAGGATAATGGAACTTACGAAACTTGAAGTGAATTTCAACAGTGGTGTTGACCCTGATTTTAAGCATATAATAAATGTCGAAAATTCCACGTTTAATAATGAAGATATATTTGAGGTTATTATTTATTTTCTAAATTTAAAAGTTTTACATATTATAATGAAAAATAAATTATTTCAGAATTATCATTATTTATTAAAAAGTTTACTGATTTTCATTGCATTAAATTTATTTTCATTTGTAAAATATCTATGAGGTTCTTCAACTAATGTAACATTTCATATTTTATGTAAACATTTTAAAATATATGCCTATATACTTTTTTAAAACAATTTTTTATGACTTTGAAATTTTTATTTGCCTGAAAATCACACCATATTCTTTTGTTAAATTAAGAAAATATATCAAACTTTTTATATTATAGTACTTTTGAGTCTAACGTAAACTATTTCAAAAATGTATTCATGATTTTATAATAGGTTTCACTTCTAAAAACACATTCTTTTGATTAATAGCTAAACCGTATTTGGGGCCACATTAATGTGATAGGCAAAGGAGCTGGACTAGCACTTGTTCAGATGGACGTTAGCTATGGAGTAGACTGGGAACCTCTCAAAGACCAACCATCCGTGGAGAACTTCAATCTTAGAGTTAGGGAGTTTTATTCACATGAGCGGAATAAGTCAGCAATAACAATTGAAACATGTATGAGGTACACAGTTCCCAAATTACACAAGCTATTGTTTAAATATACCAAAACATTGAAAATTACTTAAGATATTCTTAATATTAAGGCGTTTACGAGAAGAACGAAGTGGGGGAGCTGTTCTTGAAGTTGAAATTCCTTCTGGTTACAGACTTTTAGAGACAGAAGCCATAAGGCAAGGATACAACGTTCCTCATTTTGTTGATGCCAGAACAAAACCAGGTCTTACACTTTGGATTTTTGATCAAGTATGTATTTTAATATGATGCTTTAAATTAAGATAAAATATGTATAATGCTCTTAATAAGCCATCTTATACATGACAACAGGTACCATTTGAAGAACACTGTTTCAATCATACTATTAGAAGGTGGTATCCAGTAGCTAATATATCACTTACAAGGCAGGCATTGCTTTACGAAGTGGCAGCTAGAGGTGAGTTACATCCTATACCATGCCTTGGTACATAAAATCCATTCTTTGTCTTTTGAGTATGGTTTAAATTGTTGAGGTGAGATGTGCTATATATGGAGAGATTTGATTTATTCGACACTAGTTATTTATGTTATCCATTATTTGGTATAGAGTAGTGACAAATAATTCTGTGGTGTTTGAGTAAAGCAGTGTTATTAATTTTTTTTCCTGTGATAGGTTTTCAGGTTAGGTGTTATTTTGTTCTTTTTAAAAAAATTTACCTTTGAAAAAAAAAAAGTCAATATAGCAGTATCCACTAGCTAGTTTTAGTGACTAATGACCAATTAATTTTTTTCTGTGATAGGTATGCATTATATTTTGTTCTTCCTAATGAATTTTAACTTTGGGAAAACAAAAAAAATCAATATAGCAGTATTCACTAGTTAGTTTCAGACCTTTTTCTTATAGGTGTAGTACATTCAAAAGAACAAAGTATACAAAATTGTTTGATGCAAAATAATAACTTACACAACAAAATACCAAAGAATTTTTATATGCTTTTACTTGTTACAACTATAATATTGTAATGTTTATGTCAAAATTAGCTAAAAATCAACTAGCTATTTATTAACTTTGATTCAAGTCCTATTGGATGTTTAAATATTTTTTAAATAGAAAATATATTTTAAGGAACCTAAGTAATTCAATATATTATACCAGCGCCACTACAACCCGTGAATGGGTCTTAGATTCAGTACATGCTAGAGACTATACTGTTTTAAGGACAACGGTTCTGCAAGGAGGTGACTTATCCTAGGTCACGCTCAACCGCTACATTTCCCCCCCCCCTTATTTTAGGTACCCTATTTTTATAATATTTTATAGAGGCTGGATGAGCCCTAGGAGGAGATGATCCATCTCCAACTGCAAACAGACTAAATAAAAGCCTTGCCTGCATCGGGATTTGAACCAGGATTTCCGGCATGGCAACTCAGTGCTCTACCACTGAGCCCCTCCGTTCCCTAAGTAATTCAAAATATTATAAAGTTTAACAATGTATCTGTTACAAGCATAAGTGTAGGGATGGTTAGATTCCTATCCCTCAGATGCATGTGTTCTGATTTGCACTAATTCATATTAATAGGACAAAACAATTGACACTCCACCTTATTCCGCTGTCCGATTTTGGATTTAAGTGTTTTTCAAATTTAAAGGTTATTTTGTGCCCATTTTAAGATGACAAGTTTTACTGAACTTTCTGGTTTGGATCCATGTTGTGTAGCTATTAGATCCAATTTAACATTAGGAAGATGACATATAGTATACACTTGGATGGTTAAAGGATAAAACCCTTTGAAAAGGTAAGGACCTTCTTCTTATAAGTGTGTATAATTATTTGTGATACTTAGAGGAGATGGTTCAATCATCCTAAAGAAGGGGTGGGCGTACATTGAAAACCTAAACTAAAGTATTTTCAAGTATTTCACAGGCTTGGAAAAAGAATATAAGGATTTATAAACATTATGCTATGGCCATGATTATTATACTCAAGCATAAACAAACTTGTGAATCGAAAATAATCCGTCTCTCCTACATCTCCTAACTCTTTCTCTTTATTAGGTCTCGCAAATCATTACTTCTCGGTCTCTCAGCATATGGATAATTATTAGAACTATAAACTAACAGAATGACTCTTGATCATGAAACTGATTTTCTTGTCCTTTTGAAAAGAGTTTTATTGGTTTTAGCTGCTTTAACAATTATACAAAAGCTTGTGGGGCTTATATATAAATTATTAATTATTGCAATAATTATATATATATTGCAATAAACATGCATTATATCTGGCATGATTATGTGAACAATTCTTTTATATGTTTTTTAATTTTCTAATTATGCAACTTTGTTTCAGAAAATTTTGTACAAGTTTTAGTAAATTCGACACCTCTTTATGTGCTGAATATTTGTGAAGTATGTGGTTCCTATCAATGTCCATATTGCCCTTATTACAACAGATCAGTCAAAATTGGAATATCATCATATACCTTCATTATAGCCATAATTTTTCTCATCGGATTCTATTAAGAGTAATTGTAAATATAATTATGTAAATAAGCAGATCATACTTAAAATTAACAAAGAAAACTAGTTAGACAATTATGACAGATTCTGATAAAACTAAGATACCTGACCTTTAAAAATATTATCGTTAAATTAATAATGCATATATATTCACCAAAAATACGATTTATTGAAAGTTATTTTTTGGCAACATTAAGCCGTCTTGGAAATCCGAACATAGCATATTTTTACTAATTCTGATTTTGGTGAAATAGCTTTTTTCATCGACTGAAAATTATAGTTATTGAGGGCTAAAAAAAATTCTTATCAATGACTTATTAGATCAGCCCCTTTTACTTTTAAAAATAAAGGCTATTTTTTCATAACCAATATAGAACATTTGCAATAAAAAAAAAAAAGTATTTAGAACAATTGAAGTATCAACTGATAGAATACATATTAGGATTTTTTTTTTAAATTTTTTGATTGAAATTTACAACTGTATTATAAGAATGCAACAAGTAAATGGCAGGAATGACACACAATGGGATGGATAAAGACAAGAAGAGAAACAAGCCAGACTCAGGGGTAGTACTCGGGAAAAATTAAGCTTCAAAGTTTAAAGGTTTTACTTTCTCTATTGTGTGGGCATTATTTAAAAACTAATAAACAGTCCAACATTTCCAGCTCTTGGTTTGATTCTGATAATTTGAACAAACTTTATTTGTAAAAAGTTAATTTAAAAATATGTTTGATATAATTCAAGCTATTTAGAATATTGTTAATACCTAATCTTTTATTCAAGTATTAGCAGTAGTTTTATGTATTACTAGTAGCTTTATTGTAATTTGTGTCATAATTGTTTTTAGATAATAGATTTTTAAAAAAGCTAAGTTTGGCTTTACCTATTTTGGAGTGAAAAACATGCTTTCCTTCATGATGGTTTTCACTTGATTTGATTTATTAATTATTACTTGGTCTGTATTATCTTCATGCTGTTAAGTTTTTTGTTTTTTTTAATCGATGAATTCACGATTATATATATTGTTGTTTAGTCATTTAGAAAATTAAACTTAAATGTAATATTAAACTTTTTTTATATAAAGTATACTATGAATGTATAAAATTATTAGCCAAGGAGTTCTTAGCTCTTTGGAATAGACAGTTATGCATTAAAAAATAATAAAAAATTGAAAACACATGTTTTAATTACTCTATGATTGATGTAATCAAGGGCAGGGATGATGGGTTATCTTACAGGTGGCTTAATGGTTTTTCTCAAAGCTTGAAATTTGTTCTGTTTGCTGTATGACAACAAGTTTAGGCCATGCCCCTCTGTAGCTCTGTTAGTTCGTACCTTGCGGTATCCACTTGTTCATTTTTTTAACTTACCCACTTCAGACACGTGTTGTAATGTTGTTGTAAGGTCAAATTCTATTTCGATAGCAAGTTCCCATGCAGGTACAGTTGGATTTGTGTCCAGTAATGCTTTAAGCATGTCAATTTTGACAGACATTTCGGGCATCCTGAAAATGGACAGGATGACTATAAACGAACTTACTTCTGCAAAAAACAAAAGCATAAAGAAAACAGGATGACATCTATCCCCATGAAGAAAAACCGACATTTCATATACACCAACCTAATAATTTGAAATTAATTTATCCAATTAAAATTTAAAAAGGTGATAAAGTTACAAAATGAGCAAGGCTGGTTATGTTCAAGACTTAACTGACTATAGTTACACAGAATCAAAATTTAAGCAAACTTTAAGGTGACCACTGATAATCACCCCAAATGGAATATGGAACAACTGTACTGTTCTGGGGTACCGGTGCTGGAGAATGAAAATTATTACAAGGGCCCAACTGATGATCACACCCAAAACCATTTTTTTTTTTTAAACCAACAACCAGTAATTTAGTATAATGTAAGTAAATAAGATATAATTATGCTGCTTCCTATTCAGATTTTTTTATTATTTTAATCCCCTCTATAAAAAGAATGGATATTTTTCATTGCTGCGCATGTACCCGGTCATAGGGTCACAAAGATTAAGAAGGGCTTAGTTACGAACAAATTCCTACAAAGTTAACTAGTACTGTGCCGACTGGGAAGTGTATGAGGGGTAGACCGAGATGTAGGCGGGAAGATTAAGTTAAGAGTGATCTGATGGATTTGGGTTTGGGTAGTGGTCTATGGTCAGAAGTTTGTAAACAGAGATTGGTGGTATCGGCATTGAGCATTCGGGTTTGCCAAGCCTTATTATTTATGTATTTAATGATTATTTTATACATTTACAAAATTATAAATTCACTTAAAATGTTTATTTTATTTTGATTAATATTTATATGTGTTTTTATACAACTAATAGTAAGGAAAATCAACTGAATTACAAATTATTAATATTTTTTAATCCTAGTTTATACAATCGAAATTGCAAATCACTTCTCCAATTTGAATTCTTCCCATTTTTTAACGCTGGCATTTGGTGACCAATAATTTTTATTATTAATAATATAGCAGAGCCTAGAAATATGTTAGAATTGTTGGACTTTGTTATAAAACAGTGGAATTTAGGATGGATAGAACTCCAGCAACTACATAGAGTTTTATACTCACAGCTGTTCCATGTTCCGTTTGGATTGGAGTGATTTCCAGGAATTAACAATGCTATAAATTATTAACTAAATTTGTAGTGTTTTTAACACTTCTGTAAAAATTATAAAATTCTAGACATTGAGTTTTTAAAAAAATTAAATAAGACAAAATGGAACATATGGCTGCACTAAATCTAACCATTTTGTATCAAGTAATGTAGATATATTTTGTATAAATTATTTTTCATTTCTATTTGTATATTTTTTAAGTTAATGTAACATTTCTACATTAACAAATTCAATTGTATTGTATGAATTCTGTTACATTTGCTTGTAAATATTACATCCTGCTTTAATGACAGCAGTCATTTTAAATGAACTGTTTATTGTTTTATCTCATTTATTGGTTTGTATAAAAATGAAACCACATGTTGGAATCGTAAACGGCATATGAATGTTTTTTAATCATAGATATGTAAATTTTAAGATTCCAAACTACGTTAGTCAATTTTTCAATGAAATATTGTACATTCCAAGTTCCAATGAAAGAAATATATATATTTCCATTTAAAAAGTTGTGAAAACAAAACATATGTTAACTTGTTACAATAAACTTTATTTATCTTGAAAACACGCATTTATTTATCCAATTACTCAAAAATTAATATATCCTCCTTTCATTGGCAATCTCTTATCCACTTATAAAGATTTTAAATACGGAAGAAGTTAGTCCATTCAATTTCTAGACTTGATCATCAAATAGATGAAAAAATCAAGCAGAAATGTTTAGTGCATCCAATTACAATGATATATCACTTACTAACAATTACATACAACTATCCAATCTATATATTTTTTATTATATATACACATTTATTTTGAAGAGAAAACTGGAGAATTAAAATAAACTCCCAAAAATCCATCAAATCACTTTTACCTTACGTCGTAAACCAATGACTTCCTGCCCTTCAGTATCCTTTAATAATATCCCACTGGTGCCTGTCGAACAGATCCGATACTTAGGGTTGCATCTCCACAAACGATTAACCTGGAATCCTCATACTGGACTGAAAAGACAAGAAACCGCTCGACGTTTCAGGCTACTTCAACACTTACTAGACAAACGCTCTAACCTCCCAATTAACTACAAAAGACTCATCTACATGACCATCATATGACCTTTTTGGACTTACGGAGTAGAGCTTTGGGGCTCCACTAAGCCATCAAATTCCTCTCGTATCCAATCCCTACAATCCAAAATCCTTCGTAAAATCCTCAACGCTCCTTATTTTGTTAAAAATAAAGTCATCCATAACGACCTTAATGTCCCATTTGTTGCTGATTTGGCCTGAATCCGGTATCTATCCTTTCATAACAAACTTCATTTCTACTCAAACCCTCTGGTATCAAACCTAGCTTCCTCTTCAATTCCCGATAATCCTCCGAGGCGTCTGAAAAGAAGATGGCCAAGTGACCTTCTTAGTTGAACATGCAATTTGAGTACTACCAGTGGGTAGTTTCTCTACTTGTCATTATGTATCACTTAGCCTATTTACTAGTTATATTATTGTAATATAGTTGTAAATATCAATAAATAAATAATAATAAAAAAAAAATCTTATTTAGCATTTCTATTTTAATTATCATTTACATTACAATAATGGATCCTTTTCAAATTACCTAATTTATCCATCTTAACTTTTCCCCTTATTTTCCTCTGTGGTGTAGTAATTAATAGGCGAAAAATTTCAGTAAAAAATGTTAGGTCAAGTACACCCCTCAACATTGTCAATAAAAATGGATACATGTCAATATTTGCATTAGATATGATTTATTTCAAGCATGAACGAAAACAATATAAGTCTCAGATGACAATGATTTTCTACCAGCATTATGAGACAGTTTACTACAAGGCAGGCAAAGTTCAAATGCACCATTGTTACATTAAAGACGGAGATTCCCAAGAACGATACTTTTCCTCTTGAGTATAGTGATGAATCCGTTGTCACATATTGACGGATTTCTTTTTTGTTATTACGGCTGAATATAGCTGAACATTGCTCCGGGTCAGCGACAGGTTGAAACTTTTGCTCGGTAGTGAGCTCGTGCGGCAGCTACTTCGCACACAGCTTTAGCATATTAAAATATCCATGCTATTTGGACCAGAGTCTCAGCTATCTCGATCAACTTGAATTTACGATCATTCTTAAATATTTTGTGAACTTTTTTATATTTTAGTAAGAAACGGCCTCTTTCGGACATCCGATCTGATCGTCTTCAGTGCTCATTTCATCTAGTTAAAATTTAGTTAACCACTTTTTAGCGGATGATTTTCCTGGTCCAAACTCCGAGTCATGTTTATCAAGCCAACAATTTGGCTTCTACAGTGGTTTTATCATGATAAGCAAAGCTTCATCGGTACACGAAATTCATTTTTATTATTTTTTTACTTTACATTTAACAAATGTAGCTTCATTCACAATGCTATAGCTATATATCTCGTGAACCAATTGGTAGACAGCTTTCTAATTTATACGTGAATCTTTTGAAGGTTAGTACTAACTAAAAATCATAAAGATTTCATTTTAGTAATACCAATTGTATGTCAGCCTACGAACTTTTCAGCCGACTTAAAAAATTTGTATATTTCGGTAATCGTTTCTCGATGAAATGATTAGAGAAATATACAAATTTCCCATTATTACTATGTTTTTTCATACTAAAACTCACGACTAACTTTATTTTCGAGAATATTAAAAAGGAAACGAATGAAAAGTTAAAACTTGTTGTTAGTAAACTCGAAGCGACAACCTTAAAAAAATCCTGTATGAAAGTTAGCGGTATTTAGATTAAATATAATTCCATATATTTCTTTAAATAACATACATCTGACATAAAAAAAGAAAGAAAAGAAAAAGAAATTAACATATGTTAAAAAAAATATCAATCGATATTGACAAGATGTGGTAGTTCATTTACATTCTACTATTAGTAATTAATATACCATTACTGAAATCAAAATCACAAAATAATATTATGGCGAGACCATTCGAGAGGCTGAAAGGCCTCAATATTGCTGCACTGATCGAAGAGGCAGTGAATACTCTTAATCCGGAAAATGGCCTCACGCACGAAGAAATGGTCGACTATGTATGCAGCAAGTTGGGTTTCGAGCAAGACAGGGTCCAAGACAAAGTTAACCAGATACTTTCCCTGGGAACTCAGACAGGAGCGCTCGTCGTCACAGACGGGATGAGCTATACCCTTAACGACAACAACAAACTCCGAAGGCTGGCCTTAGAGGCAGGAAAGAAGCTAAGGACGGTCAAGAGGCGGAGAGAAATCAGCAGGAAGAGGAACATTCAACGCAGAAGGTGAAGATAGGAGAAATATTATAGTGGGGGAATATTATTGTGAACGTCAATAAATTGTTTTGTTTAAATATTTGTTAGAACTTTATCAACCTATTATATCTGTCTTAAATAGCTAACAGGAGTAAACTCATCCTCCTCTCATGTAAGGATGGTTTGTTATTTCGCAGTAAATAGGTTAAAACTACAGCAAAAAAACAAAACAGCATTGATCAGTTTATTCAAAAAAGGAACACCAGAATAACTTTAATATCTAAAATATTATCCTCCCCCCCCCCCGAAATATGCCATGTTCTCATAAATAATCTACATTTACAAAATAGGTATTTAGGTTGTTACTGAGGTTCATGTCCACGAAAACTGAAGTGGGGTGTCTTAGGAAATCAAAATTCTTCTCAACTGAAGACATTAATTTACTTTTTTATGTTTCAACATAAGATGCAAACAGCTGCATGGGGCTCCTGCTGCTAGACTACCTGTACTGGAACTCAAGAGAATACTAAACTAAGTTTAAATAACTAATGGATTCAAATCCACTCATAAAATGGATATGCGACCATGTTCCCAACCTCTCTACAAATACTGTTTTAGGACATCGAACTTATCTTCTTATAAGGGTTTTATTTAATTGAATTTTATTTCAACATTTTTATTTTTTAAATTATTTGGATTTTATAATTTTTTACCTTATAATCACAGCTTACAAATAAATATCAATAAGTCTAAAATACTTAAATTATAGTGAATTTGGTATCTGCTCTGCAGATTGTCACTTTGAGTTGAATTAAAGCAACTCAACCATTTGTTCGTTTCATTTTTAATATTTTCCAAAAACAAGTTACTGTGATCTTTAGTATGGAAAAGAGAATGTAATTGTGGGTAATAAACAAATTTCAGTCATTTCATCAAGAAATAAAAGTTTCAACTAACATTTCGAAGGATAGATGATATATGTTTGTTGAAATGTTCATTTCTAGATGAAATGGTTACCGAAGTATACACATTTCCCATAATTTGATTCTCTTTTCCATAAAATAGCTCACGATAACTTGTATTATTGGAAAATATTAAAAGGGAAACAAGAGAAAAGTTAAAACTTGTTGTGACTCAACTCGAAGCGACAACCTACAGAGTAATTACCGTGAATGTTAATAGAAATAATTTTAGTGTTTTGAGCTCACATTGTTTCAAAAGATTTCTGGAAATTCACTGCCAATAAATTATTCCTTAGACATACTTAAAAAAATTCTCAGACATCTACTTACAGTTGGGATACCTCAAATTTGTTGCACTTTTGTAATGGGGTACTGATAGAAAATAGAAAAAAAAATGGTAACTAACAAATGTATCTAAAAGTTCTTGGCAAAAATTTAGCCAACTCCAATCCAACTGCAGTTTTAAACCAAAGGCACATTAGTATTTTCATTGCAGCATATTAATGGAACTAGCATTCACACAAAATATTCAAGAGCTTTGTTAAAACCGCATTGGACCAAACAGGGCAATATAAATTATTTTCAATTTCATAGTTTCTATTGTATAGATCTTTTTCTATTACCCACTACCCACCTAAGCCATTTGAAGAAAGAAAATATTCAGAATATTCATTCAATGATAGTAGATATTTAAAAGGTGCCTTCAATACATGGTTAATCAATCTCAGGGATGAAGATGAATAAATTTTTATAAAACCTTATAATGAATAAAGTTTTTTTAAAGTAAATTTTTAATGTCAATTCAATAACATGATAAATTGGCAATGCAACAAAAGGATAAGCTTTCAAGAGCTGTCATATTTCTGAAGAAGATCTGACATGTAACATCTGGTAACGTTAAATAATTATTTCATATTTTCATTCTTAGTATTAATTTCTTTATTTTCACTAACACATAAAAAAATACAAATTTGCAAAATAGACAATATATTTAGTGCTCATGAATGTAGGAAGGATTAAGTTTTACCTGCTAAACTTAGGAAAGTAGTTCTGAAAGAAAGCAAACTAAAGCCCACCCAAACAGCTATCACCCATCTTAGTTCAATGGGGAAACCAATGGAGAGACTCGTGAACAAAAGGCACATCTGGTTGCATGAAAAAAATGACCTCAAAGTTCCGAACAGACAGGTTTCCACTGATTCTGCTCTACAGAGGATCAAGTCTCCTACATTGCTCAAGAAGTAAAGGAGGGTTTTAAAAGACAAGAGCATATGCTGGCAGTTCAGGGCAGCCTGGGAAAGGCTTTTGACATGTGTTCCTGTTCGTGAATGACATTGCCCTCAGGAATAGATCAATTTCTAAACATGGTGCAAAATACCGGATGCAAACAGCTGAAATAATATCTGGCGTAATTTAAAAAAGGAATGGTGGAAAACAACATAAACCAATTAAAAATGGCAAAGCACCCTCCACATCACACTGTACTCTCTGAAATCCTGAGAAAGAGGGTGGCTACAGCATGATCAACAGCGGCAGAAATAGATCTGAACCCGCAACTAGTTCTTACCATCCCTGGTATACTAAGCAAGGAGAGCACACTCAAGGAACACATACAATTTTTTTCCCCTGCAGTAAATAAACAAAAAGTATCCAAAAGACCAGTGGATCTAAATATATACTGACAGATCAGCCACAAATGCAACAACAAATGGTGGGGCTGGTATCCATACACGTTTTCTCGCTGAGAACATTAGTGAAAAGGCTGTTCCAACTGGCTTTGTTGCTTTGAACTATTGAGCTCAGCAAGTAGCCATTAGTGAAAGAATAGGGACTGTTTAGGACAGTGGGGAGACCTGAGAACTCCAAAATCACATTACTTACTGATGCAATGTCAGAGTTGCAGTCTCTCAGGTCAAAGGTTTGAGAAAACTTGCCAATAAACTGGAAACCCTGGTCAAAAATGTTATCCTGCTGTAATGGCTACCCTGAAAAAATTATAAAATTGCACTTGTCATTCTGCTCGCCTTGGAGGAGGGTCCTTGGAGTCCACAATTTGATTGTGCTTCAATCTCAAAGAAGTTAAAACTCTTAACAATACCACCGTCACCCTATGAAGGATCGGAAGACATCCACATCGCGACCCAGGAGATGCCATCCACTAACTTAATACACGAGAGCAAGACCTCATCTTCCGCTTGCGAACGGAACATAGGACACAACAGGCTCAGATCTCATCTCTTCGAGAAATTGTATATTGGCTCTGGTTTCCTCAGCGAATGCGGGAGAGATTGGCAAAATAAAGACCACATTCTCCAGACATGCAGTCTTATTTTCTGATCAAAGAAAATTGATGTTGACCTCTTCAACTGAGGTACAGAAAAAGCTTTATGGAAGCCTGGAGGAACTCAAATTTCTTTATTATAACCCCTGACCTAACCATCTAAGGAAAGTGTGACAAAGAAGAAGGACAAGAGCTGTTGGGTAGAATTTCCATATGCAATAGCTGTCTTTGCACTTGGCTCTTTTTATATTTTTATTATTTCACCTGTTAAATACAAGACAAACACATGATCACATGAATTACAGACAATCTTCGGCAAAATTGCCTGTCTTTGGAATCAATGTACCAAAAAATAATTAATCTCCAAATGCTTGGAAAACTATTGGTGTACTCATGAAGTTTATTTTATTAGCATAGTTTCTAATTCTTGGTGCCTTCATTTTTTATTGACAGTTCGTCTTCTTGGTGTTGAGACAGAGACAGGAGAATCAATGCTAAGAGGTTCATTGTTAATTCACTGATTGTCAGCCAAAGGCTCCTGCAAAAAGTACAGTTGTTAAGCATATATCTATTGCTGCACTGGTTGACTTAAATTATTTTGTTTTTTTATTGAATCACCCATTATTCTCTTTATATTACTCCATTTCATCATAGATAGATTTGTAACAGTAATCAGAATAAAGAATAGATTGATAACAAGAATTTAGAACAAATAATTACAAAGAGTCACAAATAATATAATTGTTGGTAAAAAAAATACACCAAATTGTTTGGTATGCTATTTTTAACACAGTGAGATTAATGATAACAAAGGTTTCTTCTTTTTTTTTTATTGTTATTTTAAGTAATTAAATTTAATTTTCTGTTACACAATGGAAGCCTTAATGCCTTTGTTTTTATCTTAATACCACTTAATTTTTAACAAAGTTAAATAATACTAATGCCATATACCACCCCTCCGAACATCAATGATTCATCCACTCTCTTCTTAAACACCTGCCCCTCTCAAACACCTTCCAGGTGGGTCATTCCACATCAATTCAACCCAAAAAAAATAATTTTTTCACCAAAAACCTCAGATTTTTATGAAAATTGGTAAATATGTTCTATTTATAAACATGAAAAACACCACTAAATTTTAATTTTTTATCACACATAGTTTTTGAGTAATGGCACTTTAAAGTTTTGGCGTTTTTAAATTTCCGAGCCTTGGATAAGGCCAGATAAAACGTGTATTGGAGTAGAAAATAATTTCTCATTCACTGATTTAACCTCCTATCTTGTTGAAATTTTTAATGCATGTTCTTATAACTATGAGGAATTGTAAAAAAAATGTAACAGAACCCCAAGTAAAACACAAAATATTTAAAAAAAATTATATGTTGGACATTATAAAATTTTAAAATTACAAACAAGGTTTAGCGTAAAATGTAATATCTCGACAAGGGAATGAGATAATCAAGAACTTTTTTTCCCCTAAATTATCTACATGAAATGGGCTTTAATTTAATAATATAAAAGTTTTGTGTATTTGCCTCCTTCTATTTATTATGAACATTATAAGTTACAATATAATACTTACGCATATTATGAGAATAAACTACACTTAAATATGTGGGAAACATAGTTCTCTGTGAAGGCATTGTTAATAAATCATCAGCTTTTCAATTAATACTAGGCACTCCTTTGAAAATTGATATGTCCTTCCCGTTGAGGTATGAGGTGGCTCTACTACTGCAAGGATGTGAGGAATCGGCACATCACAGATATCATCTCGTTTTGGCCAGTAAAATGAGGAGGATGGTCCTGCTGGGTGAAGAAACTTCACTGTTACGTCCCCATCTTCTTTGGAAACATTCGTTATTATTCCAAAGTACCAGAGATTGTCGTATTTGCAAGCGATGTAGCGAGAGGGGTATAAATCTTTTTCATTTACATTTAAAGTCAACCCTCTTCTTAAATTGCATGTTAGACTAGGCTCTTCATCAGTACTGATTCTCCTTGCTTCTAATGTTCCAGAAGAGTCCAGTCGTCTATAGTTGTGAAAACTTCTTGTACCTGGAAGTGTATTCAAGTTTTCAAAGCGTTTTTCAAGCTGGCGGCGAATGAGATCTGTTGAATCTTTAGAGATGAAGTGGAAATTTATTTTTGAAATGGTGGATATGCAGAACTGATAAAAGGTAGTTGCAGTCAGTATTTGATCTTGAAGAGGCCTTTGGAGACTTGCTTTTCTCGCCAACCTTTTAACAGTTCCTCCAATACCGTCACATTCCGTTTTCCCATGGCTTGTAGCGAAGAATGACCACTGGGCTTTGATTTTAAAGTCTTTTTCATGAAGTGAAAGATTCATAAAATTATATTTATTTTTGTACTGTCCTGCGCATCCGTCACTGAAATAGCGAACATCCGTGACATTAGGACAATGTTCCTTAACAAATTCTAACAGGGTTTCTTGAATCTTATAAACCATACAAACATCATGATTTAAGTCATCGGAAATTATACAATGTGATGAGACTATTCTTTTGTCATCAACACACATGTTAATTATTACTGGGTGAACAGTGCAGGAGTCTGAGGTCCAATGATAACCCTGTACCTCATCTTGAATCACAAAAGAGAAATTCTCGCTGAAGTCCATTGATATAATGGCTTGATTTGGCAGGCAGTTATCCTTTAGACTTTTAAAATAGCTCGATTGACTTTTTGCAATATAAGAATGTGGGATAAATTTTTCTATTTTTGTTGTTAGTTCATCAATAAATTCATCAATGGTTGAAGTTTGAGTTATCATCTGTGTCCTGTCTGTAGCTACCCACTGTTTGAATTCGATCCTATCTTCTTCCTCATAGTTTTCAAACTTTGTTTGTAAGAATGCTGTTAAACTTTCCTTCGATGGACAGTTTTCACATCGCCTAAACATACAGTTTTGAGATGGGGTTTCACATAAAATAAGATTTTGTAGATCCTTGTGAGTCTCTTCCAGTTGTGCAGCATTTATTAGGAGCAACACATTTTGATGGATGGTACACACACACACAGAGTGTGTTCCACTAGCACCAGCCAGAACACACCATCTGGGGCGAAGAGTACAAAACTTGGAAAACCCTATTTTTATGTCAGGATGTTCCCTTTTGAAGTTTGCAAACATTTCGTTGAGATTACTTAAAATTAATCTTTTCTTCTCATATTTTTTCCCTCCCAGGCTTACTACATCTTTCATACCTGATAAAACTCGTGACTGCTCGTCACTTTGATAAAAATTTACAACAAACTCCACAACTTGGGGACTGAGTTTCTTTCCTCTTCTTGGTTCAGGTTCAGCCAGAAGCCCGTTTTCTTTGTACAATTTCTGTGCTTGTCTAGCAGAATAATCGGACATTTCAAATGTATCTTTGATTTTTGTTCTTGACCAATTCAGTGATGCTGGAATCGTTAATAGTTGTATTTTCTCTTTTGACGAAAGTTTAGTTACTTCACTTTTTATATTCTCAACAAGTAGGTCCATTTCTGCTGCCTTTTCTTCAGCTTTTTTGTGTAATTTAAGTATTTTTGGTGGCAGGTGCACATCTAAAACTGTTTCAATCTTCTTTTTTACATTTTGACGTAGTTTTTCTAATTTATTTTGTGCATAGCCAATTTTGGAGTTTTCATTCAACGCATGTAGTTTAAAAGGTGAACACCCGACATCAGTTAAGGACGAATTTAGAGAATCAATAGCCTCTTCTTTTTGCATCTGGGTTTCAGTTTCAGTTGGCAGAGTAAAAACATTGTCATCCTGCGATTCACACCTGTGAATAAAAAAACAATTAATAGAGAAATAAAAACTTGAATTTTTGCGTTGTCAACAACTTTTGAATAAATGGTGTTCTCAGATAAAAACATTCACTGAGATGTATTCAAATATGGTATATTGTTGCTGTGCATCCAAGTTGGGCATAATGTAATTGTTCACGGCACACCGTGAAATATATCGAGTAGGCATAAGACAGTAGACAAATTAACAATCAAGTCAAAACGAGTAACTCCAACTGTAGAGACTTTTGTTTTCCATTTATTTTAAACAGTAGTAGGCTAGCCATCTAGAAAAGTGCATCATGTGCAAGTTAAAGAACTAAGTATTATTCACAAACAATGAGTGTGTGTTTTCAGAGCTAACCAGATTGAAGAATGGAGAGTGGGAGAAGAGTGCCAGCCGAAGAAAATGCCAAGAACAATCGAGACCCACCTTAACTTTAACTATGTAATACATTTATTTTTATTTTCTTATGTAACCGAGTTGTCTGTAAATGAGTTAAATAAAATGCTATATCATTTTGTTTTCAATACAGATAACTAAATTTTTTATAGGAACCAGCATTTACAAATTAATGGAAATATTCCCAATTTGAATGGGATTACCTTAATTGAACATGATTGCCCCTCGATTTTTATTACATTTTGATTTTACTGCTCAATTTTAATCATTTTTTAAAAGTTTTTTTTATCTAAGGAAAAGTGTCCTGAAATTAATTTTATTTTTTTGTCTGTTTTATCTTTTTTTTTTTTTCCTTTTGTTATATTTTAATGGTAGTATATTTGATTCAGTATTAAGATTCTCAACTGTTTTTAGTGATATGTCGCATATGATTAACTACTTGGTCCATTAGCTAGTTTTGTACTTTAATCAGCCCAAAATTTAACATCTCACAGCAACCGCCCCTCAAATACTGAGAACTTCTCTTCTACTTCAACATTATGTCTAGGGTCCTAACCTCCGGTCACGTCAACTCCCAACCCTTGCCCTCTCAACTAGACGAATTCCATCAACATTTTACATAAAACTTTTACCATACCATTGGAATCTCTGAAACAAGGCTAAAACCCCATATCCCTACATCTGCTGTATCTTTACCTGACTATTCATTACTTTTTCACTCACTGGAAACAATAACAACAGTAGTAGTGTCATAAAGTTCCTCCTTAAGGTGTTATAATAAAAAGAACACTGCCTTCATGACCTCTTACAACAAAGTCATGGTTTGTTTGTTCATTTAATGTCACTTTATTCTGTTTTGACTAATTGGACGATGCTGCATTGGAGCTCTAAATTTTCCCTATCAAGGTTTAATTAGGATAAGGATTTTTAAGGGTACCTGACATCATACAACCTCAGGACATTTTTTACTACCTTTAAAAATCCTAGGGCCACCTAAGAACACGCGATCTTGGGCTCTGCAGTTTGTTGTGCTAAACACTAGACCACAGGTCGCGATCATGATTTGTTAATTATGATTAGCTTAAGTAACTTAATTATTAAGAAATGGTACTACATCTGGCAATATTAAATATGTAATATATATCAACATCTATATATTATAAAATCAGTCACACTTTTGAAGCAAGTTAGATAATAGTGTTAAGTTAAGGATATCATCCTAGTGACATTCTGCAATAAATTTAAAATTGCAGAAACAAATTAATAATGATTTAATTATGTAACAAAAAATCAATTCTTTTATCAGATATTTATAAAATATTAAAACAAAGATTAGTTTTAAAAGAAATCTATTGATAATAGCTGTAAAAAACTTGGAAAAAACACAATTTTAATTTTTTTCCACTTTATAACTTAATTCACAATTGTCAAAGGTTGCTGAAAACCAATGAATGTGAGAAAAATAAAGCACTGGATATAGTATGAGCAGTATTAAAATACCTTTGTTAAGAACAACAAAATTATATCACTGTAAGCCTGATGAATTTAAAACCACCAATTATCAATACTATAACTTACATGAAAAACGCAAAGATTGACGAGAACTGATGTTTATTCGTATTTTATGAGTAAATAAACAAACTAATGAATTGCTTATATTACTTCATATAAAAACAACTGTGTGAAACCCAAAATTTCCCTCCACTGTCAAGTAATAAATATATGGTGAAAATTATATCGATTGCATAGCTACAATCGATCATCAATGATCTCAGAAGACACTGCCGCAAATAATGTTTAAAGTAAATTAATAAAAAAAATTTAACAAGTATTTTGTTTCATTAAATTTACCTTGATAACCATATAAATATTTTAAACATATGATTCAATGAAATGTTTAATCTATGTAAGGTAAAATGAAGATATCGATTATAAATTGTAACAACAACAGAAGTTCAAATTCATGGGGGAGAAAAACCGTTAGACTAGTAATCATACTCGGCTTTGTTGTGAATACATACATGGTTTGCAAATGTCATTTGGTTGATTTTAGGTGAATAAGAATTAAACATGAAGCTTGATGAGTGGGGAAAGTTACTTGTGTCTTGGGTTGGTTTATCCTAAATTTCAAAAACTTATTGCTATTATATGACTTAAAACAGAGCTCTTATTTTTTTTGTGATTTTAGGCCAATTTTCTGGACCCTAACGAGAATATTGCAAAAATTGAAGATTTATCTATTTCTGGGTTGTTCCCTCGTTTATTGAATTCTTTGTAAGTTTTTCCCCCTATTCCTATCATATAATTGTTTAGTTGAACTATTGTTTTTTTAAAATTGTGTTGACATTTTTTAAAATTTTTATGACAGACAATCAAGAGAAGTAAAAGCTAATTTCGAAGATTACTGCAATTATTTGAAAGGTATTTGATGATTTATTTTAATTTTTCTAACAAATAAATAACTGTTTAATTATAATGATTTTTTTTTTTTTTAAGGACATTATAAATCTATAGACTTTGGTAGTCCTAAAACAAAGGAAGGTGCTGTTTTACATGCTACAGCATTTCTTATTTATTGTTCGCTGCATCATCCTAACAATGACCTCCAACAGAAAATGATTGATTTGCCCCATTCGACTCAATGTCAGTTAACAGAATTCCTGCAGGAATTTGTTAATGTTTCTAAGCCAAGCATAACTAGAGAACTTATATTTTCTAAAGTTTCAGAAATTTGTAAGTATTTATTTTTTCCTTTTGTATTATTATGTTGAGATTTTGTGAAATTTCAAGCTCTACACATATTTCAGATTTTTACTTTGTTGTATTTTTAAAGTTTTTAGATATTTAAAATAACGAATATTTGTTGGTTTTTTAATTGAAATGAACTTGCTATGAAAATGGTTCACCATAAATGTATTTAATATATAGAAATTGGTTGGGGTAAGGTCAATAAATTTCTAAATGCTCAATGACAATGGGTACACAACGGTCATAAGTACAGTAGAACCTCGATTATCCGTCAGGGTATGGGACCAAGATGGTGACGGATTTGAGAAATAGATGGATATGGGAGTAAGACATATGTTATATATATGTATACATAAATCGAATAATATATTTCAAACATTTGACTTTGATTGATTTGACATATGTACTCGTAACTTATTTACGTGATAATAAGGTATACATATGTATTAAAAATATTTTTTTTAAATAATAATAATTACGTACATCGATGGCTAAAAGCACAGTCATTGTATATTCATTTTTTCCCTCTTGATAAATTAATATCAATTAAAAGTTGGAGTTTAGCTCTTTCCTCGTTCACAAACGTAGGAAATACTACGTTTGTGCATGAGAAAAGAGCTAAACTCCATCTTTAAATTGATACTAATTTCTCATAGAAAGAAAAAATGGACTCACAATAATTGTGCTTTAAGCCATAGAAGTATAATAAAATAAATGAATCATAACTTAAAATAGCCTGAAATTTTCTTTTGTTTCTTGGAATCATGTAACTTGCGAACAGCTAAATTTGTCATTTTCCTTAGGAATAATATCTGTGTAGGTTCAGCTTCCTCTTGATTTTGATACAATAAAATACAGCTACTTAACATCATCTTTTCTGCTTCTGAGTGACTAATTACTACGTCACCTTTGTGGCATTCATCAGATTGGTCTTCATCGTCAACATTAGCTTTCAAAACACTTTTAACAATTTCATCATCATCCAATAATTCATACCCCATATCCTGTTCATCGATGTTTACCCATTCGACAATATCATCTAGAGTAAGATTCCCTGTGTCTGGAATGGTTGAACAAAGATTGGTAAGGTCAGACAGTTCCACTGTGCTAGCAAGCTGGCCAGCCTCCGTGTGGTTTTCTTCCGCTGGCAAAACCTTATTCTAGCATCGTTGGAGAGTGACAGGTGTAACGTCCTTCCAGGCTTCTGCCAATGTTATAAATGACATCCTTACTATTGTAACTTTTCAAAAAACCTGGAAGATCACAGTCATTCTGCAAAACCAGATTTTCAAGAAATTTTTTTCGGTAGCGACGTTTTAGTGCTTCAATTACCCCTTGATCCAAAGGCTGCAGTAGTGACGTTGTGTTAGCGGGCAAAAACATGGCAGAAATATCACCGTCAGAAGTTTGAAGGGTTTCGATAGTATGAGCGAGTGCATTATCTAGGAGTAACAAATCTTTAGTTGGAATCCCTTTTTCATCGACAAATGATTTTACTGCTGGTACAAAAACATCATCAACCCATGTTTTAAAGATATCTCTGCTCATCCATGCATTTCTTTGAGCATAATATTTTATAGCGAGTGCATTAGTATTTACATTTTTAAAAGCTCTAGGCTTGACTGACTTACCTACAACTAGTAGAGGCAGTCGCTGTTCGCCATTTGCATTTGTACAAACCATAATTGTTATCCTTAAATGATAATAGTTGACCTTGATAATATATATATGAAAGAAAATGGTCCGGGTAGAGGTCAATAAATTTCTCTTAGAATTGGAGAAATGTTTATAAATTAGCCTTTGCAGGTCTTCTTCAGGGAATGATTGCAGTCAGTTTTTCGCCTTGTATTGAAAGTTGTCAAATGCCATCAAGAGATTTGAATTGGTCCAACCACCCTTCACTAGCTTTGAATGTTGCGTCGCCGTGTAAAATTTGATTAAAATGAAGGGCTTTTTCTTTGATTATTGGACCTGTTAGTGGTAGTCCCTGACTTCGGTGCTGAACAAACCACTGAAACAATGCTTCGTCTAACTTACTGTTTGTGGCAACTTTCATAGTCTTCTTTTTAGTTGCATCTCCATCACACACTTCCATTTCCATAACAAAATTTTCTATTTTGTCCCCGTCATGTTTTATATCATTAACTGTCGTCCGAGGAATATCATAGTTTTTTGCTAAGATTAAAGCACTTTCACCTTTTCGTAAACGTTTTACAATCCAATCTTAGTAGCGTGATCAAACTCTTCCTTTGTCTTTTTTCCAACATTATTATACGTACTATTAAGAAAACGACAAGTACCCGTAAGACAAGAATGAAGACTGAAGGTAGTTCAACTGCGGAAAATATCAGATTAAGAATTAGGTAGAGATGAGGAGATAATTAATTAATAGAAGTGTGCGAGGAATCCGAGGTTTTGAGTAAACACCAAATTCTAGGAATCGAAGTTGTCAAGACACAACGATTGATTCTTAGACGCATCATATGACTTTGGCATCCAAACAATATATACACATTTTTTTTTTTTCTCAAACCTGGGGTGAGAGTGATAGATAATAGAGGTTTTGCTGTATGTTTTTTCATCATATATTGTTCATACAAGTTTTTTGCTTTTGGTCTTTATAAGTCATAGTATTAACTTTGATAGTTTTTTTTTTATTAGCATGTTACCAATATTCTTCAATATATCTTTCCTACTTTTTGTGTACTCAAGAATATTCCAACTTTATATTATATTATACTAGCGTCCCATCCCAGCTTTGCTCGGGTAATAAGGCATATTATACCTACATAATTTGTCTGTGTAAGTATTTTTTTGTTTTTATCACGTAACGGCCACTAAGGACCACATGAATATCATTGGTTAGGCTTCTTTGGGAGTCTTAATTTTCTTTCTTTCCATCTCTGCTAATTTACATTATAAAAATAAAAACAAAACCAAATATTTCTTTGTATAAAAATTTATTATCTTGCACGTTAGCTAATTGCAGGGGATTAGGCAAGCAGCGTCTTCGGTGAAACCCATCGATATTCCAACCCATTTACACAAAACCTCGAAAAATTATATACCTAAACCTTTCTGGTGAATCACTCGATCTATTGATGAAAACCGCATGAAAATCTGTGCTGTAGTTATTGAGTTTACTGCGAACAAACGCCGCTGAGGACTTTGTTTTATAATATGTATAGATTATTTGGCTTTATGATTTCTGAATCTTGATAAATGTTTTTAATAATAATAAAAGTCTTAGCAGACACAAAAAGGGTTCGATTCTCAAATCCCTTAAAATCCTTGCCAATACACCTCAGTCCACTAAACACTTCTATAATCCCTTAACCCACATTGTACTTTCAACTCAATCCAGCTTTGCACAAGTATACTTATTGGGACATTGGTTTTAGTATTGTTCATTCATTATGGAGTTAAATTATAAAGAATGAATGTCTTTCCACCTTGGTTGCCATTTAGGCTTATATTTGATACATATGTTTAAGTGATACCTCAACTAGTTCTTTTAATTCCTGTTATATGAATATTTCTAAAGACGGCTATTCTTTCAAATCCTCCATTTACTGTTTGCACAGACAAGTCCTATATTTTTCTTTCCTATACTTTAAGATCATTTTGGTTTCCTTGCTAAGTATCCTAGTCTCGCAATTATATGTCACAAAAATTGTGTTACATAAATCGAATGCAACATAATGTAATGACTTGTCTCTTATTGTCTAATGACTGTTTCATAATTATACAATGACCTAAGGTTTGCTGGTCAGATCTATGAACATCAACAGTTTTTTAAGAGATGACACCTAATAATACCGACACGTACGCTTGCTTTAATTTTTCTAGGTGCTCATTCTTTGATGTGACTCGAGAGAAGAGCTTCAGATTAATTAAACTCGCTTGCTATTTTGATAATAATACTTCTAATAACACTCTTTCCCATTCTTTATGTCTGAATTCTTGTTTACTTTACTGATTTTACACAGAGACCCTACTTTTACAACTTTCTGATATGGGTACTCTGAATCAATCATTGATGCATACTCCATGACTTTGTTTCCTCCTTGTATCTTTTCATCCTCTCTGATCTCCTATTCCTTTCTTCATCTGAGATTTTGGTAATCCACTTCGTCCTCTCTTCAAACCTCATCCTCTTATCTCAGATTAATCTTGGCACTTCCATCTCCAAGTATATTTTCCTTATATTTTTTATTTTACTGTAGTCAAATTAATATTTAAACAACTGCTTTTAGTCAACAACAGTGGTACTAAAGTCTCTCCATTCCAAAAAAAAACTTCCTTATCCAAAAAAAAAAAAAAAAATCACAGGCTTTATCACAACGTAATACCTTAACTTTGCATTGGGGGAGAGGTTCTTTTTATTGTAAATTTTTCCTGTTTGATAGCTTAAATTTTCTAATTTTGTGATTTTCTCTCGGATGCTCTCTTTCTCAGAACCGTTGTAACATATTGTTTTCCCCAAATACTTAAATTTTCTGTTTACTTTTATTTTTCCATATTTGGTGTTTACTGCTCTTTTCTTGAAATCTATTTCAGCAGTCGCTCTGCTGTGCACACATGTGCATGTGTGCTCTTTTTTTCGTATGATATTTGTAGGCCTGATTTGTCTGCTATTATTTGTAGGGTATTTATTTGACCAATAGCATCTTCTTCTGATTCTGCCAAAAGTGCAAGATTGTCTGCAAACGCCAAACAACTATGTTCCCTACTATGGCTCCTGAGCTATTTTTTTTCCAGAATTCCTTCATGATTTTATCCAGGACTATGTTGAAAAGTATGGGAGACAAGCAGTTGCCTTGTCTTAGCCCTGTTTTTATCTAAAAATGTTTGCTTATAAGACCCTGAAATTACACTTTAGATTTTATATCTGTCAGATTCTGTTTTATCATTTATGGTTTTTTGGTCTACTCCATATTCTTTCAGGATTTCCAGTAAGATTTCCCTATTCATGGAATTTTGATTTTATTATTATTATTTTTTTTTTTTGTAATTTTCTCTGTGATATTAAGCAGAAAACATTTTGTGTAATTAAAATTTGTTTATACAGGTATTACTAACCTTCAAAGATCTGTTGTTTGCACCCCATCTAATTTTGGGACACCAGTCACCTACACCTCAAGTCCTTCTACTGAAGAGATGGTAGTTTGTTTTACTTATATTTATTTACAATTACTAACATTATTGACAATAATTTGATAAGGTGTGTGCATGATTTGATCACTCTACATCCTTAGAGGGGGAGTGAAACAAAAGTTTAATTGAATTGAATTATCTCATTGCCAACATTTAAGTTCTCATTTTAATCCTTATTTAAGTTTGATATGAATAACAGGTGGGGTAGGGAATTGGCGAACCCGTACCGCAGTCAGCTGCTGGCCCTCCAGGTTGGGGGCACAGTACTCTAACACACATGCAGTACACAATCTACAGCACACTTCACACAAGGTCAACTACAGCACACACCCTAGGACCACCTTCCCAAGGTAGCCGCCCCGGATGGGGGAGTAGGTCAGGACGCTCTGAGGAGGCAGCCCCTCCTCCTGACTCGGGAAGCGAGGGTTGGCTACCCTCCTCCCCTAAAAACTCTCGTCACAAAAACTCCAAAAGATGAAGCCGGTTCGTCAAATCGGAAAAGACCCATAGACCGTCATAAGGACTTACGTATCACTTATTGTAACATTTTAACCCTCAATAGACTAGGAGGCCAACGGGCGCTTCTTACACAACACAAAACTGACATAGATGGAAGAGTGGCGAACCAGATTGATCACCTCCTTTTAAGTTCATGGCACAAGTCAGACCTAATAAGCCTAAGATCATACAGGGGAGCAAACATGGATACAGACCACTACCTGTGCATTGCAAGAATCCGAGCCAGAATGGCAGCGACAAGTAACCGACAGAATCAGACTGGAAGACCGTTCGATTCCACTAAACTTAGGGAACCCAGTCATCTTGCAGCCTATCAAGAAAGAATAGAAGGGAAACTGGGTAAGGAACACAGATGATGACATTGACAAACAATGGGGATGTATAAAAAACGCGATAATATCTACGGCAGAAGAAACCATTGGATATAAAACTAAAATAAGCAAATCAAAATGGTTTAATGAGGAATGCCTGCTTATGACAAACCGAAAAAATGAGGCATACCGAAAAATGATACAAAGGCACACTAGGCACACAACTGCTGTCTATAAGGAAACTAGAAGAGCAGAAAAGAAGGGGTCCACCAGAGGAAGAAAAGGGCATGGGAGAATAAGCTGATGGAAGATATAGAAGATTTAAGAAGATCACATAAAAGCCGGCGATTCATCTGGAAAGTATATGAAGGGAAGCACATACTCAAACCCAAGGTAACCTGCTGCAAGAATGAAGATGGAACCCTCCTCACCCAAAGAGATGGGTGAGATTCTTCAAAAAATCCCTAAGTAGAGAACAACCCATATTCGAACAGAACGAGGTGGAGCCTGTGGAGGATGCTGAACCCCCAGATGAGGATGAGCTCTATGACACCATTGCAAAACTATAAAATAATAAAGCTCCCGAAATGGATAGTATTCAGTGAGAGCTCTTGAAGCATGGTGGAGAAGAATTAAAGAAAGCTCTACAGAACCTCATCCTCGATATATGGAAAGAGGAGCGGATGCCTATTGAATGGAGTAAGGCAGTAATTTGTCCGATCCATAAAAAGGGAGACAGGACAGAATATGAGAACTACCACGGAATCGCCCTGCTATCTTACGCATATATGGTTCTTTCAAAGATTTTATTTGCAAGGCTCTCACCACATGCAGAGAAAGAACTGGGAAATTATCAAGCAGGTTTTAGAAGAGGGCAGTCTACAGTGGACCAGATATTCTCACTAAGGATAATTCTGGAGAAATGCAAAGAGTACAAGGTGGTCACACACCATCTATTTGTAGATTTTAAAGTAGCCTATGATAGCATGGACCGCAATGAATTATACCGAGCCCTAGAAGATCTGAATATACCCCGAAAGATCTTTCGTCTTGTAAAAATGACAATGCAAGGGTCAAAATGTCTTGTGAAAGTCGAATCAGATCTTTCACAAGAATTCGACACAGATACGGGTGTGAGACAAGGAGATGCCCTCGCCTGCGTACTCTTCAACCTTGGAGCAGAAATGGCCATAAGAAAGTCCGGAATTCAGGTAGATGGAACCCTGTTTAACAGACTAGTTCAAATCCTAGGGTATGCCGATGACTTTGACATTATGGCAAGATCTAAAAGGGCGCTGAGGGAAGTTTTCTTAGCACTGGAAGAGGCGGCCAAGAAACTTGGGCTTAATGTCAACAAACAGAAGACCAAGTATATGCGAGTAGGAGGAACCCAGGAGAAAGAGGATTACTTCGAAGTTGGTCAGTACCGATTTGATTGCGTTGATAGCTTCGTCTACTTAGGAACAGAAGTTAATTCACAAAACAACCCAGGAGATAAGAAGAAGAATTAATTGTACTAATAGGTGCTATAATAGCCTAAGGAAGCAACTAACTAGCAGGTTCCTCTCTAGGCAGACAAAGCTACGGATCTACAAAACACTGATTAGACCGGTACTCACATATAGATCAGAGGCCTGGGCTCTAACAAAGGCCGATGAGAAATGGATCCTAATCTTTGAGAGGACAATCCAGAGGAAGATTTTCAAACCAGTAAAAGCGGGAGGAATATGGAGAAGGCGATACAATAGAGAGGTATATGACCTTTATAGGACATCAGATGTTGCCAGAACAATTAAACTTGGCCGACTGCGATGGGCAGGTCACGTGGCACGGATGGAGGACACGCGGATTCCCAAGAAGATTCTCACAGAGGGAATCCATTGCACACGGAGAGTAGGAAGGCCAAGTGTGAGGTGGATGGAGGCTGTAGCGGAGGATGGACGTACCCTTCTTAATGCCAGAAACTGGAGGGATGCTGCGCATGATAGAGCTGACTGGCGGAGAATGCTGGGGACGGCCCAGACTCGATGACGAGTTGTTACGCCAGATATTATTATTATTATGAATAACAGATACAGTATTGTTTTGTACCTAGTTAAACGTAGGGAAAAACAGTTTGTTAGAATTATGAGAATATTTTATATTTTGAGCTTTTGAATGCTTTGAATAATTCAAATAATATGTGGAGTTTTAGTAAAAAGTGAATGAAATAAAAATATCCCATTTTGGTGAATCAGAACAAACCCACATTTTTCCTACTTATCGTTCATACCTAGTCAAAGGAACTTTTTCAGTAGCATTGGGTGCTAATATCTTATCTCATTCCCCTTATAGTTCTGACTTAAGCCGCTCCAACTGTCCTAATTTTTGTTTTATACTTTTTTCTTAACTTCAAAAACAGCGAGAACATCAATTCAATGTATGAGGAGTTGTTCAAAACCCAACACAAAATTAAACTTCTAGCAGATTTTTTGGTTAAAAGAATTTACCATGATGGTGAATAATTTTAACTCGTAGATGTTGTACTGAAATTCTAATATAACTATTTTTTCACAAAGACTTTGTAAAAACCCTTGATGCTATATCCTTATTTTGAACAAGAGGTGATATAAAATCTGACCAAATATTTTGTAATAATAATAATCTTTGTTGAAGCTTACTATGATATTATCCAACCTTCTGTTGTTTTTTTTCACATGCCTTATTTATTTTTTTTATTTAAAATAAGATATCTCTTCATGCCTCTCATGTCATTGTATCATGTTGGTTTGTTTTTTGTTTTTTTTGTTTTTTTTTTTGTTTTTTTATAGTCAGACTATCTGCTGATTGTCACTGTTTTGACAGGTGTAGATAAAATTATAAAGAGAAAAAAAAAAAAAATAAAAATAAGATATCTTTACGTAATATCACATCCTTTGATGTGAATGAATATATTTAGTGTTTAATTTTTTTTTAGGGTTCAAAAGCCAGTAGCTCGACAAAAAAGCCTTCAAGATTAAAGAAACTTAGGAGGGATATCGATGCCTTGACTTCTTTAAAAGCAGAATTAACTGAAGAGCTCGAGTCTGCAAAAGAAAGCATTGCTAAATTAGGTAGTTAATTTTGTATTAATATTTTTTTAATCAATAATTTGTCCCAAAGTTTGTCATGCCCAAATCTGTGTTTAATTATATTTATGGTTAACATTTTAGAAAGTGATATTAAAAAAAAGGACGCTGAAATAGTAAAGCTGAAGTCAGAAATAAAAAAATCGGAAGATATTGAACACATCTGTGAAACACAAAAAACAAATGATAGTTTTAAAGTTGAAAAATTGAAGGCAACAATTGAAAACTTAGAATTAGAGAAATGTAAATTAGAGGGCACCGTTTCACAGCTTAATGATGAAAAGCATGGAGTTAATGAAGAGGTAGGTATGTCACTTATGTAATTCCTTAACTGCTCTTCCTTACTCTGCTTAAAATACAGTTTAAGAAACTGACTATCTTGTAGACTAACTCTGATAAACTGAATCAAATTTTAAATCTAATTATGTTGGTATTAACTATTGATAATAATCAATATTAGAATTTGGCCCTATAAAGAAAATCTACTAAGTAGTCCTACAAGAGTGTCTAATGTTCCTTTTTTGCTTATCCCTGATGGCTACTTTTATGTTGCCACCACCGTTCTAACTAGAGTGGAAGTTAAAAGATTTATTTCTCGGGACAACCTTGAAATAAATATATCTCACCCTGGTAGGAATTAAAACCACAATGTTTCGAAACATTTATTTAACATCAACATAATTAGGCACTTTGTTGCTTTCACCCAAATTTGCTTGGTCATCCCTCATTGGGTACAAAAGACAAAGGAATGTGCAAAACAATGTGATTGTAATATATTGATTGTTTAAGTTGATTTATTTTACAGTATTAAGCTTGAAAATATGTATAATATTTCAAAATGTGCATGCACTATCCAGGATCTGATCAAATGTCATTTCGAGCTCATGTATTTTAATTACTTAACTGCTTTATACAAAATGCATGCTATAAACAGTTGCTTCATTAGTCAAAAGTAATATAGCATGTTATTTATTTCTTTAGCTTTAAAATGAGAGATACATAGTGCCTTATTTCATTAATGTTAGGTGAAGGTATTTTGCACGGAAATATTGTAACTTTACATCTTGATTTTAGATGAAAAAGTTGAAAATCATCATTCAAAAGGCAGAGAATCAAAGAAAGCTTTCTGATGATGTTAGAGCTGATTTAGAAGAAGAAATCATTAGGCTGAAGAGTGCGATCGAACAGCTAACAATTACCAATAATGTAAGTGGGTATTGAAATTTATATATATGCAGAAGAACCTCATTTAACTGATTGAAGAACTCTACAGATTAACCCTCCTAATACCGGGTGGAGTTCCTGACCACCCCAAGCTCATATTTTTGACTCTCCTTAAGTCAAAAACAAAGTTATTCTCACGAGCCTCTAGGACATTTATCTTTAGACTATATGTAACACGAAGAGTAGAGCTCTAACAAATTTCATGCTCAAAATAAATCACTGTGGATTAATATTTTCCAAAAACGAGGATGGGGTCCCGGAACGACCCCACCTGGTAGTTACTGTTAGCCTTATTTCAGATCGCCGAAGTCACAGTTTGTGCCTTTTCAGGGTCTTTATGTAATTTCCTAGAAGAATATTTACATTAACAGTGTCAGTTTGCCGGTGTGGGTTCCATGTACCACCGTAAATATGTATTATATTTAAGTAAATATTTTCTCAATGTCCTTCAAGATTTGGTGTTCTTTTGTTGGAATTCCCTCTCTTTCTTTCTCTTTTTCATCCTTTGTTCAGAAGCTATGAATTCTTCAATTTGTGTCAGTTCCTTGATATTTCTCAGATGAATTAGGTACCTACTAAGCGAAAGAGAGAATGGGTGGGGGGGGGCTAGATTTTTCAGAATTGTACTTGCAGAATTTCTGTCATTTTCTTATTATCACAGCGGAAACATCCCGGAAAATTATATTGAGAAAAAACCTGACATAATTGCCCATGACAATGGCACGAAATGAGGAGTGGACAATCTTGACAGAATGATAAGCGAGTATACCTGTCAGCGGCAAACTAAAAGGTGGCCTTTCGCCCTTTTTATGAATCTGATAGATATTGTTGCGGTAAATGCATTCGTCTTTAGATTGATCTACATCTGGAATGGAAAAAGGCTTATCAACAACGATTTTTTTACTTGAACTCGGAAAAAAATTCGCTACACCCATGATTCAGAAAAGGTTACGTGAAAAGAAACGAAGGTTTTACTTATGCTCTAGAAAAAATTAAACTAAAGTAAACCTTATTTGTAATGTTTGCAATAAGTATATTTGTAAAGAGCACGGAACCACAACATATCCATGGATTCATTTCAGGTAATTTAGCTTCTCTTGGAACATGTTTGTTGTTCACTAAAATGAGTTATTTCCAAAATAGATAAAATTATACATTTTGATAGTTCAAAAATGATTGCTATTACTTTTCTACAGTCCCATTCTATCAGAATTATAAGCAATGACTCTTAGATGGATGATATCATCGTAGCTGATGGCAGAAAAAAATGGTATCCTCCAGGGACCTCACCTGGTATTACATGTAACTTTTTTCACCTGGTATTAGGGGGATTAATTAGTCAGTAAAAAGAAGCAATAATTAATGATATATTTTTCACAGTGTCGATTAGTTTCAATATTTATTGCTACCATCAGAAGTGAATTATTCAAACTGTAGGGTCTCTTATCTTGCATAGCAGGATAACAAATCAATGAAGATTATTAGTATAAAAAAGAACAAATATTTTTTAATGAAGGTGAAAACGTAATTTTATTTAATTCCTATTTTTCATGTGTAAATCTTCTAATTATGGAATCTGTTCATTTCAAGTCATCCAGATTATGCTAAACCCTTAACTAATTGTTTCATTCATGAATTCATAGTTTATTTATTGCTGTGTTCAAAAAATAATATTTTCAATAGTTTTTTTTCCTAGCTGCAGTGACAACCATTTTTTTTTTATAATACATGCTTTTTCTGGACTCTGTTTATTCATTTAATGTCACTTTATGTCGCTACGGCTAAAATTACGAGCCATTTCTGAGTCTGTTTGGTTTTATATTAGCTAAATTACTAAGACCAGGGGTGGACAATCAAATCGCGGCCTGGAACTGTGGCTTGTGAGATTCATCACACTTTTGCTAAATATATTTATTTTAAAATGCCAAAAGTAGTGAAACCCACTGTTTTAAAAAATACATCATTGGTGCATCTGTATGTTAAAAAATTAACTGTTGAAATTATTATAATGGCGACAATGTGTGTTTCGTACAATCATTATTATTATTATTATATTATCTGTGTTCACATGTAAGAATAATAGTAAAAACAATAATAATAACTCATTATGTTCAATTTTTCATTCCAAAAAATTGTCTATTTGGGGGTCTAATTTTAATGTTATGATGGGCCCGTGGAGTTTTGATGCATTTCCAAACCACCTATCTAACTCCATTCCACCAGTGTGATATCTAAATTGAGAAATCTTCAATTTTTGAAGATAAGGAATCTAATCTCGAATCAAAATTTTAGCATAAGTTACTACCTAAGTGTTTTATATTGAGAAAAAATAAAAAGTGAATCCTTAGATTGGTTTCATTTTTAAATTGTGATTTTTCAAAAGTTGAAAATTTTATAAGTATGCAAATTTTCATGCCTTGTATCTCTTTTAAAACAAATTTTAAAATCTCAATTTTTCACATATAATCCCTCGAATTAGGGATACACTGCTATATAAATTTAATGCTTGATCTTTATCTGTAAATTAATTTTTTAGAACCTAATAATTAAAAAATCAAAATTATGACTTTGCCTATTATAAAAACTTGTTCTGAAATTTGTTCAGATAAATCCTCTATTGAATGTTATTCACATACTTTGAGTAAACTTACAGGAGCAGTCGGAGTATATTGGAGAATTGACAAGAATAAAAGATAAAGACGATTCAAAATGTTTTTCTGATAGCCAGTCTGAAAATATTATTCTGCCAGAATCTCTCGGCCAGCATGTCATTGATCTTCAAATCCGGGAACTTCAAGAAGAACTTGAAAAAAAGGTAATATTGTTCCTTTTTTTCTTACAGCAGTAAATTAAAAGTTATGGATTATGGTTGACAGTGATAATGCAATCAAGACAATTACTAAGATTTATAAAAAAAAAAACATGGTGTTCGTTAGTATAGCAGCCTCAGCACTAAAATGGTTAAGCATTAAAGTTCAAATAATTAAAATCTGTGAATACTTGCGAAACCTCATCTCATTTTTAGTTTAAAAAAGGTTCTAAATTTAACAGTTTGTACCATTATTTACATTTTAGCTTTTTCATTTGAAATACCATAACAATTTTCAGAGGGGTTTAAGTTAGTTTTTTATTTTTAAATCCCGCTGTAGCATCATCTGATTAGCCATAGTAGCATGATGTGAAGTTAAATAAATAAACATTGGGATACAAGATTAATTTTATATTTATATATTGCACTTCTGTCCAATTTTTTTAGAGTATAACAGTAAAAAGCTTAGTGAACCCGAGGGTTAGATGGCGATACTAAAAACATCCTCCAAAGCACCATTCAAACCATAATCCGTAAGATTACCCTAATGCAATCCTCTGTCCAACCCTGGGATGTTTAGCATTTGGCTTAGATAGAGGTTGCTTATAGTAAGGGCGATTACATAATCAATTAAAAATGAAAATCTACAGTTCTTCAACAGCAATGGTCAATTTAAATTATAAAGTTTCCTGTACTGTAACATTATTTTATTTAAATTGCTTTCTTCATTGGGTCACTAGTGGCCGCTCCCTTCTATATAAGAAAACTATCTCCATCTTAAAGGCATGATGGGTAAGAGTTTCTGTAACACTCAGATGTTGGCAATATGGTTGTGGTTTTTCATGTAATTCGAGATTTTTTGGAATTGTAGATCTCGTAAAAGACTGATAAAACCCTCAATGCAGACACAGTATATCGATGCCTTAGTTCACATATCTGATAAGTGCCGAAAACAAGACTTTACATGAGTCAACTTTGATAATAATTTAACACAAGAAATACAGCACAAGTTTAAGCTCACAATATATTTTTGTTACCTTTAAAGCTTCTCTATTAATTTTATATCAACATATGATCTATGACTTGCTGATCAAAACTTTACAATATTATTTATATAGCAAAACCCATTATTAAAAAAATTGTGAACTAAGGCATCGTTATAAGAGCTTAAACATTTCATTTGAAGGTTTGAAAATAAATTGCATATTTTGACTAACTGCCCTAGAATGTGTTACATGTATACTCAGGGTTCACACAAACAGGGCTTGCCTTTTGTATGCAATTAGTAATACAAGTTATTATATACATAATACGTACGTACAATGTTAGTGGGTTATATAATTAAAGAGTTTAATGGGTTGAACACATGTATTATCTCATTATACAGAACAATCGACATGAGGGCTGTGCCAGGCGCCCACTCTCTCACTTTCTTATATCCACCATAGAGAGTCACCTATCGATACACAATATCCAAAGAGGTTACTCCTGACACACCCCCTCAATTGAAACTTTATATACACAAAAAGAAAAATAAAGATTCAATTGCAAAGTAACTCAAAATTTACATTTGAAAAAAAAATTAAACAATTAACAATTCTTGAAACTTTTTTAAATTTTTCATAGACCAGTGGTTTTATCACGTCTACATTGCACACCAATGTTAACAACATTTGATTTTTGGCCTATTACACTTTTCACAAAACATATCTCTTATCCGAATACTTATATTCATGTTTTTCATTTTTTTTTATTTTTTTTTTTTTTATTGTCATCAGGTTTACTATTGTCAGAGGTTGATCGTCTTGGTTTAGAAGAATTACTGCTACTATGTCTCCTCTTATCGGAGTGATCTGATTTTCTCCTTTCTGTTCTACCTCTTGTTCTTTATTTTTATTTTCATTATTCTTTTCTTGAGGTGGTTTGGATTCATCCAAAGTCTCCTCTCCATTAATTCTTTTATTGTTAATATCAGGATTATTATCATAGCAAAAATTATTTTCATCAAAGGTGACATCTCGGGAAACATAGACATTGTTTGTTTTAGGGTCCCAAATTCTATATCCGTTAGCACCATAGCCCACAAATATGCCAGACTTGGCTCTAGGATCTAATTTATTTGCCTGAGGAAGCTTTAGTGTCCAAGCCTTACATCCAAATACCCGCAGCCTACTTAAATCATCTTTTCCAGAGAAAATATCTGTCGGGATTTTTCCTCCAAGTGCAACTGTTGGTGAACGATTTAGCTGGAAGGCTGCTGTCCTTATAGCTTCACCCCATAGTGTTTTTGGCAAGCCTGTGTCCACAAACATAGCTCGGACCTTGTCCATTAAAGTTTTATTTATTCTCTCACTTACCCCGTTCATAGAAGGTGAGTAAGGAGCCGTATATTCCAATCGTATGCTCTTATTTTGACAAAAGCTTTTAAAAATAGCAGACCTAAATTCTCCACCATTGTCAAGTCTAATGCGACTGACAGAGTTCCCAATTTGGTTTGAAAGTTCTTTGATAAATTTCATAAGATTATCTGCAGCTTCACTTTTGTTTTTCATAAGGTATATAACACAGAAATGTGAAAAGTCATCAATTACACACAGATAATACTTCTCACCATTAATTGTAGCAGTCTTTACAGGTCCACCTACATCAGTGTGTAGCAGTTCTCCAACTCTCCGTGATCGTGGTCCAATAACAGAGCGAAACGGTTGACGAACAGCCTTGGCCTGTCGACACGAGTCACATACATCAGTAGAGTAGGGCAATCCCATTTGACGTAAACTATTTCGATTCACATGCCCCAAACGCAAGTGCCAAATATTTGACTGTACAGCAGAATATGTCTTATGAGTCTCTTCAGGTATTGTCAATTTAACAGCATACAATTTTCCAACACTTTGGCAATTAAGTTTAAAATTTTCACCAGATATATAGACACTTTCAGAAGAAAAAACAACTTTCTTACCAGCATTAACAATTTTCTTCACTGATAACAAATTCAAAGTCAAATCCGGTACAATCAACACTTCCAGTTTTATCATCATAGAATCCTTTGAGAGTCGCATTAATCCCTTTTGCCTGGCTTCCAGATCTTGTCCATTGGCCACTTTAATCCTAATGGGGAACTTTAAATTCTCAATGTTCGTGACAAACGGCAACAGATCCGTCTTAACAAGATGGTCTGCGCAACCTGAGTCCAAAATAAAAGTGATTTCGTTCTCAAGTTCACTTTTTCTGGTAAAAGCACAACATTCATCATTATTTACAGCTAGGAAGGTTACCTCTTCACATGTAAAACCTTTCGATTTCGATTCTCTCGATTTATTTTCCCATCGATAACCTCCTCTCGATAGTGGCTTGTGACCGCGCTTTTTAGGGCAATTCGCTAACAAATGTCCAGATTCACCACATCCGTAGCACTTCCTGAACTTGTTGAATCCTGTCCTTGCATTAAAAGAAATGTTATCTTCGTGGTTTTCCGACTGCATGTCATTCTTCAGTTCGGCGTCCAACAATCTAGATTTCACGAAGTCCAGGGTTAGGTCGGTGTCTATCGCCTCCAAAACCGTAACAATTTTTTCATATTTCTCCGGTATGGTGAGCAACAAGTGGCAAACGAGGTCGTCCTCTTCCAACTTGGATCCCATCGCTTCCAGGTCTCGCACCAATGAGTCAAACTTGTTGAAGTCGATATGGCGATCCGTCACGCAGTTAATCACCAAGTTCTTCGCTTTCTTTTCCGCTTCTTTATCTGCTGTTGTTTTAGCTTCCCATTCTTCTTCCATAGTGTGCTCAACCCCCTTTTCTTCTAAAAGGCACATAACTCTAAATTTCCAGTTTTTATAGTTTGAGTCGTCCAACTGGGGGTACACGGTTGACGACGCCATCTTAACCTTTCACTGATACCGGTAAACCGACTCGGAGCGAACACTACACAATTCCCGAATACCTTCACAGATTTACACAGCCTGGGCCCATAACCTGTTAGTGGGTTATATAATTAAAGAGTTTAATGGGTTGAACACATGTATTATCTCATTATACAGAACAATCGACATGAGGGCTGTGCCAGGCGCCCACTCTCTCACTTTCTTATATCCACCATAGAGAGTCACCTATCGATACACAATATCCAAAGAGGTTACTCCTGACATACAAGTTACGTAAAACAAGTACAAATTATATAATGAAACGGCAAAGATGAAATATCAGTGGGTAACTTCACCGATTATAGCGCATTCTAATATTCTTAGTCATTATAAAATTTATTATTTGTCATTTTATTAGCTTTATGAATTTTGTCCTATTTCACTTACTTGATTCTATTATTTTGTAGGAAACAGAAATCACTGAAGCAAAAATTGTCATCAATGAACTCAGTGGTTTAATTAACACAAACAAAGAAATTATTGAAAATCAGAGTGCTTTATTAATAAAAAAAGATAATGAATTGGAACAGAAAAATGGTCATTTAGCTCATTTAGAAGAATCCATTATGAAGTTCAAAATTGAACTAGAAAGTTTAAAAGATGAATATCAACAACTAGTCAAAGAATCTGAGCATCAGGTTTGCATAGTTAAGGAAGAATTGAATATCTCACAAAACACAATAGCTTGCCTAAAATCTGAGAAAAAGAAATTGGAGGAAACTATTAATTCTGATTTGGAAATGATCAGGTTGCATGAAGAAAGAATAAATAGTTTAAATGATACTATATGCTTGAATGATGATGAAATGAATTCTTTGAAAAAAGACATTTTAAAATTAGAAAACCAACTTGATGTCACGCTAAAGTCTAATAAAGAAGAAATTCATTTGAAAAATGAACAAATTAAAGTGTTAGAAGATTCTATTAATGCCTGGGTTGAAAGAAATATGGAGTTAAACAATATTCTTGGAAAACTTACTTCAGATATTGAGGAAAAGGATGTCACCATTAAAAATAATGGAGCAGATTTAAGAAATTTAGAATGCCAAAACTTGTTTTTAACAAACACTCTGCAAGAAAAAGACTCAATTATAAATAGTATGCAGACATCAATAAACTCCTTGACTGAGGATGTATCAGCATTAAAACATAAAGAAAATTCTTTATTAGCTGAACTGAAGTCCTTAAACTGTCACAATTCAAAGCTCCAATCAGAGGTCACTGATCTAAATGAACTACTTAACTCTTGTATTTCAGAAAAAAATGCTCTTTTAAAAACAGTTCAAGACAAGGAAACAGCGACACTGCAGCAAATAAATAAATTAAAAGACATGAAAAATGATTTTGAAGCTAGAAAGCGAAAACTTGAGAGTGATTTGGAACAAAAAGATAAAGAATACAAAGAAGCAGAAGAAGATCGATGCCGCCTTAATATAGATTTGGATGACTTGAAGCACAAATTCATGTTTCTTGAAATCAAGATGAAAGAAAAAGAAAAGGGAATATCAGATAAATGTATTATTATTGAGAAACTAGAAAATGACTTAAAAATATTTGCTAAAAAAGAAATAGACTTAACTGAACAGGTTAATGAGTATGAAAAAAGTATTTCTTCCACTGAGCAGGAACTGGAGTCTTCTAAAGCAGCCATATCAGAACTCCAAAAGGAAGTTTCTCAACTTTTATGCGAAACAGAAGAGCATAGCAGGCAAGAATTTAATTTGAGTAATGAGATATTGACAAGTAGAGAGATTATAAACAATCTTAAAAAACAATTAAATGAAACTGAAATAAAACAAAAGGAACTTCAAGAAGAATATTTTAATGAAAAAGAATCTTTGAATTCTATTATTGACGAATTGAAATCATCTTTAGTCAAAGTTAATGAAGATCTATTGGTGAATAATGATGTGAATGATGTATTAACCAAAGATCTGACTGAAAGGAATGAAATGATTAAAAATCTGGAAAACATAACAAAAACTCTTCAGTCTCAGTTAATATCCCTAGAAGAAGAAAACCACAATCTTAATAATGCTGTTTTATCTAAAGAACATTTACTTGACGAACTACATCAACAAATTGAAGCTTTTAAAGTTGATATCAATGCCTTGGTTGTTGAGAAAGCAGCTATTTCCCATGAGTTGCAAAACTACAAGGAGCAATACAATGATCAAGTAAAAAAAACAGATAATTTTAATAATAAAATTTCTGATTATGTATCAAAAGTCGATTACCTTGCAGATGAGCTTGTTACTAAGGAACATGAAATCACTAATCTTAATATGACCGTAGAGGACTTGAAATTTAATAACAGTCATCTTCATGATGTTTGTACCTCGGCCCAAAGTAAGATAACTTCTTTAGTCGAAGAAATCACTGATCTTAAAACTGAGATGACAGGATTACATGCAACTATACATAGTCAGGAAGATAAGATAAATAATTATGAGAAAATGCGAACACAAGGTAATGAATATTTGGACATGCTAGAAGAATCTGAATCAAAGTCAAGGTCAAAGATGATGGCTACTGTTGAAGTAAATGAAACATTGAGAATTGAAGTTGAAGATCTAAGAGAACAATTAGTAGGCTTAAGAGAAATTTATGATGATTTAAAAAAAAAGTATGATGAAAAAACAACACAAGTCAATGATTATTCGCAAAAACTCGAAGATCTTTTGACAAAATCACATTCAGAAATTAAAAAACTTGAAGAAAACTTCAATGCAGAAAAGTCGAAATTGACAAAAGAGTACAAGAGTTTAATGAGTGATTTTGAAAGCTTGAAAGATGAAAAAGAAAAATTGAATTTGGAGTTGGATATTATAAAATTAGACCATTCAAATAATATTGAAAAAATTGAAAAAGCCCAACTCGCAATTGTTGAACTTCAGGAAAAAGAGATTTGCCTTAGTCGAGAAGTTTTAGTGTCAAAAGAAAAAGAAGAAACTTTTAAAAATGAAGTCAGTGATAAAAACAATGCAATTACTAATTTAACCAATGAAATTGATTGCTTTAGGAAATTGATTTCAACTTATGAATTTGAAGAAAAGATTTTGAATTCTAAACTTCAAACAAAAGAAGTAGAAATTCTTGAATTAAAGTCAAGTATTGATGGTCTGCATGTTGAACTGGGATTTAAAGAAGAAAAATTTGAAGAAGAAATTGAATCAAAACTACAAAAAATTCATGACCTCGATTTGACAATTGGCAAATTAAATAGTCAGTATATTCAAGTTAGCAAAGAAAAGGAATCTCTCATTGACGAACTTGAAAACAAAAAATCTTTAGAACTTGAGTTGAAATCATTGCAAACTGATTATCAGTCGTTAAAAGATAAAAATTTAGAATTAGAAAAAGAATCTATTCTAAAAAATGAAGAAATGTCTGGATTGAAATTTAGTTTACACTCATATGAGAAAGAAATGGAATCCTTGAAAACAGATAATCTAAATCAAAGAAAAATATTACAGGATAAGATAAAAGAATTAGAAGAAATGAAGTTGTGTATCAAAAATCTTCAAAATGAAATTTTGGAGAATAAAATGAAAGAAAAAGCTATGATGGAACAGTTAGTCCATCACAATGACATGATAATAACTATCGAGCAAAGCTTCGCTGCGGCTGAAGCTCAATTGCACGAGGCTGAAATAGGAATAGCCTCATTAAAAGATATTTTGATGAGAAAGAAAGAAGAGATAGAAAGTATTGATAAAGAAAAGAACTGTTTGAAATTGGACATGGATATACTTCTAAAAAAAAATGAAATGTTAACATCTCAATTTGATGCAAAAAATAGTGAAATACAGGAACTTTATAGAAAATTAGAAAAGGCTGAAGATGAGATTTCGAAATTGGTTTTAAAGAAAACCGATAATGAGCAAACAATAGAATGCCTCTACAGCACTTTACAGAGCCAAAACGCTGAGATAAATGATAGAAATAAGGAAATAGACATATTACAGAAAGAAATAAAAAATCTTATCCAACAACTGTCTGAGGAAAGGGCTAATCAGATCAGTCAAATTGAGAAGTAAGTAATGATTTGAATAATATTTAACTAATTTTGAATTGAAATCATTTTAAAAATTAATGTAATCAACTCACTCTTTAGGTTGGAAAGTGAACCTTTACTAACAATTAAAATTGGGTAAGATTGAAGATTCTGTTAAAAAATTATATTATTTACTAACATTAGTAAAATGTTTTATTGATTGATGATACTTTTCTGGAGAATTTTTATGTGGATTTCATTGCATTTGTTTATTTCTGCCTTATTATAGCTGACAATTAAACCTACTAACTTATTTTGATCATAACCAGTAATTTGTTAAAATAAAAAAAAATTGACATGCTCTTTTATTTTTGTTTAAAGTTTATTCTGAAAATCAAAAACTATTCATTAAAGTTAAAAAAAGGACTCAAATAATATTAGGCAAAATAAGCTAAAAACTTCTAGAAGTTATCCTGATGTCAAATCTTATGAGAAGTATGAAATGAGGCTCTTTTGGGGGCCTTAGGCTATTTTTTTTCACTATCTCATATTGCAAATTAGTACTTTTATATGTTTTTTTTTCTTTTTGCACTAGTAATGAATTCCACTTTTAAGTTAGGTTTTCATTTTTGCCTATGTCTAAAATAGACAAAAATTTTGTCTCATTTTTTCTTCTTAGTTTGTGATTTCTAAGATAAAAGTGTTTAATTGTTTATATAATAGTATTGAAACCATTAAATTAATTTCATATGAAAAATTTTAGGCTAAAAGCTGACAATGAAGTAAAGGAGTCAACATTGAAAAACTATATTTCAAAAGATGAGCACATAGAGCAAATGGAACAACTTAAGTCTGGCTATGAAAAAAAAGTGCTTGCATTGAAGGCAGCTATGGTAATTATTTTTAGAAACATATAATTTTTATTATCATATAATTTAAAAATAATAGGAAATACAGCTGTATCGTAATGATTTCAAATAAAAACACTAACTTTTTGTCTTTTAAATTTCATTTATTCATAAAACAGGACTAAATTTATTCTAGATAATGTTTTGATTACTTATTTCACCTCTTATATGGTGATCATAACCAGTAATTTGGTATGATATTATAATATCATACCGAAATGCTTTTTCGAGTATGAATTTCTTACAACTTATCCTTTAATGATGATTTTTCAATATAGAAAAAACAGTTTACTGAGAGATTAGAAGATTATACATTTTCTCTTCAGAATGAACATACTGATCTTAAAGAAAAGGTATGTTTATAGATATTTTCAATTTGTATAGTTTTATATGTTTTCTGTTTATTTATTTTTATTTATTTTGTTAAAAGTTACTTAAAGAACAAGAGCGGTGTGCAAGATTGCAGTCGGAACTCTGGAATGCTAGTGACAAATTGCTGATTGCTCAAGAACAGAATCGAACGTTACTTTCTAATTTTCAGGCTCGAAATGCATATGAAATACTGAGGCCAAGTGAAGTAAGTGTTTTCAGTTTCTTGTATGTTGCTTTTTTTATCTAAACTATTATAAAAGTTTAATACTTACTTTTGCACTTAATAAAAAGAAATAAGTATTTATGAAAAAATTAATAACAAGTAAAATTATAATATATTTTTACTAATATTCATTTTGTTTTTTCCTATTTATAGCCACTCTCTCCCTTAAGCAAAGCACGATCAATGGAAGTTTTGTCGTAAGTATATCTTCAAGTGTTATTTGATTTAAAATGGTGGTACTTCTCTGTTAGGGGGGCCCCACTACTGATAATAGTACATGATATAGCAATCTTGTAAACTTTTGATAAAGCTTTAACTAAATCAACAAAATTTAACTCAAGTCAACATGCATATTTCGATAAAAATGTTATTGTTTCTCTTGTTTGTTAATGTATGAGCTGTGTATATCAGACTGTTTTAAGTTAATCAATTCAATTACTTGCATATAGGATGTAAATAGTTAGGGGTGCTGTCAAAAAAACACAGCAAATAAGTTGAAACTTATTATATTATATATGTGTCGACGTTTTGACCTACTGTGTAGGTCATCTTCAGGGCTATGAGAAAACAGACAAAAACGGAATAGACTGTAAAAATACATAAGATAGAGATTCAGAAAACATAACATAATAATGAGATATAGCAAAATTGAGCGAAAAAAGTGATGGATATATTATATTTTCTATATCTTCTATATGTATTTTTACAGTCTATTCCGTTTTTGTCTGTTTTCTCATAGCCCTGAAGATGACCTACACAGTAGGTCGAAACGTCGGCACATATATAATATAATAAGTTTCAACTTATTTGCTGTGTTTTTTTGACTGCACCACCAACTATTTACATCCTATATTAGTATCTACCAGTCAACGAATTTCTTTCCTACATGAATTACTTGAACTTTGAAAGGAATGTCCGTGAAAAGATATATACTAAAATGCAATTGGAAAAATCTAAAATAGAAAACCGTGTCTCTAAAATAAAATAAGCTCAAAGCAAAGGAATATTTATAAAAATATCTATGTACAATAAAACAGTAAATATATGAAAATAATTAGTGAACATGATAAAATTAGTGATAACCTTTGAGGGAGCAGAGTAACTCAGTGGTAGAGCACTGTTTAGACTTTTTTTTAGTCTGTTTGCAGCCGGAGACGGACCATATAGCATCTAGGACCCTCCTGGGGCTCACCCAGCCAATATAAAAATAGGGTTCCCAAAATAAGGGGGGAAATCTGGCGGTTGAGCGTGACCTAGGACAAGTCACCTCCTTGGAGAACCGTTGTCTATGAAACAGTACAGTCTCTATCATCTACTGAACCCTAGACCCGTTCACGGGTTGTAGTGGTACAGGTTTTTTTTTAAATTGTTTTACATCCTTTCAATCCTTTGCATTAATTTGTTAATTGATTCTTAACAACAGTTAAGGAATTTATTCATTTTTATACATTCCATATTTCAATTCCCGAAGGATTGGCTTTTTATAATTTATGAGGTGTTGGACCATGCCCAGGCATTTTCTTTTGGGTCATATTACACTATTATTAGTGCATCTTTTCTGCTTTTATATTCTATTTTCTAAGGCAAAAGTCACTAAAGGTTCATGAATATTAATTAAAATTTTATGGTGGAAACTTAGTAATTATACAGGTTTCTTTTTCTATTTTTTAAATTAAAATATTAAATATAAAAATTTCTTACTACTTTCACTGGTTATTTTGTAATATAATATTTAATAATTGTTTTTGTTGGATCCAAACTCAGAGCATATTCATTTCAGTGGACGGAACAGAGGCATTGATAACTTTGCCCGTGACATCAGCCTGAATGAATCTGGATCTAGTCGGAGGTCATCCATCAGGAGCCTCCCAAGGGGAATGGGTAAAAAGTTCTCTTTCTCAGCTGGTTTGTTCTTAACATTATTAACAGTTCTATTTTATTTCCTTTCTATTAAAATTTCTGGATGCATTTTAATTTTTTTTTCTTTATTCTTTATATTTATGTGTTTATTGTAATATCAGTTTTGGTATATTATTGTTGTGTTTTTTTAAATGTCAGCTAACATTCATAACTTCTAAAAAATAAATGTTGGTATTGAACTATTGTATTTGCATGACATTATCTCATACTTTTTAATAACCGTATTTCAACTATTGTTAACGTAATTTTTATGTTGCTTTCTTTCCTTTTTATTGTCCCATGTTCTTTACTTAGTCATCCATGTATTTGTAGGTTTTTTATTTTTCAAAGTTCATTACCAACCTTGAATGCAGCGATAAGGAGTCTTGTCTAGTAGCGGTTTTACCTATTATACCTGTAAGGGTATGCTATCAAACTAGATCCTGTTTTTTTTTTTTTTTAATAGATCAAGCTTACTCTACAAAACTTTCTTAAGGGAAAAGGATCAGTTGTTGAACCCTTTCACTCTACTTTTTCATTACCTCCTGCTTATTTCAATTGCTCTACATCACCTGTAATTTTAAGTTATTTATGCCCTTCCGTTTAACAACTGACAGTTTTAATTAGTCTACTTTTGGTTCAATTAAAATTTTCCTTTAAAAAAAATTAAGTTATTGAATATATTTTATATATATATGTAATTCTGTATTCTATATATAAAGAGTAATCACAGTTTAAACATCCCAATGTCTGAAAATTTATTAACAAAACAAAAAGTAAGTAACAAATAACAAAAATACAATTAGAAAACATAATAATACCTGAATAAACTGAATTGATGATGTTTCATTAGAATATCAGAATGAAATGAAGTAACAATTATAAACAAAAAAATAAAAGACTAAATATAAATAAAACTTATACTTAACTAACAGGTGTAGGTTACACAAAGCTTACATTATTACTCCTATGCCAAACTATTTTACATATATATATATATATATTTTATTATGAATATTTTTGTAGTATACTTTATTAATTAACTATATAACTGCAGGTAAAGTGTTCCCAGCTGCAGAAGAAGACGGAGAGGTTTTTGATAATAGGTACCTCGCTGATCTCAAAGCCGGCAGATGTGATATACAGTATGACCCCAACCGCATGTCAACTTTGCAGTATAGAAATTCTCTTTGTCCTCCTCATTTAAAATCCTCCTACCCAGCTGAAACTCAGTTCATCAGCACTATCAGAGAGGATGATATTAAGGTAATGATCAATCTAGAATATGAATTACCCTTTTGATAAATAGATAATAATAATTAGAGTAATATTCTCAAAGGTCAGCCACTATTCACCGACTTGTTTGTACACACGACCTTCAGTGATTGTATCAGTTTATTTATTTCTTATACATATTATTTTCAATCATTATGACCAACAAAAAAATTTTTTAATTTGACTAATGCTTTGTACGTGGAAGTTGTGCTAAATGCAATTATGTGTTATACCGATGATGAAATTTAACAACTGTTTTACATAAGATAGTGATACTTCTTAGAACTAGTTTTTTAGTTTAATTTTAGCTTATCAGATTTAAAATATAATTTTGTATTTTTTCTGAGTTTCTTCAGAAGATGTGATGAAAAACAACACCAAACCTGTGAGATAAAACAGCATGTTTATTTTAAAATAAACTTTTCATATAATTTTTTATTTTGATAAGCCCATGAGCTGTACCCAGTTAACTATACAAATAAACATATCTGCCTTTTTAAACATGTATATTGTCACTGTCAAAACAACATCTACAACCTTTTTATGAAAATGAGTTAGTAACTGTAAAGCAGTCTACTGGTTGAATTACGCACTAAGGTCAGGAACATAGCAGAGTATGATTTATTGATACTTCTCTTCAATATTTCTAAAAAAAATTGCCAATTCTACATTCGGCAAGGGTTTTTTTCTCTGCTGTATAATCGCCTAAAGTGTACATAGGCGGTATTGTTTTGACAGCGACGATATAGTGTGTATATGAAAAGGTAGATATGTTTATTATGTACAAGTTGTATCTGTGAAATTTGCACGCCCATCTTTGTTGCTCTACAAGGCGCACCTTGTCGGAAGATTAAAGATAGTTATAAAAAAAAAGTATTAAAAACGACAAATTCAAGTCTGTTTTATAACACCCATTCCGTGTATACACTATCCCCAGGCAAAAGCAGATAGTGCACTGTTCACTCCTGGGTGTCAGTCACTGCTGCTTCTATAATGAAATGTGCTTCATGCATAAATATAATTATTTGTAATATCCAATTTTAAATTTCTCTCTATTATATAAAACAGCATATTATAGTGATCCCTGTGTTGTATTTTATTTTACACATAAGGTGAAATTATAGATCAAATCCAACTCTGGGTTCATCTCGTTAGGCAGAAAGGATTTAACTCCTTAGTTGTTAAAAAAAATATACAAAAATTACCCTATTTCTAGCCATAGATTTTTTTTTTCTGTAGAGTGATGGTAACATTGTGAAACATCAAAGGAAAATTGAAATGTAAAAAAAAAATTGTATTGATCACCATATAATATTTTGTTTTGCATAGAAGGTGGAATTATAAAAAATTTGAGTTTAACTGATAAATAATAATTTTGAATGTTGGAAATTAAGTTAATACATTATGTTACAACTAGGTTTATATCTACAGTCCCGGTTGAAAAGTGGTTAAGTCCATTTTTGGCCTATATGAGTTAATGGTACTGGGGGATGTGGAATCGTGTTATCGTTGTAGTGTTTAAGTGGCAAATTCGGGAAGTGGCAAAAAACTGGGTTATTTCGATGTGCGTTTTTATCCACCTTATGATTTGATGACCTTAGCTGGTCAAGTCGTGTTAACTGAATATGCACAGATGTTTCAATTTGTGAACAATTGTCTAAGTAAAGTTAACCAATTATTCACTTCAAATCCAACGTATTCAAGTCTAGTTAACCACTTATGTACGAACAATTTATCAAACATACAAACCTGTTATGGCTTTATAGCTAGTTTACTACAAAATTATGCCTTTGAGACTAGTTGGTAAACCTAGATTACTACTTACACATGGACAATTCAGTTTTAGAAGCTTTTAATAGACATCACCACTATCAGCAGAACATGAGTAATGACTTCTCCTGGCTGTTTCTTGCTCTGTCTGAGTTCATTTCTAGAATTCTCTATTTGAACGATTTCACAGAACAATATGAATAATTAAGTCTAAATTGTGTTAGTTTCAGTATAGTTCACATCTTTGGTGACGACCTTTTGTAGGATAACAGCTGTTTAAATTATGTTTAAGAGGAAACTATAATTTATTTTATAAATGTTTAACAATTATAATTATTTTGTTTCATGAATTTATTATTAGTAAGAAGGATGTAATTAGTTAATTAAGTAAATACATCAGAATTAAGTATGAGATTAGAAACAAAAGATATAGGAACCGTAAGTCATTATTTTATATCCGTAGGATCAAGCTGCCTGGTCCCAAATAAAACTCGGAACATTTGTTGGAAACACTGGCTTTCAAGTATGTTTGTTTCTTTCCATGTCTTGATAATTCTATTTATAGAATTGAATTATTATTGAAAATTGATTATTTTTCAGTGAAGTTTTGGCTTCAAATTTATTAAAAATAAATTCAAATTTATATGAATACACATTTGGGCCACCTAATTACTTATTTTAACTACCCTTTGTGCATATTTTAAGACTTCTTTGTTTAAAAAAAAATTAACATATGCATAAAAAATGACAAAAAAGTTACTTATACATCAGAATTAAGTATGAGATTAGAAACAAGAGATATAGGAACCGTAAGTCATTATTTTATATCCGTAGGATCAAGCTGGCTCGTCCCAAATAAATCTCGGAACATTTGTTGGAAACACTGGCTTTCAAGTATGTTTGTTTCTTTCCATATATTGATAGCTCTATTTATAGAATTGAAATATTATTGAAAATTGATTATTTTTCTGTGAAGGCTTCAAATTTATTAAAAACAAATTCAAATTTATATGAATACACAATTGGGCCACCTAATTACTTATTTTAACTACCCTTTATGCATATTTTAAGACTTCTTTGTTTAAAAAAAAAATTAAAATATGCATAAAAAAGTTACTTATACATCAGAATTAAATATGAGATTAGAAACAAGATATATAGGAACCGTAAGTCATTATTTTATATCCGTAGGATCAAGCTGGCTCGTCCCAAATAAAACTCGGAACATTTGTTGGAAACACTGGCTTTCAAGTGTGTTTGTTTCTTTCCATATATTGATAACTCTATTTATAGAATTGAAATATTATTGAAAATTAATTATTTTTCTGTGAAGGTTTGGCTTCAAATTTATTAAAAACAAATTCAGATATATATGAATACACATTTGGGCCACCTAATTACTTATTTTAACTACTCTTTATGCATATTTTAAGGTTTCTTTGTTTAAAAAAAAATTAAAATATGCATAAAAAATTACAAAAAAGTTACTTATACATCAGAATTAAGTATGAGATTAGAAACAAGAGATATAGGAACCATAAGTCATTATTTTATATCCGTAGGATCAAGCTGGCTCGTCCCAAATAAAACTCGGAACATTTGTTGGAAACACTGGCTTTCAAGTATGTTTGTTTCTTTCCATATATTGATCACTCTATTTATAGAATTGAAATATTATTGAAAATTGATTATTTTTCTGTGAAGGCTTCAAATTTATTAAAAACGAATTCTAATTTGTATGAATACACATTTGGGCCACCTTATTACTTATTTTAACTACCCTTTCTGCATATTTTAAGACTTCTTTGTTTCAAAAACAATTTAAAATATGCATAAAAAATTCCAAAAAAAGTTACTTAGTTGAAGATGATTGCTTTTAATAGACGGAAATGATGGGGTAAAGGAAATAGAGTTTTCCATTGGATTACTTTGAAAAGTGTTTATTTCTTGAACTATTAACTTAGTTCTGACATTAATGTTTCCTGGCAAAAAAAAAAAACAATTCAAAATTACTTCCCTCCCCCCTTCTTTAATAACTTCACTTCCTGAGAGAAAATTTTCCTCTAAACTAGTTTAAACAATTAACAAAATAAATTTTCATCGTCTCATTTTAGTTATTAAAATAAAATGTGTATTGTTCAAGATAGAATAATTTATTTCGAATTTTTTTATATTTAGGTTGGTTCCAGCTCATCAGTGACTTCTGAAAACGACGTTAGGAGGATAAAAATTCAAGTATGCCATGTTTAATCATCTATTTAGTTTTATTTCACATTTATAGTCCTATTTGCATTGAAACTATTTTTGGTTTTTACACATTTCTTATGCACCGTAGATTGATATCAAAAACTTTTTGTAATTAGTTTTTGCAAAACCTCACTTGTAGACTGACAATAATACCAATTATATTTTTATTGGTAGTACAGTAGAATCTCTATGCTTGAATTTTAAAATAGTGAGATGGTTTGAATGAATCGTCGCTTAATTTGACATACATTTTAGAAAATATCAAGAACAGGAAAATATGAAATTACAAAAGTTTTATATAATATGGTCAGGAGCCAATGACAGATTTATTTAACAAACAAACCTTCTGATCTTAATAGTTTGTCCTTACTGGTATAATTAGAATTTTTTATTCTTGCTATCCAAACCAGATTCATTTCTCATGAAAATTGGTCTTAATTAGAGGTAGTTGAATTTATTTTTTTCAAAAAAGTACGTTTTTGCACAAATTTGTTAAAGAAAACTAAATTATGCACTTAGTGGTAAGGTCCAAAAACAAAATATTTGATGCTTTACAACTTATATTCTATAATATGTTTTATTCAATTTATTTAACCATCAGATAATGCAGAACAAAGATATATTTAAAATTTAAAATGTTTTGCAAAAGAATTTATTTTATTTTATCATGAAATAAATATCAATGGGATTCTATTGTACTTCAATTTCTTACTAATGATTGTTTGTAGATTGTGTGAGTTGTATTTTTTTTTAGAGTTCCTATAAAAAACCTGGGCCTCCAACCCCCAGTAAAAATGGAGGGAGACTATCACAGGTTTGCTATGTAAACATTTTTGTTTTGCATGTTTTATTTGCTTTGCCTAATCTGTTGCACTTATCACTTTAATTAAGTATTAAGAGATTGCTAGCTGCATTGTTTAGTATTTTATATCTAATTAACTCACATGAACTTGTAATTTTATTACTATTAATCAAGGTCTCTACAATACTTCCATCGATATGGCATTAGTAAACACCTTAACCCACGATATCCGAGGAAAGGTATACATTATCTAGAATGTTGGTTATTCATTCATTTTTAATATCAAAGCAATGATTTTTTTTTTATATGTTATTCTATTTAGTTAGTTTCTCACAGTGTAATCTGGAAGTTTCAAAATTTCATTTCTACTTATACTATAATTTTGGTTATCATGTTATAATTTGAAAATTTATTTTTGTATTTATAGAATAAAACTCTGCAACATAATTATTGTATGATTTAAACACATAATGGTATAATAATTATCTTCTTTTTTTTACTTTGTATTGACAACTTAGGATTATGTTCCAACGTTATTTCTTTTCTTTCCTCTGCTGGAATTTTCTCTGTCTTCAATATTTCTTCATGTATTCACTGGCATGTTTTCTTTGATCCTCTGTCCAACTTTATCCAATCTTCTCTGGTCTTTCTTGATCCTTAAACTAATTCAGATTATTCACTTTGTTCCCAAATTCACTTCCTTCTAACATGCAAGACTCATTGATATTCAACTTTTCCAAATCTTTCCTTACTTCTTTCGTACTACAACATGGTCTTCATAGTTGAATATTTGCTTCTTTGATTATATTAATAATTTTATTTAGTCAATTATAGTAACAATTTATCAATTATAACTTCTTTGGTAATCATTGTTTTAAAAGATATTTTATAACTCAATCTATATTGTGGCATTGTTATTATTTCCATTTTTTTTCCCCCTCAGGAATTTCATCTATATTCTGGAATTCAAAGAAATGGAAAATGTTATTTTATTTTTTTTTAATTTACATTATTTCATTTAAAACACAATTAAGAATCATTGTTTCTTCTTTCTTGATTCTTAAGGTAGCAGGGTGGCTCAGTGGTGGAGTGCTGAGTTGGAACCTGAAGGTCCCAGGTACAAATCGGGCTGTGGCAGATAGTTTATTTAATCTGTTAAAAGCTGGGGATGGATCCTTTGGGTTTTGGAGACCCTCCTTGGTGACAAACCTTACAGTTGGGGGTGATTCCAGATAAATTACCTCCCTGCACAACTGTTGTCTTAGAAACAGTCAGAGTCTACACTGAACCCAAGACTCTTCATGGGTCGTAGTGGTACAGATTTTTTAAAAATTCTTATAACTGTAATAAAAGAACTAATATATATATATATATATATATATATATATATATATATATATATATATATATATATATATATATATATATATATATACAGTAGAATCCCGATAATTCGTATGGTCAAGGGACTGATGATTTGGTACGAATTATCGGGAATACCAATTACCGGGAGTACAAAATAAAAAAAACGCACTAATGATTTTTTTTTAATCTATTGAACCATCCATCGCTTGCACGAAAGTCTTCAATTCCCATTTTTCTGTGAAAACTCGGGCTTTTTCCCTTCAAATATTACCTCCAACTGGTACATTTGAATTCCTTGCTTGTACGAACCACTTTTTTAAGTTCTCTACAAGTCTGGGAAGTGATTTTGTCCTTGTTCTTCAGGATTGATGTGATCGTGGAACCAGGGACGATGAAATGCTTGGATACGTCAATTAGCTTACAGCCACTGGTCACGGCGTTTATGACTTGTTGTTCCTCTTCAATAGAGAGCCTAACGTATTTTGGAGGTATGATTACATGTCACAACGGTAACTTGTCTCTCTCACTCGCTCACCCGTAAAAAACTGTAGGATCTACTGTGCCTCTAAACAATACAAACATATTTGTGTATAAAAATAAATACAAATTGAGTGATTTCCTAGAAAGGATTTATTCTCATTCTGCTCCCTGGCATATCTGCTTCACTGTTCTCTCCCTCCTTTCGAAAACAGTACTAAGTAACGAGATTTTAAAGCTGGAAATACGAATTATATGAAGTTGTAAGTGACCTCGAGCATAAAAATAATACGAATTATCGAGGGGTCTGAAATGCATTGATTTTATACCATTTATCGGGATTTTCTCTGGGGACCGGCAAATTTGTACGAATTAACCGGAAATACGAATAATCGGGATACGAAATATCGGGATTCCACTGTATATGTATGTATATGTAAATAAGTAAGGAAGAAAATAGTCGGGGGTGCAGTAAAATAAAAACACTAAATAAGTGGGTACTTATTTTTTTAGTAGTTAGACCGCTTCTAGTCTAGCTCCAGCTTCCAATAGGTTAGTACATTTTTAATATTCATATCTTCTCCTCACCCCTTTCCTTCTCCATTTTGCACAACTTTTTTTTCTCATATTAGCTTTTTGGCATCCATCATATGTTATTATCATTTAAGATTTCATTAGCATTTAACATCACTATTTCATCATATTTTATTCTATTTCCATTCTCATACCATATTGTTACTTATATTTCTATACGTTCCTTGTATTTTTACGTCATATATTTATACCACTTTATTCTATATGTATGCATTTTAAAACTCCCCTTACTTATATTTTCTACTTTCCATGTTCAGTTTATTTTTCACCTGTTATACTCTAGATTTATATCTTGACTTTCTACTGTTATTTTTTCCTTCATTTACTCTTTGATATAATTTTCGTTATACCTTCTTTCATTTTACTTATGTAAACTCCCTATGAGTCTATTATCTTACATTTTATATTTTTTATATATATTCTACTATCTTTTCCATAATTTTACTTCTCACCTCTGATGTTTATACTTTTTCTTTTTTAAAAACTTTCTGTTTACTTCCTTCTTTTATCCTTGTAAATTTTTTTTTGCATCGCCACCTTTCTGTACATTTTCTCTGTAACATGTTTATTCATATATATCCCTCACTTTTTGTTCTAAATTTCTATCTCTCTACATACATAATTTTTCTATTTTATCATATACTTAGTACTGCAATGTATTTTTATAGTTCTGTTATTTTGTCTGTTTTTCTTTCTTAGCCCTGAAGATGACCCACAAAATGGGTCGAAACGTCGGCACATAATTAAATAAGTACCCACTTATTTAGTGTTTTTATTTGACTGCACCCCTAGCTATTTTCTTCCTTACTCTATCTTCCAGTCAACCATCCCCTCGCTTCTCATATATATAAATAATTATGTCTGCTTTCATATGCATGAATTGCCTGCTGAAAAAATTGCATGTTCTTTTTTTTTATTGTTCTTTTGCATTTTATTACTATTGAATACAACTTTTTAATTGAACTTTTAAGCATTGTATATTTAAATTTATTGATTTTGTTAAAGTTAAAAACAAATAAAATGAGAGAATATTATATACTAAGATATATTTGTTTTTAACCCATTAGTTTCAAAACAGGCTCTATATTTTTCTAAAATATTACTAGAGTACCATTGTGATTGAGAGAGCACATTGATACAAAATTTCTTATTTACAATATTTATTCAATTATGTTCCTCATTCCACTTTCACTGCTGTCACTGAAGCTTTAAAATATGAAGTTTTAAATTTTTCTAATTATTAAATTATTTTAAATAACTAATTAAAATGAACTATATAGGACTTCCCACACAACCACTACTGCTTGAACAATGAGTTTTTCAGGTCCTTGTACACTCCTACTCCTTAAAAGGGGCAAAATACATAAGTAAAGCAAAATTGAATCATCAATTTAATCAACACTGATTGCGTTGTGATGCATGATCACTCTATTTTACCTCATAAAAACTACACCTCATATTATAGAACATTCAAAAAGTTTGTAGTAGAATTACTTGTGTACAATAAAAATTGGTTGGTTGCTTAGGTCTCATATATTTATTTATATATCATTTAAGGTTAAATTTATTTAATAAATATACAATCATGAGGTCAAAACAAATTGCAAATCACTGAAACATAATTTTAACACAAAACCTTTGGTTAAAAGACTGAGAAATGTAAGTTTGGAAACAAATCAAGAGTGACTAATGAATTTTTTTTCCCCCCATCTAGAGTTTTACTTGTGATTCCGTCTATTTAATGTTGTGTGAAATAGATGTTTTTTGTTTTTTTTAAATTATTATTATTTAAGAATAAAATCATAATAATGTTAAATCATATATGCTATCAAAATTTTAAAAATACTACTGGAATTATTATTACGATTGGGAAAAGATGTTTTAAAATTTAGTTATAAAAAGTAGGGTTTAGGTTAATCATTTCATTCAACATTTTCAAGTTACTTAGCGTACTCTCTTTTTTCATTAGCCATCGATTTCATCAGTTCATGGCTAAGTGATATGAGGAATAGCTGATACTGGTTGGAAGCTTCCATTGGAAGTAGTCTTGTATTGAAGGTGAATTTGCTTATCACAAACTTCTAATCACCACAAGTAGATACATCCTGAACCCTGCTGGGTATAATATGGTCAATGTCTGGTTATTGTATCTTTTAATTTCCACAATGATGAGGAGAAGAAGGAAACACGGTTACTGCTTTCCAATGTCTGTTGCTCAAAGTCACAAGTGCATATTCATGAATGATATTGAAAAAGGGAACGGTCAACAGAGACATCAAATAAATGTTAATACATTAGTGGAAAAATTCCAACTGAAAACCTTAATTCTCTAAACTAAAACAGGAAATTAAAAATACCTGTCCAATATTTTGCCTATTCAGGCATCCTCAGGGCAGAAAGAGAATAATAGAGCAAACCAAAAGATGAATAATGCACCCAAAAAACACACATCCCACCACCTCCAAGGCTCAAATGCAACTACTGAATCATAGGGAAGGTTGCTAGATTCCCAGCTGGCTAAGGTTAGATAAAAAGAGCTGATAAATACTCCAGATTTGAAACATCAATATACACTCACCAAACCCCAAAAAACCCAACAGGAAAACAAAATAAAATAAATAATAGTAACAAACAACACAAGATCAGAAGACAAAAAACTATATGAAAAAATGAAAGTAAAAGTGCAAGAAAAAAAGACAATATATATATTTTTTTTTAAACCAGTGGAATAACCATAAGTCCACTGGTTTATTTTTTTTATTTTTTATATATATATTCTCTTTTTTTCTTGCACTTTTACTTTCATTTTTTCATATAGTTTTTTGTCTTCTGTTCTTGTGTTGTTTGTTACTATTATTTATTTTATTTTGTTTTCCTGTTGGGTTTTTTGGGGTTTGGTGAGTGTATATTGATGTTTCAAATCTGGAGTATTTATCAGCTCTTTTTATCTAACCTTAGCCAGCTGGGAATCTAGCAAACTTCCCTATGATTCAGTAGTTGCATTTGAGCCTTGGAGGTGGTGGGATGTGTGTTTTTTGGGTGCATTATTCATCTTTTGGTTTGCTCTATTATTCTCTTTCTGCCCTGAGGATGCCTGAATAGGCAAAATATTGGACAGGTATTTTTAATTTCCTGTTTTAGTTTAGAGAATTAAGGTTTTCAGTTGGAATTTTTCCACTAATGTATTTTCATGAATGATGTATAACTATTTTTGGATTCATGAGATCTGATATATTAGATACAAGGTGATATATTAAAAAATGAAAACAGTATAAAATTATGAAATAGGAAATCAGTAGTTTATTACGATCGACTAGAAGTATAATGTGAGATGCTGGTCCTATAGTTTACTTTCATATTTATTAAATGTGACAAGGATGAGAATGCTTATTAACCTACCACTGGAAATTTATAATATCTTTTCTTTACTGAACTATCTGTTTTATTAACCTATTATCTTGCTCAATAATTATTCTTACTTATATATAACTAAGAAAATAATCCATTGGGCAGGTGTTTCTTCTGGTTTCCACCGTGTAGTCAAATTATTCGCTTTGCTGGCCATACTACAAGCTTCCTCAGTGATTAAACTGAGACTAAAAATGTTCTTCTTCTACTTCGCTATTTAAAGTTCTGGGACCATGGCCGGAGCTTATTCCTCCAATTATCTGATTGGCTGGGTTCCGACTGTTTGGCCTCTGATTGGTCGGGTTCCGACTGTTTGGCCTCTGATTGGTCGGGTCCCAACTGGCTGACTTCCGATTGGTTTGCCTTTTCTTTCAAGATTTTTGGATTGTTTGGGAGCCACAATTTGCTTAATTAGTAACCATCTTGTCTGTTGAAATTTTCGGGGTGTTTTACCATTTCGATTGCTTCTAATATCTTTATTTCTGTCGTGTTATTACACTTTTTGACCACTCCAATTTTGTCAAACTCAATAGCATGGTTGGTATTCACTAAGTGTTCTGCCTACCCTGATGACTTGCTATCCATCCTTTTTACGCTTCTAATATGTTCTACAAGTCTTGTACATATTAGGCTTCCTGTTTGCCCAATGTACTCCTTTCCACACGAACATGGACTGCTGTAGACTCCTGACGTCTTTAGGCCTAAGACACCTTTTGTACTACGTTATTTTTCTGTCAGTGGCACAGCATGTCCTTATTTTGTAATTCTTTAGGATTTTCACTATTTTCTCCGTAGTGCCCTTAATATATGGGATCACCACTGTCTTTACTTCTTCTCTGTCCTTTTCTGTTTCGTGTAGTTTTATTTTTGGGCTTTTTTGAATTCCCTTTTAATAGTTTCTTCCTGGAAACCATTTTTGATCATAGCTTCCATTAAATGTCTCTCTTCTTTTTCCAATTGAGCCGGTTCAGAAATCTTCATGGTTCTTTTCATTAAGGTTTTTATTACTCCATATTTTTGTGCAGGATGGTGTTGTGAGGAAGCATTTAGATATCGGTCTGTATGGGCCGGTTTTCTATAAACCGAGTAACCCAGCCGATTTTCTTTACTCAATTTTCACATCCAGAAACGAAATACTTCCTTCAGACTTAACTTCCATGGTGAACTTAATATTCTTGTTGATATTGTTTATGTGGTTGAGAAAGTCATTTAAAGTCTCCATACCATGTGACAAATGTGTCTTCCACGTAGCGGAACCAATAAGACGGCTTTATTTTTGATGTTTCCAAAGCTTTCTGTTCGAAATTCTCCATGAATAGTTCGGCAGCGGGTGCACTTAACGGTGATTACTATGTATTTAAGGGAGTATTTAACTAAGAAATTAGTTTAATGAATGAATAAATATCTATAATCAAGTGGCATTATTATTGTGATCTCAGCATAGAATTTTTCTGTTATTTCATCAAAGTAGTAGAAAGTAAATATGGTTTATGTAGAATGGTAAATATAGTCCATAATGGAGTTTTGAAACTAATGTCTTATTTATCTGTAGCCTTAGTGAATAATTGGTTAAGTTGAGTTTATATATATTGGAGAGGGGAAAAAAAGATAAATTCATTAGATGTTACTTAAGATAATTGTTAATTGTAGCTCAACCTAAGTAATTGTTATTTTATTGTTTAGGGTAATGAAAAGGCTTGTCCCGCTACTCCACACACGGGACAAACTTCTTACTCATTGCAGAAAGATCAGGTAACTTTATCTAACTTATCCATCATACAGTCTGTTTTCTACATACAATAAAACTATAACTAATTAATAATTTTATTTAACAAAATTAACAGTTGAACGACGCGATCATCCAGCATGAAAATAATTCGAAGAAAGATACCATGGCTAAGCCAATGAAACCGTCGACTCCCAGCCGATTGAAGGCTCTGTTTATTCATAAAAAAGATGAGGTAAATATTTTACTTATTGTTTAAACCACTTATAAGTAGATTTATATCTTCTTTAATCTCAGGTAGCCCCATACTCTCTTCTTGAGTGGATTTTAGTGTTGGAGCCAAATAGATGTTTGCAATCAATCAGCTTTACTTCAATTGTCTCTGTTTTAGATTTTTGCCTTTGTTCACTATTTTATCTTTGTGATAATGAATATTTTATTTATTGGTCCAGTATGAAGGCCAATGTTTAAAAATTTGGAATCTTATGCCAGTATAAACCTTTTTTTGTGATTGAAATAATTTGGATGATATATTATAGATAAAAATAGGATGGCATAGGTACTGTTCCTTAAAAAATATCTTCTTAAAGGGTAATTTCACAATTGAACTAAAAGCAAAAGTCCTACAGTCGTGCATCTACTCCTCAATCCTGTATGGCGCTCAGACTTGGGCATTAACAAATAAGGAATAGGCAAAACTGGACACCATGGAAATGAAACTTTTAAGGAGTTATGGTGGGAATCCGAAGAAGTGAGAAAATTTAGAACCGAGATATCCTAACTCGTGTAAAAGTTAAAAGTCTCAGCAAGGAGGCCCGAAAACTGAAATGGAGGTGGGCTGGACACCTAGCCAGAGTCAAGGACAAGAGATGGTCGAAAAGCAGCCCCGAGTGGACTCCGATCGGCCAAATGAGAAGCAGGGGAAGACAGTACATGAGGTGGAGGGAAAATTACCCAAAGAGTGGATGAAAGTGGCTAGGGACAGAGACTGTTGGTCCAGAATTGTGAAGAGTCTATAAAAGGGAAAAGTTTTGTTTTCGTGGTTTGTAGTGAGTGTTGTTTGTTTTGTTTTGTATTGAAAGTGGTAAACATATAGTATTATTATTTATTTATATTTATTTTAAACGAACGTTTTTGTAGTTTGTGATGAGTGTTGGTTATTTTATTTTATATCGTTACTATTCTGTAAAATTATATTTTGGAGCTGAACTCTATTTTACCTCCTAAGGGAGAGGCTTTTGTAATAATATGATGTCAATAAAGCTTTATTATTATTATATATTATTGATAACATTAAGCCTAAATTTATGTGATTTTACAATGAATTGGTACCATTGGCCGTCTATAATGACTTTTATTTTCTCGAATGAAGTATAAATTAGAGTGGAAAATAGTTGACAGGATAATTCTAATGATGTTCTGTTGATGAATCACCGCAGACTCGCTATTTAGTTGCTTTGAAGGTGGCCAACATAGTAGGCCGAAACGTTGACACAATTGAAAAATAAGTTTTGCTTATTTTGTGTTATCTTTGAATGCACCCCCTGACCAATTCTATCTATTATCAAAAGAATAATTTGATTGAGTTGAAGAGAACTTCTTTCACATTTTTCATTTCCTGGCATCAAAATGGAAAAGGCAAGTATGAGGTTACAGAATGTAAACATTTACTGTGGCTCAGTAATGGATAAACATGTTAATTTTAATTAAACTTGCCTGAAGTATTTTAAGTATTTATTTTATATTATTTATAATTTGTAAGTATTGTTCATAAAGCCCTTATGGTATCATCCATACCTCTTCTACACTACTGAGGAAATAAATAAGAAGTTATGATGGAAAGATTGTTTTATTTCTTCTTAGTATGAAAAATGTATACTTTTGTCAACCATATAAATGGTCATTGGAAAGATTATTAAAACGTTTTAAATTAATATTTTAAACTCATAATTTTGTTTAAGAAAAAAAGGAATGGCAAGTCTCGGTAATCCAAGATCTTTTTTCGGTTTTTTATTTTAATTTTCTGACCTCTAATATTTTACATTGCATGATATTTTTACGGTCACTCTTCTTTAAAAAAAAATTATTATTTTTATTATTTGTAATTTATTTTAGTAGTCCTAACCGGGATGAAATAGTTGATTACTTACTCCATGGAACATTTCAGTTTTTCTCAGTGTAAAAAATTGATCCCTCACAACAATGAACCCAGAACAACTGGAAAAAAAGATTTTTTTTTTAAATGTAAATAGTTATATGTATTTTGGTTTTAACGTGATATTTACTGTTTCAGAATTCGCCAAGGAGAAAATCATTCTTCCGGAGGAGCTAAACCGTTTAATTGACTATAGGCTTTGCCTTGTAAATAGTATGTACATTGTGTATAATATGCGGCTGATATTCTTCCCCCGTGCTGTCTGTCAATTAGAACTAATATTTAGAGAAAAAATTATTGCTATTTTTTCACTTTGGTTAATAAATAATAAATTTTAGCTAATTTTTGTTTTTGTTTTGTAAATTAGCTCATTATTTTTTATTATTATTATTTATTGATTTTACAAGGCTGTTTTACAAATGTACTTACGTAAACTTACACTAGTCTATGTATTTGGGCTCAATAGTTGGCTGTGTATATGGAGTTTCTGTTGAGATTGGCCAATTGTTGGTATTTTGAACTCCTCAGCAGTAAGGCTCTCTTGACACCCTCACAGCCAACTCAGTCTATTAAAAGTTTTTAGAGAAACTGAGTGATGTAGATTTTAAGTTATTCATCATAAGAATGAATTAATTTTTATAAATAATAAATCAAAATGTGTTATATTTATGTATTTGCTATGTGATATTCGCTATTTTTTTTCAATCTCTAAAGTATTATTATACTCATTTTAAATATAATTTCATTTTGACTATTGACTCTTTGAGTTATTATTTTTTTTACTCCACCATAAACCAATTGCTTCATGAAATATTTATTCATTATTGAAATTAACGAGTTAAAAGGTTGATTTTGCTGTAAAAATACTTTCACTAGAGTTTTGAAGATTTGAAGGTAAAATAAGAATTAATAATTTAAACTACTCCAAATTAGGGGCTATTGTACTGAGTCGGCATATATTTCAACTTGCTAATCTAAAAATAATTGTTTTGTTCACACTCGCCTGGTGTCAGATTTTGAAAATGCAATATATTTAAAAAATAATAATTTATTCATTGAAATTTACACTTGTATTGTAACAATACAACAATTAAATGGCAGGAATGGTGCATACTGGCATGAATAAATACAAGTAGAGAAACTACCCAGTGATAGTACTCAAATAACCAGTTCAACTTAAGTCACGAGGCAATCTTCTTTCCAACGCCTCGGAGGATTATCAGATATTGAAGAGGTTGCTAGGTTTGAAACTAGTGGGTTTGAGTGGGAATAAAGATGGTCATGAAAAGATTGATATTGCATTCGGGCCAAATCAGCAACATATGGAGCATTAAGGTTCATGGATTACTTTGTAACAAAGTAAGGAGCATTAAGGATTTTGGATTGTAAGGATTGCATACGAGAGCAATTCTATGGCTTAATGGAGCCCCAAAGCTCTACTCCGTAAGTCTAGATGGTTCTAATGATTTTCATGTATATGGGTCTTTTGTAATTAATTGGGAGTCTAAAACGTCGAGCTGTGACAATACAGTAATTGAATTGAAACTAAAGATATCTATACATCCGCCGTTACCTTGACAAGCTATATTTAGTACAGTGATATATTTCTCATTTCACCTTATGTTTACCTTGCATATTTTTTAGTGTTAGAAGTCAAACTAATTGGATTACTCATTTTGTTTTTCAATTCATCAAATGTTTTTAATATAAACTGTAAACTTCTATTTCATATTATTTACATTATTCTCATTAGCTATAAACTTTCTTGTTTCTATGAAATCTAAATGATTTTTTTATTGCCAACATAAAAACATTAGATTTTAATTGGGTATTGTCAGGCCAACATTTTTTAAGAATTTTTGGGAGCAGATTATTTACAATATTGAAAAATATGAGTTTACAACAAATTTAATGTTTTCCTTTTTAACAGACATATTTTCCTTATAATAGACATGAAGTGTAGGAGTTGATTGTTAGTCTTTGTTTTAATTGTAGCTGTTTGAACATTGTACATTGATAATGTTAGAGTTTGATTTAAAAAAAAGTACACTTGAAGTTCGGAAGCTAAGATACCAGCTGTTGACTTATGAGATAGTGTAATTTTAGATTTAATTTAATTTAACTTACTTAAGGATTTAGCTGTTCTGAACTTAACAATAAAGGCATTTATTGCCAACTTCTTAACCAGTATAAACCAAACTTAATAGTCTTTTATTGTTGTTTTTGTTTGTCTTGTTGGTGTACTTGAGTTGCTAACTACAATAACCATGGAAATAATTCATTAGTACTTCGAGTTAACAGGACATTAACAAACTTTTAAAGTTTTTTTGTTAGAAAAGTAATTTAAACTCCTTGTAATTAAGTAAAATTATCAACAAGTAATTTTTCCGAAATATTATCTAAAATAAAGGTTCAGTGATCATTAGAAATGAAACACAATTTTTAAAAAACATTAGTAACATTTATTGTACATAACACTTACAAAGTACTTTAACTCTATTATGTGAAGCATTTTAAAACAATTAAATTTAATTAAATAGACTTAAAATTTATGTAAAAAAATAATATTAAAATACTCACATATAGATATGTATATGTCATAATTATATAATAATTTGTTTGTTACATCATAATATATAAAATATGGTTTGTAGTTATTACTAAAATATTATATCTAGTGTTCAAAATGCAATATTGTAACATAACAGGACCTCTGTTGGTCTTTTTCTGCCTCCACCTTATTTTTATCACATTTCTGTGTTGGGTCTATTCATTGAGGCAGACTGTACGTACAAGAGCCTCAGTAACACTATAAGGATCACAATTGGATGCTGGTCTTCTGTCTTCTAGGTATCCTTTCTTGTCTTCAGCACACTGCCTTGGAATTCTTACACTTGCGCCTCGGTTAGCAACTCCTAAAACATAGTATTTTCTTTCTTTATTGGTATTCTAAATATTAATAAACTTTATAATAAAATATTGAAGTTTTTAGGAAGGTTGGCACATTAGTTTAAATTTAATTGCCCTTCTGTAAATAAGAGCAAGAGTACCGTTTATTCACTCTTTTTATTCGGATATAACTCTACATATTTCAGCACTTGTTCTTTTCACATAGTAGAAGTCAGCTAGAAGCTAACAACTCATGTTTATTGATTTTGATTGTTGAAACCTTGTTAACTCAAAGATCTAATTGGTAATTACTATTTAGATTGAAAAATAACAACTATAAAAAGCATTAGTTACTTTCCGAGTTGGAACTATGTATAAAGAGTTTAAGCTGATCAGTACAGATTTCGTTTTAGGGTAGAACTCTGGAGATGGTGGATGAGAATATGTACCTAGCGACAGTAGTCGGAAGAAATGGAAAAATATACCAAGAAATATCCAATAGAATACAAAAAGCTAATGGTGTCTATTATCAAATCTTTAATACTGTTGTAGGGAAAAGAGAGGTTGAAAGTAAGACCAAAATAAATATATACAACTCACTATGCCTCCCTACCCTTTTGTATGGAAGTGAAAGCTGGGTCCTACTTAATAATCACAAAAGCAGACTGACCGCATCCGCAATGAAATACCTAAGGAGAGTGGCTGGCCGAACACGAAGAGATCATATTTGCAACGAACAGATCAGAGAAGAAGTAAGGGTTCCACCATTGTTAGAAACCCTGGAGAGGAAAACACTCAAATGGTTTGGTCATGTGATGAGGATGAACGAGGATAGGGAACCCCGGAAGTTTTTTGAAGCACCGTCGACAGAGAAAAGACCAAGGGGTTGACCTCGGAAAGCTTGGTTGGACGAGATCACCAAGCTAGGAGAAAAAAGAGGCAAGCAGTTGAATGCAATGAAAGCGTTGGCAAAGGACCGTGATAGTTGGCATAAATGGATTGAGGAGGCCCCTCCACGCTGAAAGGCACCTGGCAGGAAGCAGAAGAAGTATAGATTTCGGTTTTACTGCATATTTTATTAGCTTCTATGTAAATTTGATTCACAATCTATAGGATAGTAAGTACATTACACTGTAATGTAAGGCACAGGCTGTAATTCTTATCACACAAAGGTTAGATGGGCTTTACATTAATCAAAATTATAAACGGAAAAAAATAGATTATAGGTATATGTTAAAAATACACATTTCATTATTTTTTTACTAGGAAATCTGATTTGTATTCTATCATTTCATTTTTGTTGGTTATTACTAAGCCCTGCTGTAACATTTCAACTGTTTAAATTACCTGCACTGAAGTCATGAATGGAGGAAGTTTCATGGCGCCCTGTCAATCTCCTCTCATTATCCTTGCCTTCATTTGGATCATAAGCTCTTATGTGTCTCAAGTGTTGTTTAGACAATTTGTCAATTGCGTTTTCAATATGTCTAAAAGCAGATTTTATATTTATATTCATGTGTTATATATTTCCAGATTACTGAAATTATAATTTAAAAAAACTTACATGATTCCATTATCTTCTCTCATATCTTTAGTTGAAAAGTTGCAATGGGCACCAGCACCATTCCATTCTCCTTGCATTGGTTTGGGATCGAGTGTGACGCAAACTCCAAATTCTTCGGCGACGCGATGGAGGAGGAAACGGGCCATCCACAGCTGATCCCCGATTTCAATACCTTCACAAGGTCCTACTTGGAACTCCCACTAAACAATAATTTATTTCATTCATTACAAAAGTCTTGAAAACTATAAAATTTAATTTATTAAATTTTTCTATGGAAGAGGATCACTGATGGTCGTAATTTCATTTTCTTGATTATTAAATTTGATTAAATTTTGGATTGAACAGAGCTAACTCTATGGTGGAAGTAATACTTCAGAAAATACTATATTCTAACCGTAAGTATATGAAAAGTTTATTGATAATTAACAGTCTATTAATCTCATCAGGAAAGAAATAAAATCATTTATTTCCATCTAGCGAAGCAATAGCGGATCAACTTTGCAAATTCTTAAGCAATACAATATTGAGGACCCTTAAAGGGAAGGTATAGAATTTCCCCTAAGAGGAAGTCTATTGGCCCCTGAACTATAAATTTTCATGGAAGTTATTTATTTAAATTTACTATTGTGTGGGTCTTGGTTCAATCACTTCACCCCTCCTCGAAACTACTGCTGTAATGATGGTTATGAACCAAGATTACCTAATAAAAACATCTTTTATAATCAAAATTAAAACTATAATTTTATATCATAAATATTTGAAAAATTATTCGAGTTTTTTCTTTCCTGAAAATGGTTGTTTTTGTCTTTGGATACAACCCTTTAGCTCGAATCTAGTTTCCCTATCAATTGAAATTTTGACAGATTTTTAGGACAGGACTAAATTGGTATATGATAAACTGATATCGTAGTAATGATTCATTATTCTCTTTTACTATTGTTACATCTTATTAATAGGAAAAAGAAATACCTGTTTTTGAAAAAGTAATGTAGTTTATTTTTAGTATTTAACTTGAATGTTAGAATTTAGTTGTAAAGTGCCTATTTTTTATAATTCTTTTATGTTTAAATTAAAAAAAAATTGAAAATAAAAACATAATAGATAAACAAGGGTGACAGGACTAAACGTGTGACACAACTTTTTTTAAAAATAAGTACATCTCTCAAATTCTCCATCTGAACTCTTAATAGCATATCTTTATAGCAAATGAAATTTAATCAAGGATACATTATGTCCCTAGTATAAACACAGGCAATATACCTTAAAAGGCAGGGAAGGATTATTAATGACTAAAAAAATAAGTTAATACTTAAAATAGCTATATATTACCTGAGAAGGCATGACTTCGGCATTGGTTCCTGCAATGTTGATTCCAGCATACAAACACGCCCTGTAATGAGCCTCTACTATGTCTCGACCGTAGACTTTGTCGGCACCGACACCGCAATAATATGGCCCCTAGAAGTCAAAATACATTTACTTTACTTCGTTAGCGTTATCTTCCTTACTTAATTAAATTATTAGAAATATTTCAGACCTGTGGGCCGGGGTAACCATTCCTGGGCCAGCCAAAAGGTCTTCCTTCCATATCTAGTAAGGTGTATTCTTGTTCTATTCCAAACCAAGGTTTTTGATCACTCGCCTTTTTCATTGCATCCAAGCAGCTTTGGCGGTGATTTGTAGCTGAAATTTCATGAAAGATTGATAAAAATATCCATAATTTATTTTATTACCTTTAGAAAAAAATGTTATCATTTTTAATCCACACATGGTTAATTCAAAATTGACAATATTGAACCGCCTTACAAGTTGGAATTATTACTTTCACAAACAAGATTAATTTTGATGTAATCATTTAATTACTATATACTTGAGGCTATAATAATAGAATATAAATTATTTAGTGATATAACATTAATATGAAGAAGTATAGGTTTTAATCAGAAAAAACATTGATGCTCTTAGAGCTGTAACGATTTGGCATAGTTGGGATTATTTGTATAATGAGTTGCAAAATTAAAGTTTTTGGAAGATACTTTGATTGTAAATTAATTCACAGATATTAAAGAAAACAAAATGAAAAAAAAAATTATATTTCGGCACAATGCTATTTTTATTTAGTATCGTCTTAAAGCTCTACTATAATAGTTGTTATAAACTAATATGATTGTTCCTATAAAACCTGTATATTGTTCTTATATAAACCTGTACTAGAAAACAAATGAATATTTATTAGCTATTAGGACTTCGTTTAGTAGATTTCTTTTTCAATCACTGCCATATCATTTCACTTTTAAAGTTTGGGTTTTATCCAAACCATCTATGATTAATAAATAAAATTATAATGTTCCATTTGTATTTTTAATAGAGTGTCTATCTTTTTGCAATCTGTTTTGTGTCATGTGCCAATTAAAGGAAGTTCAGTTCACTAATAAGTATAGATAATCCTAAAAATTTCCCTCTAAAATAAAAAAAAAAACTTTGGATACAATATTATTTACAAGCAGTATAAAGCACTATTTGAAGAACTCAAGTTCAACTTCAAAATCAATAAACAATATTTATGTGGAAATGGTTGGGCGGTGCAGTCAATAAATTCATTGCCTGAACCCCCTAACCATTTCATACTCTTCCAATAAACAGTACATTTTTATGTGTGATTTATCTCAAAGCTGTAGTTAAAGTTCATTTTGAAAATAATTTATTAGTTACGGGTTTACTCTATTTACCTGTAGGTTTCTTGTTATACTTGTAAGTATCACACAAAACTAGCTTGTTGTTTCCAAGCCTGAACGGATCCCTGTACATTGCAACCGGGTAAAGGTATGTATCAGAGTTGGCACCTTCTGATTGCATTGTAGAACTTCCATCATAATTCCAGATTGGTAGTTCTGAAAAAGAAAAACGAAATGAAAATCAAGGTTCTTATGATTTAGTTAATTTTTGTTTTAATGGTTTAATGCACTGTTACTTGAGCTACTGATGACTTATTGAGTATTTCTAAGCAATTTTCAGATTGCTTATTTAGTTTAATGTAAATGATGATGGCAACAAAATATTCACCACTGTTGGATATTGAATTATAAATCGGCATTTTACAAATATTTTTTTAAAAAGATAACAGCTAATATATAAATATAAATTTGACATGTTAATCTTAAGATTATAGTTAATCAGCAACATTTAATTAATTCATTCAGTTATATTTCTCGGGATATATAAAATGATTTACAACAGAGAAGAGCATGGCAGCAATTATAAATAATCTTATTATCACTAAAATTTAAATAAATACTGTTTTACCTTCTTTTTCAGGGAAAAACAATAAATAAAATGTCCATTGTTCAATAATTAATCACAATGGCTAGTAACAAGTATATTCAGGCATCGATTTTTAAGGATTTGTAACATTTGGAAGCAAACTAGAAACTGTTGGTGTTCTGAAGGGAAATAGATTAAGAATATTTTCTCATCAAACTTTATTATCAAGGATGTTGGTAATAATTTTATAGAAGGTTAAAGAATCAGTCCAAAGTTCTCTGGACTAAAAGGGACATCAGGGTATGACCCATAACAAGCAGAACTGATTGAGGAACTGGTTCCAGTTAGGGTTTATAAAAAAATTAAAAAAATTGATATATTCGTTCGTTCGATATATTGTAACATTAATTATAAAATTTGAGTATTGAAAACTGAAAATTTTCATAACAAAAGATTAGAAATCCTTAAAAATCCTCTTCATTTTTTATTATAAAATAAAATCTTTTGAACAATTAAATATATCCACTCAAAATGAACAAACGAATAGTTAGGGCTCATGAGGAAAAACAAACAAAAATTTTTCATTTATCAAAGTTTTAGACAGCCATACAATCTTTTGAATGTTCATCAGATACAGGGTATGACCCATTCACTCGTTCACGTATTATGGCAGGAAAAGCGAATGGAAAGAGCGAAAATTTTCAACCTCAATTACCGTAGTTAGTATAACAAAATACTCGATATTCGTTTGTCTTTGTACTGAAGCTCTTAAAGGCCAAATATTGACCATGTGACTTCCTACTGTATAGGTTGTAGGAGGAACCGCAGTTCCCATGTCTTCCAGTTTTTAGAGGAACGACTGAAATAAATGCTTCTTTTTAGTGTTTTTTTAGAATGGCGGGAAACGCATTATAAACAGGGCGTCGAAAATTTCCATTTTTCCACTCCGAAATTTTATTTGGAATGAGCTAATATGCAGATCCTGAAGACCATTACTCTTCCGAATTTTATTTAAGTATGTTGCTTGGTATGAGTAATAAGTATGGTATCGTATGAGTTTTTGTCTAAAGTAACTCATAATGACCATGAGCAAACTCATTTATAGTACTATGCCTCAGTATTTAGCAAAGAGCAAAACGTCGCCGTACTTTTATAGTTGTTTTCAATCACACGATTTAGCCATATTAGTATGTTGTTGTTCTTATTCCATGCGAAATTTGATGTTGATGATATATGATCGAATATAATTAGTTTAGACAAAAATAAAATGAAAATTTCAAGTTTTCTGCCAAAAGTTTTCAAGATTTCATTTGTTCGTTTTTGTTATTTACGTTTCTGAGTGGACTTATTACCACATTTTTACTTCATGGAAACACAACTCAATATCCACAATTAGTATTTGTTTGTTCATCAGAAGTGGGCGTTTGACGACACCTTCACTGGAGTCTCACTGATGTCGTTTTGAAAGATTTTTTTTTAAATTATTTATTTATTGATATTTACAACTACATAACAATAATATAACAAGTAAATTGGCTGAGTGATACATTATGACATGATATAATGACAAGTAGAGAAACTACCCACTGGTAGTACTCAAATCGCATGTTCAACTAAGAAGGTCACGTGGCCATCTTCTTCTCATACGCCTCGGAGGATTATTGGGAATTGAAGAGGAAGCTAGGTTTGAAACTAGAGGGTTTGAGTGGAAATGAAGTTTGTTATGAAAGGATAGATACCGGGTTCGGGCCAAATCAGCAACAAATGGGACATGAAGGTCGTTATGGATGACTATATTCTTAACAAAATAAGGAGCGTTGAGGATTTTACGAAGGATTTTGGATTGTAGGGATTGGATACGAGAAGAATTCGATGGCTTAGTGGAGCCCCAAAGCTCCACTCCGTAAGTCCAAATAGGTCTTGTGATGGTCATGTAGATGAGTCTTTTTTTTGAAAGATATTAAGGATATTTGCATAAGCCAAACCCATACTTCGCATAATAAACCAAACCGTGAAGTGTTTACAGTCGTCCCCACTTTTTAATATATGATTTTTTCATTAAGACTCAATTAGGTTTAATAATATTTTGAAGTAATCTGAACTGTTAATATGATAATAGCCATAGATGGGCCATGAGGGAACTGCAGATCCCAGTGTGGCTCATCCAGCCTCTATAAAGTGGGTAGTGGGTACTCTTAATTGGGATTGTTCAGTCTAATCTCGACCAATTCACCTCCTTGTATAACCGATGACACAAAATAAACAGTCTCTACCATGTTCCGAGTCCAAGACTATTCATGGAATGTATTGCTACAGTTTTTTTTGTTTAATGTATGAACATAGAAATGTAAATCAATAAATGTCTTGTCTTTATAAATTCATAAAAAGTATGGGTCTGTTTCGGAAAAGGCATGCTTTCGGTAATTATGATTACTTATATGAAATAACTCCATATGTTTCAGAAATTTAACATGTAACCTAATTATAAATCCTAAGATTAACATAAGTTAATATACAGCAAATCAAAGAAGTATGTGCGAATGATATATTAACAAAGCTTATAATGATTGGAGGAGAGTGTTGAAATCGATGAATCCTTCTTTTCCAAGCGGATACATAATTCGGGGAGGATATATCCGCAGTAATGGGTGTTCGGAAGCGTATGCAGGGAAAGTAGGGAGTGTTTCCTATATTCTGTCCCATCTAGAACAGATGAAATGCTGACTTCTTGCATTATAGCTGCAATACGACCTGGGACTATATATTCTGATTGCTGGAAGGCCTATAAGGGAATAAAGCAAATTGAAGGCATGAGGGATATACATTACGTTGTTGACCATTCAAAATATTTCGTTCACTTGAACAGAGGTGCTCATACCCAGAGGGTTGAATCACGCTGGGCATCATTCAAACAAAGAAACAAAAAATAATGCGGAAAGAGTAGAAATATGTGGGATTCATATTTATGCGAATCCATATGGAGGAGAAGGTACGAGAAAGAATGTTTGTTACTAAAATTTTAGAAAGCATTGCTGACTTTTATCCACAAGTTTAATTACAATTGTTTTGTTTTGAGGTTGTTTATAAACATACACATGTTTTATTATGAGCATTTTATTTAATAGCATAAATAACAGATATTTAAAAAATAATCTGCGTTTTCCGAAACAGACTCAAAAAGTATAAATAAATAAAATAATTACCAGAGACTGAAGTTGGGATAAAGTCTAAAGTCCTGGTCTTCGCCCTGAGGCCCTCTCCGGTTCCGTCTATCCAGACATACATTGCTTGGATTTTATTTTCTGGCTGGGGCAGCGCCAAGAAGCGATTGAGGACTGTTTTGTTCATCTTGGCGTTGGGTGAATTCTCTAGCACTACCATTCTGGAAAAATTAATAACACTCCATTAATAGTCTTGTTTGACATAAATTAAAACACAAAACAATAAATATATCTTTATATAAGTATCGAATGAGTGGATATTCAAATTACATTCTGCTTCACGGACATGAGTTAGAATGACTACAATTCAAGATGGACTTATGTCCTCCTTATTATATTATTCACAAAAACGTTAGTGTATTGTAAAAGTTTAGAAATGAGACGTTTTTATCATTAAGTATTGTTTGAAATAATAGTTAAAAGTTATTTGAAATACGCCCATTATAATAGGGTACAAATATGGAAATGACATTTTAGGTACACTGTCTATTATTACAATAAATAAGATGTAAAATAATTTAATATTAAACATATATTGTTCATTCATAGAGTAAGCTTACTAGAAAAAGATGGACGATCATTTAAACTGATCTGATAGACTTGAATGAAAGAAGGCATAGATAGCAGTTATAGTTGTTCAAAAACAGCACAGTCCTTAATAACTGAAACCACGGCGTTTTAGGATTGTATTCAATACAAGTTTTATTAATTGTTATATAGTAACTATTCATACGATTTTGAAATCATAAAGACAAGTACGAGGGTTTTCACTCGTTTGACACACCATTTATATGTACGTTTAACTAAAATAATTTACGAGAAGCGAGGAATGGTTGACTGAATGATGTAAGGAAGAAAATAGTTGGGGGTGCAGTCAAATAAAACACTAAATAAGTGGATACTTATTTAATTAAGTGCCGACGTTTCGACCCACTTTGTGGGTCATCTTCAGGGCTAAGAAAGAAAAACAGACAACATACAATGAATACAATAAAAATACATTGAGGACTAAGTATATGATAAATGAGAAAAACTATATATGTAGAGAGGTAGAAATTTAGAACAAAAGTGAGGGATATATATGAATACAAAAAATTACAGAGAAAATGTACAGAACGGTGGTGATGCCAAAAAAATTTAATTAAATTAAATTATATTATTTCTGTACATTTTCTCTGTAATTTTTTGTATTCATATATATCCCTCACTTTTGTTCTAAATTTCTACCTCTCTACATATATAGTTTTTCTCATTTATCATATACTTAGTCCTCAATGTATTTTTATTGTATTCATTGTATGTTGTCTGTTTTTCTTTCTTAGCCCTGAAGATGACCCACAAAGTGGGTCGAAACGTCGGCACTTAATTAAATAAGTATCCACTTATTTAGTGTTTTATTTGACTGCACCCCCAACTATTTTCTTCCTTAAAATAATTTACGGTATCATTTAACTTCTGTGGAATGTTATAGATTATCTTTTGTAACTTAATTTTTGTAAATTTGGTAGTATGAAAATGCTTTATTTATACAAAAGATCAACCTAATCCATCAGGAATGATGAACAAATAAGAAACTTGTTTTTGTTTGCATGGAACTTTTCTAAATCTAATTCTATTCAACCCATTTCCGTCCTTTCAGAGTCCCGGGTATTTCTGAATAAGGTTGCCTAAGAACTCACAGAAAAAAAAGTTTCGAAAATGATAGTCATGCTGCCACTGGCTAAGTGTCTTTCAGTAATATGGATTCTGTTACGCCAGTTGACAAAAATATGAAGGGAAGATGATTTAAACGGAGAGATTTTCAAACAATATCAGAATAGCCGTCACACAAATTAGCTATGAAAACAAGTGCCCACATTATGTTAAAGTAATGACCTCATGACAAGTATTCATACTGGATTACATAAAAACAAAGAATAAAAAAACACTTGAATATTAAGCCCTAAACGATAAGAATTTTAAGTACCGAATAGCAGTTTTTACGATATTTAATAACATCAAATTCTTACAAAATATCTGTGAATATAAGTAACCAAGATATGTATTGCATATTTTTTACATAGCAATGGATATTACAAATGTATAATATATAATGTAATACTAACTTAACACGAATCACAAAAGATTGGTTGTATAGGGACAACTGATAAGATTTTAGTTAAGAGGGCAGAACTGACATCTGAGTGTTAACATTACTTCAACAGCAAAATAAAACAATCTGTAAATATTCAAAAACATCAATTTAGCAATTATTTTTCATCGATGTTTTATAGACATTTAACGATATTTTCAACACCAGCCATTGATAACCCATATTCTTTATTTTATGTACTTATTTTCATTATTTAAACATTAACCCAAATGTACTGATAATTTTGGGTACTCAAAAAACTGTCGATCTTTTTATATTATTCTAATTTAATGTTACTAATAATTTTTAGTAAATTTGAAAGCATAGATGTTTGGCTCACAAAAATATTTTAGTAATATATTATACAATATAATGTTTTGTGGAAGTAATTTTAAAATAATTTATTTATTTATATACATGAGGAGTGTTTATAAGTTAATACCGCTAAGTTAATAATGACCCCGACCTCATGGGGACTACAAGTTATCCCTGACATGAAAACAAGATGGATTATAATTTAGCTCCGCCTCTAAATGAAGTGTACTTCGTCACGAAACTCGAAATTAGCAATATTTTAAGGTTATCTCTTCAGGCGTCTCTGGTGCCTGTCCCTATCTCAAAACCGGGAAAATGAGAAACAAATAAGCATTCGATAACAAACTGTTCAACTTTTGGATAATTTAAAAATGAGAAGATCAAAACTTAATTAAAAAAAGAAAAGAAAATCGATAGTAAAAAACCGTGATGAATTTATTGACAACTTTTTGAATTCAATGGTGATTAGTTTTGACTTTTATTTAATTAAACAAGCAATTTTTAATTTTAAGAAAGAATAAAAGATTAACATAATTAACAAAACTCAAATTATCCTCACTATATCTGTTACCCTGGTGAATAAGTGGTTGAGTGAAACTTTGTCCAAAATGAGAGTTTTTGTACTTAAGAAAGCGTTACCGTGCTATTCTTGAATTCCGTATGGGGATGACAGACATTGACTTGAAATAAAGGCAATACGTATATTACAAATCTATTTCAAGCCAAAAACTGGAAGAATGACACGATTCTGCTTCCTTTAATACAATTCACTATCTCTGGTAAAAATCAACTTCATGCGACCTTGGTTGGCTATCACCTTAGCGAAGGCTTCACGTTTCTCTGCCATTCAATAAAGTTCTCCTGCATTTCGTACTTGGTTTTTAAGCCAAGACACTTATTTTCTTCAATACCTTCAATTACTAGCTGATAATAAGCAGCAATAATGACCTATACCGATAGTGACTTCTCCTTTTTACATGGTCAATAAAGAAAATTCCATGGTCAATAATTCCCTGTTGTTAATTTCTTTTTAGCACTTTATGATTAGATTTTGGTGCTGTCCGAGGTATTCTAGGACTCAAATTCCTACTAGAGCTTAAATAAAAGGGGCGAAAAATCTAAAACGTTTCAACATTTTGATAGTGGTTAGTCAACAAAGATGAAGACAAGATGGGGTATCATTCCATAAGCCAGTTAGTTAGAAAAATTATTAAAAATTTTTTAAACGAACGTTTAAAAGATAATACGGTGTCACCTGTGGTCTAGTGGTTGGTATACCAGCATATTATACCCAATATAACGGGCTGGGAGCTCGGTAGGTGGCCCTATGACTATTTATAGGGAGTAACAAATTCTTGATTATGTCGTCTTTCGTAAGGGGCAATAAATGAGGGTACCGAGCCTATGATATGACAGGTACTCGTTAAAGATCCCTTCTAATTAAACTTGGATAGGTAAAATTTTGGACTCTATATGTAGCACCTTCCGATTAGCCATAGCAGCATAAAGTGACGTTAAACGAAGCAAACAAACAAATGAGATAATACATGATATAGTATCGAACGAACTTTATCTTGTGTACGTGTCATTGTCATAGCAACCTAGTAACAATTCTAGTGTATTTTCTATATACAACTTTATGATAAGTGTGGAATATTTGATTACCACTTTTAGAAAATGTCTGTAATTGAATAATGTAAAACTTACAACAGAAATTGACATATTGGAACAATTATATTTGTATAGGAGTTTAAAATTAAAAATGAGTTTTAGTTTTATGATAATATTCATTAAATATATGTTGGAAAGTTGGCAGCAGCAGTACGATTCAACAGCACAGTGACATATGTATCTTATAAAAACGTAATTTAATGTAAAAAATAAAGATGAAATATGCATATGATAATGATCCATTGTTTTCTCAAAAGATTATTATTATTAATATTCTAACTTATGGAGTTAATTACGCATGATAATAATGGTCAATATATGAAAAAAGAAAGAAAACGAAAGAAGGGCAGGATCACTAATAAAGGAAGCCATAAAGGCAGTCCCTGATTGTCCTGATAAACAGCAATCAGTTAACATTCACTCTAACATCGTTTTCTTCCTTCTCCACAATATTTAACGATAATATATTCAAACATTTCGAAATTCATCAAGAAAATTTATAATTTAAATAAAACAAAAACGCAAAGTATATCAGCTGTTTCTGGAATATTTAAAATTTATTTTTTTTCGATAAAGACTGGATACATAGACCTATGACTTCAGCAACCGTACGCTACGAACCGAAGGAACAACAATAGATAAATAGCTAAGTGTAAAGAGTGTTAAACCTGCGCAGGAATCGTTGCCAAGATAACTGCATATCGATAAAAGATAAATACTTGGAAAAGTAATGCGAACTATAAGTTACAAAGTTTGGCTTTGCATAGCAGTGAAATTTTATTTTTGTTACAAAATTTTGTTAAAAAATCTTGTATATATATTTTTCTTGAATAATAATATATAATTATGTTTAAATATTGTGTACAAGCCACGTTCAAGCCCCTCCAGTTTGATCTGAAAGATAATTCAATATTGTGGTACTTAGTACGCACTTATTTTAAAGTGGTTTGAATGGCCTTTTTATCAGGTATCGGGATTTTTGTTTAATGCGGATAATGAGCGTTTTATCTTCTCCGATTACCTTAGAAACATACATGTCTACTAGATTTAATTTATTTTTATTAAGCTTGTCGCAACCTCCAGCTAGTCCAATTTTATAAGTACCTCTCAAAATATGAACCTTATTTTGGTATGGTGGTAAATTTTTTTTTCTGGGGGGATGTGATATTTCCACTTGATCAATCTCCAACGTTTGCCTGTGTTTTAAACGATCAGTAGAGTAAGTTTTAACAGAGTGCTAGGATAAATGGATTGTTATTAAAAACAGAACACCAGAAAATAATAACTAAGAAAGGTTTTGTTAGGATACTTTTCAACCATTTTTCATGCTTCTTTCAGAAAATCAGAAAACTTTTATAATCAGGGATTTATCTTTACGATCGTAAATTATTTATATATACATAGACATATATATTGTAATAAGAAATTTCTAACACTGAACATATTCATGGATAATTTCGTGACATTGGGAATATAACTGGCGATGCCTTATTTGTATTAAATCTTATTAACGGTGATTTGTGAAGGTGAGAGAATCAATCAAGGCGGTCTCCATTAATTAAAACATTAAATTCTACATAATATACTACACTACATACTAATAATATGTTTAAAGTAAAATGAACAGAATCAGAGCTGTGTCAATTATCCACTAATTCGTCATTGACACGTGCTGACAAAGCCAAACATAACAAAGCTTTTAAACTATTGACTCTTCAGAGCCAATCGAAAGATACGTTATATATGATAGAGAAATGTTAAGCTCCTGGTCGATATAACAGATTCAACATCGATATTTTCACTTGATATCAATTCTAATTCTATGGAAGTTTTTAGAAAAACAGTGATTAATTTGTTATTTCGAATTAAGTGTGATCATATAGTGATATATATATATATCATATATATATAACTGCTATTACGACTACAAACAAAACAATATACACGCTTGGGTTTACCAATGTTTGGCAAACAAATAAGCGCACCTGTATATATGTATAATTTCCACCGCTGAATTCTAAAACGGGATCACTGATGGTACACTTTAAACCTTCCAAGCCAAATGAAACGTAAAAAAGCTTTGAATAAATTTGTTGTATAAAATATTTTTATTTTAATTTTGTATTAGTATCAACGTTAGTTTAGAGAAGTTATATTTTATGGGGAGGGGTTTATTATTTAAATTCTGTGATTATAATATTCAATATTTTAATGTTATTTAAGATAATATTATTTGATAGTCTTTTTAATGCAGGAAATCAATTAAATCCTGGTGTTATCATTATGAAACACGCTATTGATGGACTTAAATTAAAGAACCCGTTATTTTTTTCCGACATTCAGCTCTTTAGGAGAAAGGTTATTACAAAAAAATATTCCCCAATTTAAGCTATTAAAAGATAACAATACATAATGCATGAAAACGAGTTTTAATTGATCTGCATTAACTATCTAGACTTTTAACAAATCTCTTAAAAAAAAAAAGAAATCCTTACTTCATCCATTTTAGAGATATACCTCGTGTGTAATCTATGTAGCCCAGGATCATTATGTATTATAATTATAGACGATATTTAATATTCAGATACAGAGTTTCCAAATAACTATATTATTAACACAATTTAGACTCATTAGCACTACACCATTCCAAGTTACAAGAACTAAATTAGATGGAGTCATGAAAGCGCATTCTTCCCATTAAGGATTAAATTATTATTATTAATTTATATTAATATTCGTATATGTAATATTACGAAAAGATTCAAATTTAAAAAGTTTTATTTCTATCTAATAAAGAAAAAACACGTCTGATAATCGCTTACTCCACTTGTGTCCAAGTTCAAGACCAACGGTTTTCTCCAAGGACTACGAGGTCAATTTTGTATATAGTAGACATAAAAGTTCCCTTCGGATTGATCTAGGAGACATTAAAATCTTACGCTTTTCCCGAATTTGGATCTGATTAGAGATTAACCAATATCGCATTTCATTAATATAGTGGAGAAATATATTGGAATCATTGTACCAAAACTTAAAGTAAGTAAAAATCAAATTAACTATCAATAAATCTATCAGTAAATACCCCAAACCATTGTGTATTTTTTTTTAAATCCCCCATCAATTTTTACTTGTTAACATACTTGATGAAATCTTGATGTACTAAAGTTGGATGTATAGATGCTATTACGGATCAAACACACTTTTATAATAATATGATGGATAAAAAACACATTTAAAACAGGTGTAGAGAGTAGTTTCGAGTTAATCTAAAACGTAAGGAGCAAAAGAATTCAAGTTTTTAATTTGCATGTTTTTTCATTGAATTTAGAAAGAACTAATCATCCCCTATAATTTTTAAAAATTATATTGTACGATTAATAACATTACATTTTGTAATGGTTAACGTTATGGCCACCCAGATACTGAGGGTTGTTATAACTAACCAACAACAACTTCTGTTGTTTCTGGGAATAAACAGTTAATTTATCTCTATGAAAGGTTAAAAAAAAAAAAAATTCTCTGTGTGCTAAATATATATATAAAAAAAATAATTTTTATTGAAATTCATTTTCACAAGTTTTACGTTTACCTTCTAGAAAGTATTGTAAAACACCTCGTGTGTGGATAAAGCAAATATTTATAAGACAAACATAGCAGTGGAGTAGCCCTGATAAGAGAATTTCGCTAGCGTATGTTCAACAATGAAAAATATCTGATAACACTTCGGTTTTATTTTTTGAGGAAAAAAAAAAAGTTTTCATAGGGAAAAACAGACAGATTTAATGAATTAAAAGCTTATTGTATTTAAGGACTCGAAAGATGCTGGATTTTTATTTTTGTTTTCCTTCACTTCATTTTTTTCGATCGATCTCTCTTTTTCTTAGCGTTGCATTCCATTACTCCCGTAATTCTTAGCTGTCTGCTCCTAGTAAGAATTGGGCCCTACAAAGTCTGGATTTGCTACTGCTTGTATATCAATATCATCATTAAAGTTCAAGGTTTTAAACCATCATAAGAAAGAAATGCATGTAATGTGTATTTTAAATTTGTTGAATAATATTAGTCGACCGTATATGTATATATATATATATATATATATTGTTACGGTCAGAGCGGAAAGTAGGACCGGCTTCTGATCTGCCTAGAGCGGATTAGGCAAACAATGGGATTAAGCGGAAGGGATTATAGAATGGCGTAGAACCTTCTAGATCGGTCTAGGTGGTCCTCGTCCGTGTTCCGAGTAATGCCCCACCACGACCTACCTTGCCTATATAAAAAGGACAGCGTTTTCGGCCGCGGCAGTCAGTAACGAGTAGTAATAAGACGAGTCTGTAATAAGCCAGTGAGTAGCAGTCGTTAACTAGTGGCAGTGTGTGTGAGTTAGTTAGTATTAGTATCAGTCTGTAATAAGTGCTTAGTGAGCAACAGTGACAATTAGTGACCGTGTAATAAGTGTAATAAACTGTGTGGCAGTTTGTCATATTTGAAGAGTCTTACGGTCGGTGGACTTTAGTTAGCGAACTGTAAGTGTTAATTTGTAATTGTAAACTATAGTGTAATATTATTGTATTTGTACAAATTTATATAAATAGTTTAGTTACTTAGTATTAGCAATATCTTATATTATTTGTATATTATCTTAGAAATTAGATAACATTTAGTAGAATATTATTATTGTATATTGATATTAGTTTAATAATTTAACTGTTTTAAATAATCTCATTGTATTCTTGTTAATTTGTTAATAAATATTAGATTCTTGAATTAAGTAATAGTTTAGTCCATTTTACACCCAGTAGCCCGTAACAAATTGGTGTCAGAAGTGGGATATCTTGTGTAATTGTTATTATTTTGTAATTATTGGGCTACTGTATGAAAAATGGCTTCTCAAAGTCTTAAATTGATGGATTTAAAAGTTGCGGATTTAAAACGGGAATTAGAAGAACGTGATCTGGATTCTTCCGGAAATAAAAGTGTACTGCAACATCGCTTGCGTCAATTTTTTGTAGAGTTAGGGGAGAATCCAGATGACGCTCTGTTTGAAACCGATTTAAGCAAGTTGTCTGCAACTTTAAGCAATGTAGAAAATAAGCTAGGTAATGAATTAAGCAATGTAGATAATAAGCTAGGTAATTTACAAAATGAGTTAAGCAATGTAGAAAATAAGCTAGGTAATTTACAAAATGAGTTAAGCAATGTAGAAAATAAACTAGAGTCTAAATTAGGTACATTAGAGACTAAGTTAATGGAAAGTGTTGAGAATAAGTTAGCCAATGTAGATAAGAAAGTAGCTGATGTAGAATCTAGGTTAGGAGAAAAATTGAATTCAATTGAAATCAAACTTAGGCAAAGAGTAGAAGCTCTAGAGGGACGTATGAGCAACCCACCGATGAACGACACCGACCGTTCCCCCGAGGTCAGTCTTCATAAAACCATTCTGCCCGCCAATAATGGGACGCCACCAGCTCACAACACCATTCCAGTATTCGACGGAAAGACGCCGTGGGAGGACTACATGACTCTCTTCGAGACAGCGGCTTCGATCCACGGGTGGTCACAGGAGACCCAAGCTTCAGCGTTGTGCCTGGCCTTGCGTGGAGACGCCTTGGGAGTTCTGCAGGGAATACCCATGTCGGAGCGGTCTAACTACGGGAAGCTGATTAGAAGGCTGGAGATGCGTTTCGGCCACCGCCACATGGACCAGCTATATCGCTCACAGCTAAGAAACAGGGTCCAGAAGGACAACGAGACGCTGCAGGAATTTGAAGCGGATATTGCCCGGCTGGTGAGGAACGCCTACCCATCGGTCACCGACTATGTCTACGAGAGTTTGGCTGTCGACAAATTCCTGGATGGACTTCGGGACCCAGAGACACAACAAGCAGTGAAGCTCGCCCGGCCGAAAACGTTGGGAGACGCATTATCTCAGGCCATGGAGTTTGAAGCTGTTAGACAGTCTGTACGGGGCCATGCGCGAGTTCGAGCAGCAGAAGCGGAACCTAATGTGATCCCTAGCATCGAAGACATTGTGACGAAAGTGTTGGATGCTCTCAGGACCCATAAGAAGGAGATACGCTGTTGGGGCTGCGGCCAGCTTGGACATCCTAGAAGCAAATGTCCAACCCGTAACGTCAAAGCACCCAGGAAGGCCATCAGAGTTGCGTCGATAGGAAGCAGAACGAACAGTTTCTACGTTGATGGGATGGTGAACGGGCAGCTGCGAAGTCTTCTAGTGGATACCGGAGCGAGCATGACGATCTTGAACTCGAAGACACTTCCAGCTGAGAAGATCATACCGACCACTTGGGCATTACGGACTGCAACGGGACAGCCAGCCAAGGTCTACGGGGAGACAGATGCCACCTTCCACATCGGGGGCCAACATCTGAAGCACCTCGCTCTCGTGGCAGATATAGATGAGGACGTCATACTGGGTATGGACTTTATGATCACATACGGGATCAAGCTGGATATGTCGAGAGGTGTGATGACGCTAGGAGACGAGGAAGTCATACTTCGGCAGGAAAAGGACTTCTGCGCTCGAGTGCTGCTACCAGAAGACACCGCTTTACCTGCACGGAGCCAAATCGTGACGCATGGGACGGTCGAAGGGCATCTACCCGCGGGTCAATGTGCACTACTCGAACCTGGAAGGCACGAAGAACAAGAGGTTGGACGCGGCATACTGGTTGCTAGGTCTCTCATCAAGGCCGGACGGACCACTCCAATCCGGCTAATGAACCTGAACAGCTTCCCGGTTACGCTAAAGAAAGGAACACCGGTCGGGGAGTGTACCACCGCTACCTCAGTGGTTCGTCAGCTGCAACGTCATCCCACCGAGCTTCGAGGGCTCCCAGAGGAACTAAAAGGATTTGTGGATGAATCATGTCGCGACCTCTCACCTGAACAGAGCGAGGAGGTGAAAAACATGATTACCCGATGGCATGACGTCTTCGAGATCGGCCCAGGACCACGGGGTAGAACGGATATCGTCCAGCACAGGATTAACACTGGGGATGCGAAGCCTATCCGACAGGTCCCGCGGAGGCTGCCGTTAGCTAAACGGGAGGACGCCGAGGAGATTATTAAGGAGATGGCAGCTGATGGTGTCATTGAGCCTTCAAGTAGCCCCTGGATGTCTCCTGTCGTATTGGTGAAGAAGAAAGACGGAACGACAAGGTTCTGCGTAGACTACCGTCTTCTAAACAACGTCACCAAGAAGGACAGTTATCCGCTTCCCAGGATTGACGATACGCTGGACACCCTGGAGGGGTGTAAACTCTTCTCTACCTTGGATCTCCGCAGTGGATATTGGCAGGTTGGATTGGCACCTGAAGATAAAGAGAAGACGGCGTTTTCAATTGGCACTGGGCTCTGGCAGTTTACAGTAATGCCGTTCGGGCTTTGCAATGCTCCTGCCACATTCGAGAGGCTGATGGAAAACGTGTTAAGAGGTCTCTCTTGGGAAGTATGCCTGGTTTACCTAGACGACATTATTGTGCTGGGAAAGTCCTTCGCTCACCATCTGAAGAATCTGGAGAAGGTCTTCGAACGACTGCGTGCAGCGAACCTAAAGTTGAACCCGAAGAAGTGTAATCTCTTCCGAAGGCAAGTCAACTACCTGGGGCATATTGTGTCAGACAACGGAGTTGCTGTTGACCCAGAGAAGATAGCAGCGATCACCGACTGGCCAGTACCTCGAGATAAGCACCAGGTGAGAAGTTTTCTCGGGCTCTGCACCTATTACCGGAGGTACGTGAAAGGATTTGCTGACATCGCAAAACCTCTTACCAGGCTTACCGAGGAGAAAAGGACTTTCCATTGGGACCACGAGTGCCAGGCATCCTTCGAGGAGCTGAAGAGAAAATTGAGTAGTGCTCCTATTCTGTGCTATCCACGTCCCGAGGGCAAGTTCATACTCGACACAGATGCCAGCAACATCGCCATTGGAAGTGTCCTCTCTCAGCTCCAAGACGGAGAAGAAAGGGTGATTGGATATTTCAGCAAGGCACTCTCAGCTCCGGAGCGCAACTACTGTGTCACAAGGAAAGAGCTTCTGGCAGTAGTAAAATCTATAGAGCACTTCCATAAATATCTATACGGAAGAAGGTTCCTGCTGAGAACGGACCACGCGGCTCTAATGTGGCTGCTGCGATTCAAGTCACCGGAGGGACAAGTGGCGAGGTGGATCGAGCGCCTTCAAGAGTATGACTTTGAATCTGCTCATCGTTCTGGAACGAGCCACAGGAATGCGGATGCACTGTCAAGAAGACCTTGTGAAGAAGGCTGCAAGCATTGTTCTCGACAAGAGGAGAAGCAGGCAGCGGTATTGAGGACTACAGTTGTCATCGACAGTTGGCAAGATGCAGAGGTGTCAAAGGAACAGGACGAGGACCCGGACTTAAAACAAATAAAGGAATGGAAAATATCGGGGCGAGGAAGACCGGCCTGGCAGGATGTTGCTCCAATGTCGAAGAATGTAAAAACGTACTGGGCCCAATGGAACTCCATTTTAGTGGACAACGGGCTGCTGAAACGGGCATTGGAGAACGCGGAAGGAGATCAGCGCAGGCTACAGCTCATCGTTCCAAGGAATAAAGTGCCCGAAGTGCTTAGGGAACTACATGACGGTGTAACTGGCGGCCATCTTGGAGTTCACCGTACATTGGAAAAAGTTCGTGAACGCTTTTACTGGGCAAACCTTAAGGACGATGTGTTGGACTGGTGCAGGCGTTGTGCGACTTGTGCGGCTTCTAACGGACCAACAAGAAGAAAGAAGGCCCCTATGAAGAAGTACAACGTGGGAGCACCGTTCGAGAGGATAGCGATTGACATCGCTGGCCCTTTCCCTGTGACGGACGAAGGCAACCGATATATTCTCGTGGCCATGGACTATTTTTCTAAGTGGGTGGAAGCGTATGCCCTTCCGAATCAAGAGGCAGTCACGGTTGCAGACGTACTTGTGAAGCAGCTCGTCAGCCGGTTTGGAGTACCCATGGAACTTCACACTGACCAGGGAAGAAACTTTGAGTCTGCAGTCTTCTCCGGAATGTGCGAAGCACTGGGGATACGGAAGACCAGGACGACGCCTCTTCACCCTCAATCGGATGGCATGGTGGAGCGCATGAACAGGACAATGGGTCGATATTTGTCTAAAGTGGTCTCCGAGCATCAGCGGGACTGGGACCAGTATCTTCACTTGTTCCTGTTAGCCTACCGCAGTTCAGTCCATGAAGCAACGGGGCAGACCCCCGCAAATGTGGTGTTTGGCCGAGAACTTCGTTTGCCTTGTGATCTGAAATTCGGGTTCAAGCCTAATGAGGAAGTTGCCGGAGAGGAGTACGTCACGAATCTACGGAAGCGGATGGATAACATACACGAGAAGGTTCGTGTAAACATCCAGGGAGCCAGTGACAGAATGAAGGAGCGTTATGACATCAGGGCAGAGAAAGGTGGATTCCAACCTGGAGATTTGGTCTGGCTACACGATCCTCGAAGAAGGCGAGGCTACTCACCTAAACTTCAGAACTCCTGGGATGGCCCGTTTGAGATCATCAATAGGATAAACGACGTCATCTATAGAATCAGGAAGCAGCCAAAAGGAAAACCCAGGGTAGTCCATTTTAATAGACTGGCCCCATACAAAGGAGACCATGGCCCGACAGAAGACCAGCAAGTCAGGAACCTCAACAACGTGGAGACCAGTAAGGTATCAGTTGCACAACCTAAGGTACAAGGTTTCCGTGGAGTAACTCAGACAGTATACAGAGATATCTTCTCGTTACCCGCGGACTATTCTCTGGCCCATTGTGTAGCCGAAGATCTGAGGACTTCCCGAGGGATTGCAACGGTCTTCAGGAAGAAGTTTGCTGGAACTGAGGAACTGGAACGCCAAGGACCACGCGTCGGGAAAGCACTCCACCATACGCACGAAGGACGACACCTGTTCTACTTAGTTACCAAGTGTGCTACTGATCAGAAGCCCTCATATGACGCACTGCGGCGAAGCCTCGACGACCTGCGGAGTAAGCTTCTGAGACTGCGTGTCACCAAGCTCGCGATCCCTAAGTTGGGCTGTGGATATGACGGCCTGGAGTGGAAGGTTGTCAGGAACATGCTTGAACAGATATTCGCCAACTCTGGAGTCGCCATATTGGTGTGCACGTTCAACCCCTGGAAAGGAAATGCGTCTCCATCGAGGGAAGCTCATGACCGCCCGATTTCTCCGGACTATGCTCTGGGGCAGAGCACTTTTAAGGAGGGGGCAGTGTTACGGTCAGAGCGGAAAGTAGGACCGGCTTCTGATCTGCCTAGAGCGGATTAGGCAAACAATGGGATTAAGCGGAAGGGATTATAGAATGGCGTAGAACCTTCTAGATCGGTCTAGGTGGTCCTCGTCCGTGTTCCGAGTAATGCCCCACCACGACCTACCTTGCCTATATAAAAAGGACAGCGTTTTCGGCCGCGGCAGTCAGTAACGAGTAGTAATAAGACGAGTCTGTAATAAGCCAGTGAGTAGCAGTCGTTAACTAGTGGCAGTGTGTGTGAGTTAGTTAGTATTAGTATCAGTCTGTAATAAGTGCTTAGTGAGCAACAGTGACAATTAGTGACCGTGTAATAAGTGTAATAAACTGTGTGGCAGTTTGTCATATTTGAAGAGTCTTACGGTCGGTGGACTTTAGTTAGCGAACTGTAAGTGTTAATTTGTAATTGTAAACTATAGTGTAATATTATTGTATTTGTACAAATTTATATAAATAGTTTAGTTACTTAGTATTAGCAATATCTTATATTATTTGTATATTATCTTAGAAATTAGATAACATTTAGTAGAATATTATTATTGTATATTGATATTAGTTTAATAATTTAACTGTTTTAAATAATCTCATTGTATTCTTGTTAATTTGTTAATAAATATTAGATTCTTGAATTAAGTAATAGTTTAGTCCATTTTACACCCAGTAGCCCGTAACAATATGTATGTATTTGTGTGTGTGAAATGAAACGCGATAGTTAATTGATTAATTAGTAAATATTTTCTGAGAAATCCTCCATATTTGTTGTTATTCGTGGAATGACGGCTAATCCTCAATTTACTTTGATGTTTCAAACTACAGAAGGAAAAATAATCATCAGTTAAAAAGATATTATTTTTTAAACTAGTAGGAGTGTACCACCATTCCACAAATGGTTGGATTCGAAAACGGAAGAAAGTTTGTAAGGATCGTCTAACTTGACCAAGCCATTTATATATTACTAAAAAATAAAAGATAAAATGCGCTACACGCCAAATAAAAACTTGTTTCGGAAAATAAGCCGAAAACCCCCAAATAAATGTTGGTGGACCTAAAGAACACTTGGTATTCCAATCCTCCATCTAATTGTACTAAAACTCATAAAATATATGAATATTTAATTTTTTCCACAGAAGAGAAGTCAATGGACAGTCTTTTTTGCCCTTATTTGCAGATTTTTAAAGAACATTTAAAGGACAAAATCTGGCTTAAAAGAATTCATCGTAATCACGAAGGAAAAGTTGTACAATCACTAACTTAATATATTACAACACTTCTTCTGTGGTTTACAAGTTCAGATCAATAGGTCTTGTTGAACAAGTCAGAAGTAAACTGTCGTAAGAATGTCAAGGTTTTTTTTACAAGGGCATCTTATAGCTTATAACTGTGTCCAGTCATTATGATGGGAGTGTTGTATATTTTATTAATCTTTTAGATTTTTACATTAATTATAGTTGGTAAATGTGTCCAAAATGTATCAGTTCAACCCATGAAGAATCATTCATGGGTTCAGTAGATGGTAGAGACTGAACTCATTCAAAGCCAGCAGTGGTGCAAGGAAGTGATTACGCCGATATCACACTCAACATCTGGGTTTATCCTCAATTAAGAAAGAATAAGCAGTCTCTTGAGACTGGTTGAGCTACAGAAGGGTCTGCAGATCCAACAGATTCCATCTACATCTCTCAATAGATTAAATAATTTATGTACAACAGCAGTATTCGTATCCAGAATCTTTAACTCAGCATTATACACTTCATATATGTCCAAAATAATGATATCATAAACGTAATAAAATAAAACCAGCAAAATTTGACTAAAGGCATCTTATTCCCTCCACCCTTATTGAATTTATCTTATCCTAATTTTCAGGAATGTGTTAACTATATTTGAATGAAATATATTTGTATTCTTCCTCGATCGTATAAGCCAGTTGGGATTAATGTCGGTCCCCTGACTAGGTCGGCTGCATCTTAACATTGATCAGCTGCACAAGATCTCCTCGACATTGTCCTTGCTCTCCTTAAAGATTGCTAAGGAATTTTACCAAGGACCAAAACAAGGAAACGTCATTGAGGTCGTAAAATAAACTTATTTCATTTCCTAATGTTTGTTTGATGTGAAGTTTCAATGTTTTGAGTAAAGCTGAAAATATACGAATAATCCCAACAATAAATACCGAATTTCTCTAAATATAATGCATGAAATAATAAATAGAAACTAATTTTAACATTTAATATTATAGTTTCAGCAGAAGTTTCCGTTACGGTATATCTAAATACCACATATCATTTCTTTATTAGACCACAAACGATAACTCCTGTAATAAGTCAGAATGTATCTGTTCCGCAGGTTGTCGCTTCGAGTTTAGTTACAACAATACAAGTTATCATGAGCTTTAGTGTGGAAAAGAGAATGTAATTATGAGAAATGACTATACTACGGTAATCATTTCATCTAAAAATTAACGTTTCTACACTTCGAAATGTTAGTTGAAACTTATATTTCGTAATGAAATGATTACCGAAATCTTCTTATTAGCCACAATGACATTTTCTTTTCCATTCTAAACCTAATGATAATTTTTATTTTTGGAAAATATTAATATAAAATGTAACGAATAAACAGTTAAAACTTGTAACTCAACCCGAAGCGACAACCTGAGGAATAATTACCGGTCAGAAATAAAAATCCCCAACATCATATTGAGAAGCGATTTAACTTCATTCTCAATATGGAGAATATGGTCCTGGCGAAGTCATAGTAAATTATCAAATAGTAAGGAACTATTTATTGGAATCCAACGTTTCGACGCATAATGTATAACTTCTTAAAATTTAAACAAGTGCTTGTGAGATTATAAGTCTAAAAGTATTTAAGTGTATTATTAATACGAGCAATCAATAATCATGCAAAATATTTCGGAATACTCCTATGTATTCCGTATGTAACATGTATACAACATCCTATGTAAGGAAGAAAATAGTTGGGGGTGCAGTCAAATAAGACACTAAATAAGTGGTTACTTATTTTAATTACGTGCCGACGTTTGATTCTTGCGTCAGCCTCCCGCTGGTCAGCCCTGAAGATGACCCACAAAGTGGGTCGAAACGTCGGCACGTAATTAAAATAAGTAACCACTTATTTAGTGTCTTATTTGACTGCACCCCCAACTATTTTCTTCCTTACATCTATCATCCAGTCAACCATCCCTCGCTTCTCAGGAACATCCTATGTAGTTAATTTCAGCAGAATTTCGGATCTTAATGTTGGATCTCTGTTCCTAAAGACTATTTTATTTGCATTTAGGTAAATAAAAAATAACTAATTACAATTCCAATTAAAAAAAAAATCAAAGATAATAAGATGCGTTAAACAAAGAATGGTCATTTTAGAACGTTGTTTTTTTTAAATTTATACAATCGTATGGGTAAGAACAATGAATAATGATATCTATACGCAAACAATTAACCCACGTTAAAGGTCAAATGTTTAAAACCCAGACATAACAATGATAAAAAAAAAAAGAAAGAACAGAACGAAAAATGATACTTATCTACAGATCTCCATTAACGTCAGAAACGTCTAAAGCACGTTCGATTAAAACAGACAAATAAAAATTAAAAAAAAAACTAGAAAAAAATATTTGATAAAAAAATAAGTAGGCATAATAAGATCAGAGTTTATCAAATTAATCACCATTGTAAATAATTAACTATGTTTCTTTAATGCCGGCAAACCTGTCTGCAGTATTACCTCTGGAAACCCCCCCCCCCAAAAAAAATACTTAGCCCAATATAACAGCTTTTTTTATTATATGTTCACTATTATTTATTTTTAATGTTATTGTTTTATTTTCCCCCTCTCTCTATTATATAAGATTATAATTACAAAATTCGAACAATGAGGATTGGTCAGTTATTTAATTCCAGGTAATTTTTAATATAATTAAATTATTATTATTATTTAATAATAATAATATAATAGTATAATAATAGTATAATATAATAGTATAATAATATAATAATATAATAACTTTTTATTCAAAGAGGAATCTGTAAACACAAGTGAATGGGATAACGGAAAAATTCTTTTTCATTAATGGATATGGGATGTTCATTAAAGAGAGTGAAAAAATACAGGGTCTCTCTGGGGCTTTGAAATTAATTTTTTTTCTGAAGTTTTTATTCTCATAATTAAAAAGATGGTAGTATTTTTGGCATGTGGCCATAACAAGGAGGAAACTGTACTACATTCTTTACCAAAGAAATTTACACGTTTATTATGCTTACAAGATTTGTTAAGAATTATTATTTAACAGTTTTTTTAAATTATCCTGTGTACAAAAACTAATGACAATCTTATTGAAAAAAAAATAAACGACTAATAATTTCACTTCCAACATATTTTAGGAGCCTAAAAATATATGTGACTTTTTAAATCTAATCACACATTTTGGTATACCCTCTACCGTAGTTAAAAAACCAAGTAAGTAACGAAATTTTTTTGTTAAAACTAATATATTTAATATAGTAAGAATTATGATTGTTAATATGTAATTTAACATATACGGTTCTAATTTCACATATAAACAAAAAAATAATAAATAAAAAGGGTAAATGAAAAAATCTGTTTATTAAATATGGTTAAAGTCAACCCCAAACAAATTTCTGTATGCCTGATCCTTCATTAAACTGGAAGAAGATATTTTAAAGCAGTTTAACTATTGTATGAGATATAATTAATAGGCATTTTTTAAATGTATTTTATGTACATTTGTGTCCTATTTATTTTTGTAGATTCATTTTTTTCGTCTTTCCTACCCAGAAATTACTATGTTTATGCTAAGTTAACACATTTATAGAAACGTTGATTACATATATAATTGAATATATATTTCATATACAGAAACATTTGATATATATACTTAAAATTGATTTGAGGTGTTCATATACTAATATAACTCGCTAGTTTTCTTTGGTTGGATTCGAACCTCCGCGGTCTAGCAGGATCAGTATGTGTTTCTTATACAGAACTCCACGACTGGGAAAGGCATAAGGGAGTGGTTCATTATAACTTTATACCTTTAAGGGATTGTCGGCCATCTGTACTCGGATCGAGCTTGTTAAGGTAACTGTTCATGCTTAGGATCTAAACGAGAATTTTTCTATAAAAGATCAGAAGAGGAATCTAGCTCTGATTTTAAAATAATTACCGTTGAATACAAAAATTATAATAATTTATTTAATTGTAAATTTATTCATTCCAGAAATCTGCAAAACCTAGCCCAAAGGTATCACAGTAGGCCTAATCACAATTTGACCGTCCTTGCTTTTAAATGTTTTTTTCATGAACTAATGAACTAAGGTAAAATTGGGTCCATTCATCTGACGCATAAAATCTGATTAGCAACATGATTAAAGAAGAAGCTAGTCTTGAAAATTTAAGTCAAAATTATTTTGTAATGACTTCAAGACATTCCTTATAACGTTGGGCTAAAGTCGAAGTCAAATAATCATAATTATTAAAACTTCCTCTATTAATTGATAATACTTTTGTTTCTGTCTATTTACAGCTTTTCTCACCAAAGTGAACGGCCAAAAAATTTGTAAAATTTACAGAGTGGTGGTGTAAAACCTTGTGTAATTTTGAGCCATTATATTTCGTCTCAAACGTCATTTAGAAAAGTAAAGCAGTACTCAACTTCTGATCGTAATGGATGGTAATAGTTCAAGTAATTAAAAAAGACTCAAATAAGTTAACGAACTCTTTGTGGTCTGAAGACCATCCTGGGCTCACCCAGCTTCCACCATGAAGTAGGTAATCCAATTAGGGGGAAAACCTAGCAGTTAATCCAGTAGAGCTTGATCTCGGACAAATTACCTCTTTGCACAACCGTTGGTTTTGAAACAGTACACGTATTCAAATATGTATTGAACACCCTTTATATGATGTAATGGTACTGGTTTTTTAAATCTGTGTACGACTAGCCAAAGATGCCCTCAACCACAGAGATGGTATCAAGAGGCACAAAACCTCATTTAATAAATACGAATGTTAAAACAGGGTTTTGATTTGGAACCAATGAAAATTAATTAATGTCTTTAAAATAAGGGATTGTTTTGTTTCAATTCAATTCAGTTAAGCAGGGGGGGAAAACAACTAAATTTATCGAATAATTATACAAAAGTGCTATTTCATTTTTCAGGCAAAAATTCAGATGAATTTCAAGTTTTTCTTTAGCCTCATTGCATAAGAGACTTTAATTTATTTCCAAATTTATTATTGTTCCATTCTTATCCAAATATGCCTCATTAGATTCCAAAACATGTTTACGACTCTTAATAAATATATAAATATCTCAAAAATAATATTTGTATTGGTGTATTATCGAACATGATTGTAAATACTTCCTTCGACTTTCCCTTCATTTGCAGGTTTATTCAAAAACTGTTTATGTTAAGGTTAGATTCCCTGGACTGTCATTATCGATGTTCTGATATAAGTAGTCGTATAGGTTTGTTATAATTTTTTATGGATGAAAAAGAAAGGTTATATATCGTATGATATACAAAATAAAAATGCTATTGTTAGATTTATTTTAAACCCATGAATAATAATAAAAATAAATAAAACTTAATAAAATTAAATATAAAAATTGAATTTCTTATTTTCCTAAAAAAATAAACAAAATTTAAACTAGAGGTTAGCAGTGAGTTCCTTAGCTCAGAAAGCAAGGCAAGAATAGACTGAACACGCCGAAGCCTCGTGAACCGAATACGAGGACGTACTATCAGGGAATTCTTATCGCAGAAAATGTGTCAGCAATAGTTATTATTTTATCATTCAACTCTGGAAACTGTCTCTGGAGCATATAATAATTGATATCTGAATGCATTGAAAAATATTGATATATTTTTTTTAAATAAAAAAAAAACATATAAATTCGGAAAGGTGTAAGTGCCAAAAGGAATCGATTATGCTTTTAGTGAAAACACTTCGTACGGTTTTATTATTTTCACCTCACTCTAGGTCAATACGAAATCGATTGCAGGAGTTCTCCTTTTTTGTTTTTCATTATTAGCCAAACGTGTCATGAAAGAACAATCGCTCACGAACCCTTTCTACTAAAAATTTGAATCGCTTCGTTTTCGCGCCACTCTTTTAGTCACCTTGGGCATTTACACCGTTCAATAAGTTTGGACTAGCCAAAGCAGTTTTTAAATAATAGACAATGCTTTGTCTACAAAGCTTCAAAAATAGGTTCATTTGGTAATAAACTTTTAACACCAAATAAATAAAATGTTTTCAACAAAAGTATAAAGGAATCATTCGCGGCGATAGAAGAAATCATAACAAAAGTACATTCATAATTTTTTGAGTTTCAAAATGATGTAGGGGGAGGTTAATGGAAAATAGGTTAAAAGTAAATAAATAAACAAAATAAAATAATAAGCTGACTTCGAAATCAGACCTCACAAAACTTAGTTGTGCCATTCGAAGTTCAATTGTCGACCTTTTAATGATTTTCGACGTTTAGAATCACAACTGGTTAGACAGATGTGATAGCCAAAAATATCTTCCGACATAACGAACGATTGCGAGAGTCGCTAAATCATATGTAACTGAAAGCGCGCCTGCACAGTAGTAGAAACTGTGTTATACAACTATCTTACATGGTGTAGTTAAATTAATTTAAGTCAACGTGTACTGTCAAAAATACTTGTACTATTTGGACTGATACTTAATTTCCTTTTGCTCGGCATCACACAGTTAAGCGTAGTAAAGTTGTTAGATAATTTTTAACGACAAGAGACTCAACTAGAATTTATTAATTCTCGACCCATCTATTTTTAATTTAATGGCTTCAAAGCCAAAAGAAATTCTGGCTATACTAAAAGACTATTTTATTGAAAACAAACGTTTCGACCCATGTCTTCATCATAATAGTTCAAATTGTGGCAGAAGACAGTTTTTATTTTCACTCATTATATATATGGAATTTTATGCCAAAATAACTTGTTATGTATGGATTACCTTAATATAATGAGTAATCCAAGTTTCTTCGACGTTTTCGTGATTAAGCTAGTGACTGACGAGTGTTTCTATTTGTGACATATATAATATTGTCAAATAAAAATGTAAAATTATGTTTTATGACCACAACGAGAAAGTAAAGATGACTTGAAAATAATATGTAAGTATCCAACAAATCGAATTAAAATTTCAAATATATTGAAGGACTTGTATATTTATAAGGCTTTAGGGGAAGTTGTGTGCCACAATGCATGCACGCAGCGCCCTACACACGACACGAACACTTATCTTTAATCAGTAGGCATTAATGCAGGCACAAAATTAGACATAAGCTCCGTATTTCATTCTACATACTAGAAAAATTTCATGTCTGTCGTAAGTCTCTACTAAATGAAAATCAATTGAAATTTATAAAATACCATAACTATTTGCACTTACAGAGCTTAATAATTGGTGTTTATAAAAGTTGAAACATAATTTGAACCACTTCTAAACTGTTTATATCTACTGGTTGATTTTTGACTCTTCAAGATATCTTTAACAAACTTACCCCTTAAGTTAATTAGTATAAACAATACGGAGAATTGGGGATACCCGTCTTTGGACTGAGACTTCGTTGATACTTGCCTTAAATCTTCTTTATTTAGAACCTTTAAGCTATACAGTTATAAAGTTCAAATCCGAGAAAAAGAACAAAAAATATTAATTATTTTCATTTATATTATTATAAAAGCAACTATGTTTTATCTACTCAGAGTTTTATATATAAGAGAGAGAGTTTTATAATATACTATTGACGTTGAGGAAGTTAGAAAAAAAATAGAGGACATTTAAGATAATTTCGAAGGTCAATGGCAAATTTAATAATAACCGTCAATTAGGAATAATAAAATCAATAAAGATAGAACAATTAAGATCCATGCTATTGAAATAATAAATTATTTATATATTTATTACATACAAATTTTTAGTTTTAGGGAGTAGCTCACACTTCTCCTTGGGAAGTATCCTATAATGCTTCCGTAATAAACATTGGAGATCTGCAATATCCTATTGCTCATGGTTTAACAAGATATAGATCCGCTTTTAATCTGTATTATGTTTATTGCATTGTCGGAAAGTTTTAAAGTAACTTACCTGACGAATCACTTCTTACAAAAAACTTTTGTAAATGAAAAAAAGTTATCTATTGTAAACATATTAGAAAAACTAGGGGGTATCCCCTGTTCTAGATCCTTTACAGTGTCAGGTATTCGTTAAAGATCCCTATGCTAATCATAATGTATTATTGTAATAAATATATAAATTATACCTGGATAGGAAAATTTTAAATTCCTACTGTTGCATCGTCTGATCAGCTACTGCAGCAGCAAGTTCTATTTGCAATATCGTAGACAAAAAAACATAACTAAACAGCTAATATTGAAAACGAAATTTTCTACAAGACATTCATTAAAGAGAAAATTACAATGGATTATAAAACTTTAAATTAAAAAAAAGTTCAAATATAATACAATAGTAAACCCGTCGCTAACTTCCAAATCGTTCTTAAAATTGTAAAATAAAACTTAATAACAAAAATAATCCATCGTATTTCCTTTGATAATCAATTAACGTTTCATAGGATTGGAACTAGATTCGTAAAAGACATTTTCGTAATAAACATATCGGCTCCGAATCTTTGGCTTAATAATTAAATATATGTTGGTTCTGTAAATTAATTATTCTAAACTTTCAATACATGTTTTCAAGTTACCTTCTTAGATTGTAGATCTTTCCTTGATGAAGCTGCTCCCTTGAGGGCCGGTGGACACTGACTAAAAAGAGTTCAAGAGGCGGTATTTTAAAAGGTGTTATCACTTAAACGATATCGATGTCTGCATTCCCAGAGTTCATCATCTCTTACATAACAATCCTATCACACAGATACTGAATGGACGAAATCTACGTAAGTAGTGCTTGTAATAATGTGATAAGGGATTCATACAGGCGTGAAGAGCGCGATCAATCCAGCGATTTTATAGAACATTAATCGTTGTGAGATGATAACGAGAAATCTGAAACATCAACTATAAACTCAACTTTGGTTCTGTTTACTTTATATCTTTCACTGATGTCATTGAGAATGCTAAGATTGGTTCCCACCTCAAATCTATTTCTAGAGCGAGTAACTTATTTGCTAATTGTTTGTCATTGCCCATGATTGCGACCCATAAAACGTTTTGCCGACAGAGAAGGATGTGTGTATCAAGATCCAATATCAATAAAACCATAAAACCAACCATTGATAACGCTAACTAACGATTGAGATAACGCTCGATTTTTTGAACCCTTGGCCCTGTGACATTTTGCGTTTATATCATTGCCATGGCAACTCCGTGGCAATGAAATTGTTTTGATTATATGCAATACGTTTTTAATTAGTATTAAATTGTTATTTAATATGAACCGTAGATATAGATTGTTATTGTTTAATTGTTAAACTGAAAGAATATTATCAACTTATGGCAATCGGATTTTTTACTTACATGCTTCCATAAAATTGTTTATAATTCCAATACATTAGGAAGATTGATAGACCTCTAATGCGAGAGTTCTGCAAGGGGAAATAGTCATTGAATCTATCTCTATTTTTAATATTTATAATATGATAATTCTGAACTTTATTATTATTTACACGCCTAAAATAGACAGAAAAAATTCAACTTTCCGTTTGGAAAATTTATTTGAATCGTAACATGAATATTTAAAATAAGTATTCTTAAGTAAGTCTTCAAAATATTAAAGAAGGCTGTAAACAAGGCTATAGAATATTAAATTATTCCCTTATGGCAAATAAAATGGCAAACAAGTTAGCAATGACCCACTGGCCAGCAGAAAGCTATCGATCAAATCCTTGCTAGGGTAGCTTTTAAATTCAAATTACTTTCAACCGTTCAGTAAGTTTTAAATTGTATTTGTTTTATATATTTTTTGGATTATAAATAATCCAAATTTTCTCAATTTCATATTGTGTTTTACGTAAGAACTTTCTAACTGACTGCTGTAATCAAGTTCATGGAATATTTATGTCGAATCTTGGCTCTTTCCATCTTTATATTACATAGTTTTCCCCGTTATTTTGAAACGACGAGGTAATGGTCAATGGCCACATTTTCCTCTTCTCTTGGTGTACTTATTTTGTTGTGCCTGTAGATAATGAGTAAGTGGTAAGTAAGGTTGGCGGTTTCATTATCCGATCTTCGCGTATCTTAGTGAATATTCTTCCTAAATATCCCTTCCTATTACTGGATGTTTAGAGATAGTATAGTTGATGAGCCGTGATCCGTTTTCATTGGTCATACCATGAAGGCCAAGTTTGCCGACGGTCGGCCAGAAGACACCATTAGTTCCAACTTAGGAGCAATAAGTCTCCTAGAATTATTTTAACATCACTCATGAGATATCCGTCAAATGCATTGTCAAGAATATCTTTCTTCTCAACCTTATGTGGTTTTTTTTTTAGCCTACTCACACAAATTCGATGGTTGTTTGGTGTAGAGCGAAAAACCAATGGCCTCAATCTGCCCCTCCAACGAAAACGGTCCGGTGGAAATGAATCGTGATATTTTGGTGTCAAAACTCTACACCAATGAAATTTATTATCAGTATTTAGAGCTCTGATAGTTCCAATTATTCACGGTAATATTCTGAATATTTGGAGCACATTGGCTTTGCAAATCAGTTGATATAGGTCTTATTTTTTTTAAATCACAGACTAAGTACATTTAACGTAATATTTTCTTTTAAACGTTACACACCTGCAATAATTCGGACGAAACGAATCAAAAATTTACTCCTTCTTTATTTGAACTTCTACTGTTTGCTAATAATTGTTAACTAAACACGTTTTATTATACTCTCAGTAAACTCTTCATGTGGTAATTTTCTTTACACAAGATAAGAATTATGGCATATGAATCGCTTTAGGAGCGGAGATTTCTGCGAGATAAAAATAACAAAGTGAATGTAAGAGTAATAAAATAGAGGTGAAGGTGATTTAGTTTTCTGATCGAATTCACCGTTATTGTATCATTTTCTTCCTACATTCATTATTATTTTTTGAAAGAGCATATCAAGTTATAATTGATGTATCGAGGACTTAGGACTTAGGACTTCACTAAAGTTAATAACTATACTCAGTATAACGCTAAATATGCATTTTGCAACTCTACATTTTCCTGTTTTGCTAGGAAAAAAAATCGACCTAAAATTTCTCCTCTTATACATTCATATTTTAATCTAATATAATATATAATTTTCTGACCTTATTTATCACCAGTATATGATACTTCTTTTTAAGAATTTCTGTATTTATCTCTCTTTTTCCAGATCATAGCTTCCAAGGCCAAATAATCTATGACACTTCTGTTACAGTCGCCCGCAGGAACAGCAGATAATGACTATAAAATATTTAATTCTTTGTTCACGTTTTAAAATTATCGTTAACAAAAATCAAAACTAATCATATATATGTATAATAGTAAAGTTTTCAAGAAAAAAAAATTGTTTACACAATGGAGGAGGGAGGCCTTCTGTGACCCCCTGCTGAATTAACTATTCGGTTTTTTATGTTCTCATGCTACGCCCATACATCGATTATCGATAGATGTAAAAGTGTGCTTTGGAGTTATCGAAAAAAATCGACTATAGGTGTTCGAACCCTAAATTTAATACCTTTTATATGCTAATGCATGTAAATTTTCCAATATCGCTTTGTTTTATCACATTCAAATGCAGAACAAATGAAAAACTATACCTATTACGAGTAGCTAAATATGAGACGAACAATTAGTTTTTTTGGTTGTTTTTTTGTACTTAATATACTGTTATTTTTTTAAATAGTATTTTAATCTATCAACATGCTTTATGCTATTACGAAATTATATACGTACAAATACAAAGTTTAGTTTCGAGAAATAACGTTGTTTCTATTTTTTAGATATATTTTTATTTTGTGGATTTCTCCTAGTTTTAACTACGTAGAAAATTGTTTGTTTACATTAGTTTAATTAGTTCGAAACGTTCGTAGAATTGTAGGAAGGTCATCAACACGACTATTAAACACTCAAAACTAATGTTTATTCAATCAGATGTCGCCAAGGATACAGTATAATAGCAACAAATAGGAACGTTGAGAATTCTTCAATAAATAACTCCCAGTCAAATTCACCTTTTATACATAGTTCTACTGTATATGACAGGTGTAAATAAATATACAAAGACAAAATTAACTAAAAAAATATATTGTAACAAGAGGTGTAGGTAAGCTAATAGCCTAACCAGTGTGTCAAATAGCTATGTATAAGATAGGGTTTTTTTTATACATCAATAGTTCAACGAACAAAAATGACAGAAAGATACACTGAGTTATATTGAAGCATAGAAGTTGACTAGGAACGGAATGTCCCACCGGAAAAACATGACGGCATTCATTTTAATATGAAAGCTGTTGTCATATTTGCCAACAGACAATAGTAAAAGAATTTGTAAACAAAAATACCCACATCATAATCTATGTTTGCCATAGCATTCGATATAAATATAAAATATGAAATATCTGTAATGTTAAACTATCATTTGAAACGTATAATTTTGATCCAGGCTCTGACTCCGCTGGCGAATAACCACAAAATTAATTTAATCATTAAATAATAAGCGACACATTTGCTATTTCCACTTTATAAATTTATAGTATTAATCCAACAATATGATATAACTGTTATTATTATATTAAATTCATTATTATTATACTGTTTAAAACGTTATCAAGCCTGTATATGTGTATAATATGGTGTATTTGTTATATTATTAATGTAAATAAATAATGTACGATAAGTTAAATCTTTATTTTTTCGTCTTAGTAGTAAAAAAAAAGAAGCTTTAATGGTAGATATTTAACGGTATTGTTATTTTTAATTAAAAGGAATGCATGAATTGAACTTGTGGTTTTTTTGGTTTCTCTAAAAAGTGAAACTCCAAAAAAAATTATTATTTATTTACTTATTTATAATAGACCCTGATTGACCATTACCTACATTGCCTCGCTGTACCTTGTAAGGAATAAGCCAAGGATTTATAATGTGGCTTGCCATGATCCTGGTTTAGTTAACAGGAATCAGGTTATGTTTTGAACACACATTATTATTATAATCCAAAAATAATTATAAAAGTCGAAAAATGTCAATGATAATTTCTTAGATATTTTTATTTTCTTAGGTTTTTCCAGTATTTTATTTATATTCCCAACTCTACTAATAATTATTTTGTAGTGTTAGGTTTCAAATGTGCACTAATATTGCCGATACTTCGTTATTTATATTTTTATCGTTTATTCCAATCAATAAATGCTTTTAACTATATTTGACTGGTTATCTAGAAATAGAAAAACTTATATTTTAAAATAAACACCAAACAACATAAATTATATACCATTTAAAAAATAAACATTTGAAAAGCAAAAACACTTTTCTTTTCTTTTTTGTAATATCTATTGATAAGAAAAAGAGAGCCTGGAATCTCGCTGTGTGAGAATGGGACCGATTTTTGTAATGTATTATATATTTAAATATTTTTTTTATTCCTAAACTGGGGACCAACCCCCATTTTAAAAATTATAGAACTGTTCATTTCATCGTACAACTCCTTGCTCAAATATTGTAATTGTAATTTATATGTATTCCGTAATAAAGACTATATATTTTTTCTATATATGTGGGCACAAAAATAATTCAAGTCTTTATCCCATTAGTATATACTCGTTATTATCATTTTACATTGTAATTATATTCTATATATTTAATTAAAAACTTGCTTAAATAATAGAGGGATGAACGTAAAAAGAAATACATTTGCAAGATGTGGTGGGCTCATAAGGTAATGATAGCACTGATTTTTGTATAATTAATTAAAATGTTTTTTTTATCCGTAAATATTGGAGTGGAGTAGGTTGCGGGTTGATCGACAGTTTTAAAATACCATGAAAAGATTTTCGGGCTCAAAGGATCAATAACTGAAGTGAACTAGAAATGAAGGAAGAGATTCTCTGAACCTTAGAAATACCTTTTTTAATCCTCCTTGACTATTTTTTATAAAGCACATACATTCATCTGAACATTATTATTCGATGGTTATAACAACATTTACTGATGTTTCACAAACAGTAATATACTATATGCACGGTAGATACAAAAGTTTCATACCTTAAACTCAATCGATCAATTCACATTTAGGAACTAATGTATGTATAAGATTTGTACACAGTTGGAGTAAAGAAGATAATATTGATAAACAGAACTTATTTTTAATCAAAGTCCTACAATCACGACTGAAAAGACAAAAGCTTTAATAATATTACATTATAGAAAATACAGAAGAAGATAATTAAAAATATTTAGAATGAAAATATAGAAATGAAAGATATGAAAAAAATAAAAATTACTGTCTTATGTGGAGAATAGAGCTACGAGTCATTAGAACATTAAAATATTGAGAAATGATTGATAGAACAAGATCTGTAAATATGTACATGATCACAAATCATTGTTAATCTGAATCACTGCAACATTAAAACCCTCACTTTATTAATACAATTATATAGTTTTGTACATTTCACTTATTTTTGCTTATCTCATTCTCAGTCAACTTACTTATTTAGTAAAAATCCCCAAAATCCTTAAGTCAACAAAATACTGGGAAAAACCAACCAGTAAGCGTTTCGCCAATTCAGTCATCGTAAGGACATACGAAAGAAAGTCATACCAAAGAAGAAAAATTGGAGCACAGTTCCATCTCGTCACTGAGACAGCAACCATGCTCCAAGACGTTTCAGAGCAAGGTTGCTGTCCCTAATTGTGATTTTCGTTTAGTGTGTGTCCTGATGATGCCTGAATTGGACTGTTTGGTTTTTACAGTATTTTAGAGACTTAAGGCTTTGCTGTTGGGGATTTTTCCTATTGTATCTCTTTTGGAGCTCTTTTCCATTTTTATTATTTGAATAGTTTTATATAAATCTTACCCTTTTAATTATCTCATTTCTGAACATGTTAATTTTTCATAAGCTAATTTTAAATTTCTAGTCAACTAGTTTTACTAATCTTACAATAATACTCATATATCTTACTTTCCAACCTGTCAAATCTAACTTATCATTCTCAAGATTTATTTATTTATATTTATACCTTCTGCACCGAGCAGCCACTCCTATTGGCCCTGAAGATGACCTACACAGTAGGTCGAAACGTCGGCACATACAAAATACAATAAGTTTCACTTATTTGCTGTGTTTTCTTGACTGCACCCCCAACTATTTACATCCTATTATAGTATCTACCAGTCAACGAATTTCTTTCCTATATTTATATTTATATTTAAAAATTTTCATTTTCTATGTTTCATAGTGTTTTATTATATAGTTTATTTTCCCTTCTTAGTATAATTGTGTTATCTAAATTTTAAATAATTGATCGAAAAATAATGATGTATTTTTTCACAATTTCTGAATTTCATACTTTTAATAAAAACATTATTGATAGTATATTTTATGATTTGTCCCTTGTGTTACTGTTTTAAGTGAAATTAGTAAACATTTAATTTCGGATTTTCAGTGTTTGTTTTTTTAAAAACTTTTTATTCATAATAAAATAAGATCATGATTTTAATATTTTTGAAACAGTATATTTTTCTAGTTTCTGTAAAAGCACGTTTATTACTTACACAATTAGCTACATTTTAAAAGTTTTTTCAATAAATACAATTTTTATTGAACAGTTTTAGGTGAAATAGTACTAATTAACCTATTTAATTATAAACTTATCAGCAATGTTTAAACACGACCGTCTTGTCGTCACTGAGATAAGCAATCTTATAAATAAGATCAATTTCAATGATTTTCAACATATTAATTTTTTTTTTATTGAACGATTTTAATGTTAATTGATTATATAATGAACGCTATCTTATGACATTGAAGGTCGCTTTACATATCTTTTGTAACTCATGATAATTTATTCTTATGTCAGATAATTTTTTTGTGATGTAAGTAACTATCTTAATTTGCCTGAGACGGTTGCTCATTTATGTATTTTCGAAGCAAGTTTAGATTTATTTTTTTAAATAAAATATGATTTATAGTGAAACTATTCAAGGGTTTAAAATGTTCATAGAAAAACACAATTTCAAACAAAACTAAGGGAGAAATATTTTAAACAATATGAATCAAATAAACAAGGAGGTTAGATGCATAGAGCTAGATCTACTCACGGTTGACACAGAAATATTGATACTCGTCAAAAACACTCACCTGAAACATAAAGTAAAAGGACAATTTAAAACTCGTATTTTGTACAAAACAAAAAAATAAACAAAACATACCATAAATCCATTTATAAAAAAAAGAATTCAAATTTATTGAGATTTTTCGTTCTTTAATAAACGGAACAGGTAATATCGAGGTTGTGCCATTTCCTGACTACTTTGCATATCTGAATCGTATTAACACCAATACTGAACAAAGTCACACATGATCAGCCTATTCTAGCTTGGATTTTATCTAATTTTATAAATACAGTTTAAACAATTAGTAAAAAAAAATATCAAGTAAAAGAATTTTGGGCATGATTGGGAGTTTCATTTTTGTGTTCCATTGAATGAAAATAATCACAGAATCGTAACAACTGGCTCAGGAAAAAAAACTTATTATAAAGTTGGAAAAAAAGATTTTATTTCAGGTAACCAATCCTCGATTCAAAAAAATAATTTACAGAGTATTTACAGAGGATTTAAAATTTGTAGATGTGGTTGAAATTGTTTTATATTTAATAACAATAATAATTAAATCAAACGTTAAACTAAAATATTGCTGTGCAGGGTTTTCAATCATATATAAATCTTTCTGATTAATAGACTTTACAGAGATTTAAAAGTGGTATCTGGATTTCGGACTGAATAGGGGATTGGATGACCTATCGGCTGTTTTGTTTAAACTACACTATATAAAATTGTACCGAAAGCTGTAAACACATGAATGCTGTAAGAACAGTTTTGTTTGTCCATTGGAATAAACCCTTATCACAAATATAACATGGTACCGAAATATACTAAGTTATAGTGAACATAATGGTCTCTTGAAAAAAAAAATTGGTTGGAAGTTAAATATACTAAGTCCGATATACTACAATATACTACATATACTACAATCCGGCTCTCCTGGTTATATTTCTGATAAATACTGAGAGAGTGCAAACATTTTGAACACATACAAAAATGTTTAGTTCATTGTTACCTAGGAATTACTATTGATTATCGAAACATTTTCTAGATGACTGGGAGCAAATTTATGCATCAGGATGGATTCTATTTTAGCTCTAACATTAATAATATGAAGAAGTATAGTTGATTGTTTATGCACAACACGTAATAAAAAAAAATAGTCTTGATATCTTTTATAATTTAATATTAAAAAGGCATTGAGATTTTAAAAAGTTATAATGCTTGCTAAAGATGTGAAAGTTGAAGAACGGAATGGAATGCATATCGATCCGGTCAGCAGTGCGTGTCGTATCGTTCGCCACTAAATCAGTCATGAAACCAAACGACTGACTTTTTTTATATTTACTCAAATTGCTGACAAAAATGACAATATTGATAAATATAAAAAGTATCAAATATTCAATGGCCAAGTTCCACAATTTATCACAACCAATTTCGAAGTCTTTGGAGTTCATTTAGGTTGATGTGGCATTTCTTAAAAATCGTTCATTAAACATAGATTACTATATATATTTCTAGGGCAAATTTTAGCAACTGATTCTCCATTAAGTTTGTTTTTAATCTTGTACGGTGAACATATCACACATTTCATTACTATCCTGTTATAATATAATATATTACTTTATACTATAATAGTTTATATATAATACTATACTGTTATAATATAAAAAAACTCCATATTTCCTATTCCTTGGAAAACCGCCTTAGTGCGCCCGTTAAATAAAATTGAAAATCCCTCCTCTCCAAACGACTTCCGACCTATCTCCCTCCTCTCTAACCTTTCAAACCATTAGAACTTTTAGTTCAGAACCAAATTTCAAACTTTCTAGAAAAACGTTCCCTCATTAACCCTCTCCAATCCGGCTTTTGATTAGGTTACTCAACCCAATCCACACTCCTCAAAATAACCCATGATCTCCATTCCGCCATAGAACAACAAAAATTAACAATTCTTATCCTTCTACATTTTTACAAAGCCTTCGACAGAATAGACCACATCATTCTCCTCTACAAGAATCTCGTAACTTACCTAATCTCTGGGGTTGTTCAAGTCTGTTCTCTCTGACCGCTCCCAATATGTTCTGGTCCCTGGTCAACCTCCTTCCATAACTCTTCCTCTGTCCTGTGGTGTCCCCCAGGGTTCGTCACTATCCCCCAGCCTATTTGCCATTTACATGAACGACCTTCCACTTCCTATCCAACACTCCCAGTATCTCATATCTATGCAGATGATTTTCAAATATACCTATCCTTCTCCCCTTCCGATCTATTACTAGTCACGGAAAAACTCCAAGACGACTTGAATCGAATAAGTCGATGGGCAATGGATAATAAGCTAAAGTTGAACGTGGACAAAACCAAGGCAATAGTAATAGGGCCAAATTACTTCCTTAAAACTATTACCCATAATCCAATCCTCTTTTTAAACAATAATCCTATCAAATCCGTAAGTACTTCCTAGCATCCTTCCTTTACCAAGTTGTCCAATCCCGCCGATCATCATACATTTTCGATCTCCTTTATTTCAAAACTACAGCCCACTCCCGTATTACTCGTTCTCGGTCCTCAGAATATACAGTACCGCACCGAACAGCAGCTTTTGACAGAGCTTTCCTTATCCGATCCTCGTCTCTTTGGAACTCAATACCTTCTTTTATTCGTCATTCCCATAACCTTTCAACCTTTAAATACCGCATATTCAATCACCTAATTTCCTTAGAATCCCCTAAAAATCGGAAATTGTACGTTTAGTTTTGAGACTAAGGTTTTCTAAATGATGGATGAATGATTTATTTTATATATATGTGTGTATCTGCATAATTGTATATGTGAATACGCCTGTGATTGAGGTGTGCATATGCATACATTTGCTTATTTATAATAGTTTAATAGTTATCATAGTTAATTTTGTTTATATTTTTTCTTTCATTATTTTATTCCTTGTTTTGTTGTTATCTTGTATTTTCAAAAAATTGTTTATTTATATATATGACTACCAATTGTTTCTCTCTCTATAATCATTGTTATCTTATTGCTATTTTCTTTTCTTTTATTTTTCCTTTATAGGAAATAGTTTTCTTTAAATATTGTTTTAGGAGGTAATTGATCATTTTTTTTTTTTTTACTTATTCCTCATATATTAATTTAATTGTAAAAATACTTTACTCTAAGACATTTTAGTAATACATTATTCCTGTAATGTTATTCTAAAGGGACTTGTCCCAGAATAAATAAAGTCTTTATTATTATTATTAATATACAAACATAGCTTGAAATATTCTCTGCAGCATGTAGTTTTCTCAAAAAAGACCAACAAAATATTTTAGTTTAACAATTACAGTATGGCCGTTCTGTGTTATATTTGTTATTGCATCTCCAAGTAAAAAATAAATTTTAAAAATTTTCTAAGAAAATATTTGTAATCATAATTAAGAAGTTTTTTGTCGATCGATATTAGTTGTATAATCTACCCTGACACTTTCCTATAAGTTTGGGTTATAAACGTTTCATTTGAAATATTGTTAATTAGTTTGTTAATACCTTCGTTTTATTTTGTGATTTTTATGAAAAATAAAATATTTCTTGAGCTCATTGTTTATTAACTGAACTTATTGGCATTGTACTGTGGTAATTCAAGTGGATTCTTTTCTATAATTATTAATTATAGGATGCAGATGTATTCTTACCGTCTGTTTGGAGGAGATAGTCAACAATTGCACATTTTACGAAGATAAAGTTTCTTGCCTTATGTAACTTCCATTCACACCGACGATTCCGCTTATTAATATTTTTTAATTTCAATCTCATTCTCGAATCATACTGCGCAATTTCTTTTTCCTTCATCTCAACATCGGTTTTTATTAACTTTTTGTTTGTGTGCTACTACACCAAATTTACATTAAACACTTAAACTATCTCCAAGTTCAAATCAATTTACCGAAATGTCATTGAGCTTGCGATAGTAGTATTTTATTGTTGTACTTTTATATTGAGCTATGAACAATATTTAGCTATTTTCCTCGTTTATCCTCCTTCGAAAGTTGAGAGAAAGAGAAAAGAAAATATTATTATTGCGATTACTAATAATAACATTATCAACTAAACTGTTGGGAGGGAAAAACTACGAAAAGATCAAGAGCTTGCGGCTGAACTGAAAGAACTTTACCGTATGGAAAGTTTGGTGGTAACATCAATTATAATATCCAGAATGGACTAATCCCAAAATGTCTGAAACTTCCGCTTGATGTTCTGAGGGAGGTTCAACAAGCAGCTCTTTAAGACACGGTCAGGATAGTGAGATAGTTTTTTAAAAGTTTGAAGTTCAAAGTACTGCAGGCAGTTTGTACATAAGTTTTGAATCCGCAAATGCGAGGAGAAAGGAAAATAATAATATATTTAACGGAAGATGATAGTAATATATTATGCAATAATACAATTTAATTTAAGATAAAACAAAGAGTGAAATTAACTAATGTTGGTACTAAAAAATTGAAGTGTGTACGGCTAAGAACCTATCTGTTAGTAAAATAAATACAAACTAGAAAAATTATCATTTGTTTAGCAATTAAGCCATAAATAATAAAGTTAGAGTAATGCAAATTATTGCTTTTAAATTAATTATTTATAACACCGGTTAGAACCGATAATCACCAAGTAATAATAGAATAACAATAGCTTCATCATATATTTATTGAGAACCTGATGTGAGTTCTTCAAACCTTTTATGTTGTGGATCGGTCGTTATTAGAGGAAATGGGGTTACCGAATCAATATGACTAATAGAGTCGAAGGCTTTGACAGTGTCGATAAAATCTTAACAGGTGAATAGGAGGATGGTAGGTCAGGAACGTATAGTATAGTACATATTTATTTTGAATACCTAAATATATATGTTCAAACATTTTGCTCACTTATCCATCAAAAACACATTTTAATTGAAAAAATGTATTCAAAATATCTTTTCTTTTATGTTTTTTAACAGATAGTTTAAGTGTTTAATGTAAATTTGGTGTAGTAGCACACAAACAAAAAGTTAATAAAAACCGATGTTGAGATGAAGGGAAAAGAAATTGCGCAATATGATTCGAGAATGAGATTGAAATTAAAAAATATTAATAAGCGGAATCGTCGATGTGAATGGAAGTTACATAATGCAAGAAACTTTATCTTCGTAAAATGTGCAATTGTTGACTATCTCCTCCAAACCGACGGTAAGAATACATCTGCATCCTATTATTAATAATTATAGAAAAGAATACACTTGAATTGCCACAGTACAATACCAATAAGTTCAGTTAATAAACAATGACCTCGTGAAATATCTTATTTTTTCATAATCTCTATCTTTGAAGATCGTGTTACTTCACAGCAATGCGGTAACGCAAACACCTGCATTACAGTAACGTAACTTATGTTCGAAACAAGAAGATCTGCAGCTTTCACTAACCTGTATAGGGGAGGAATGTGAAGCATTACATCAACAGAAGTGATTGACATATCTCGATAAGTGCTCTTCAAAGTTGATTTAGTAGGCGATACCTTAATATACGAGTAGATTAATGTAACACATTGGAATTCTTGAGAAAATCGATTTATTTAATAATGTGAACCAAAAACAAATGAATGGTATGTTTAATCGGATTCTATTTTTAAATGAATTGGTGGGTGGTAAGTAGGTCGCGTTCAGTGGGTTATACTGAAGTCGCTTACCTGCAAGATAAAAATAAATAAATAAATTAAAGGCTTAACGAACCCGAAGGCTCGATGCCGATACCAGCAATCTATGTTTACAAACCTACGTCCACGGAGCACCACCCAAACCCAAACCGGCTAGATCATTCCCAACCCAATCCTCCCACCTACGCCTCGGTCTACCACTCGGACGCTTCCCAGTCGGTACAGCGCCTATTAACAGCAAGATAAAAAATAAAAACGTGCGTATCAGAGAAGAACCGTGGACGGAAGGAATTCAAAAACAGTTTAAGAATTTTAAGTCTATTAAACTATAAACTATAAATTAAATTAAATGGTAACGGAGTAAAACATTTTTTTCCTTGGTGCAGCATTTGATTAATGCAAAAATATGTAATTAAAATAAAAATATTATTGGAAAATTAGTTTAAAAAGAACTTAAGTAAATCATTTTCATAGTTAGTTGGTGCATTTACAAACTTCAATTATGGAAAATGAACGATATTTTATTTTATTTATGCAGCCAAAGAAAGAAACCCTGAATAATGAGAATCATAATTGTTCTTCTCCCTTATCTCTCCCATTTCTGAATAATTGACATTAATAATTAATATAATAATAATTAATAATTACTGCTGATAACCATATAAAATGTATGATAGAATTGATAAAAATGTAATGAAATTGACTACTTAAAAAAAATTAGAAAACGCTTTTGATAGTGGTATTTAAATTAAGGGATCATACAGATGAATTAATAAAAACAAATAATTTTAACTTTTGGCATTGGATGATTTGAAACCTGGATAATTCACAGGTCAGTTGAGGATGGTACTCGTAGATTGGTTAGTGCAGCACTCAACTTAATTAGGTTTGAACAAAGCATTGACTAATCGGGAATTGCGTGCCAGGTTAATTATATTATGGATTCTATTTTCGGATTAAACTGGGTCTTTCCTTTTATCACTGTGGTCAGGAAACTGTAGTCACTTTCTAAGATGGAGAATTCACGATTTTCGCTTACTTCGATCTGTTCACAAACATTCTACATAGCCATACGATTAATGGCACAAGATCGACAAAAATATCAACTATAAATCCTTTGATGAAATCGTTGAGAACGAAAAAAGTATAGACTGATTCCTATGACCTTGAGTATAACTTTTTTTTTAATGATTAGATCTGTAACGCGTAGAATACCTAGGACATGAGGACATACTTTTTCTAATAGACTAGAGTGTATTTTATTTAAGACAGTAGGCATAAAAATGTATACCTTATTCCAATAAGTAGTTATACTAAAGCTCTTACAAACTATCAAATGAAGACAATTAAAATTTATTACCATAATAATTTTAGCACTATTTTGATGATAAATACAACATATAAATTGGAGAATATACTTACCATCGACTAAATCATCATCTATTGCACATATATAATTATAAATTAATTAATCCATTTTATAAACATACTTTCCATGTTTTCAGTTAAGAACTGTTTATTTTGTTTTTTTTATTCTTCATTTTAATAGCTTATGAATAGTCAATTATTTAGATCCATCTTTACAATTTACATTTTATCCGTTGATAGATGTAAATAACTTTCTTAAAACTGAACGAATCAGTTTGCCTTGAGTGATCGAACACCGGGCGTTTTATCTCAGCTGTAATTCCGACTCAACTTCCAATTCTTTATGTTCACAGTTTTCGATGAAACGTTCTTGTTAATATTTCTTACCATTCTTAAGTTTGTACAAAAAAAAAATTGTTATTAGGTTCAACTGTGACTTTCGGGATATCGTTCCTAATCATTTGAAAACATCCCCACAGTTTAAATTTTTATAACTTATTCCCTTAATACAACACAATGAAAATTAAGAGTTGTTAATTTAATCTATATAATATTATCTACATTCAAGCATCGCATTATTTTCATTGTCGAATCTAAATTTGAGATATTTTAGCCTGATCTGGAGTAAAGTAATTACATTCGCTTACACACAGTAGATCGATTTAACCAATTCATATTGGGTAAGAAGTCAAAGTTAGAATTTAACTACAGTTTATTTTGGGATCCCTATCGATTTATCTATCTGGTGAACCCTTTATCGAGATTTTTGAATTGTATCTGTGTCAGTGAAATCAATAATACAATCTACTTTGTCTATTTAGCTCCTTAAAACTGTAAAACATATAACTTTTTTAAGAGTAATATTTAGCATCACGAACTTTAAAAATTCAGCTTTAAAAGTTTTTACTTTTAGACAAGTCATACAAGGTTTTACAACAATAGTTTTCTTTGATATAAAAATAATTTTCGTAAAATTTTAGCAACATTACTACTTTAATGCATTTCCTATTCTTGATACGCTGACTTATATTCTTGACGTCTGAGTAAATAATGAAGGCTTAAGATCCAACGGTACGATCAAAGTCTAGATTGCAAACAATAGACAGACAGAAAATGTAAAAGAAATTAAATTATTCGATGCACACAACAATCATTATTCCGTGTGTGGTCATGATGTTTTGTTTTTTAATATTTGCTGATTATTTAGCTACAATGAGTCATAGTAGTAGTAGTATATAAATATATACATATAAATAAATATATACATACACACATACATCGTGGTAATTTGTTGATAAGAAATAAAAATATAATATAACTGGCTATAATCGAACCTTGAAGTCTGTCCACCTACAAAACAAATTTCAATCGACCTTCAATTATACAGCTTTTACATATGTTTCGAGTTATTAAAGTCTTCACACAGGAAAAATGTGCAAAGAGGAATTCCCATTGCATGCGACAGTCGAACTCACGCACAGAGTTCATCGACACGAACAATAATTGCTACGAACTCTTTCTTAGAATCCAAATTACCGATAATTCAGCCTCATTAACAAGTTGTCCTCTGGCTCAGTGATCGAGTACAGTAAACCCGTGAGATTTCAAAGATTTGACAAATATATCGTGACCACTTGAATTCCGGGTAGTCCTTGGACCAGGTCCAGAAGCTAGCGACCTCTATCTGTTAGTCGGGGAAGGGCGTCCATCTCTTGAAAATATATTTTGAAAATGTAATAATAATTTTGTTTATAGCGATTTGAACAGGTTAGGTTTTATTAAACATTATTGTTTATCAATAAAACTAAGTAAAAAATATTCAATCGTGTTATTTATTGCTTGTTGGTGTCATTTAAGAGCATTTCGTAATTTTGACATATTACGTAATTTAGAAAAAAATAATCTTTAATACTATAATAAAACTGTCTTAAATTTATTGTGGTCCAGCTTTAAATCTGCACATCCATACAAACAATAAAAAAAATTATACTTCCGGTACCGGGAATCGAACCCGAGCCTCCTGGGTGAAAGCCAGGTATCCTAGCCACTAGACCATACCGGACGTTGTTTAATTTCCACCAATTTTGTTATCACCCACTTATCACTAAATTTAATTATTGATAGAAAAATAAAAAAATATTACTACTCTAAAAAACAATAAAATAATTTACCTCTCTGAATTCGTTATGTAACGTAAGTGAATGTTTAATCCTTCATTCTAACGATCGCTGAACTAGTGAACATACTTTAAGAATTTAAATAACTCGAAAAAATAAAATTCTTTATGTTAAAACATTTTTTTGTCAAGCTTAACAAATATATCCTATAAATTAAATACTGTGTTGTTTCGTTAGATTACGAACATGATTTATACATAATAATGAGCATTTCGATATTAAGAATTCGCATAAAAATAAAAAGTTGGTAAAAATGAGTGAAATATTTAAATATTTCATATTATTTAAGAATTAAAAAATAATATACTGACTGATTAATTTTTTTGTTGCTACTTTGTCTCGTTTACAAGTGAAGTTTGAAGTATTTAGCTGTTATCAATGAATGATTATTATGTTTGGTAGCTACTATTGTTTCTTAGTGTCTATTCTTTTATTAATAACATTCTGCTGAATAATTGTATGTATGCATCTTACGATGTATTTAAAAGATTATTTTTTTCAGTTATTCAGTCGAATGTCCAAAACACAAATAACTAAGACTTAACTTACAAAACAAAAACAGAGGTCTTCCTCTACTTCTCATTTCGCGCAGAGCGCAGTATATACTGACATTATTTACAATGCTTTAACATTGAGCCTTTGTTATGACTATTTCTCAGATAGTATACTATTATTCCATGAGTTTGTTTATATATAAATATTTCCTCTTTATTATTAAATTTTGTTTCATAATAATTTTTAAAAAAATTAAGTATTTAGAAAATAACATTTATTTAGTTTTAACTCTACTCATTATATGTCAGAATTTCAATTTATAAATTAGTTATATGCTCATTGCATATAAACTACGTTCGATGATAGAATTTTCTTAGGGATTATTGAAAACTATTTTTATGGATTTTATTAATTTAGGATATGAACTTTATTTGGTTAAGGATCAACATAGTGTGAATTTCACAACATCAGTAATAATCCGGTAGGTTTGACAAGTGTCCAGCTTGCCAGAATAGAACCTGACTCAGGTAAAAAGATGGTATCGAAACCAAGTCACCGTACTGGATATAAATAAGTAAAATACTATGAGTTGGATATATAGAAATAATATTTATGTTTGGTGTACATATATTTTTGTCTTAAAAAATTATACATTTATTCACAGGAACTCGAATATCGCCTAGAATATAAATTGTGTACGATTGACAACAAAAGGACAATAATTATATCATGATTTATTCTATGAATTTAAAAAAAAAATAAATTCTTTAATATTATATTATGGGAATAGGGTACCCAAAATAAGGGGGGGGATCTGGTGATTGAGGGTGACCTAGGACAGTTCACCTTCTTGCAGAGCCGTTGTCCATGAAACGGTAAAGTCTCTACCATATACTGAACCCCAAACCCGTTCACGGGTAGTAGTGGTACAGGTTTTAGGTTAAAATTCTTTATGATTTTAATGATTTCCATTTTGTGGGTGAGGATGTAAAATATAATAAAAATTAAAATAAAATGAGTTTTAATAAACTTTTCTGTGATTTCCGTTCCTTTAGTAATTAATAAAGTCATTAGTATACAAGATATCTTTGGATTTCTATTGCGGGGTTTGAAAATGTGTGGTAATACAGTTGAGAAAAATGTTCGATCCAAGTTGAAATTTAACTTTGTTTCATGCGTCTTTATTTTCTGTATTTATTAAGATTTTTTTTAAACATTCATCAGATATTTAGGGGAAAGTGAAACATTATAATGGATCTTCCACCATTTAAATTTTTTTTCCCCATAAAATACAGTTGTACTCCCCGGTGCGTAGACGTCTTCAATTAGGATTATTGATTCTATAGTCGAATGTTGTAAAATATCCATTTAAAACAGGGTAAAATAGCTTAAGTAATCACAGTTTTGTCCTTTTTCCGATTTGAACTTCGTATCCGAGTGGATTATGATGGAACTAAAATACATCGTTGACTGTATAAACTTAAAATTATTAATTTACCCTTATTAAATATATTTAATACAATTTATAATCGTCAATGAATACGCATAAAATATCAAAAATAATTAAAATAAATTTTGGGAAAGATTTGGGTTTCGGTTGAACTTGTGAATATTTCGTCTAAAAACGATTTAATAAACTAAAATCAAATCTTTAATTTTATTTATAGTTGTATTTTATTTCATTTATAGTTTAAAAATTGAAAAACATATTAATTTCATGTTGTATCCAGTAATCACAAACCTTGGGTTGGTTCACAAGCGTAAAATGTTTTAAAAATCTTAATCACTAAGCAGAAATAGAAATTCTTCATCATATCTAATTATAATATTTTACTTATTTAAAAATTATTGAATTTTGTAAAAAGCTGATGATATAACAAAACTTCATCATTAAACATGGTCCGGTATGGTCTAGTGGCTAGGATACCTGGCTTTCACCCAGGAGGCTCGGGTTCGATTCCCGGTACCGGAAGTTAATTTTGTTTTGTTTATTAAAAATGAAATTTTTTTTTTATTGACGTTTCTGAAATGTTACTGTTTTAATAGATGTTTACTTTATTCCAAAATTGATACGGGCTACTTAATGGTAAAAATTAAGAAAATTAAAATATTGACAAAATTAAAATAAAGTACAAGAGTGCAAATGCTTTTTTCTTTAATGTAATATTTCTTTATCTACGTTCAGTTTTACCCAGTTAATATATAAATCTTCCTGATTCGTAGTAGTATTATAAATATTTTTTTATTATTTATGAAACCATAGGTCATCAGAAAACAAGAACGCCAACCAAAATAAATACTTAACTTATCTATATTAAAATATTATTTTTCAAATATAATTAAATAATAATTACTCTTTGAAATGGTACTATTTTTACTAATGAGATTTCAGCAATTGGTATTACAATTTCAATAATGTTGTCGAAATATTGAAAATGTGAAATACCTTATGAATAAAAGATGTGTACCTTAATTGTGTGTTCTAAGGATGTTCAGTTATACTCACCTGAAACAAAACAAAAAAATTAACTAATTAGTATGAATAATACTGTTAGCTTTTTTTATACATTTTATTATAAATAAATAATACTTTTTTTCTATATTAAAAAGAAATATAATATTTTATAATAAATATTAATGCAGTTTATAATAAAAATAATGTAAAAAAGCACGGGAAAATAATTAACACAAAATTAGCAATATCCTAATTCATTTTTGGGCAGTTTATAAAAACCCCACCAATGTTTTCTTTATGAAAATTTATGATAGTCATATTTTTCATTTTCTAAAATGGCTTTTTCCTATAAATTTTAGTATAATTAATTAATGACTAACTAAGTAAAATATGAATATCGAATCACTTCACATCTTCGATCTTTAGTATACTTTTCAAATTCTAAGCTACTTATGAATGCATGAAATCAAGCCGAATTTTATTTAAGTTCAGATCATATTCTGACATTGGCAAATTTTCGTCTCTCAAAACTGTAGCAATCTAGATCTTTTCCTTTCATAGTTTAGGCATTGAAAGCGAGAGTTGTTCACAGTATAACGAAAAGTACTGTCATAAGTTCTTATATTAACATACAAACTTTTATGTAAACATGATTTGGTCCGTCTAGAGTCATTTTAACTTTGTAATTTCTTTTAGTTATTTTTAACCCTTGGAATAAACGCAGGTAAATTCTATAGGCGATTTATCTGTTTTATTCCGGTTGTTGTTCATACTCGATTGACTTTTCGCTAATTATTTTTTTAAGTATAAAATTGTTTCATGAAATGATGGGGTATAACTTATTTAATTTAAAATCAGATATTTTTTTCCTTAAATATGAAGAAAAAATTAAACAACCAAAACGGGTCGACTTTAAGTCAAGCTTGGAGGAGTATCCAATTATATTTTTTCAATTTATTTATTTTCTGGAGATATTCTTTTCAAACAGTTCTTCAGAATTTATGAATTATTTCTACCCCATACTTTGTATAAGTTGAACTGTAGGATTAGTGATGTACTAATCTTATAGTTGAACTAATACCTCTACTGGGTTTATTCGATTTTATGTCATTATGAGATAAGTAATTGCTGTTTAACTTATATGTGTTATTAATTTTGTTGCACTATTAATTTCAAAACAACTGCATAAACCTCTTTATTATTGAATCCGAATAAAAAAGAATTTATATATCATATAAATATATTTTTCGTGATGGAGCTATTTTTACTCTAAATCCAAGGCTAAAAGAGGATACGAGGATATTATTTTAATCATTAGCTTGGATTGAAGAGAATATTAACGAAAAACTTCCGATAATGATGATGGATGTTAAGGCATTGTTCATTGATATGCGATGGTAGAACCTCAACGTGTGATCACTAGATAATTGTTAAGGTCGTTAATGATATAAATACTGATCATTATTTGGATGGCATAGATTAACGAATGGTATATGTCTTTAAATTATTTATATACTTGAAAGTAATAACAATTTATTTAATCAATATTGATTCCTATTAATTGATAATTGGTGTAGTGTTTATTTTAGCATTGATTAATTATTTTTGACACGTTAGAAAAATATTAATCAATCAAAATAAAAATTAAAAAAAGCCAACTCTAAAAACATTTTTTCCCCTCATAATTTCGCTTCAAGTTCACAATTAAAACATTATTCTTCAGACATTTGGCTATGCTTTCATAAAAAAAAGTTCCATATCAGCATCGAATCACAAAGTAAATTTTGTTTAAGTTCATGAAGAAAAAATACTACTTTTTATTAATTCTGTGTCTCGTGAGTAAATATGTATCCTTGTTATATCTTGTAAGTAAACACTTGTACAAAATCAATAAATCAAAAAAAAAAATCTTAGAATAAATACTTGAAATTTATTGTTCTAGAAAGAATCCAAACATACTCCAAGAAGTTGAGTGATGACGAGAAATCACGTGCAGTTCAGAGAGGCTTACATAATTCCGGCATCTAGTCCCGAAATTATTAAACAAACATTAATCTCAAAAAAAAAAATCTTACGTAAGAAGTACGTCAATGAAGAGCCAATCGAGAAAGTAATCTGTTTTGATTAATCAGTTCATAATTAATTAATTACAGCTTTTTTAATTTATATCTTTTTCTCTCTACACCTATTCAAAGTTTATGTATAAGTTAAAAAGAAATTATATCTAATTTTTTTTATCGTAAGATTTTTTCTAGAGATCTAAGAAAAAAGAGGATTTAGTATTTTTCAAACCTATATTTATACATTGTTTTATAAATAGAAGTAAATCAAAATAAAATGCGAATCCAACATAAATTGAATCATTTTTTTTTCTCGAAATGAAGCTTAAACACAAAGAAATCAAAGAATTCAAATTTCTAGTCAGATTTATATGATCAAATTACGTATATTGCTTGCTTATATAGGTCTGTAAGTACTTGGTAAAATTTTGGAGTCTTATTTATTATAACTTTAAAAAGATAAGAAATTCTATACATACTCTCAATTTAACTTTTAAAAATACATATACAGTTTCACCCAAAAATAAGTAATTAAATTTAAGTAACTATTCAATGAAATTCCTGTGGTCTCGTCCTTTGTTTGACCGCATTTCTTCGCTATACACCATTTTTTAATACCTTATCTTCGCAGTTCATCTTCAATGTAAGTGTTCACGTTTCAGATACACACCGATTACTTGGAAGGATTATACTTATTTTAAGCATTATACTTGATCTAGTAATATCCATGCCAAAAAATAACAACGATTCCCTGCCTTTAATTCCTTATGAATTTTGGGGTTTTTTCTTTTTTCATTTCTAAAAATACAGATTTATTTTGAATGTTTTCATTTTTATGAAACGAGGTTTATTTAATTTAAATATAATGCATCTTAGAATGAAAATAAAATTGTATACTGCCTAATGGATCCGAAGTATTTGTATTTATTGGTGATAGCTTAATAGGAACTGAGATTTGGCAGGTCAACTGTCGACATATTCACTAAGCTGAGAGATAAATTTGATAATATGTTATGATAATCTCTTAAACGTGGTCCACAGAGACTATAAATATTATTGTCTCTATGATTTTGTTTTTATAAGTTGTATATAAAGTAACATGCTATTTGAACAGTGACTTATTAGAAGTAGCACAAGAAATAACAGAGCTGTGACATAAGAAACATTGAAAGACGAGGATATCGCTAAGGACCTTTGGCATCCACTAACCTCGACTATTTGTGGATTCCGACAGTCATTAGCCCCTGGCCATGTAGCATTATTTTAAGTAAGGTACAGGTAACATAAAGTGTGAACTAATCCGGAAATTGTAATGATATTCCCTTTACTTACATAATTAAATATAAGTATTATACCTTTTTTTTATTGGAATTTGGTGTATTCAACTTCATATTTAAGTAAATTTTATGGTAATCATAAATATTCTAAAAATCTGTTATATTAATGATTCGGGGAAAACTTGAGGTTTGGTCATATAGTGAGCCCAGGGACCGTGTATTTTGAGATTTGCTATTCAGGAAAATAAGACTAAACCTTATATTAATGGCAATGTGTACTGTTGGATAATGATATAAATACAAAAGGATCTCAACTTTTATATTTTAGGAAAATATTAGCAATTCAGTTAACCATCACAGTTTTTGGGTCCCCCAGCTCTAATTTTTTGTGTACTTTTAATCAGAAACGACTTTTAGTTACAGTGGATTGCCGTCCGGAAAATTTATAGAAATAATGTTAAAATTAGTAAATTAGTCAAAATATGTGTATAAGAAAAATATTGTTAAAATCCTAACTGAACTAAATTAATTTTATTATTTCTTATTGTTAAAACTCAAATCGCTATATTTAAAGCTTATTAGTTTATTTTAATTTAAAATCATTCTTTTTATCATGAGCAACTGATAGATACAGTGACGTAACGCTAAATGTTCTATTTAATTAAAAATGAAAATATATATAATAAGAAAAGAATAGCTAAAACTCTAATAGAAGTCTAATTACTTTATGACGAACAAGAAATTGGTACACGGTTATTAAGCGCAACACACGTTGTTAAAAGAAAAAAAAAAGAAAGAAAGAAAAATACCACTTTGTCCAGCACGCAATAGTTAGTTACTTCGAACTATTTTCCTTGCAACCTCGCGTGCAGCTTCCTAAGGTCAAATGCGCACAAGAATCAAACTGTTCATCGCTACAACTGTTAAGTATGAAGTTCCATAGAAAGCTTTTTATTTTTTCATAAAATGTGATATGGCTCCTGGCCTTAGTCGTAGGGATTGTAGTTTAGAAGAATAAAATAAGAGTTTTAGAAAAAAATGGCTCGTCTATAGAATACTTTTAATAATATCAACAGCAGTTCGACAGAAGTACCTATTAACTGAGCCTTCACTAGTTAAAACTAATATTATAGTTGTTTAGAAATAGTATCCTATTATGTAAGACTTGCCAAATAATGATTTCACCATTTATTATTACATATGACATGCGATGTGATAAGAGAATCAACTCCATGATGACCTTTTTCGCCGAATCTTTGGATAAGAGTAATCCATATCAATACCAGGTCAGTTAGCACGATCTGACCTTTGACTTGCTCTACATTCATTATTTAAAAGATAAACATTTTCCCTATTACATTTGTTAACTTCAATGTTTTTTAGCAAAATTTGTCGCGTTCAAAAGAAAATTAATAAACATTACCTAATGTATTTAAAACTAAAATGTATTTTAAAAAATGAAACCAATTATTGCTAGCCATAATTCGGAATTCGACATTAGTGCGAAACCTCTGAAGTAAAAAGTAATTTGTTTTAGTGTTTTTGCTTAATTTCTTTTATCAGTGAATATTTTCAATGTATAAGGATACTACTAGCTATAGTTGATATAATTACTACATCAAATACAGAATTATAAATTTAATTGTATTTAAAGTCCAGCCTCCATCAGCCCTGAAGATGACCTACAAATAAGTACCCACTTATTTAGTGTTTAATTTGACTGCACCCCCAACTATTTCCTTTCTTCCTTAAATTTATTTACAATGGTTATTTAATGTTCACGTCCTTGTAAGTTGTAGAAAAAGTACTGCAACCGAAAAAATTATCGATTTTCATATTTTAACAGATATAACAATTTTGACAATCCTTGAATCCATCTGGACTCGTTTAGAAGTTATTCCAGTTCATATGATCGATAATAACATAACGTAAAAACATTTAGACACATAATGTCGAAACTTCGAATTTGTCTATTATTGGAACCCTAATTTTGGTTACTAAATGATCACCGGAAGTGGAATTATTTTTAAGGAATCTATCCGTTCAATGATAGGTTTTAGGACATATCTGTGTCCAAAACTTTTTAATTGAATATTTCCATTATTTATATTCATTTATGAAGAACATTTCACTATACAGTAGGAACACATCACAATAGTAGGAACAGCAATGACTGATACTTGGAGTGAGTAATGAGTGTACTACCTGTTATTGCCCAGAGATAGTTCGCGTATTATAAATTGGGAGCAGCACAATCGTGACAGATTAGTTTTTAAAAATATTTTTATTTGCTTTAACTCTATTTAAGTTGTTCAAGGAATTGTCAAGTCGGAATTCTGCGGATATAAAGATAGAAGAGGCGAAAAATGAAATGTTTGGTTTTGGAGAATAATAATTGTTATTAATGCTCAGAAACAATCCTCCGAATAAGAAGTGTGGTGCCTCCGTTACGGTTAACTACCAAATATTACATGGTTACAAAATATAAAAGGGGGATTATATCCTTTTTTTTCTTTATTTTATATTTATATATTCGAAAGTCAAATGCGATGACGAAGTGGGCTTACACAGAATTGTCTGGACTCACACCAACAATTTTCATCACCAGGAATGATGCCAGAATTTCTTACCATTTTTCAGATTTGTAGTTAGGGAATTAAAGACTAGTCCAATTGACTTCAGTTATTCCATTAAAGATTTAATTAGACTAGACCAAAAAAAAAACCTGCATTGTTTGACTTTGGAATTTGTTGGAAAACAAAACTCGATGCAAATATAAGCAAGAATATAACACGTAAAAAGTCAGAAGCAGTCCTTTATTTTTTAGTAGCGTAGATTGTACTTCTTATCTTTTATAACAACAAGAATATAAGTTGCAATATATATATATATATTTTTTTGTATGGTCTAACTAGTGGATCAGAATAAGGATTAACCTTATTTCTTCCAAATCAAGTTAAAAATCAAATGATGAAACTTGAAATAGATAAACGGTTCAGGGAAACTGTGAAAGCAATTGGTTGTATTTACAAACAATCACCATTTTATCCTAACAAAATGATCTATTTTTACAGAAGTTTATTTTCTTTCTTAAAGCAGCAATACCATTGAGGAATAATATTTATTTTCAGACAAATCTAATTGACTATGAAGGTCTAAATATCGTATCTTCTAACAATGTATCTTGTCATACAAACATTACATATTTGTACGCCGGAAGAACGGGCGTTAAAATTATTACTAATAAAAATTATAGAGAAAACATAAGTGATGATTTTATGCTATACTTAGAAAATGTAAAAAAAAAACATATTGGTAATAGAACAAATATAAAGCAATTTTAATTAAGGAAAAAATATTGATTTAATGTGAAGAGAATTGGAAAAATGTAATACTTAAAGGTTAAATTGATTCTCAATTAAGCCTTGAGGAAGTCAGCAGCATGTCTGGCGAAACGTTGGCAGAAAATTCACCGACACGGTCTAAACCAGAAGAAACAACTGATTTTGTATAAATAGTTGTGGAAACTTGAAACGGTATTTACTTAAAGGTTGTTTTACCGTCTCTTCAAATTTTCAAATTTAAAGTAAAATTTTTTCATTGTTGCACAGAAAGAGAAAGACTTTAGGTCAATAAACAGGAAGCATTAAATGTGAATCCGGAATATTAAAATCATAATTAATTATTATAATTTTTACAATAATTAATTACATATTTATAGTTTTGGAATCTGTCACACTTTTCATTTTGAACACTATATTTATCAATAAATTTATATTAGAATGGAATTTATTACTGTTGAGATGTAAGTGTGTAGATATTAATCTTTTCTGAGCTTTTTAGCGCACTCTAACGTCAGCACTTGGTCGAACCCTTATTTCGTACTAAATCCCATATAATTGTAGTTAAAATTGAAGAATTTAACTATAAAATTATGAATAAACAATAAATCCCTGTGCTTTTGCATAGTTTTGGCTGTCCTGTAAAATTTACAACTTCAAATTGGCACCTTTTCGCTATTCTGCCTCCACACTCCATACCATTCAAACAATGATTTATCACACATAGGATATACATCGTCTCTGTCCATTTCTATATATAAAGTAAAATAGGTTATTTAAACATTTTTTGAACAAACATATGACAGAACTGTGAGGATGCCAAAACCTGAATAGCATTCCCTCATCGAGTCTTTAAGGACATTAGTGTGTTTACTTTTGGTATTATCAGGAATCAGCTAGGATCAGTCCCAGCCCAAGGATAACACCTTAGATCCTTGGACATAAGAAGAAAATTAAAAGAAATTTCGAAAAGAAAAGACTTCAAAAACTTAAGGTTATGCCATTTATGTTTTAAGAACTTGACGGCTTTGTATTTTGGTATCAAGTTCACTCATAAAACACTACTAATTAATGACTCATTAGTTATTCCAATGCGTAATGCATTAAACATTTTAGAAACACCTATTTTCATATGTCTTCAACAAACAAAATGGAAATTTCAACAAATTCGTGAAAACGTATTGGGTAAACTGACTTCCAATACAAACGGACACGGTGAGCCCCATCACCGGAAAAATCTAAAGTTAAAAAATAGAAATGAATAAATTAGAACCTTCCACCTTCTCATCCTCCTCTTAAAATGTACATCGTACAGTACAAGAGATACCTCTCCGTCAATTCTTCAATTCTACTTAGAAATCTTCAAACCCAAAGGGGCTAAGAAAAAAAAAAAAAAAAAAAAAAAAAAAAAAAGAGATCACTTCATAACCACTTGATCCCGCTAAACGGTCCCTCACCGTTTTGTATTGTATAATGTCAGTGGCCTTGTGCCGGTTCGAGTAAAAACCGCCTTCAGCGGACTCAGCCCGATGTAACGCCTTAAAATAGCGAAAGGTTACAGAAGTTTTTTATTTATATAGAAACCGTAGTTTTTTTTAAACTATTTGTAATTGTAATATCATATCATAAAGGAGGTTCTAAAAAAAAAAGACAAATACGACAAATGAAACCGTTATACTAAGTAATCCTTTTCAATAAATTCAATAACATTACATACTAATCCTTTGCTACACGAACAACAGTAAACTTCTGTCCGTCCCGTTTGTAAATGAGTGTCAATGTATGTTTAACGTCTGTGCTGATCCGTCTGTGATGAAATTAGATATGGATAATCTCAAGCCTGTGGAAGGACATAGGCTACTTTTTATAAACACACCACACAAGGGAAGTTTATATAAAACTGTAACCTGATTGACTAACACGCCCAGGGGTCAACGCACAGCAGAAACCACTGAACTTGGCATCTTGAAATTCGCAGATAGGTTTTTTGTATAGTTTAAATGAGCACCAAGAAAGGAATTTGGACAATTCCACCCCCAAGGGTTTCCTCCTTAATATAATAGGGGCTCAAAGATTGTATGGAATCCGTCAGTTTTGACGTTAGACATCTGAAATTTCAGATGTACGAGTAACTTATAGTTACAAAAAGTTAAATTATTTATTTAAAATGATCTGTCACGAAACTTGATGTGAGAGACCAAATTCCACGTGAGCGAAGCCGTGGGCAATAGCTAGTTGTATATAAATAAAGCCATCTTTTTTGGATGTCTTCATTACAGTTTATTCAATCCTCTTAATACATTTTTAAACCTATAACACACATATGACAAATCGGGATGATTCAACGATCAATTATAAGTAATTTACTTAACTCGATTTTTAGTTTAATAATATCAAGGTATAATTGTTAGCTGATGACAACCATATTTGATTTTCTACTGATGCTAATTCGGGCATAAGAATCAGCGAAACTTAGATATTCCTAAGGTAAGTAGCTATAATGTTCAAGTTTTTGTTTAAATCATTAAACTTTACTATCAAAACGGCTGCTGAATGTCAGACGTCTCGTGAATTATGCAAAACATATGGTCAAGGGAATGGAAACTATATTGTAGGAAAAACCGAATTGATAGCTGAAAGTGTGAGATAAGCCTTGAACTTGTCAAATCATTACTAACAAATATACTGTTTATCAAACTTGTGATTAAAATGTTCTAAGGAAGAGATGTTTTATTGATATGTTATCAGTAGCATTTATCACGTTCTACTGCACAATGTATATTAAATATCATGAAGAAATATGATAGTAATTACGAATTGACAACATTCTTATTCACAAATGTGTACTTATTGATTAATCAATAAGTAATTAATAAAACAAAATTGGCCCAATTACTTATTTATTTATGTTTCACTTATTGCTGCCATTGAGAAGTAGACTATGCTTCAGCTGGAGCCCTAAATTTTTCCTATGCAGGTATAATTAGAAAAGAGATCTTTAACGAGTACCTGACGTAACACTGGCTTAGGACTCCCATTTCTCATCCCTTCAGAAAAACGGCAACTAAGGAAATTTAAATCCCTTTGAAAAACCCTTCATCAAAATCTTTACATTTGATTTATTATTTTCCAATATTCTACATTAATATTGGTAAATGCAGAATAATAAATAGTATCTTGTTATATTGTAATGTGGTAAAGATACAATGGATCCTATTCAAGTTCCAAATAGAATTTTTAAATAAAAAATTAAAGAAGATTACCTGTTCCACCAGAACCTACGATGGGTATTCGTTTCAGTAACAATGGTTTAGCAGTGATGTCAAGGTCACCATCAATAGTTATGTTTTCATTAAATTAGAGGTGCCCATAGTATAGAGGCTGGTTGAGCCCCAGAACGGTCAAGAAATTTCACAGGGTCGATCCTACATTTTAGTAGCACAATGCTCCTAAGCAATTAGACAACCTTCTCCCAGTTTTTAGAAAAAGGATTATAAAAAACTGCCAGCCATAGTTAAGACCGGACCGAAATAAATATACATATATATATTTTTTTTAATGTATGGGACTGCGATTAACAGCATTTTAGTGCAATATTAATCACAGTTCTACTTAAGTATTATTTATGTTTTTTGGAATCTTGAAGGAATTAATTCGAAGCTTTAATATTTTATCAATCCTTCATCTCCCATTATTATTAATATTGTATAAAATAATTTATATTACAACAGTAATTCAACCTTCATCGGCTTCGCAAATATCGCTCTTTATAGCTATTTATACTTGTGTCAGCTGGTAGATTGGCATTATCAATGTTGCTGGCAATATTACTGCTGTCTTCGTTATTATTAGTAAGCCAACATAAAATAAACAACAAGGACCTTATACATTAGACTAAAAAATTATATAGGCGTCTAATTTGTATGTGTGTGTGTATATATTTTTAGGCTATATTATATTTTGATAAAAACTTCTCAATTATAGAAATAGAATCAGATCAAAAAATTGTTATGACAACTAAAAATGAAAAATTCAGATGCAAAATAGACTCTACCACCCTTCATAGAAACTAAACCACTCCCAGTTTTCACTTACTTCCTATTCTATTTTAATAATTAATTACTACTTTTTCTATGATAAAAAAAAAATTGTTACATATTTTGAATACTTTTACGAACGAGAAAAAAATAAATTTAAAAATAAAAAGGCTCTTCGATGAGAATTAATTTAACTAACGTAAATGGATACTGGAAAGGTGTAGAAAGAGACTAGAAGACTAGCTAAGGTCAGACCAATGAGAGTATATTAATTAAAAAAGAGACAGAAATCGGGATTGGCTAACATATTTTTGTAAAAATTTATAGTTGTACAGGCCTTTGCGCACACGGAATGTGATTTCTTAATTAATAAATAATGGAAGGATTATATGTACAGCTAGTTCAGCGAAATATCGTATAGTGTATATGTGTGTGTACATAAATATATGTAACACTCACATACGGTTAAGACACCGGTAGAGCGTCCTTCCTATGATTCAGTTGGCAGTGGGCTGTCTTGGCATCATATCTTTATTTATTTACAATCACCTCGACCGGACAGAATACATTGGCAAAGGATGTTGTACTAGAACCTTCAAGGGGCACCATTCTCCACTATTTATTCACCACGCATAAAACACCAGTAGCGTGTCTTGGACCCATGTGGAATGTGCTCTTCATTGTACAATATTGTCGAAAGCCATATACATTAACGATAAATTGATGTTTCGTGTTATAAAATATGAATGTGCTTAGCCAAAAATAGCATTAAAAATACCGTGTTGTACTAATAACATAATCGATGTTACATTCGCGTCCGTCAATAAGGAAGCAGGAAAATGTAGTGAATAAAATAGTCAGTATTTATCAGTTTGGATTAGTGAATAAAGAGATTTGAACAAAAATATAATTATCTGCTCAAGTCAACTAGCCACCATCAACTGCATATATTATCTTCGTATTTTTCTAAACAAAGCTTTTATAAAAACGTTGATTTGCATTATTTATCATAATTTGTATCCAATGTAGCTGTTTATAGGAATACTTTCATTTCTTTTTCATTTTCCAGGAACTCTATCCTCTCAAATTATTCATCAAAACATAGTCAAGCTTATGATGCGGTTATTTTTACAATTGTAAATATCTTTAAGTGTTAGAAGAAACAAGTGTTAAGGAAACAATCTTCAACAACTTCGCTTAATTCGAACCGACCGATTTTTTTCTATCTAAATATTCAATTTGATTCTAATTTTATGGAAATATAAAATAAAATGTATAAAGCTAAGGTATATGAAGGAAAGAATGTAAATAAAAGCGAAAAATTTCCTTCCGGAAACTTCCATGGAAATATCCATTCTCATCATCACTGAATTTATTTTCTTACGTAAAGATTCTTACGTACCTTTATCGATTTATCGCCTACTAATTCTCATCTAATTTATTTAAACTCTCAAACCCTTAAATAAAAAATTTAAATTTGGGATTGTAACATCTAGTTTAAACCACTTATTTTGGTCACTACATGATCACCATAAGTGGTTCTTTACTTGGAGGTTATAATAGATTGTCATAAAAAATTATGTTAAAATAAAATATAAACTTTTCTAAACTTGAAATGTTAGGCAGTAGACTTCCCATAGCTCCATAACCAGTCCCTTTGGTCATCCCCACCCACTGACATATACTTGGATTCATGTGAAAAAGCTTTGGTAGATACAAGGATAATAACAGACATGTCTGTTCGGGATCAGCAGTCTTATGCGGAACTATGTTTTTTCTATAAGGCAAATTGTTCCTAGACCAAACCTCCTAGAATACCTGAAGGGTTTGCTTGAGGAATACTGAGATTAAATTATTGTCACATTTTGGTTATTAGTTGGTTTACTCACTTAACTTTTAAAGAAATATAACTATTAGATATTTATCTAAAGATGAATATAACAAACAATGAATAATAGTTTGCATTAAAACCTATGAGCCACGGCTTAGGTTTAACGTAACTCCCGGAATAAACCATCAACAATTTGAACACATTTCTAAATTCTTAAACATTTCAGAAAAAAACCTTTAATAATAGCGTGACTCAAATCAACATTTATTCAGGTTGGCTAACATCCGCTAGATTATCGTCGTCCGCAGAAATTGTAGGCCCCAAAGCGAGAGGTATTAAGCCAAAGTGATGGAGGCATGCTATTGGTCGAGATCTTGCCGAAGATAATCAAATGGATAATGATTTGCCGTAAATAGGCCAAACGATATTTTTATATTCTTCGGTCATACTAAATTTTATATGCTATATAGGCGATTTCCGTAATACATGTGTTCCAGCACGTTCAATTCAATTTTAAATATCTTAGAGCTTTCAGAAATAAATCCTTGATATCGCACCTTCAAAAGAACAACGACATAACTCAAAATTTGTCATTTTTGAGTTTACCCTTCAGCAGCAATTGTACTGGTTGAAGGTTCCGATTCAGGAACTACATATCGATGCCTTAGTTCACAAATGTGTTAAGTGCAAATTTTTCGAAAATTAGTTTTGTTATATAAATAATATTGTAAAGTTGTGATCAGGAAGTCATAGACCATATGTTGATATAAAATTAGTAGAGAAGCTGTGAAGGTTACAAAAATATATTGTGTGCTTAAACTTGAACTGTATTTCTTGTGTTAAATTACTATCAAAGTTGAATCCTGTAAAATCTTGTTTTCGGCACTTAACAAATATGTGAACTAAGGCATCGATATCTGATTTTCCAGATGTTTCCAACATGTTTTTTTTTTAACTCGTATTTTTAATTATATCATGTTTAAACATGAAATTTTATGAGAATAATAACAGTCAAAATCAAAAAAATTTCAAGCTGTTAAAAATACTCTAATGGTCAATAAAATAAATTCATTACCATCATTACATTAGGGATGCTTTGTTTTAGCAATACCCAAATTTTTATTTGTTTTACTCGCATGGAACTTTCAAATACCTGTATTGAAGATCTATTTAAATATATTTTTAAAGTTATGTTCTTTCGAAGAACAATATATAGAAGAATATAGATCTGAACAAATCACCCCCAGTTTCAGACCATTGTCAAATATGAATATCTAGTTTCAAAATTGTATCATAGACTACAGTTCATTCACCTGGCAATGTTTCAAATCAAGATTCCCATCTGCTAGTGTGCAGAGATCACGAAAAACACATGGTAAAGAAGTCCAGTCTCTCCATCTATACCAATGGATTCATTCTTCGTATTTGACATTCTTATAGAATAGTTGGATTTCCAAAAATGTTATAATTATAACACTTTTTTTCTGTCCATTCTCCTGCACCCTACAGTGCTCAGAAGCAAATTCTTTTTTAGCCTTTCCTTTTTCGAAAAACATGCATCAGAATTATGGACAACACGAGTAAGATTAGTGGACATACTGTTTAACAAGTAATTAGAAAGATGTAATTGAATTGCTTTGAAGTTACAGTTGGATGTTATTTTTTAAAATTTTTGTTTTTAATGAGGCGGACATTAAACCATAATGATAAATCATTATTTTATGAATAAAAAAAAAGATTAATCACTAATGTCTATATTAAAGTAATTAATATGCAAATTGACAGGAGTTCCCTCAAAAATATTGTAATCATTGCTTTAATGAGTGATATTAATATTCTAAATTATATATTAATATACTTAGATAATAGTTTTTTAACATAAATGGATTATTTTTCTCGACGCTATAACGCTTTCGTCTGATCCTTGAAGACTTAATAAGAGAGAACTAGGCCGGTCCCATAGCGCAGGCCATCAAAACAGACCGAAATAGAACCATTCCTCCTAACCTTAACCTTTTTATCTCATTCTATGTTATTTGGGCTCATCAACATACCGAGCTTATGTTTATTTACTTCTTAATTTTCTCTTGGAAAATTACAGGGTTCATGATGAAGCATTCTAATAATTATGAGTTTTTTTCTCTGATGTATTAATAATATTCAAATGTTTTATTTTTAAAAAATAGGAATATGTGAATTAATTGAAATAGCGTTACGATATTTTATTACTATATAAATATAATAATATATTTTTAATCGTGTCTTTATTTAGTCTTTTAGCTAAATTTATAATTAAGATAACTCAGTGTGATATGTTTACTAATCGAAACATCCCAGGTTCAAGATTGCGGCAGATGATATATTTATTCCATTGGAATGGAGACTCTCTAGGGCTCACCTAGCTGATGCTCGGGGGAAAGGCGAACGGTTTTCCGAAAATTGTTAATTGCTAGTGTTCCCTTCACCTTCACCCTTCGACTATTGCAAAATATATTTATTATTAGAACTTCCTCAAAGTTAAATATATGATATTTAAACTAACTGATTTTTCAAAATTGTTGCCTATTGAATCAACTATTCTACTTAAATATTGTACATGTAGATTAAGTATAGTAAAGGAAATGTGGTTAAGTAGTAATTTTCAATTACGAAATTAGTTGTTTTACAACGTATATTATAATTTTATATTCCATTTTGTCGAAGACTGAATAACTTGGCGCCTGTAGTTAATGTGCACCTTAGCATCGATTGTTATTTTTTTATTAATCTAAAATTTATAATATAAATACTAAGCCACTATAAGTTAATAAGTAAAATATCATTAAGTGAGGACAAGCATGATATAACTACTTGTTCCATGCCACCCTAATCTGCGACTAAGACGAAATTATGTGAAAACGCATTTCAACCTGGCATTGAACAATTACTAATTGTATCAGATCTGTTCTCATTAAATAAATTGTTATTAATTTGGCTTCATAATGGCCAATAATAGACCGGTTTAGAAGAGATAATAAATATTTTTCATATAAGCCTCAGTAACATGCGTCCAATGCATTTTATGTAAAAGTTGATATAGATCAATTTTAAACAACGTTATATTTCCCGCAAATTTAACTTAATAAACTTACCTACTAGATTCAGGGCTGTAAAACTATAATAAACACTCTGAACTAAGTACTTTCAACCTAGATATTAAGTACACGAAAATTTCATAATGAGTTATTTAATGATGGATTCTAATAATTTTATTCATGCCTGCACTCGTTTGGGGATTCATTATTTTGTTTACGTAACTGTGTAAATAAAAATTCCAATAATAATGGAGATACTCTTATCTGCCCTATATTTGTTATCAGCTTTCAAACGGTCTATTGCTTTCAATCTTTTCAAGAATAATTAAGTGTCTGTCTTATAACTATTTAAATAATTGATATGGCTAAATGATGGATTTGTTTACATGCAATGTTCTTTGCTTAATCAGGAAACTCTCTGAAAGTAATTTTACAGTTATCGGTCAAAGCGGTGGTTTGATATCTTCTTCTTCTTGCTTCGAATGGGCCTACTTTGGGCCACGCTTGTTCAACTGTTGGGCTTCGATCTTTGCCCAGTATTGCCGCATCCTCTGCCGGTGTAACTCCTTTCTCTATTCTGTCCAGGGGGTACCTCTCCTTCAGGGTTTTTCCTGAAATCCACGGACCTCTTTCAGAGTGCGTCTCACGGACTGTCTGATTTGGAGATCTTTTATTCCAAGTTCTTTAATGTCCTACTCGGTTTCTGTCAACCAAGCGGTACGAACCTTCTTATTTTGTCAGAACGTGAACAGACGGTTTCTCACTCGGTTTGGAGGCAATCTTGCAACATGACCATAGAAAGCTACCCTTCTTTTGCACAGTCAGAGAGCCTCTCTATATGTTTGTTTGTTTGTTCATTTAACGTCACTTTATGCTACTGTGCCTAATCGGACGATGCTACAGTGGGAGCTCTAAATTTTGCCTATCCAGTTTAATTAGGATAGGGATTTTCAATGCTCGTAGAGCTCAGAGTTATGTCGCTTTCGGAAATATCCATCTTCCTTTACAGGGCCTAGGATCTCCCTGACGATTCTCTAACTTTCAATTTCTCCACCAGACCTCTTCGGTTCAAGGAAAGACACTCCATGGCATACAGGGCTTCAGGTCGTATGACTGACGTGTAGTGCTTAAGTATCAGGTTGCGTGATAGGCATTTCTTGTTATAGGTGTTTTCGTCAGTCGATAAGCTAGTTCCAACTTGTAGACTCTCATGGATAATGATGCTATCTCTGATAAGTTGGGTTCAATCCATTCGCGAAGATACTTAAATTTCTGAGTCCTCTTGATCCTTCCCTGCTCCAGTAACATCTCTCTGTTAGCTTCTTTGATATTGGTGAAGAATTCTGTTTTCTCCAACGACACTGGAAGACCAGTTTTGGCTGCCTGTTTTCTGGGACAATTTACCTGCATTTTTGCATTTCAACATAGTCAGCAATCACTGCCATGTCGTCTGAAAAGTCTCGCTTCTAAATTTAATCTTGGAATGGGTGTTGGTCAAGGTTTCTAGAATGAGTCTGCGGGTTTTATTGTCTAGTCCTAGCTCTTGGAGTATTTTGTTAAGCGTAAACTCTCAGCAGCGGAGTCGAAGGCCTTCCTAAAATCTACAAAGGTAACTACCACCCTTTGATTTCTCATCTTGGAGTATGCAAGTACAGTTTTAAGGTTAAGGATCTGTTCAGCACAAGATCGAGTCTTCCTGAAGCCTACCTGATATTCTCCCTGTTGACTATCCAACTGATTTTCTGCCCTTGTTACTTGTTAGTAACGCTTTGGAAAGAATCTTGTATGTTACTGGGACGAGAGAAATTCCTCAGTAGTTGTTTAGATCAGTAAAATCTTCCTTTTTGTGAAGCGGATGGATTAGGGCTGAGTTCCAATCAGGTGGTAATTTCTCTGTTTCCGAGATGTCCTTGATGATCTCGGCGAGCTTGTCCACGGCATTGCTCCCAGCATATTTCCAGAGTTCAGCAACGATAGAATCTTCTCCAGCTGCTTTATTAGTTTTAAGTTTTAAATTTAAAGTTTTAAGTTTAAAGTTGAATGATTTTGGGAACCTCTTCCACCAAATGAGGCAACGAGGGTCTGTTGTGGTTTGTTTGTATTTGAACTCTTAGCTGGGTGGATCACAGTTGAGTAGGTTTTTAAAGCACTGAGCTAAGAGATGGCAATTGTCCTTATCGTTAAAAGCCAGTTTGCTCTGTGAGTCTCTGAAGTGGAGGTGTGTATTTTTTGAGTGTCTGCCTGAAAATTCTTAGTAAAGCTCTCTTCAATTTGGTTTAGTTGGTTTTGTGTGAAGGTCCGTTTGGTTTCTCGAATTATCTCGGTTGTAAGTTTATTTTTTTGCAAAAAATTCTACCAATTTTCATTGGTCTTTTTTGATTTCCACTTCCATTTCACCCAAGCCGTCTGTCTTTGGACTATTGCATTGTCATAGTCTTCAGTTCACAACGGATGGTGGTTTGATATATTATAACAAATTCTATATTTAATGTCCGGAACTGCCATGAAGACATTATCTCATTAAGCTATACCTCAATTGTTTTAAGGCTGAGATAAATCAGTAAGCTATCGACGACTTGATTACCCTAATTTTTGGGGGAGTTCTGTTCTCTTCAAATTAATAATATTTTGAATGTTGCCGCGGATTAGTAACTATCTAATTAGGCAAACCTGTGGACAAATGATTTTCTTGGGAATTATATCGTCGACCTTGATGTGGGATTGCCCCTTTGGAACACTACGTACGTCAATATAATACAAAAGAGAAATAATTACCAGTAAAATTAAAAGAAAAATATCTAGAAGTGGAATCCTTAAACTTAGCTTCTAGAAATTAAAAGTATTTCTGAATCATTAGCAAGTTCCTGTGCATTTGGAGCACCCCTCCAAGGCGTAGAAAGGCCAAGAAAGGGTTTTCGATTATGATTAAAAATGATTTGTTGATAAGCTATCCCGTTTGGTTTATTTTCGATCAGTAGTTGGACCGTTGTGAAAGGGATATTTGGTAACTGAACTAATCTTAGAAGTCTTGGCACTTTCGATAGGATTCTGCTGGTTTTGACTGAGAGCTTAATATAAGTCGCGTTCACAAGATGAACTCGTGAAAAATTTAATTATATCAGAATGACCTCGAATATCTATTGTATCAATATGGTTAGTTTATGTTAAAGGAACATTCCATTCAACACTATTTTCCCCACAAACTTTCAATTATTAATTCCTCAATCATTTTAATATAATAAGTATTTTCACAATTCAAAACGATTTTCAGGGACGATTATGAAATTGAAATTTAATTTGCATATAGAATTGAAGGCCTAGGTAAATTTGTACTAATATAAAAATCTGACCGAATTAAATAAGGTCGGGGCGAAATGTCAAGGGGGCGTACTATTCCACTATTCGCAACCTCCTGCGAAAATTTGATTGGGTTGAAATGCTACAAAGATTTGTAGGCACTCCATATAAGAAATAATGTCGTATAAAACAGCTTAATGAAATCAGCAAAACAAAAGGTCATGAAAAATGTTAGTAAAACCATCAGAACATTTATTTGGGCTCAGCAACAACTTAAATCTGAAAGCTATAGAGATTCCATTATCTTTTTTAAATTGGTTTCATATTATTTTAACAAATGAAGAAAAAATAAATAAATCAGAAAGGTACAATATTTTATGAAATTATAATTAGCGAAGAAAATAGACGTTGGAAGTGCACGGTTTGTACTTTTTAATGCCAATGCTTGCTTTCAGTAAAAACTATATTAAGGCAACGTAAACATTCTTCGGAATAATTCGCTGTTTAAATATTAAAATTCTAATTGCGACCAGGAGCAGACTTGTTGCATTCTCGGCATTGCGGCATAAATTTGTTTACATTAGCTATTTACACGAAACTGTTCATCGTAGTTTTAAAATTTATAGTTTCTCAGGGATGAAATTTATTATTAAAAACAGAAGACAATCCCATTAGTTCATACAACACTGACACTAACTTATTCTAAAGAATTATGTCCAAAATATGACAAGTATATCTTACACCCCAATTGGAAAAAGTATTTCTATGAATAAATTGCTGCTTATTCCAATAAATATGACAGCCAGGTAGCTCAGTGTCCAAACCTGGAGATCGCAGGTTCGAGACCAGTTTCGGCTGAACAAATAAAATAAAAAATTTATTCAATTTTCAGTAATGAACCGATCCTGTGGGGACTCTCCAGCCTTTATAAGCACTGTGCTTAATTGGAGTGTACTCTTATTATAATTTAAATAGTGGTACAGTGCTTAAATGCAGAATTTTCACATCTAGAAGTACATTTAATTGGCATAACTAACCTTTCTTTTAACTATTATAATTAATAGTTATGAAAATAGGTAGATATCAACTATGAAAGAATTAAATAAAGATTCGACAAATGGAGAAAAAAAAAATATTTTCCCAGATTGAAAACAAATTTTGGGGCAAAGCAAAGGAATGTAGAATAGAATAGAAAAGAAACTTTATTCTTGGACCAAGTCCCTATAGAATAACAATCATGAACAAAAAAAACATGATATACATCTGGCCAGAAGGCTACATAATAATATTAATCATGAAGTAATTAAAAATTACAAAAACATAATAAAAATAGAAATAGAAATAAAAATAAATAAATATTACGAAACATGACAGGATTTTAACTAATTGTCGAAATTAAAAATATTAATATTAACAAAATAATTATAAACAAAATTAATAAAATAGTTAATAACGAAATTACTAAATAAAATAAATGAATGGAATAGCATGCAATAAATTATTTACATAGTATGTATCTTCTTTGGAAAAAATAAACAAAACACGTAGGTAACGAGATCGAACATTCAATATTAATTTATTCAAGCCGAAGATTGACCTGCCTAGAGAGCGTCTTTTTGGGATGTCAAGAGTTGTTGGAAAAACAGGGATTTAGATGAAGCCAGTGAAGAAGCACGGCGGATGAAAGGAGGGATTGCGTTCCACACAGTAGTGGAGCGGGCGGGGAAGGAATGGAGAGATCGGAAATGGTGGGATCTTGTTTTGTGGTGCTGGACAGAGGATTTGAATTGGAGAAGACTGTAGAAATATGAATGGTGTTGCGAGTTAATGTATTGGTATAGAAAAGCACTTAGGAAATATTGTCTACGAATGAGAGGGAAGAGCCACTTTAACTCATCATTATGATGTGACACCAGGGATCGCCTCGGAGTACCAAGGACAAATCTTAAATCGCAGTTCATTATTCGTTTTAAGCAGCCCTCAAGCATTTTCGAAAGGACCCCGTATACCCCACTACAGTAGTCAAAGTGGAGGAAGATGAGGGATGATACGAGAAGCTTTCGGGTAGATTGTGCAAGGAGATGCCGAGGTCGATGGAATAATTTCAGGGAACTAATTGACCGTCGGGATATTTGGGTGATATGGGGTTTCCAGGAAAGGTTTTGGTCAATAGTAATGACTAGGTTTTTGACAGAGGGGTTGAAACTGGTGGGGATAGTTGTAAGGAGGGAGTTGGAACCTAGAACAATGGCCTGGGTTTTCTTTGCGTTCAATTCCAGATTGATCAGCTATGCCCAGGTACTGATCCTATCTAGGCTTGCTGTATACTGGCGAACGCAAATGATAGCTAATGTACGCAAATGTACTGCTGGAAAGCTATTGAATTCGGAAAAAATATTATCTAACATAACAATTCGATCAAGGAAATGTAAATTGATAAAAAAGCGTAAACTAAATTGATAATTGCATATATTAATTTATATCGTTACTTTATATAAAAGGATGTAAAAATGTCCGCGATTTCTAAATTTTAACTTTTGAAATTTATATAAAATAGCGAAGTATGTAAAAGCTGTGTACTGTTTTTTTTCTGCTTGCCTAATATATTAGAAATTACTAATTTCTCGTTTAATATACTTGTGTAATTAAAAAAAATAAAATAAAATGGTATAATTTCATTTTATTACAGTTCATCAGTAGGCTAAGTGGCTATTGCTATCATTGCCTTATTAATAAAGATCCCATCTTTAACCGTTGACTAATGATCAATTAATTGAAAAAATGCACAGTGTGAATATAGTGTGAATATTAAAGTAAGCATTTATATTTTAATATTTCTTCCATAATTTTGCAAAATAAATATATATAAATTTAAATTTAATTAGAAGTGCTTTTCTGAAATTGTCAAGGATTTAAATTAATCGATAGCCCGATTATACATGAGAGTGATTGTGATATGTTCTATGTTTCTTAAAATAATTATAAATTTTCAATGAAGTTATCGTAATAATACTATATCGTACAACTAGTAATAATACTCTATAATGTTTCGTAGTTATCATGATATAACAAAAAATATCCACAATTTTTGTGATGTTTTTTTATTTATTTTTAATGTTATAGGTGTAATAATTTAAATTAAATGTATGGATCCATTATTTTATATTTAATTTATGAGGCTATTTATTTATTTTTATGTTAACTTTAGTATAATTTTCGAGTTAATTTTTTTTAACTCCCCAGAACAACATTGAACTCCAGCGGAAAAAAAAGGTGTTATTGAGTGTTGCTGTTGACTACTCCACCCGGCCGACGCCCACTTACCGGGCCCTGGCTTCAAGAGCCTAGTTCAAGTTATCGTTCAATTTTATATGTCCAGCTTTTATGAATCGATCCTATTTTAAAATTTTAAACAAGGAATCGATTAGTGACTGATCTAAAGAGGAAACAACTTCACCCCCTCTTTTGGTATTAAGTTTGCTCACGATCCTTTCTTATCATCGAATGTAAACAATTCACAAGACTTTAAATAAGTAGTGGACCCCGTTCCTAATAATCTATAATATTATACTTTTATTGTGGACAGATTGCCGTTATAAAGTGATAGTTATAAGTTTTATTTTATTAATTTAAATAATTACAATTACGTCCCTGGTTGCTACAACCTTGTTTTGTTTTAATAATTTACTTTTTTGTAGGGTATTAATGGTTTAAGTTTTGGTTCAAAGTAATATTAAACGTATAACTAGACTTATCACCAACCCTGAAGAAGACCTGCAATGTGGGTCGAAACGTCGGCTTCCAAATAAACAGTTCTCCCTACATAAGAAAATATATTGACCTCCACCATTTTCTTCCTTAAACATATGACTGAGTTACACGGGTGCCCCTAGCCGCACCTCATTCTATTTGCCATGAAGATGACCTACAAAGTAGGTCGAAACGTCGGCACAAACATTAAATAAGTCATCACTTATTTAGTGTTTTTTATTTTAACTGCACCTCCCAACTATTTCCATCCGACATTAAAAATATAACGTTTGTTTTCGCTTTCAGCATTATTGCCTTCTTTTTTTTCACAAAACACATTATGAATTCTAACATAATTAATTTAATGTTTTGAATGGTTTCTCGAATTTTGATCCAATTTTTCAACCCTTTTGATAATTATTATTGGTACTAAACTATGATAATTTTTATATGTACAGATCACGATAACTTGTAAAATATTAAAAATGAAAAAGAGTGTTTACAAAAGTCAAAAGTTAAAAGTTGTAACTCAAATCGAAGCGACAACCAGTGGAACAGATACCAAGTATTATTTTAGTTTTCTATTTGATGCTTATAATCAATACCTGATTTTTTTTAATACATTATACCCACCATCCATTCATAGTTATAAAAATTCATACATAATTTTTTTTGTTTTTTTATTATTTTCAAACAAGAAAATAATAAATGGAACGGTAATTATTTATCTAAATATATTATGAATTGACACTCCATATTTTTAAATAATGTAAAAACTAGAGTTTTCTGTCCGTTATTCATTTCACATATCTTAAAACAAAATAAAAAAAGGAAATCAATTTTAAAAAACACCAAGAAAGATGGAATCATCAATACCGTGGAGATGAGTTAAGTATCTTTATTTCTTTTATTCCAAGACTAAATAAATTATTTCCAGTAATGATTTTTCGATTTTAGATTCAATTATTTAAATCCCTAACCCTTCTTTATTTTTATTATTACTATTATTTTCATGTGTATAGTTTTTATTAATAATAATTTATAAATAAACAGGGTAAGAAATGTGGAATCATCAATAACATGGAAATGAGTAAATGATTTTTATTTGTTTTAGATTTTGAAATAAATCAGTCAATCAGGCAAGTCAGTTATTATACTTAGGAGTCTTTTCAGTTCATTCAATACACTGTGATGAGAGCAAAGCCATAATATAAACATCTGAGCTTATCAAATTCGTAGATTGTATTCATATATGTACAATATCAAATGGGATTGACAACATATACTGGAATGAAAACTAAATTATTGACTGTTATGTGTGTAGAACTTTATGATTCTTTAGAGTCTGCTATATAGGCAGTATAGTATATAGCCTACTCACTTGTACTGTTCGTAGAGTGGACAACTCCTGTTAGTAGATGTTAACCCTGCTACAAGACCGTAGACAGACTGACGACTCCCTGAGCCGGAGGCAAGCTAGCTATACACAACCCCCCACCATCTCCTCAATCAGCTGACGTTGTTTACACTCTTATCTCGGGATATCACTAGTGGCCAGTCGGATCGGTAGCTGTCAAATGTTTCCATCCTTTGGTGCTTTTTAAGCAAAAAGATAAAATATATTTTATTTATACGAAAAAATAAAATAATTAATAAAAAAAAAGTCTTACACATTACACCACACTAATTTCTTTTCTCATATTGTTAAAGGAAATAGAACAAAATAAGAACATTTTATTTCAGGTTTGTAATTAGTAACAAAGTAATTGATATTTGTTACCCGAAAAAATAGATTATGTTTTTAAAAAAGGCATATTGTTACATATCATCCTACTTATCAGTTTTATAATACTATTTTCTTTTCTGATATTAAAAAAAAATAAAATAAGAATAATTAGAATCTCTGTAAAATATTTCGATCCTTAATGGTTATGTTATTCTTAAGCAAAATAACAAAAAATAAAATCAATAAACAAAGTTGTTTATAATGTTAAATTTGTAACAGTTAAATTGTAAATAATAGTTAATTTATTTACCCGAAGAAAATAAATTAAATAAGATAATAAAGAATTCTTAAATAATTATTACCAGTTTTATACTCCTATTTTTTTGTTAAATCGTTAAAAAATATAGAACAAAAGAAGAACTTTTTTTATTTCGAGTAGCCATAAAATATTTTGATCGTTTAGGGCTTTCCCGCTTTTTAAGTAAAATTATGGCAAAAAAATCACATTATTCGTCCAAAAAATGTATGAAAAAAGATATTTTTAAAATTTGTACATAATAAGGACTGCTTGATGGGAATGGAAACTGTTATCATATATAATACTTTTTTTTTAAATGATTTTGAAAACGATATAAATGAAAAAAAATTGTTTTTTATTCGAAAAAGTTTTTTCTTTTATTTATAGTTTTTTCATCATATATAGTAAAGATTTAAACGAAGCAAAAATGTATTTACAAGTTTCCTTTAGAATATGTTTTATAACAATTTTATAATACAGTATTATACAGTATCGCATTTATTTCAGAACAAATTTTAAGGTTTTATTTTATATATACAATACTTTATTTTATTTTATTCTCCATCTTTTATGTTGTATTTTTCCATATCGCCTCCCTGTCACCTTAGTTATCCAATTATAATTTGATGTGCAAAAAAACTAGACAATATATTTAATATTATAATTGGGTTTTCAAAATAATTTATTCATCATTTTTTTAAGAATATAATATAAATCTTCCTTAACTTACCCTATTTTCAACACAACGGGCAGTAAATTCGCTTCGGCGATAACACAATGAATCACATTTATGTAATCAAGAGCTTTAGAATTATAATTAAAACAATTATTTGAATACATGAATTTTACGTAAACAAACTTCAGCGGTGAATGTTATATTCTTCGATATCACCCCTGACTCACTCCTTTGAAGCATACTACGCGTTGAACAGCTGTTACAAAGATAATACCTCTTTCTTGGAATGCGGTGATCTAACTGGCTCAGATGTTTGTAAACAATAATTATTTTCTTCTTCTTTTTTATTTTTTTTCGGAGGGCAGGCCAAATCTATGCCCAAGGAAACGGAATAACACGCAGGTTGGTAAACAACGCCTACTCTCACAGATAGAATGAAATATATATCGTCATATTCAGGGCACACTCAATCTTAAGAATATCAATCTTAAGAGTGTTTTTATTAATTGAATATTATAATAAAAAAATAAATGTAATGATGTAAATAGAGGTATGAAAACGAAACTTACTACTACATTAAAATAAAAGGAATTTATTGTTACATATAAATATACTATAAAATATTTGTTTACAATATTACTTATTTTATATATTTACATGAATTTATTGTAAAAATTACTTACTATATATTTATAATTTAATCATAAATATAGTAAGTAATTTTATGATTAAATCATAATATGTATAAATATTTTTATTTTTTTTAAATTATTTTATTGAATTGTACAACTGTAATATATACATCTAGTAAAAGGGCTGTATGAATAAATAAATACATGAAAGGACGTGTAGAGGCACTACCCATTGGCAGTACTCTAATTACATTTCTATTATAGAAGGTCCCGAGGCCATCTTCTCTTCAGACGCCTAGGAGGATTGTCCGGGATGGAATTGGATTCAAGGATGGAAACTAGTGGGTTTGGATGGGCCTGGAGTTTATTATGGAATGATAGGTATCTGGAATGGGCTAAATCGGTAACATATGGAACGTTCAGTTCATTATGGGTGGTTTTATTTGGGACAAAATAAGGAGCGTTTAGGATTTTGCGAAGGATTTTGTATTGCAAGGATTGAATACGAGAGGAATTTGATGGTTTGGTGGAGCCCCATAGTTCAATTCCGTAAGTCCATATAGGTCTTATAACAGTAACATAAATAAGTCTTTTGTAATTGATCTGAAGCTTTGAGCGCTTATCTAGTATGTGTTGAAGTAGTCGGAAGCGTCTAGCTGTTTCTTGTCTTTTCAGTCTTGTGTGAGGGTTCCAAGTAAGACGTTTGTCTAAGTTGAGTCCTAGGTAGCGTATCTGTTCAACAGGGATAAGTGGAGTACTATAAATATTAATTCAAGTATAATTATAGAATTGGGCTTAAACGGTATTGTTAAGTAATAGATACGTAAAGTCTTCATGATGAAAGAATTAATTATAAGTGTAGAGCTTTTCATTTAAAAACGAATTAATTATTAAAAATTAACTATTTTCAATTACAATTCCAATTATCGAATGTTCGTAATATATAAGAAATCTGAAAAGATAAAGTATGTTCATGCTTTTTTTTTGTTACCTTAAAGTACCTTATTTTCAAATAATGACATTAATCGTTTTTTTTCTTCTTCAGAAAACCAGTAGTAACAAATTATATTTTATACAAATAACGCCTGTTACTAATGGATGAAATTTTGTTATGAAAAAAAAAGGATTTAAACTTTCTCACTTAATTGTTTACGAATGGTTAATTACAAAACTTCACCACCCAATTTTCTAGTTTTCTTATCCCGTATTTATATACATTCAAATGTGTTCATTGAATCATAAATTCATTTTTTTATGTACCCTCTAAAAGTTATTGGAAATTTCATACATTTGTGAGGTTTTTTTGTTTGACATACAACCCCTCTATTTCTGAATAAGCTTTTTTGTTCATACGGTTTTGAAGACTATTCTATAATGCACGGTTTATTATTTAACAGCTGCAACATCGTTTAATAAAAGTATTTAAGATTATATTTTACTGAATGATCTGAAGTGATCCCATAATCACTTCTTGTGCCTGGTGTTCACAAACACGTGACTCATTGGAAATATCCAAGGAAATAAGAAAATGTTGAAAAAGGGAAAGGTCAACAGAGACATTAAACAAATGTTAATACATTAGTGGAAAAATTACAACTAAAAACCTTAAGTCTCTAAACTAAAACAGGAAATTGAAAATACCTGTCCAATATTTTGCCTATTCAGGCATCCTCAGGGCAGAAAGAGAATAACAGCAAAGCAAAACATGAATAATGCACCCAAAAAACACACATCCCACCACCTCTAAGGCTCAAATGCAACTCATATTTTACAATTAAAAAAATGAAGGAGGTGGTGGGATGTGTGTTTTTTGGGTGCGTTATTCAAGTTTTGCTTTGCTGTTATTCTCTTTCTGCCCTGAGGATGCCTGAATAGGCAAAATATTGGGCAGGTATTTTCAATTTCCTGTTTTAGTTTAGAGACTTAAGGTTTTTAGTTGGAATTTTTCCACACGTCCTCATCTCTAGCGCGGTGCTCTAACCATCTGAGCTACCAAGGCTCGTATAATTACATAATTATATGATAGAGAGGAAAATGATTGACTGGAAGATCGTAATAAAACCTGTAACCACTACGACCCGTGAACGAGTCTGGATTCAGTACATGGTAGAGACTGTACTGTTGCATGGAGAACGGTTCTGGTAGGAGGTGACTTGTCCTAGGTCACGCTCAACCGCCAGGTTTTTCTCCTTATTTTGGGTACCCTATTTTTATAATATTTAATAGAGGCTGTGGGTGAGCCTCAGGAATGTCCTAGATCCCATATGATCCATCTCCCGCCGCAAACAGAATAAATAAAAGTAATTGCCTGCAGCGGGATTTGAACCAGGATTTCCGGCATGGCTACTCAGTGCTCTACCACTGAGCCACTTCACTCCCGAAGATCGTATTGAAAGATACAATTTGTCTGGGGGTGCAGTCATTAACAACACTAATAAGATTAAATTATTTAGTATAAGTGTCGACGTTTCGCCCTACAGAGTAGGCCATCTTTAGGGCTGAGAAGGAAAACAGAAAAATAACTATAAGAACATTGCAGTACTAAGAATTATAGAAAAACATAGATTATAGAAAAGTGGAGAAATACAACATAGGATAGATTATAAAAGATATATAAGGATTAAAAAATGAAAGAATGTGTGAACAGAAAGGTGACAAAGTAAAGAAATGTAATAAGTAAAATAATTGAGAACGTAAAAGGTAAAATACAAAATGGAAAATACAGAAAAAGTTACAAATGTAAAAGTGGTGAGACAAACAAGTATGGAAAGTTATATAAGACATACATTTAGTAAAATTACAGGTAATGATATAAAATGTATGAAAATAAACGTATAATAAAGTTATAAAACTATGAATAAATATTAAAACTAAATATGATTTAAATGTATAAATTATAGAAGAAATTAATAGAAAGTAATGTATGTAAAATCACGTTAAGAAGCAGGAACAGATTTCAAATGTATGATAATTTATGTGTGGGAAGTTATATAAATATGATGGATGTTACTACACAATGTGATGGATGCCATGAGGTGAAGGGAGCAAAGGGTGTAAAGAAAGAAAAGGAGAAGGATGAAGGGAAGATGTAGACATAAAATGGGTACGAACCAAAACGAAGGAGAAGCGGCTGAGCGAACTGTCAACTATATCATGTCAACTGACTAAAAGTACGTTGGAAGCCCTTCATTATATATTTTCATAATTTATTTTTTATTTGTTGCTCTTTTGATGGTGATTATTTTTAATTATTTTTATTTTGAAGATAATGTATTTGTCTGGCTTGGATACGAGCCTTGGTAGCTCAGATGGCTAGAGCACCGCGCTAGAGATAGCCGAAGAGTAAATTTAATCTTCTGTAATGTTGTACTTAAACAGCATGAGATAAGAAAATCTTTATTATAATTTTATTTTGAAGTGAAAAGATTTGCTCCAGCCGGGATTCGAACCCGGGTCCTCTGTCTCATCGTGACAGCACTCAACCAATTGAGCTACCGGAGTAGCTTCCAAGCAGGGACAAACCCGTTCTCTTATCTGATCCCATGTCATTATTACTAAGGAAAAGTATTTTGTTCCTTTCGGAAAATTGTTTGTAATGAAATTTTAATACTTTCTTAGTTAATAAACTTTCACAAGACTTTTATTCAAAATGGTATATATTTAATCAGTTATTAAGAAAGTGAATTATTGTGAATATCGGTGCCAAGAACGTGTGAGATTTTTTTTTTTTTTGTAATAAGAACTGAAATATCTGCACAGAGCCTACATTCAAATCCTGAAGGACTATACATAATGAGAAAAAAAGAATTTTCAGGGTGTTTGTGTGTGTCCAAAAAGGCCTACCAGATCGTTGCGGTTGGCCACCCCTGTAGTAACCCCTAAAACGCCAAGTCTATCCCTCTCTGAGCGCTCTGATCAACCATTAAATATGCATGCTGTGCTCTATCAAAAATGCACTTTCATCCTGTTGGTTTACTCAATCTTAAAAATATAGTTTTCAATAATAGTATTGCATTTGTTTTTGTTGTTGTTAGAGCTGTTAAGTTAGAGCAACATTATGCTCCTCTGTAGAAACGGAATAACTGCTACCGAACTGATGTATGTGGTATTTAATTAATATTAATCTTAAAGAATAGAATATTTATTAGTTTATTACTTTTCTTGATGATACCTCTTAACGTTATCTTTAATAAATTAATTAACTACCGAGAAGAGAATAATATTTTGATAGTGAGCACTTAGTGTGATATCTCGTATCTTATCGTGTATTGGAAGTATTTTGAGATTTAATTCAGGCATTTTAAATAAATTTACAAGAGCTAATACCAGATTTTGAAAGAATTTAATAGAAATGATGAGAGGTCGAACAAATAACAGATTAAGTATAGGAATGTTTATTGAATAGATTTAATTTCAAGAGCCCTAATTCCCACAAATATTTCGCTATTTTCATGCTTTTATTTTTTACTAAATGCAATATGGTGACTTGCTAATTTTTCTGTTTATTGGCGTACTTGAAATCTACTTGATATTATCACTGAGCCACTTGGATATGATGAAATTATTTCCTCAACAAGACTTACCTTCGAGATTAATTTAATCTTTTTTGAATTTCTTTACTAATGTATGTACACACCGTCCACATCAATGTTCCTTGATTATTTACAAAAGTATTTTGGAGAATAAAATACAGGGCGAAGGTTTTATGGAAAATTTGCAGGTCAGCGCTGAGTTTTCATTTTATTTCATAGGAACTTAAATATCTGGAGCTATAGATAATACGTTAGAAAGCTAAAACCGATTGAAATGAGAGCAGATCTCGACAACGTGAAGATCCAGGGGCGACCGGTGGTCTAGTGGTTACCATAACAGCCTATTAAGCCCAAGATTGCGGGTTCGTAGCCCGGCAGGTGGCCCTAGGATTAAGCCCTTCGGAAGGGACGTTAAACGAGAGTCCCGAGCTCATGTCAGGTTAAAAATCCCTATTTTAATTAAACCTGGATAGGCAAAATATAGAGCTCCAGCTGTAGCATCGTCCGATTAGCCATATCATCACAAAGTGACATTTAATAAACCAACAAACAAACGTGAAGATTTCATTGTTACACTTTTCAGGCAGAACCTATTTAAATGTATTTGTTAAATAATTTAAGCCTGCAGTAGATGTTTTAAAAATAAAGTTGCTAATTACAAATCTATGACTACATACAATTATTTAGTCTCAGCAGCTGTGGACCAAGGAATTTCTTAAGGGGCGGGTTTAAAATACATCTTGATCTACAGAAATTCATTTGTAAAACCTATAAAAACTTCTGTTGTACATTTAATAGTTGGAACTTTTACTTTTTAATTGTAGGAATTAAAAAAAAAATTCTGTGTTTTCATCACCCAACATTTTTCTATGAAACCGCTAGATATCTTAAATTTTCTTTATATTTTTTCCCCTTGAAAATGGAAGTTTTTATAGAAGCGAAAATTGATGGCACCTTAGTGAAAGAATGCAAGGCATATGAAATAACAGAGGGTCACATGTGATGTAGTGGTTAGCATAAATAAATACCTACTATTCCCAAGGTCAAGGGTTCGCAGCCCGGCATGTGGACTTAGGATATTTGAATATGAGGTAAAAATTCTCACTAGTGCCGTCCTACAGAGATAACGTAAAATGGCGGTCCCGAGCCTGTGCATAATTTCTCTACGGAAACATCCTCCTAAACCCACATTTGCTACTTATACTGAATGACCTTAAGTTTTAAAGTAGAAACCGCAATGCACGTAATCAGTGCGGTTAAAATTACAAAATCAAGACGTGATGAAAATCAATATTTTTTTCTTCACTGTTTCCTTATAAGGTTATTTTGTTTTAATAATCTTTATTTATTAACTATGAAATTACAAGAGTTACATTTTCGGAATTTATGTTAATCGTGTAATTAATGAATTATAACTATATGAATAATAAGATATTGAAAATTATTACTCATATAATCATTTACTGTCTACTCCGGTGCTTTCTCTACATTTCTTTTTTGGCCGAAACATTTAGATATTATACAAAAGTAATAACTGATCTTTAGTTTAGTTAGTATTTTTTTTTCTCTCCGGCTACATTGTGTATTTTTGAAGTTTATGAGCTTATATTTTATAAATATTTATTATATTTTAAAAAGAAATTCCACCAAAATACATTATGTGCTTAAAAGAAAATAAAACAGGGGAGAAAGATTAAAAAAGGAATAATATCTAATCAATGCTGAACAAATAACGAAATAGAGCATTTCCGTTCAAACGACCTTTTACTGTTAGGACTGTTGAACCCTGAATATCTCAATTTTATTTTTACTCTGCCATCTGTCATGTAATTCTTTATCAGGTGATATATGTTTAAGGCCACTTTTATTTACTTTCTCAAAGGTTGTGTTGTCTATTAACCCATGATTTTATAGAATATTCTACTAAAGTATCTTAATCGAATATTAGGCCTATTCTTTGGTATTGTCCGTATCATTTTATTTTTATTATTATATCATGTTTATTATACGAGTCAGAGGTATAATAAAGTTTCACTGTTGCCTCAAGGATTCTCGTGGCATCCATCAAAACCTGTTTAGATGAAACAACACCACGCAGGTAGGCGATTAGAGGGAACGGATATTTTATAAATTGAGGCATAGAATCCATATAATGTCTGTCATCGCTAGAGGGGAAAGGTTCATTTGGGCTGAATATGTTGAATAATCCAGTAAGAAAACAAACATTAATTTCTTGCGAATTTAAAGGTTTTAATTCATGATAAGGAGGATTAAAAATCTAATGGAAATCAGTCAAAAATATACCAGACCAAAACTTCCATAACTCAGCACCTCCATCAAATGTGACATCAATATACTATCAACATAGATTAAAACTTCCACAAGAAGGAGTTGAAGTTTTAATTTTTAACCTTCAACGGTTCGCTGTTGAGTAATAAATTACTTATTATCAGTTGAACCTCGTCAATTCCACTAGGAATAGAGAACGATTAACAGAGAGGATTGGATATATAAAACATCTTTTAACTATTAAAATTATAATTTAAACTTTACAATAATTGTTTGTTAAGTTATCACAATATCAGAGCGGAGATGTGGAGTACATGTTGGGAATGTTGGTTATTATTTTGTAACATGAAACTTCAATGAGTCATCATCTCATGAAGCCATTATGTTTTATTAGCAAGTATGTTTTAATAGTTTCTTTTAAAAAAATGGAATTAAGAAAATGAAGCACTTATGAAGAGTCCTTTAAGAGTTTTCTGAAAGGTTGCTAATTTGCGAATTAAGGCAAGGTTAATAGATCACAATTACATTAATAGGACTTATAACTGACTAAACCTAATGTGGAGTGGTATATAGAATATTAATAATATACAATTTAAAAAAAGTAAGCGAAAATACCAAGAAACCTTTTTAGTATTGGAAAATGCTTGTAATACATCCAAAATTCAAACTGAATGTTGTTTTTTTTTCGCAAAACATATTCTCCGTATATTGCATGATTATTTTGGTGCCTAACAAGACTAAATTGATATAAACGCCACCCTAATATGCTAATTTTAAACTAATAAATTACCAGACATAATTCATGGAGAGAATAAATAGTTTATTTAACTACACATTTCTGATTACGTTTCCTTTTGATGGGTGAGGCTTTTCCCCTTATTATACATAAATGTTCTCCTTTTTGGAACTGATTTTACTGCTTTACTGGACTACTGGATCTTAATATTAAAGTTTAAATAACGAAAAATTCTATTATTATAACAGATACTTCATAATAAAACAGTTTTTCGCTCGCATACTTAACATCGGAGATGCAATTTTTATCCATTAACAAAGAAATTGCCCACTTGGGACAAAAGGCTCAATAGGATGCTAGAAAATTGGATAAGCATCTTTTGAAGGCTGACAGGCCGAGAACCACTCGACAGATTTAGTAATAACATTTTAATGATACTTGAGCTTTGACAGGCAAGGCCGAACCATTTCAAAGAAGCAAGGTCAAGATATATATTTAAAAATAAATAAATCAATACCTTTTGTACTTTTGTTTTTAAGTTAGTACAAAACGACACAGGCTAGTTTGATAAGAAAAAACTTTTGTGTGGTTAATCGACACCAGTTGAGAGAAAGATTGTGTACTAAACAGCAAATAAATATATTTATTAATGTATTTACTTTATTTACTTGTGATTCGAATGTAGTAAATTAAAAATATATGATAAATTCAATCGCTATCCATCTCTTCCAACATTTCTAAAAAAAACAAAAACTAATAAAGCAATACAATCCACTTATTCCTTTAAGACGATTTAAAAAAGAAGGAACATATACTTATTTGTAGTGGCTGGGTGTATACGAGGAGGGTTCCTTCTAACAGAAGTTTAGGAGGAAAAACATATTTATAATAAACAAAATGAAATACATACTACCTCTGCATTCCAAGAACACAAACCAAAGACAACACAAACCAAGATTCCTCCAAACGTATTGAACCAAAATGGAGTTACACGGCAACAGTTTTTGAGTTGGTAATTCAACAAACTGATAACCGAAAACAAACACACATACATAATACGTTTGTAGGTAGGTACCTTTGAGTAATGCGAATGTGCTGCATGCTGTTAATTATATTTACGTTTTTCTCTCTCATTCCGCGCCAATAATAATGCTTTAATTTGCAAACTACAGATTGGTTTGTTGTTTTAATTTATGTTTAAATACGAACTGAAGGCTTCGGGTCTTTCTATTTATATCTCATAATTTTGAGAAATTAGGTCCTTCCAAACGATCCGTCACTAATGTCCTGTATCCACTAATTTGTTGAAAATGCCTTGCTCTCTTCTGCACCTTCACTTTCCTTTTTCTTTTAATAGTAATGCCAAAAATAAAGAAATATCGATAGTTTAGTTGCTTTGCGGATATTCTAACTTTCTTGTTAGTACTTTCCATTATATCAGCACAATTATTTTTTAAGGACATCGAAATGGATGAGCAACTTATATTAATAGTTCTGATGTAATATGCTGGAGTATAACGACGATCCTTAACAAGTAAGTGTTAAAATCCAGAAAACAGCAAAACAAAATGTGATATTAATTATTTTTAACTATACAGACACTCAAGCCCATTGGTAGAACAAATGACAACTACTCTGTTGCCTGAGAACACTAGGAGGAGGCTAAAAAGAACATGAACGATGGATTTGTTATCATAGGAAATTTAATCAAGCCACTCTAGCGATACCACTAAGTACTGTTCTTCATACATCTCGTGTTTTTGTTCCATTCTACTGACAGCCAATCTCCCGATTGTCATGTGTTTTTTTTATTTGACAGGTGTAGATGCAAATATAAAGATAAAAACAAAAATTATTTTGTACTTGTAACATTGGAATAGATTTGAAACTTGGGACCAATGTTTCTGAAATGTAGAACCGTAGTTTGATGATATAGATAACAACGATCGGGTTCTTATAAACTATTTCACCTTCCTCAAGTAGTAACTTTGGGAATATTTGATTGTCGATAAATACTTATAGATATTGAGAAAACCCTTGAGTTGGTATTAATAATCCCCGGGTATTGAGACATAATTAATCACGAGATAATTGGAGGTTGGAGATGTTGATGGCTTACAGGACATGATGCCCATTATATGTTAGCCCATCCATCTTTCCAAGAACCTGTTTGTCCAGGCCGGTTATCCTTTCACTTAATTTTCCTCTAGAGTAAAATGCCTATTGATTGGAAACTAAATGACGCCTTATTCGTTGATGCATGTGTGGACGTCCTTCGAACTTTAATTAGTTAAAGGAAGGTAGCTCTTCAAATGCATTTTATTAGGATAATATAAGAGTTTTATTTCTTTTGATGATATAACTGTAGTTCGGTGGCTATAAAAATAGATAAGGATTGCTAGTTAACCTATTTTATATTTCCATCCCATAGATACATTAGCTTCTTGGAAACTTCCACTACTCTTCAAGATGTAAAGGTTTTTACTCCTCTATATATTAACAACATGCTGTGTTTTTCTTTTACAATTTGATTTATCAAATAAATCATAATCAAAATTACTCAAACATTGTCAATTTCTTTTTCATCCAATCTTATTTCTGATCGAATTACTTAGACATTTCAGGAGGACACTTTGGGGTGCTGTTGGTGACTTCTGGGTTATTTACTTTGAGGTTGATTTTTATACGCTTCTAATTATGTTCCTCTCTAGTTAGCTACTAATTATTGGGAAGTATAGTATTAGTGAATTGTGAATAACCAAATTATTTACATTTTAAATAAGTTTTAAAAATCTGAATTCTCAGGTAATTTACTGTTCAAGCTCTCATCCACAAAAACCTTTATTGGGACACTTGGCTCAATTTTGCATTATTATTAGTTCCGGAATACAAGTTGCTTCTGGCAAAAATGTATGATATTCAAACGTTTAGCATTTCTGATGGTTATGAGGTCATTAGGAATTTACGTATCCTCATTAATGCGAAAACGAATCTTCTGATTAAAATTATGATACCATATTATTTCAGAAAATAATTCTGTCTTTGCAGATGGCAAGTTTTCATTGTATTGCATTTTTTCTTACTAGATAAATAAGATAGAAAAAATAAAAATAATTTAGTTATTAGTTATTTAGGTTAAGAGACAATATTTATATACCAAATATAATTCAATTTCATCATTAAGAACATTGTGAAATCTAGGTTACATAATTATTTTTTATGTATTGAGTAAACCATTCCTTACAATCATATGCTTTCATGTAAAGATTGGTGCTACAGAATCGTCATTAAAAGGTGGCAGTTTTGTAGCATGGTGCTAGTGCGTGAGCCTGTTCTTTGTTAGCCAGAGCGTCTACTTTCCGGGAATTGCTACGGTAAGATATTGACAGTGGTTTTACTATTTTCTTTTTAGTTTTTGACTCACTATAAACTTTTTCCCCACGTGGAGTGCCATATTTCTGATAATTTTCTATGATATCATATGCCGTGTTCTGATCAAAGCTATCTTGGTTTGTTTAATATGCGAGCTCATTGCCCGTCAATTTAGCTAAGAAAATGTATGAAATAACCCTGGTCTCTGAATGTTTCGATGTTATAAAGATTCTTATAACAATTTTGTAGTTATAGTAACCTACCAAAGAAGCTTAATGAAGATATTTTCCGACTTCTCAAGAAGGGAAGGACGGAAGCTAACGCGTGGAGTCAGACAGATTAAATAGATGATAATTTAAATTTATAGGTTTAGTAGTGGGTTTTCAGGAAAGGATTATAAATTCAAACAGTATAATTACAAATTACACACTAAAGGAATTGGATTATTTTTTTAATATTTTTTAAATGGGACAAAGTTAGTAATGTGACGTCGAATGGATGTGACGTCCAAGGCGGATTTGTAGGCTTAGATAGTGAAATAGCTATCTAAGTGCTGACCGCGGTAATTCTTTCTGCCAGAGGAAATGATTTATAGCAATTTGTGTCTCTTATGTAACAAAGAAGATAAGTCTGTGGCATTGAGGAAACATGAGGATGAACAGAATCAGTCTCTGCTACGATATGATGGATAAAATCTATCTTGCAAATGTTATGGCGCCCCAGATCATTAAGGCGTCAACCTTAGCAACAACGTAACCGGTGCGGCATCAGCTTAAAACTTTCCAGAGGTGGTTGAAATTCATTAGTGAAAGGCAAATGAAATAAATCCAAGCCTTCCCTCTTTAGTAGGGTCAATAGGCTGTGGGAATAGACCGTCCTATTGTAGGTTTTGATAAATTAAGGTTTTGAAGAGCTGTTTATTTGTTCTCGAAATCTGCTGGCCTTGCTAAAACGAGACCTAATTACCCTGGAGATATCATTACCTACATCCACTTGGCAGCCGAGGTAAGCAAACGAATTAGTAGTTTCCAAATCAGACTCCCTCGTCATACACTGCTTGTTCTTCAGTCGCCATATATATTTTTTTTTTTCCATTTATGATCAAGCCCATTTGGCTAGCAGCCAAAACAAGGGAAAGGAATGCTTCGGAGAAAACCTGGAATGATCGTCCCATGATATCAATATCATTAGCCTATCCGAGCAGTTGTACAGTTCGGTTAAAGACATCTGCAGACGGTTTAGCGCTGGGTAAGATGAGTTCCACATTTTTTTTTTGAAGAAGTTGGGCTTAATGTGCATTTCTGAAGGATACCATTGATCTAATAATGATGTAGCTTACGGCAAATCGAACTTACTTATACTTACATTAATTGTATCTACAGCCCCGGTGAATAAGTGGTTAAGTCAGATTTTCTTCAGAGATAGTTAATAGCTTTCAGATTACCGGAATCGTATCATTCTCGTAGTTTTTGGCTTGAAATGGTGTTGTAATATGAACAATAACACATTCAAATCAATGCCTTACTTGTCCCCTTATTCACTACGAAAATAACTCTATTCCGCTTACGTAAGTACAAGAAACTCATTTTGGAGAAAATTAGACTTAAAAACTTATTCACCGGTGCTGTAGATATATTCTTTAACAGAAGTAGACAAAATGTACGAGTTAATATTATAGTAGAAAATTAAATATAGAAAACAACTCTGAAAGGTAGTTTATATTCACTTTTCATAAACTGCAAAAAGTGAGCTCAAAAAAGGACACACCGCGGGATGTTGTTATGACTAATGAGACAAAATTAGTAAAATCTAATATACAAAATTGCGACATTACAGTTTCGAATAAAACTTAGTGTTATTGTTTAGACCTTGGCTACAAAGAGGTCGAATAATTATGCAATTAAGTTCATTAGAGTCAGACGTTAGCTGACATAGCTCATTGTTATTTAAAAACAGGAAAATGGTTGTCAGGCTCAATGTTGTCCCACAAACAGTGACAAATTTATCAAGTGGAATATTATTGACTCAACAGGGCGCGTATTTTGTTCATATTTCCTTTCCCTTTTCAAACAACGTAGTGAAACTAACTCAAACTCTTTACATGTTTTAATAAATAATACTTTATTCTTAATGATATTATTATTGAGTCATATTATCTTCAAGCGTACTACAAGAGGATGAGTCAAGGAATCCTTTTGATGTAGAATGCATTTTATCGCAAGATGTTTAATGAAAAAAACAGTTACTCGCCAAACACCTCACAGATAATGAATGGTTCACCGATACTTCATACGGATAAATTTATTAAACACTTAGAAAAGGAATAATTATGCTAATCACATATTGAAATAAATTACAAGAGAAAGAGTGTTTCTGTCTTTCTGTAGAGAATCTCACAATGTTTCGATCTGATACGTTGTCACAATAGTCAACAAGTAGCAGGCTCAATGAAACATGACAAGCCCTAAATACCTTGGGGGCGACCTGTGGTGAAGTGGTTAACATAACAACCTACGAAACCCCACATCGCGAGTTCGTACTCCGGCAGGTGGCTCTTGGATTTTTTAAAGGGGGCAAAAAATCCTTGGTTGTGCCTTCCCTTGGAATCGACGTTAGTATAGTCCGTAACTGGGGTACGGAGCCTGTACAATGTCAGGTAATCGTTAAAAATCGCTATCCTAATTAAACCCGGAAAGGCAAAATTTAGAGCTCCATCTGTAGCATCGTCTGATTAGTCATACTAGCATAAAAGTGACGTTAAATGAACAAACAACTAATTAGCTTGTATTTTGAGTCACAACGTATTGGGCCTACTTTCACAGCCATTTACTTGAAGCAGTTCAGAATAGGCAACCTTGTTAGTGATTTATTAATAGTTCAACACCAGCTAACGATTACTATAATACTTCCCAATCACATTAACCTTAAATTGAAATGAAAATGGTGGTTTAAAAGGCATTACATCTGCAGACCCGGTGAATGAGTGGTTGTCTAATTTTGTTCAAACTGAGTTAATTTCACTGAGGGACACGAAATCTTGTCATCCTCGTCGTGTGCAAGTGCCTAAGTCAGCCATTGGTTCAAAATATGGAGTTAATGGAGTTTTAACTCCATTTCTAGCCAATGGCTACAAGGGTGTCACGACATGGCTTCCCTCGATTCAGTTAACTTATTCTGGGCATATTCGTTCAGATGTGTTATGATTTTAATTGATTTTGTGATTTAAATAACACAAAAATCACAGAATGGACCATGTGCTTAACAATTGAAACAAAAAAAATATAAATAAAACAAACGTGCTCTAACATTTGTCTATCGTATTAGCAAAAAGTAAGCATGAAATTGTCTGCCTGTAGACTGTAATCATAACTAATTTTCTAATTTTGTGAAAGATAAAGTATTTTAAGACGTGGGAGATCCGGGTTCCGAACCCGGCCCTGGATAAATCTTTTCTCTTCAAAATAAAAATAAAGTATTTTATGTTAGTGAAGCTTAATAATTTGCTTAAAATAACTTTTTTTTTGTTACAAGAGTATAAAATGGGGTGCAGTCAATAAATTTTACTTTATAGTTTATAAGATTTAGTTAAATAATTTCAGTTAAACTTATTTTATGTTTGCCAACGTTTCGAACTAATTTTTAGATCATCAGCAGGGTTGAGAATAAAAGAAAACATAATAAGTATAAATGAAATGTAGTACCAAAGAAAATATTTATATATATTTTTTTTTTTTTTTTTATAACTTTCAGCTCTAACACAAAATGAACTGAAGCCTATTAGAATAGAATAGAATATAATAGAAAAATAATTTTATTCTGGGATCAGGTCCCTTCAGAATAACAGAGATGAACAAAATTAAATAAATATATATCTGGCCAAAGGTCTACATCAAAATAAAACAATATTTACATAATATTCTGAAAGTAAATAACTAAACTGGAGTTTTGGTAGAGAATCAGAAAATGTGATACAAAATTAAAATTAAAAAACAGACAAATTTACAAATTATAAAAAGAAATAGGCTTATGGAAAAATAAGTGAATAAATAATAGAAACTAATAATAAAACCAATTATATCATTATGTGGGAGGAATATTTACAGTATTTCATCAATCGATCAAGTTGAATATACCTATAAATTATTTATTGATTATATAGCATCTGACTGGGAATTTAGAAGGTGTAGGATTTAAATGAGGTTAAAGAAGACGCATGACAGATATCGAGTGGAAGTGAGTTCCAAAAGGGAGATAAAGCGGGCGAGAAAGGAACGCTCGAAAGTTTTGGTTCAATGGGAACGGATATAAAGTTCGGAAGGGCGGGATCTTGTGCCTTGGGATTGGATAGAGAATTTGAATCGTAGGAAACTATAGATATAATATGGATGTTGTGAAGTGATAGTTTGATATAAGAAAGAATCAATGAAATAGAGTCTACGGATAGAAGGGAAAAGCCACTTTACCTCAGCACAACGGCGGGACACATAAGACCTCCTCGGGGCGTCGATGACAAATCGAAGCGGAGAGTTCATAATTCGCCTCAACCTCTCCTCGAGCCTGATCGAGAGGCCATCATATGCCCCACAACCATAGTCAAAGTGTGGAAACATAAAAGGAGTGATGAGGAGCTTACGGATAGGTAGTGTTAGAAGATACCTGGAACGCTGAAATTACTTTAGAGAGCTGATTGCTCGACGGGAAATTTGGGGCATCGTGGGGTTTCCATGAGAGGGATTGGTCGAAAATGATTCCGAGGTTTTCAACAGAGGAACTGAAGGCAAAAAGGTGATCATTTAAGGTTAATTGGGAAAGTGAGTTGATAGATTTAAGAAGGGTGTTGGAATCAATTAGGATGGCCTTAGTTTTCGCAGTATTCAACGACAGCTTATTCAAGTTGGCCCAGGCACTGATCCTATCTAGGTTACCTTGAATTTTGGCTATCTCAGATTGAGGAAAGGACAAATAGATCTGGGAATCATCGGTGTATAGATGGTGGGGACAGTGGAGGATTGATTTGGGAAGGTCATTAATGTAACAGTTGAAAAGGATTGGGGAAATACTAGAACCATGTGCCACTGGTGTGTTCAGCAGTAGGAAAGAGGGTAGGGGTTGATTAGGGCTGGAGATTGCTTGAGTCCTATCTGAGAGGAAAGCTTACACCCAGAGTATGAACTGTTGGAAAAGGAAAGAGATTTTAGTTTAGAGAAAAGGATGGAATGGTTCAGCGAATCGAAGGCTTTTGAAAAGTCGAGTAAAATTAATACTATTAGTTTTTTTTCGTCCATGGCAGTATGCATGTCAGTGGTTATTTAAGGAAGGCAGATTGTGTGGAAAGGCGAGGACGGAAGCCCGATTGAAGTGGATCAAGGAGTTTCGACTGTTTCAGAAAATTTGGCCTTTGGGAGTGGACTATTGTTTTGAGGGGTTTGGAAAGGTTAGAGAGTATAGAGATAGGCCGGAAATCATTTGTGTTTGAGGGATTAGGTGATTTGTTAATAGGACGGACTATTACTTTTTTCCAGGATGAAGGGAAGACTGCATTTTGTAGGGGAAAATTGTAAATATAGAGAACACCAGGTAGAATTTCGGGGATGCATATTTTTAACAATTTGACGGGAATTCCGTCAGCACCGGAGGAACTAGAGTGGGATTTCAATAGGGAGGAGATAAGGTCAGTTGGCGAAATGTCGAAAAAATAAAAGTTGTTGTGGTTGAATGATGGTGCTACTGAGAAAGTAGGAGAATTAGATCGTGAGTTAGTAGAGAAAGAAAAAAATGGGTGTTCAATTCATCAGGTGAACCTGGAAAGACTACGGGGGAGGGGGGTTTATAAAGTGAGAGTTTCCGAAGGATTTGCCATTAGAATTTAGGATCAGGCACGGAGGAAAGGGCTTCATGAGAATATTTGGCTTTCGCCTGCCTTATTGTAGATTGCGTTATAAGTCGCGAAGAGTCCTAAACACTTAACAATCGTCGGTCTGTCTTGTCCGTCTGTAGCGTCTGCGAGCTGCGTCGCGCTCCTCTGCAGTTCTTTTATGTTTTGACCCATCCAAGGAGCGGTTATCGACGGAAGGTTGTAGTTTTGAGAGGAGGATGTCCAGGATACTAATAAGAGAGGTAGTAAGTGTGTCAACCATGGAATCAATAGTGGGACAGGAATAGATTCACTCCAATTCAGGGATTCAAGGGAAGGCAAGATGCTTTCGCAACTGATAGCATCTAGGTTGCGTAAGGTACAGGTTTTAGTGAGTCTGTTCGGAGTTTGGATATTATGTGTAATTTGGATTAGGTCGTGAGAGGAAAGAAACTGGAGGGGCAATTGAGAAGAGGATAATAGTTTCTGAGGAGAATTGATGACATACAGATCTAACCATGTGTCTGATCGATGGGTATCATGGGTATCCTTCTCCTGAATTCAAGACTATAAGAGGCTTAAGACAGGGAGATCCATTGGCATGTCTATTATTTAATATTGCCTTGGAAAAGATTTTGAGGAAGTCAAAAATCCAGACCAACAGCACAATTTGTAATAGGCTAGTTTAATTATAACGCAACGTGGATGATCTAGATTTTTTCGCTCGCCCATTTGAAGTACTGAAGACAGCATTCTTATCACTAATGGAGGTGGCTAAATCTCGTCCTATCTAAGAAATAGGTCTAAGTATCAATCAAGAAAAAAGTAAATATATGAGGACAGGTGAATCTACAAACAATGTAATACAGGAGTTTGTAGAAATAGGTCCTTACAAGTTCCATAAGGCTGATGGCTTTACATACCTTGGAATTATTGTGATCTCTTCAAACGATATGTTTTAGGGAATAAAAAATACAACCATCAATGCTAATAAATGTTAATAATTAATACTCTGAGCCAGTCCCGACCTACGCCTCTGAAACAAGACTTTATCTAAGCCCATGGAAAAACAGCTGGCTGTTTTCTGAAGGAATGCTGCTCCGCAGAGTTTTCGGATCTATTAATGTTAATGGTCAATGGAGACGAAGAACCAACCGAGTGGTGTACGAGATGTTTGGGGAGCCCGGCATCATAACTTGGGTGCAAATTAATAGATTTAAAAAAGAAAGGAACAAAAAAGTATAAAAATATAAAATAATAAATGGAAAAAAATCATATAGAGTCATCTATAAGACACAAAAACAACGTATAATGACAATGTTAAAATTCGCTTGACGATACGCACTGCTTTTTAATGAACTTGAAATAGTTTTTACACTCTCCTGAAGAGTCGTTTTTCACTTTCGATACTTTGCATTTGTCTCGACGATATGAGCCAATATGATTATTTTATTCTATTCCTTTCATTTCCCATCTTTATAGCTTCTATTCACTCTGAGCATCCAATAATAAATTGGTGGTTATTTATAAAATATATAATTGGTAGCTTCGTCACTCCCACAGCTATTTCTTAGACTTAGACATTACTAGTCAATCACGATCTTGTTTTGCAGACCTAGAAGAATGTCATCATTATTCTTTCGAAATTGGTGCAAAACATAATTGAAATGTAGATGCATTCAGTAATCATCATTCCTACTTTGTTTCTATCTGTGCCTTGTCCGCCAGAATGTCAGAGTAAAGGAAAATTTAGTGATAGAAGTTGTTACATCGAATTTCATAAAGAGAAAGTTAACTGTATTAAGGGAAGAGTAATCTGGTCATTCTTGTAGTTTTTGGCTTGAAATTTTGTTATGATATAACCAATTACTCCTTTCCAAGCCAAAGCCACACTTAGCCGCTTATTCACTCCGAATATAATACCAAAGGTCACCAATTATCTTTCTGGAAAAAAAAGTTCTTTTTAGTTTTGATATGTACGGTTTAGATTAATTAAAATGACACAATACATTTTAGACAAGTTAATAAACCTGATGTGAAGCTTTACTCTAAACCCGAAATCGCTTTTTATCTGAAGATAAGTTAGGTTTAGAAATCGTGCTGAAAATCCAGATATTTACATTCATCTTTACAATAAAGGAAATATTGAAATTGATTTCAAATTTCAAACCACAAACACAGCCGTATATGCCCGGAATTAAAATTTTACCGTATTATATCATGCATAATTTTTTTTTTTAATGATTCAGATATTCTCATCATATAAGAAGAAACTCGACAAATTTCCATCTAGCCTTAATAGGTTTCAAATTTAAAGTTATTTTGAACATATATATACCAGTGACCCAAGTACCGATGTGTTATTAAACATACAATAAAAGGAAAGGATTGGAGATTAAATTAGAAACTGGTACAGGTATCTTAAAAGAAAATAAAATAGCCCACTAATTACATAAACGCACCCAGCCAAGATAGGGGGTCTTACAAGGCTTCAGCTCTTACCGACTTTTTTTAAATATTACATCTTAGAATATATATATATATATATATATATATATATGAGGAATTTTGGATAGAAATTAAAAGCTTGACATTCAGTGGGATTAACGCTCCCCCGGGCTCCCCAGTTAAGTACCCAGCACCAACGCACTCAGAATACATTTAATCTAACATTAGGTCACAGACAATACACACCCTAGGATCTCCTTTCCTAGGTAGCCGCTCCGGAAGGGGGAGAATGTCAGGATGATCTGAGGAGGCAGCCCCTCCACCTGACTCGAGAGACGTGAGGCACGATACACCCACTCTTCTTACATCTACGTTATCTACAAACCTCAAAAAAGATTAGCCGGTCTGATTAATGATAATAGACCCGGAAGACGTCAACTGGACTACACAATTGCCTCTTAGAACAGTTTAACATTATATAGACCTGGAGTGCTCCAATCGCTTAATGATATTTTTGATGACTACCATATAGACATAGCTCCCATCCAAGAAATCAGGTGGACTGGACAGGGTAGCCTAAGAAAAGGAATTCACTCTATCTATTATAGTTGTGATGACCGCCTCCATACATTTGGAACCGGCTTCGTTGTTGGTAAAAGGATGGTTCAACAAGTTATCGACTTCAAACCTATCACTCCAAAACTTTGCATGATTCGTCTAAAAGGAAAATTCTATAATATTAGTTTAATGAATGTGCATGCCCCCACGGAAGTGTCAGAGGTTGAGGAGAAGGATTCCATTTATGAAACACTGGAAAAGTGCCTGGATGAATGATCTAAGTACGATATGAAGATCGTACTTGGCGACTACAATACACAAATCGGAAAGGAGGAGACATTTAAGCCTACAATAGGATCTCATATCTTGCACGATATTTCAATCAATAACGGAAGAAGGCTGGTAAACTTTGCAGCTTCCATGGGACTTATTGTTGGAAGCTGCTGTTTCCCTCACAAAAGGATTCACCTCGCCACATGGAAGAAATTTGGAGCTAATAGTAGGGTCACTCCCACGCAAATAGATCATGTGCTTATTAGTTCAAGGCATAGTTCTTCGCTAATGGACGTGAAATCATATCGAGGAGCTAATATGGACTCCGACCACTCATTCAATCATAGACAATCATTGCTAAAGTAAAGGCCCGACTCTCAACAGCGAAACGGGTACGTTCCACTACTACATTAAGGTTTAATATAACAAAACTCAAAGACGATGCAGTTCGTACTGTACCGACAGAATCCACTGATGCTAAAATCAGTAATATAGACCAAGATGGAACACTAGACGATAGGTGGAATGCATGTAAAGTAGCAATGATAGAGACACCAAAGACAATGATAGGAACCGGAGAAAGAACCAACAGAAAAGCTTGGTTTGACGAAGAATGCAAGCTACTAAACCAAAGAAAAAATCAAGCATATAGAGTGATGGTTCAAAAGAAATACATCCGGAGATATGTGGAGGAGTATCGAGCATTAAGAAGAAGGGATATTCAAGTACGCAGATATAAAAAGCGAAAATGGGAATGCAAAGTCCTAACTGAAATCGAGAATGCCAACAAAAATAGCAGAAAGTTCTCAGATGATCAATGTGGGGCGCAGTACATATCAACCTCAAAATCATGCATGCAGGAATAAAGATGGCTCTTTAATCACCGAGGACGCTGCAGTTATGGATCGATAGGCGGTGTATTTCGAGGAAATGATGGGTAGAGTCCTACAACAACAAGAAAATCTAGATCCCGCGCTTAACTTTAGGGAAATACGCACTGAAGATTCTGTTGAACCTCCTCATGATGTGGAAATAAGGGATGCAATAGAAAAACTAAAAACCAATAAGTCTCCAGGAATTGATGACATTCCAGCAGAACTGTTTAAGACCAGCGGGCATGAAACCAGAGAGCCAGTATCCGAGGTCCTTGAGCGTCCAGTCATCGACTTCAAGTGGCAAATTTGGAGCGTTGAAAACCATATACTCTGTTTTATTTTTACTGATTTTCAGCCTCTATCTGGAATATTTGTCCAGCAACTTCCTCATCATATAGCTCACGTCATCCGGATTTGATGCGATTATTACTTGATCATCGGCATACTGCAAATTGTAGATGACATCATCCACTTTCTTTTTTTGTTCCTTTGGGTTCATCAACCATTCTTCAACAAAATATCTTCCCGAAATAGAGTACTCTAAAAAAAATGTTGTACTCGAGTGTGCAGGCATAAATGTGTCTTATTATTCATAGAACAGGTGTTGCTATTAAATATAGAAAAATTAGCACGGATACAAATAGGTATCATTTGCATGAAAATGCATTTTCTTCACTTCAAAATATGGAAAAATTAATCGGCCTATTAAAAAAAATTAATATAGTTTGATTATCAGAAGACTTTTTTATTTCGAAAAAATAGCCCTTGCCAGAAAAATTAATATCCATATTCAACGATTGATTCGATAAAACTAGTTTAACAATACATTTTTGAGGTTGAAATCATGCATTGAATTCCACTGATTGATTCTATTGCTATGATTACTTTGGGCCCTAACACTCAAGCTGTGAAGTGTGTCAGACTTAAACAAATATTAGATTACCTTGTTTTGAAGTATTGTTGTAAACAATGTAATATTCCAATACCATACTTCAGATTTCTAAACATGACATTTTTTCAAGCTTGTACTAATCGAAACACTGCGAGCTGCTTTGATTTTCCCGCAATTTATCAGAAATTTTGGAGTAATAGTTAGCCAATCTTGTTTTAATTTTCCTTTCAGAGTCCTCTGTGAGGTTTCTAACATTTAATTTGGTCGAAAAGAACTATTAAATACAAAAATAAGGGTGTTTCTACCATTCTTAAAAAAAAAAACCTTTCTAGAAAATAAGTATTCTAAAATTTAAAAAACAATATTGTACTCGAGTGTACAGGCTATAATGCATCGTATTATTAATGGGAGAGGTGCAGCTCTGATATATAAATTTAGCCCGGATACAACCGGATACAATTCATTGCCATATCTTGAAAGTTTCAAAATGAGGAAAAATCCGTAATACATTTTTTTTTAAAATTGATACACTTAGATTATCAGAAGATTTTTTTAATTGGAAAAAAATAGCACCTATGAGTACATATATTATCGATATTCAACAATTGATTCATATAAAGTTAGTAACATTTTAATTTTGTGCTGTTGATAGTTATAGAAAAAAATGCCAAAAGACTTGTCATCGATTTTCTTTTTTACGTGATGGCATCAATATACAAAATTTAAAAAAAGAAATTAAACATAGCAAAGAAAACGTACCTCGTCTATTGGCTAGTAGGTGTCTGTTAAGTAGATCTATACTAGGAATTATAAGCAGTCATGCGAATAGATAAAACGCCCTGACACATTTTATTACTCAAATCCGCCCCAGGAAAGAAATATAAAAAAAAAGACGTCATTGATACACGATACCTCCCGGATTTGACCGAGCAGTTCAGTGTTTTTAGTGCTCTAAGGGATTGAAAAATGTTCGGAGTTTGAGAATTGTGCGACTGGTGTGGTGATTTTTTATTTTATTTTAATATATAATGTTTAAATCGCGTGCTCAACCATTAATCTTACGGTCGTGCAACTTTCAGTCGACATTGGAACAACTGCTGACTTCAAATTTGACGAATCGTGGCTACACAGGGAGGTGATAACATCATTAAAACTTCCTATGGCCCCAATGACTTAGTCACTTGCCCTTTAGGTTATTTTTAAACTATTTTAGGTTAGTGTTCTTAAAAAAAAACTTAAGTTGTGTTTCAAGTCTCGATATTATTGAAGAGAAGTGGAAAGACACATTTAAGGTACTGCTATGAAAATACTGGTTTATTATGCTACAATATTTCTAAAAAGTTCGATTCTACTCATATTTTACAATATTAGAGTTTCGTTTTTCAATTAGGTCTGTAAAAATGAATAGAACATCAATGTTTACTGAAAACAATAAAGTTCAATTCTTTAGTAAACTGTTTAGACTTTTAGGTTAGTTAAACATGTCTTACGCAGTATTCATATATTTTTTTAGACATGCTCTAAGTAATATTAAAAAAATATCCTTGTTCAGGTGCAACAAATTTGGTAAGTCTAGTCATGGAAGATATGATGGTTTAAGCTCTGACAGAAAATAAGACCAGAAAAGAAAAAACAAATAAGGGCATGGCTAGCAGTGGTAAAGGCTAAATGCAACCTGATTGTAGAATTCAAAATAACCTATCCAATTGGAAGCCATCTCAGATGTAAAACTATTCTTAATTAAATATGTTACAACGGAGAAAAATAGCATAAATGATAAAATAATAAAGTTGGAAAAACTAACCTTCGCAACAGGAAATATTTACAAGAAGCTACAAAACCCTATCCTCAAACGCAAAAATGAGACACTATACTTCACTATAACACTATAACTCTGTGATAAAACCAGCAATTATGTATAGGATGGAGAAAGCTAGACTAAAAAAATTACTGAAAGTAGATAGAAGGATCCTGAGGAGAATCTATGGGTCCGAGTAAACACAGGAAGGCTACAGGTTAAGACCCAACCAGGAAATCTACAGGGAAATGAAAGACCTAGAAACCGAAATAAGAATCAGAAGACTAAGAATCTACAGGCACATGGTAAGGAGGGACCAAGGAGACTAAAGAAGAAAGTCTCAAGAAAGAAAATCCGTAAATTTCGTGGAGTTACCATGGGGGGAAAAAGAGAAAATATATATATGTCTATATAACAGTCAAGAAAGGTAGGAACCGATATATATATTTATATATCGATAAATTACATATATATATATATATATATATATATATATATATATATATATATATATATATATATATATATATTGGTAGTTTCGTTTGTTTTGTTTATTTGCAGTTATCTTTTCATTAGGGATTAGATTGTTTGTACACAAACAATTATGTTATGTTTACTGTTTGAAAGATCATTTAATCCTTTTTCATAATCAGTCTTACTTTTCCTTTTGAAAGTGAAGCAACGTTTTAAAAATAAATAAGAATAAAATTATGTCTTCCGCAGAAATAATTATTCTCCACGAATTTAAACTTGGCCATAGCGTCACGGAGGCGTTCCGAAACATTAATATGGTTTACGGTGAAGATACAGTGACCGAAAGAACAATCTTCCGTTGGTTTGAAAAATTTTGGTCTGGGGATTATGACCTTACCAACAAAGAACGTGGTAGGCTGAAGACTAAGTTAGACAACGAAAAGTTGAAAGAGCTTGTCGAAGCGGCCCCTTCCCAAACCACTCCTTAGGTTCCTTGTGAATTAGGTTCGCAACTTGGAGCAAGTGCCATGGCTGTTTCCAGGCACCTTAAGGAGCTTGGTAAGACAAGAAAAGCTGGAAATATGGGTACCATATGAATTAACGGAAGCCCAGCAGCTCACTCGATTTTTTTTCTCAGGAGCTGAATATAGAGGTCCTTTCTCACCCACCATATTCTCCGGACCTTTCTCCAACTGATTTTTACTTTTCCCGTTGCTTGGATAATTTTTTAAGAAATAAAATATTTGACAACGAAAATGCTTGTTTCACGTAGGGAGAAGTGTATTGAAAGTGAAGGTCCTATTTTGATTAATAAAAGTATTGTTTAATAATTGTTTTAATAATTGTTGCTAATAATTACACCTTCACTGACATTTCGTATGTTACAACCCAATACATACACATTAGATTATCTATTGCAATAAAATACCAAATTAATAATATAAAGCCATTACTTGTGGAAATAACGACGTTTGCGATAAACATCCCAATTACCTTCATACTTTTACTAGGGATGCTGCACGAACTCTAAAAACAATCAAATAAACAGCCCGTAATACTTGTTGGCAGACTAAAACAAGTGGTATAACCTATTTGACCTTAACCTAGCGAGGGTATATATTGGCAATCCCCCGGGAGGGAAGTGGATAATGTTTTCTCCAATGAGGACGTCCGCTATTTCAATCTTTCGCCGCACCCTGCTCCCACAGCTAATATAATTCGCCGATCGATTCATAAACTAAGTGTTATAATTGCGATTCTTATCGGAAAATAAATCAATTGGAGCGACAAGAGTTGTGATCTACATAAATAAATAATAATCGCATTTAATAGGATTACCTTATAATGGTAGGAGCAGCCGGAGAATTGTGAAATAAACTTCCAGATGAGCCTGATTTGATCACTCTTTCGAATGGAATGCCTCTACATACTCGAGTTAGTCAGCGAAGATCCGTTCGTGATGAAGCCGCCATTTCAGCAAAATGATAGTTCTGCTCGTAATTCACGCATAGTAAATTTCTGAAAATTATGTAATTTTTGGTTTTAGCGGAAAAAATGGCCCTACACAATAGGGTTTCCAGGCGTACCTAGGGCCTTTCGAAGAAAAAAAACAACATAATTGGAGCATCGTTCTTATATGCGGTTTTTTCCTTTCCTGCTTCATATACTATAACTTTAATTTTGACCAGCTTATATTTTAAAAAATAATCAATAACGCTTTCACCATCAACAGAATAACAAAGTATAAATTAATCCATTTATTTCAGCTATAAGTATATATATACATATGTATATATTACATGTTACATAAATATGTAATAAACCTCTTCTTTTTTTTGTAATAAACCTCTCCTAAAAGTGGCCTATTGACTTACCCAACTTCGAAAAGTTGCTATCAATTATTATTTAATTTCCTTTTTATTTGTAAGAATAGACGGTATCTGTTCCACAGGTTGTCGCTTCGAGTTCAGTTATAAGTTTTAACTTTTTATTCGTTTGATTTTTAATATTTTCCAAAATTACAATTTATCGCTTTAATATGGATAAGATAATGTAATCATGGGTAATAATAGATTTTGTTAGTCATTTCATCAATAAATTAAAGTTTCAACTGACATTTCGAAGTCTTGATGATATATGTTTGTTGAAATGTTAAGCTCTAGATGAAATGATTACTGAAGCATACACATTTCCCATAATTACATTCTTTTCCATATTACAGCATGTTAACTTGAATTTTGGTTGCATAAAATCACCGATAACACTGTTCTGCACGAAAATCCTCCTTCAAACCAAAACATGCTTTCTTACTGTTATCAGATGTGGTGAACACGAATTTGAAGTCAGATTTTGTCTATCACGCACAGTTTCCTGAGAAATTCTAGTTTTTTATCCAAAAAGGTGAGTTTTTTGTGGATTTGACGAATTTTTTTTCGGCATTAAAACATAGTGAAAAAAATTCAAAAGCCCGATGATTTTGAGCGCAATGAAGTATATTTGAACGAAAAAAATTTGATGGGAATATTACAAGTGGTTAAAGAAATATGGCTAAAAGTGTTTTTTCAGTTTTTCAAGGATCTCACTTTTGAAGCAAAGTTAAATACTACTGAGAAAAAGGTTTGGATTGCTTTTCGAGAGGTATGTGCTAAGTTTTTGGGAAACAAAAAATCTAGAGACTACCGAAAAATAGTCCAAGAACTGCTTACTTCATATAAAACATTGGGATGCAAATGTCCTTAAAAATACATTTCCTGCATAGTCACCTAGACTTTTTCGCCCCAAATCTGGGTGCAGTTTTGGACGAACATGGAGAACGATTCCACCAAGACATATCCAGAATGGAAAAAAGATATTCTGACAAATGGAATGAGAAGATGCTGGCGGATTACTCCTGGACACTGCAGCGGGAGACAGAGGAGGAAGAGTACAAAAGATAAAAAACTACTCATTGACGATGTGTGTATATTTTTTGAGTTGTGTCATATCTAGTATTATACCTGATAGCATGCAGGATCCAATTAATTATATTTTATTGTTGAAAAAGAAAAAAAATCTGTTCTAATAAAGACAATAATTTTCAAATACAATTTTTCATTTTTTCCAAGTTTCACCTCTTTTCTCTCAAAATCAGAGGGTGATATAATTTTTCTGAGTTCGGATTCGGACTCAGCACTCCTGAAAACATGAGAAACAGGCAAAATTGTTCAAGAGAGGGGAGAAAAGTTTTTTTTTGCAGAACAGTGTAATTGATTGTCTCATCCTTTTGACACCAAGAGGTCTTGGTTGGGATGAATGTGCTAGGATCCTCTTCGTTTGGCAGCTGAATTTGGTTGGTACTGCTTCTTTTTTCAAAACTATTGGACCCCCTACTAATCTAACTTTAATGATATTTTCTACTACTTCTTCAACCTGGAAAAGAAGAGGAAAAAAAAAAGATCAAGTTCACTGCATCTGAAAATGATGTTTGTTTATGAGAGAGTTTACATGCACTATACACTAACTAGTTATTGCTGAAGCTATTCTAACTTTACAATATTATATATTCTTATATTCAATATATTCTTATATCTTATATTCAATGTCGAAGATCTATAATAAGAGTACAAAGCTTAAACTTACATTAAAATGATCATCACAGGCATAACAGTTTGCAAAAGGAGCCAGGCTATCTTTTCTTCCCATCAGAGAAAACCACTTTTTTCTTCTTATTGGATCCATGGGAACTTAAAGGAACAGTTTATCTGGGGGTGATTTTGTTGTGCTTTCACTTATTGGCATACAACAGTATTTGTAAGACATGGTGAGTGATTTAAAATAAAAACGTTTCAAAAATTACATGGAAAACTGACAAGCCTGATGACGTCACATGTCTTATCAAAACTAACCGTTTTGATGGGAAATTCAAACAGAAAATTTTCGAAGTCAAAAATTCCATGTTTAAAAAAATATTTTTCCATTAAAATTAGCGGTAGCCCATTATTAAAGGTTGATAGATTTTATTGAAACGATTGTTAAAAATCACCTTGGTTGTCCATTCTTCATCATTTTTCGAGTTTATTCGACGGTATCAAAGGTTCAGATGGATGAACAACCGGATCATTTTGTTCCTTATAGTTGAACAATCTCAGACATCGCCATTATGTGATTTTATTTTTGGCAAGTATCATGAAAATATTCCTTCGATGACAAAAAGTTCATTTAACTACCAAGATTCATATTGTTAAATTTACATCTTAAATTGAAGTGTCCGTTTATTAACGACTCTCAACGAATACTTCGTATATGTAAAAATAATTAGTATGCCGAAATAATGGAATAAAAATAACTAATACTGATTATAATTTACAAACTAAATTAATAATTTATATCAGCGCATATAGTTTCAATAATATTATTAGTTGATAATAAGACTGTAATAAAAAACCATTCATGTGTTACCAAAACATTATGCGTGTCGATAAATTTTGAGAAAAATTGTGCTGCTACTCTTTTTTCTGGTATTTTGGTAAACCCCTTTCTAAAGTATTATTTCAATTCTCAATGGCACCAGAAGATAACACCAAGAGAAAATAACTCCCACGGCTCGTGGGAAACATGAAAAATAGTTGGCAACAAGATACTTTAACGAACTATTGGAGTAAACGCTCCTCAGATGAATGAAACATACGTAACAGTATCAAAAATAGGCATAAGCCTCGTAAAAAATTATTTAGCTTTGGCTCCTGCTATTTCCTTATAGCACAGGTGTGTTTTATCGCTTCCGATGGTTACGCCGGAAATTCTGAAAGATACATAACTTTACTTTGAAGGGATATCTATGTATTAAAAAAGAGGGAAGATTTGTTTTTTCTATTGGCCATGATATAGGGTCATATGATGTATATAGTCCAGGAATATTAGTCAAATGAGTTCAAGAATCTCGGAATGAGAGATAGTAAGCTATAAAGTTGTAAAAACCTTTATTTTGGCACCCTAAAACTTGTCTCAAAACCTAATTATCGTAAGGTGTCCGCGACTACAGATATTCGAAGAACGAGTGTTCTTTGAACTTTAATTTAACATTCGTTCTCGTGTATACACGCAAAACTTGCGAGAACACGGGGACATGGGACTTAATCTTTTTTTTTTCCTTTTATTTTCCATGTAGAAGAAGTAGTAGAAAATATCATTAAAGTTATGTTAGTAGGGGGTCCAAAAGTTTTGAAAAAAGAAACAGTACCAACCAAATTCAATTGCCAAACAAAGGGGATCCTAGCACATTCATCCCAACCAAAATATTTAAAATTAAAACAACTAACTAATAAATTATAAATAGTAATACCACGTATGTCAACAAGGTACTAAAATTAAAGTATGTTCAAAGAACATATATGTTCCTCATGTATATTCCAACACATATATTCCTATATGTTCAAAGAACATTCGTTCTCGTCTATACATCGCAAAACTTGCGAGAACACGGGTCAGAAAAGAGAAAAGATTTATCCCTGTCTATTATCAACTTCGGTATGTTAGTTGGTAGAGTCCTGTCACGGTAAGACAGACGACCCGGTTTCGAATCCCGGCCGGGGCATATCTTTTTCTTCAAAATAAAAATATTTAAAATTAAAACAACTAACTAATAAATTATAAAAAATTATATTCAGAGTTTCATTCGACGTCAACCTGTATTCCCGATTAAAACACGCCGTATAAAGTTTATAAATTATTGATAACACTGTTCTGCACGAAAATCCTCCTTCAAACCAAAACATGCTTTCTTACTGTTATCAGATGTGCTGAACACGAATTTGAAGTCAGATTTTGTCTATCACGCACAGTTTCCTGAGAAATTCTAGTTTTTTATCCAAAAAGGTGAGTTTTTTGTGGATTTGACGAATTTTTTTTCGGCATCAAAACATAGTGAAAAAAATTCAAAAGCCCGATGATTTTGAGCGCAATGAAGTATATTTGAACGAAAAAAAATTGACGGGAATATTAATATATAAGTGGTTAAAGAAATATGGTTAAAAGTGTTTTTTCAGTTTTTGAGCTTGAGGCAGGGATTTGGTCTCTACCTGCATCTTTAGGGGAATGACCCTCCTTTATCTTTTATGGTCTTTTATGGTGGTACCCTTTTCATTCAAATCCTTACCTGCCCCCCTTCACCCTCAATACCCCAACTCCCCCCCCTTCCACTCAGCCCCTATCTTGTCACTATTTTCTTCTAGGATTTGATCAGTACTCTCGAGGCTTTCGCTAAACTCACTTAGTTGGATATTCAGTTGTGCTATCATTGGTTTTGGAACAGTTCACTTTTTCTCTGTAATGTCACGACAGTGTATAAATAAGCCTGATTCCTTTTGCTATGTTTGTGGTGAAGTCATTTTCAAGTCCACTCAGAAACCTCTGACTCCGCTGGTGAAGAAGGCATACGAGTTATACTTTGGATGTAAAGTAAGTGATCAGGACAAATCATGGGCTCCTAAAATATGCTGTAGTTCATGCTCACGTTCTCTGAGTGGTTGACTAAATGGGACACATAAGTCAATGCCATTTGCAGTTCCCATGATATGGCGAGAACCTACAAATCACGTGACCGATTGCTATTTTTGCATGACCACAATCAAAGGTTTCTCGTTCAAGAGCAAAAAGAAAATTGTTTATCCCAACATCCCCTCTGCCATGAGACCAGCTCCACATGATGCCTCCATGCCCATCCCACCAAATCCGAGTAAGTTCCGTCTTAGTTCTGAGGAGTGCAGCGATTCTGAAAGCGTTTCACCTCAACCTGGAACCAGTCAACAAGAAGAAATTTCAAGTTCGTCCAGCCCCTCTGAATCTCAGCCACAGCTCATAAATCAGAGCCGATTGAATGATCTTGTTCGTGATTTAGTTCTCCCAAAATCAAAAGCTCAGCTGCTTGGGTCAAGGTTGCAACAATGGAATCTCTTGGAAAAAACTACTCATTGACGATGTGTGTATATTTTTTGAGTTGTGTCATATCTAATATTATACCTGATAGCATGCAGGATTCAATTAATTATATTTTATCGTTGAAAAAGAAAAAAAATCTGTTATAATAAAGACAATAATTTTCAAATACAATTTTTCATTATTTCCAAGTTTCACCTCTTTTCTCTCAAAATCAGAGGGTGATGGAATTTTTCTGAGTTCGGATTCGGACTCAGCACACCTGAAAACATGAGAAACAGGCAAAATTGTTCAAGGGAGGGGAGAAAAGTTTTTTTTTGCAGAACAGTGGTTATAATTAATAAATTTGTTCAATAATTCAGTATCTATTCATTTAATAACACTTGCCTACTCATGTAACTGTAAAACTATTAAGGGAAATACTTATTATTTTTTTATTCTAATCTACTTTATACTAATTACTTCCTAACTAAATAAAAAGAAAAAAATTACATTTTTAATTAATATTTTTATTGAAAAATACCATTTCATACATTTATGAACGTTGAAATTAAAAATTTGAATAATAATAAGAACTACAAGTTCTAATTTCAATTTTCTACTTCTTCTTCATCATCGTCTTCCAGTCGCTGTAAAATTTTAAATTCCTCTGTGTTCTCGTCTTCAACGACATTTGTCTCCAGTTCTTCCAGGGTTTCGGGCTCAAAATTACTGTCTTCATTGATATCACTGTAATATGGTGAAGTATTAAGACTAGCTTGCCCATTACACTGGCCGCAAGCTAAAGAGCACTTCAACCTTCCTTTCCTGCATCCACATCGCGAACCACAACCATTCTTGCAAGTGCAGAATATGATTAGGAGTTTAAACATTGCTTCTTCAAACCAAACACTTCAATTAGACTTTTATGGGGTACAGTTGGAGAAGCAGTACTTTCGTCTTGCTCTAGTCGCCGTTTTGCTGCTAGTACACAATTTTTACTAATGTAAGCAGCTCGGCAGTTTTCATGCACTTGTACAGAGGTTACGGTTTTTAAATAATCAATAAGACCGTCGTTTCGTTCGATACTTGGAGTTCTCAGAGTTTTTATACCACCCACTACATTCACTAATGATTTACCTTCCGAATCTGACTTTTAATATATAAAACACAAATTTTCCATAACTCTAAAAATTGTATGCCCGTAGTTACCAAGATACGATTCAAAACTAACGAATGACTGTGGTTCCTTGAAAAAGAACCCGGTCGTGGATAAGTAATTGAACATCTGTCCTTTCTGGCTATAAATAGAAAGGTTCGTACTATACAATAGTTGCCCGTTGTCCCAGGTATAATTTTTAACGTTTAAAAAGTATCTATAAATTTCCGGATTTCAAGGAAGATGTACTTTATTATTTTCTACTTAAAATGTAATTAAACTATTTCCCTTAATAACTTTATAATTACACAAGTAGGTAAGTGTTATTAAATGAATAGATACTAAATTATTGAAAACAAATATTAATTATAACGTAATAGTTAATAAAAATGCAAATTATTTAGAATTATATAATTATCAATAATTTATAAACTTTATAAGGCGTGTTTTTAATCGGGACTACAGGTTGACCTGGAATGATCTCTAAATAGTTAAACACTGCGCGCGCTCTGCCCTCTATCTCGAAAATGGTTCAAGATATAAAAAAAATGTTTAAACAAAAGTTGTTAAGAATTTAATCCTCTACAATATTTATGATAAATACAAATAGCATAAAACCGGCAAGAAATGAGATATTTGCAATAAATTTGTAAAAAATAGATTTTTTGACCTTTGACCTTGGAATATCTGTAGTCGCGGACACCCTACGATAAGTAGGTTTTGAGACAAGTTTAAGGGTGCCAAAATAAAGGTTTACACAAGTTTATAGCTGACTATCTCTCATTCCTATGAGGCTATTATAGTACGAATGGAAAATATATCACTCAGTTAAAATATTGTTTAACTCCAATTAAAATTACTATCGCTCCAATATATAAAATACTAAAAAAATAAATCAATATCTACATTAATGGAACTATATAACCCGCAAGGTAAACCCTGATTACAAAAAAAAAAGATTGTACTAATAATTTGAATTTGTAATTGCTTATTTTAAAGATAATTGGTGTGGATTGCAGTTATGAGAAATTCCCTCATATATATTTTTTAATTTTCTGCTTTTTTGAAAAAATTAGCAATAATCTAATTAATTTCTTTGCAATTCTTTTGATTTATGTTATAACCGCTCTAATATGGTATGAATAATGGAGCGAACCCACAGAATATCAAAAAATGAGTTAGAAATGATATCATATAGTTTCAACTGTGTTGGTTTTGAATGGAATAAGTGTTAACTATTGCTAATAACTAGCTCATTTCACAAACAGGCGAGATGTATAAAAGACCCCATTTATACAAATGCAGCTAATTCCTCAATGAAGGAACAGTCGGAGGGGATAAAAACACAGCTTTGTAAGTAATTTTGATTGTAAAGAAAGTTGCTTCCTCTACGCAGCTACCTCTTTGTAAGATAACCTCCTGGTGTTTACGTTGTACTTGCTGATAAGCAAAAGCGTTTATTAGGGATGTTTTTATTCCATCAATAAAACATGGTCAGTTTATACTATTTTACTTTAAGGGCAATTTTTATTTTTCAATTTAATTATTTATGTGGTATTTTGTATATATCTTCATACAGCTGAAATCACTTTATTAGATATTATATGTATACATTTAGTTTATGGTGTATTGTATCAAGAGAATGTTTATTCTTGTAAGTAGTTATTTGTGAATAATTTATTTTATTGCACATACAGCATCAGTTTATATATTTAAACTTTAAACATTAGTATTAAATGCAATTTTTAATATTATTTTGGAGAACCATTAAATTTGGTTAGTGGATGAGTGCCTCTCAAATTTACTGACGATAAATGATAAGCAAATAATTTAAGGATTCAACAGTTGACAGGCAGGCACTGATGATCACTCCAAACCAACTACTTCACAACAAACAGAATATGGAGCAACCAAGATTTTGAAATTCTATGTAAGTGGGAGATCCCTTTTTCCAAAATCCGAGGAATGTGGATCTCTTTTTTGATAGGTGTTAATATGAGATTAAATCACTGCTTTGCAGTCGAACATTCAATATTAGAGTAGGGTGATCATTTGGTCGATTTTTTAAATCATCTTTTCTCCAAATACTCCAGCTGTTTCATCTGCTATCAATTTGGTGTGATCATCATTGACCACCTTAAGATTGTGCAAGGCTACTATCATTATTTGAAACTTATTAGTACTATGAGTTATTAACATCATGTGCTAAGATGGTTAACTTAGCATAGGTCCCTGTTTGATAAGTGTTTATTGGGCAGCATTTCTTCTAAACCACAGACAGTATAGACTAATATATATAGACTAAGTGCCGCCAGTCTACACCTAAAATTTTAGCGACAAATCATAAAATAAAACACTTTATTAATGTTGTTGTTAAAAATGTTATCCATGAAATATATTTATTGGGGTTAGAATTTTATTTTTTTTAAAATAATCATCAACAATTAAAAATAAAAAAAAGAATAAATTGTGCTACCATCTCCAATGTTTTCAATAATTTTATCAAGAAGGCTAGAGAGGAACAGTGACAACAAACGAATCTTTTGTTTCTCTACATATACCACCAAACGCCCACTGTTCGGGTAATACTCACAATTATTTTTAGGTTTAGTAAACAAACTCATCAATTTCCACAATGCAATCTGCTCCACCTACCTTCTTCTTTGGTTTATTCTCCATATCCAAGACACGTAATTGGTACTTCACCTAATTTAAAATTCTAACCCCAATAAATATATTTTATGGATAACATTCTTAACAACAACATTAATGAAGTGTTTTATTTTATGATTTGTCGCAAAAAATTTAGGTGTAGACTGGCGGCACTTAAAAATAAAAAATAAAACGCAAAATCTGTAGCTGTGGTGGCGTTTATACACAAGTACCGATGAAACTCCAGAGGTGAACAGACATCTTAAGTCAAAACTTGCAGAATTTAGATTTTTCTACTGCCAGAGGTTACATTACCTCCGTGTGTGTGGATCAGTGAGGCTTACCTCACAGAAATTGCAGCCAGACAAGCTCATATTGAGGGTGCTTGTATTTTATTTACATTTAATTTCTTTTCTTTTTTTTTTTTTTTTTTTATATTCTGATTGACTTCATGACTTCAGATTAGAGGTTGTATTTTTGAAAAATTCATCATGTCATTGCGGAAATGCAATCAATTTGTTGAAGAAGTAATTGATTTATATAAATGTTAACCCTGTATTTGGGAAGGGAAAGCCAAAGAAAACCACAATCATGCCCGAAGAGATGCTGTGAAGGATAGGGTTGTGAAATAAATATACAAAGCCATTGCTACAACTACTTAAAAGAAAAGAAGAAAGTAGGCGCATCAAAGAAATCTGGAGCAGGAACCAATGAACTGTATAAATCAACTTATTATGTGAAGAAATTGCAGTCATCACATAGCACGCTTTTTATACTGAATTCTGGACATAATAGTTGCAGTAGTCTGCTTTTTCTCTCATATCTTGTAACAAAGTGGACGTGAGTGTACCTATTTATTTTTAATAACCAATCTTTACAGAATTTCCTTTTATTTTTTACACTAATAACTAACACTAAACCGATAATGGCGATCATGTCTACTGGTGTAGGAGCCATGAGTTCAACCGACGCCAGAGTTCCTTGAAGTAAGCCTGTGATGTTTGTCTTTGTGGTACTTCTCTGCCTACACGGCAGGCCTTATACAGTTGTTCTACTAGCCAATCTTTCTAACCATAGTGGGTTTGTCACAAAATAATTTTCAACTCGCCCTGGGCAGATTAGACAAATACGATAGCAGTAAATATATTGCTGAGTTGATGGCGTAACAGCCTTGGCCAACATGGCTTTTTGTATAGCAGCTATGTATTCGAATATTTACTCCCAGCATAATCAATGAGCTGATGTACCTTTTATCTAGCTTCTATTTTCATGAACCCGTTCAAAATATTTTTTTTTTAGCTATGTCTAGGATAATTTATATGTCGTGAAATGCTTGTCATTAGCCTGTTAAAACTTGAATGCTTCAAATACTCTTATTTATTTATTTTTAAATTATATGCTATTGATATGGTACATAGTTCGATTTGAAAATCTATCTGCCCCTTGATCTGTTGGTTTTTATTATTAAATTATCTGGTTTTTCAGGAGCTTATCAAATTTTATTATATTAAAAAATATTAATTTTGGAAAGAGCATAAATTAGTAATTTATTCTTTTTTTAGTAATTTATTCAGGTCTTTTTTACTGTAAATGGCATTAATAACTTATTTCAGGGAGTCTACAGCCTTAATAAGTGCCATGTTATATCATTAATCAATAGCTACCAACCTTTTGTATTGGTCTCTAAACCTATATCAGACCAGTTTGATTATTCCTGTTATTCTAATTTTCATATACAAATACTGGGAGATGCCATGAATTCTTATAATATTGTATTCTTGTAAGAAGAGGTCCTGTTCTACCATCTTACTTGTTGACAAAGGGTTTCGGATTTACATGTCAAAATTTATTGCTAAGCATTTTATAAAGTGTGCTCAGTGGTAGAGCACTGAGTAGCCATCCCGGAAATCCTGGTTCAAATCCCGCTGCAGGCAGCTACTTTATTTAGTCTGATTGCGGCGGGAGATGGATCATAGGGAATCTAGGACCCTCCTGGGACTCACCCAGCCTCTTTAAAATATTATAAAAACAGGCTACCCAAAATAAGGGGGAAAAACCTGGCAGTTGAGCGTGACCTAAGACAAGTCACCTCCTTGCAGAATCGTTGTCCATGAAAGAGTACAGTTTCTACCATTTACTGAACCCCAGACTCGTTCACGGGTCGTAGTGGTTATAGGTCAGGTTCATAAAGTGTGATTTTATTATATTAGATCACTAAATGCTGTCTTCACATACCCTTTTATGCAATGGTTGGCAGCTGAAATCGAATCATATAATACCACCAAAAGTTCATGACATGGCAGTTTTTAATGCTGTAGTTTCTCTTAAATAAGTTATGAATTAATTTGTTTTAATTGTGTCGATGAACTTGTAGTTCTGATTTAAATGGCTAGTGTCTAAAAATTGAATTTAAGATATTTTAAAAAAAGTGGTGCTTTGGTATGAGACAGAATAAGTTGGTTGGTATGAGAAAGGCATATTAAGCAGCTAAAGAAAATAATCTTTTAGAAAATTATTTAAAAACTATTTAATTTCTATTATAATAACTTATATTTTATTTATTTAATCTTTTTCAGTCAGCATTGTTCAATTTTAACAGCTTATTAACAGTTGTTCTCCTTCTTATTTGTACCTGTGCTTACTTGCGATCTCTTTTTCCTTCATTGCTTGACAAATATAAAACAGGGTATGTATCTTCAGTATACACTTTTATCTTTATTATATTTTTATATCAAAAATGTCAAATTTTCTATGACAAGCTGAAACAATTTTGAGTTTTGTTCTTTTGCTGTTTTTTTTAAGGTAACCTTTTTAAGGCTTAATGAAAAAATCATTAAAAGAAAGTCAAAATCAGTTATGCGATTCGAACTGAAAATAAGCCATGAAAGCCTAACATAAGAATTTATATGGTTTACTATTTTATTTATAAGATTAGACATTTAATTTGGATTATATTTTGTATTCCATTTAATAGGTAGTTCCTATTTTGAGCAAATTTGCGAGCAAAATTGCCTCATGAAAAATTTGGTTATTCATTTTTTTTTTTTATATTTTTGTCCATTGTTCCTCCGAGGCGTCAGAAAAAAAGATGGCCTCGTGACCTTCTAAGCTGAACTTTTTATTTGAGTACTACCACTAGGTAGTTTCTCTACTTACCTTTATCTCGAGTCATGATTTATCTTTCATTATATTTACTCCCCAAAATAAGGGGGGGAAATCTGGCAGATGAGCGTGATCTAGGACAAGTCACCTCCTTGCAGAACCGTTTTCCATAAAACAGTACAGTCTCTACCATGTACTGAATCCCAGACTCGTTCATGGGTTGTAGTGGTACAGGGTTTTTTTTTAATATTTACATGATCTATTCACTATACTGTTGTAAATTTCAATATATACATTTTTTGTTTTTAATATCTTAAAAGCATGGTGTTATTTTAAGATCTAATTTCATTTTTCTGTTTGTGTTTTAGTTTTCTTGGAATATTTTGGAAGTGTGCACGGATAGGTGAAAGGAAAAGTCCCTACGTCTCCTTCTGCTGTATTGCAATGGCTTTAAGTATATTAGTGTGGTGATTATGTATATTTATAAAAAAAATATGTTATGTAAATTGAATAAATAATTATTTTGTTTACTGATTTTTTCTTTGCTTTTAAGTATTAAATAAAAGTTTCTAAATTTTCATCATTGATGTTGACTGAACAAAAGATGAATTCAAGAATATTTGGAAATGTATTTAATTTAAGATACCATTGAACAACAAAAGATAAAACTTTGAGTTCCCAACTTCTTATATTGACAAAAATTTAATGAATAATGTTTTATTATTATTACAAGTTTCATCTATGAGTATTAATAAAGTCAGGTATGGTGAGCATATCAAACTAGTTTCTTACCATGCTACTTCATTTGAAATAAATTTTCTATTTACTTTTCATGGGTTTCCTATTTATGTGTATAGTAAATTTAATTAATGCCCATGGAAACTTTTATTTTTCATTAATTAATACAATAAAAATCATTATATACATATGGATTTTTTATCACTTTGGCTTTAGTCTTTGAAACCTTACGACTTTCTGACAGTATACTAACATCTATATTAATACTATTGGTTTTTTAAATTGTTTTCAGTTGCAGAATATTTCTCTTTCTATGTTTTAAGAAAATGGTAAAAATGTGTAGATTTTGGTGGAAAAGTGTAACACCAAGGCCTAAAACATGCAATTTAAGTTTTATACAACTTATCTTATTCAAGTACCTAATACCATTTTGTACCATTCAAGTTCCAAAATACCATTTTGAGAAACCTAGTTATGTGGACTGAGGGGGCCTTAAAAAGTGTATTTCCGTTAAGGATTTAACTTTTTTTACAACCACAATACTTTCTCCTACTATAAACTTCATATGTCAAAGTTAAAAATAATTATTTAAAGTAATCACAATTCGTGTAGTTTAGAGAGGAATTGCACATTCAGAAAACAAATACATCTTTAAATAAATAATTTTAACAAAATAGAGACTAAGTACACAAAATCTATTAGTTTTGTCTTAAGTTTGGAACAGAGATATAATGAAATAATATTATTAGAATGTTTAAGGATTGGGTAATGAATTATAAAAAATCTAAAAGGACATAAAAGGCCCTTTACCTGTGGCAAAGATTTAGTATGAAGTCAAATGTCCAAATTATGAGCTGATAACTGTGCCTAGATCAACTTTTACGCCATAAATCAAGTTGAAGGTAGAAACAAAAGATTGGTTGAGCACCTTTTTATTATTTGAATTTACATAACAAATATACACTAATTTGGCCATGTCACATTGAAACATCTTACATAACTGTAACTATGTATACACTTAAGACATACAACTATGTCACCTATTGATTTTACAACAGTTACATGAACTATACATTTCATCCTTATAAACAAGAAGGCTTAAGAAAATAGAATCACATTAGAGAGGTTTTCTAATATACAGAAATATTATCTACAAAATATAAAAAATGTTACAAATTATATATAAAATTAAACCATAAGAGTCATTTATTCTTTTTTTTTTTCTTCTCATATGTATATAAATACTGTTTCGTATTTATTCAAGAAAATGCAGCGTTTTCTTATCTTTAATTTATATAAAATTGGTGTTAAGTATCTTTTACCAATATTTAATTATTTAGTTAAAGCCATATTATTTGGTTTCAAAGTCTTAAAATAGATATGAAATAATTTTGGAGACTAGAAGTAGGTTGACAGGCAAGGCTATGGCATATTGTCTAGTAATTTTCTTTTAAGAAATGTTTGTATTTCATGGAATGAGGTACTCAGATAAATAATTTTTAAAAAATTTAGTAAACATAAGCATCTAAAAAGACTATTTAAAATCTAATAAAATACAATCCCCAGAAATGCATTCAAATCTTACAAATACATTATGTGACAAATGGAAGAAACGAGTGAAAGACAAAGTAACATAGAATAATATAATAATAAGAATAACAAATCAAATGACATATCAAACCATTTGATGGTTATCCAATGATTAAATCGGAGATGAGATTCATCAATTAGAAAAATCTTCATATCTTAGAGTTTTAAGGATTTATGTTTATAAAACTATTTTTATAGCTAATCTAAACTTTTTTATTTCATGTCGGATGGAAATAGTTGGGGGTGCAGTCAATGTAAACACAAAATAAGTGAGTACTTATTTATTAATTGTGCCGACGTTTCGACCTACTTTGTAGGTCATCTTCAGGGCAAATAGAATGGGGTGTGGCTAGGTGAACTATGTAACTGAGAGCAGGGACACTGGAAAAGAGGCAGGTATGGAATGGAATACATCTCATATATCAGCAACGACCTCCATATTTGATATAACATAAGATGAATCACAAGAACTCAACTATTCAGTCATGTCACAAATTGCTTTTGGAAGCAGCCTGAACGATGCGTCCTGCAACACCGCCCCCTCGCAAGAGTCTATTACAGCTGATGCTTTAGCTGGGTGGGAACATGAAGAGTTTGACCATGAAAATATATCAATAAGTAGAAAAGTTGCTTAAGAGAAAACATCTAAAGGGACTAAACGGAAACACATACAATCAGTCTTACTGAACAAATCATTACTTTCAGAGTCAAGAGAAAATTCCATAAATTACAGTGATATTATTCTGCCAAAACTTTCCAAGCCAAGCCGTAAGTGATGTCCAACAACCAGTTCCTAATGCTTCTCTAAACAACACAAGTTTGAACAATGAAAAAAGAAAAATAAACCAATACAACGAAATTATGAAAACTCACGAGAACACAAATCTATTTCAGTATAAATACTAGTTTCTACAAAGATGCCTGAGTATATGCTGTTTGAACAATCCCAGAAAAATTAAGAGTATGATAAGGAACAGCACATAAACAGTCTATGATATAGTTTTAATATAAATTTATATATCCCTATAATTTATATAAATATAAATTATTTGTATATTTTTATATATATATATATATATATATATATATATATTATGTTTATATATATATATATATAAACTGCTTTTTTATTTCATGTGGGCATAATGTCTTTCAATTCTTTACAAGCTAATTAATTGTTTAAGGTAGTGAAAATGGACATATCTTATTGTTTGTAATTTGTGGACTTAGTTTCATTCCAAACATTGCAATAAGGCAGTTATTTATTTATTTTCCATTTTCAATAATATTTTTTAAAATACGTTGAATATATTTTTTTTAAATTCTTTTATTAAAGATAGACAATGAAAAACAAACTAATGTCCTCCACAATTTACCTGATAAAACAACTATCAATTTCATTTCAGATGTAAAGAAAATCTTTTAAAGGCTCATGGCACCTTATCTTAAATCCATTTTAAAAAAGGTTACTGAAAGGACAGATAATCTTGGGATATATTTTGAATTATATCAAACTGAGAGAAAAAAAATTTTATGTACACCTATATAACAAAGTCCATTTTCATACAAGCATTTCAGTCAAGTTTTAACATTGGGCTATTTAGAATGCTGTATCATTATACATTATATGAGCATTTTTTTTGTTGAATAGTTGAATTGTTACACTCTTTATAACTGCCATACATCATCAAAATCATATATATATATATATATATATTTATAACAACTATTATATAATGAATGAAACAATATTTACCACCATCATATTTAATAATAACAAAAAAGAAAACATCTCGATGGAAGCACATAATTCCAGAGTTCTTAATATAATTTTATTTAATTTTACTTCTTTTCAATAATGATTGTATTAGTTAATAGCTGTTATTAATATTTAAGAAGTTTATTACAGTTAAGTCAGACCTACATTCTACCGGATACAAAAAATAAAAAATATTCTGTAATTAACAATAACCATCAAATTAATTTTTGAAAAAAATAAGTAAAGAAGTTGATTTCAGAAGAATGGATTCTTGATTTTGTTCATAACATGGCCAACCATATTAAGTCAATACGTATAGTGAAATTAAATTCATTACGAACAAGAATTCTACTTCAATTCAAATAAGTATAAATTTGATTTCTTATTGAATAAATCTTGATCAACCACATTAAAATATCAAACCATTGCTAAGCAAATAATATATACTCTAAATATATAACAAAAGGAAATTCATATATTTTTTCAAAATTTAAAAACAGGCAAATTAGAGCAATCTTAATAGATCCAGAAATAGGCAACTTTTGATATTTTCGGACTATATTCAAACATGACAAATGTGCTCCACTCCATAAATAAGTGATTCTTACACCTCATCTATATAAGCTATGTAGACATCAAATTTTCAACAATGTTGTATTTAATTTGATTTATTTTTTATAGAACTTGGAAGTGATTCTTTGAATAAAACCAACTTCATAAAAATATTTGATGTAGCTTAATTAGCCTTTAATTAACTTAATTAAAAGCTTAATAAGACTTTAATTTCTTTATTTGTAGTCATCAGTTCTTTCTCTGCGATAGGCAGTTTAATGTTTATAAAATTCTTTTTACAAGAATACTCTATACAATAGAAAAATCCTTCTTATCTATCGCTAATAAACATGTATGTACAGCAAAGAAGTGTTAAATTTTCCTTTTAACATTAAATTGGACTTATTTATACTTACTATCAAGTTAATAAGAAATTAATCACTGTGTTTTTCTTTTCTTTAAAGTAATTAAAAAATAAAAGAAGATGGTCTTGTTAATTGTAAACTTCATGTAAGAAGTTTTCTTTATGAACTCAAAAATTCAAGATATAAACATTAAGCATGCTGAGTCCATAAAAAGATCAAATGTGTACGATACGTTACTTTGTGCACAACTATACAGAATATACAATATTATCAATCAAACATATGAGTATTGATTAAACTCATAGCATTGAGCATTTTATTAATGAATGGTATTACAGATTACTTTATAAACTGTTTTGGCTTTAAGTGCTCAAAGTAAAAGATAAAAGATATTATCACACCCAAAGAGGCTTCAATATACACAAGAAACAATTAGAAGGAAAAGTTAAAACACTATTTTGAAAAACTTTAAATAACGAAAGCCTAAGGGGAATAAAAGATTATTGTGTTAAATTGGCACATGATAAATAATATCCCTTCATCAGATGCAAATAGGATAGACAATAAAATTAAACATTATGTTTGAATAACAATCTATTTCAAAGAGCCATCTGACTATGCATGAGACTGAGTAATAAATAATTGCCACAAGATGGCCTACTTATATAAAAAAAAGGCATCATATCCTACAAAGGATGTTAATAATTCAGGGAAATTAAATAAGAGCATGAAATAAGAAAACGTAGGCCCAAGCACTTCAGTCTCTTTTTTAATATTCATTATGTAAATTTATATTACGTAAAAACTGCATATATAAACTTTATGGACCAAACATTTATAATAAAATTTTAAAAGATATCCATAACAATATGATATAATTGTTAAACAAAACTGTAATATAAAAACAACTTAGGCCTTATAACATCTTTTTACAAAGGCTGTCACTCACAAGCAATACTATCCCACAATAACAAATATAGACATAAACTAAGAATTTAATCACCATGAATTGAGCATAACTATTACCAGAATTCCATTATATATTATTTACTATTGTTGATAAGTTTAATTATTCAATAAATAATTAAAAGGTTGATTATTTATATTTTTTTTAAATGAATAAATAAGCATTATATATTTAATCTTATATTGCTATAGTTTTAAGTGAGTATCACAGCCAACTAAAGGAGTGGGTGACAACCTAATCTAGTAGAATGGTTTCTTGGTAATGTTATATTATAATAAACAAAAAATTATAATACAATCAATATTAGAAAATAATTTGCCAGTAATACCAGACACCAGTGGGGATGTTCACAAAAAACAGTACTTTATTGAATTGTTGTTTGATTGATGAGAATATTTCAATGTTACTACAAATATACACACCATATATAATATGCATCGTTCTTAATTAAATCTATATAGTTGATTGATAATTTTGGAATTCCTGGCGGGGTTTATATCATTTACATTTAAATAACTATAGTTTCCAGTTTAAAAAAAAATAATAATTTTACTATATTTTAAATCAATTAAAACAAATTTTAAGGACCAATTTCAATATCAATTTGAATTATGATCATAATTTTGACAACAAAAATGCCACCAGCTACCACTATTACACCAGAATGAATTTGTGAAAACTGATGTATTATTTTTGTATTTTTAATAAAAGCTAAGGTTTTGTTATTTTTTATAAATTCATTCTTCGTTATCTTCTGAGATTTTTTTTATATTAAGGTATTTCAACCTCATAATTAAGCATCTCTGCCTAAGAATTCTACTTTGGTATTTTAGAAAAAAAAATGGTTATTAATTCACCCACAAGAACTAAAAACTTGTATACAGAACTTGCATAAGCTTATTTTAGCAAATAACACTTTGCGGGTTTGCATAGAGGTTTTTTTTAGTTAAGTTTCTTAAAAATTTATTTAAACTTTTTTTTTTAAGCAAAACATGTTTTAGAAGTATTGTACATAAAACTCCTCAGTGGTGTCTGACATTCTAAAATATAAAGTACCATTTTGAAAATAATAATAAAACTTAAAAGTTAATAAACGTTTTAAATTTATTAGGAATGGAACTTCATAAGAAAAGTTAGCTATCCTTATAATAGTTTTTGAACAATAAAACCTTGATATTAGTAATAAAAACTTATTTTTCTGGTTTACAGAAATGTTTTAATTTTTTTTTTTTTTGAACAATTTATAACCAACACACAGAAATTTTATTCTAAAAACATTAAAAATGTATATGTATACAGAAACTCTATGTATATCATTTTGAAGATTTGTTTTTTAAATGCGTTATCCATATGGTGATTTTATATATTATATAGTATAAAAGCTTTTTTTTCTTTCAATCAATTTTATCTTAATATTATGTACAAAGATTCTACTAGCTAAAAAAACTAAACAGTTGTAAACAGACTTTTTACAAATACACATACTTATAGCATATAAAACTAACGGCACAATTACCTCAAATCCAAATGCCGACAATGAGATTCTTGGAATAAAAAAATACAGCTATGACTGTGAGGGATCTGCACAATAGTGGTGTGAGCAGTGAATTTCTTTATTCCCTCTCCCTGAAAACTGAAAAAAAAGTGACATTGATTGTAGGTGCATCTTTTTTAAATTAGGAAAATTAATAAATTTGATCCTCTAATTAACTGATTAACCTGGTTAAATGTAATTGAGCCTAAGGCCTCCATAATATATGATAGCTTCGCCTATCACAATTTGCAAATCCACTAAGAATGACAAATAATATAATAGTAATTAATGTTTTTGAGTTGCATAACACATCTATACATATTATAAAACAAAGTCCTCGGCCACGTTTGGTCGCTGTAACCTCCATAACTACTGCACGGATTTTCATGCGGTTTTCACCAATAGACAGAATGATTCACCAGAAAGGCATATAATTTGTCGAGGTTTTGTGTAAATGGGTTGGAATATCGATGGGTTTCACCGAAGACCCTGCCTAATCCCGTGCAATTATCTAACGTGCAAGATAATAAATTCGTATTTAAAGAAATATTTGGTTTTGTTTTTATTTTGATAATTTCTATATAATAAAGAACATTAGCTGAGATGGGAAGAAAGAAAATCAACACTCCCAAAGAAGCCTAACCAATGATATTCACGTGGTCCTTAGTGGCCAGTACGCAATAAAAAAAAAATACTTTACACAGGACAAATTATGTAGGCATAAAAAGCCATATTACCCGAGCAAAGCTGGGGTGGGTCGCTAGTATTAAATAAATGAGCTCAGCAACTGTTTTACTTTAAATATATTTTACTTGACTTATTTTAGTTAATTGCCAATTGAGCAATTAAAAATCAGAACTGGCAATTGTTTCTAGTTTGTTCTGCTCTATTTACAAATTTTCAAGTTACAGAATTTTTATTAAGTAAACTTACTATGAAGACCATTTTTTTTTCCTGGTTAATTAAACTACCGTATCATTTCAAGATATTTCTGTTTATGCTTGCTAAGCATTTCCGTTACAGTTACCAATTTCTTCAAAGTTGCCTGTAAAAAATTAATTAAAAAATTAATTTTACATATACATCCAGTTAGCACAATTTATTTCCTATCCAATAAGAAAGATTAACATACGTGATTTTTGCCTAATTGCTGTAGTTCTTTTAAATGGGAAACACATATATGATGTAGAGTTCCAAGATCCCTCGCTGGATCTCCTTTCCCTCTCTCACCTTCACTTTCTGGTTTATCAGTTACATTCTAGAAAAATAAAATGAAAAATTATATATATGATGATTATGATATATTTTTAAAGATAAACATGGAAATATATACATTTGCTAAGAATGGCCAGCATTTTTCAAGATAAAACTTGCTTTAGCATCGTAATTTGTTTTTGAACTATGGTTAAAACATGGAAATAAGTATTTCAGTTGAAAACTGATATTCAAGATTTTCCATGGTCACAATACTTTCCCTTAATACATGCCAAACCAATTAAAGAAGCAAAATCATAACCAGCATTGTATCCCTTTAATACAGTAAGTAAATTTTGCAAATATGAGATAACTGCAAATAACAATGGAAATAACTGCAGTAGCAATTCTAACATATGTAACTAAAAAACTTCAAATTAATATTTCTAGAGAATGACTGTGACTTACACTTCACAGTTAACTTATCAGAATCTACCATTTTCATTTTTTGGTGCTAACTGATAACTGACCCTCTTAAGAGTCCTTAGATTAGAGGAATGTTTTAGGTCTTATAAGTTAATACAAACTATTACATAAATGATGTAGAAGTGGAAATATCTGCATATAATTGAAATTAAAAAACTTACAGACAACTGATCAAGAAAGACGACCATCCTCTCTTTATTTTTCAATATAAATGGATTAACTACTTCCATATACGGTTCTTTTCCACCAAATTCGACAAGGTTGGCAAGATTCTGAAGGCATTTAGCCACCATGATTAGTGATCTAGCAGCCATAGGAGGTGCAGGTTCTGAAAAAAAAACAACCTCATTAGAACTAATTCAGTAAGAAATACGCACAAATTAGAGGTCTCAAAAATATTTTAAATTAAACAGAGGATTCATAATAACTCAAATTCTTTGTTATAACAAATATAAAATAACTTTAAAAAAACTTTATCTCAACAAGATATAGGAACAGCCTAATAAAATAATATTTCTGTGCATATTAAATAAATAAGTAAAGTAGAAATTCCATATGTAATAGATTAATGCGATTTGAAAATGGGTACTGTCATATTAAGTAGTCTGAAATATCATTTTTTTGTTAATGATAGGCTGACCCAATCAAATGATAAGGTTAGTAATCTTTGCATTTTTAGAGATTTTATGTGATAAGAATAAAAAGATTATGTTATTATAGGCAGACAATTTAGAAAATGACCTTCTTCAACACCTGTGGAAGGGGTGGAGAGGTGTGGTGGGGAGAAGGGAGTTCTCCCACCCTGATAGAGGGAAACCCCCATTTCAGATTATAAAAAAAAAAAGATCTCAAAAAAAGCGGGGTCTAAAACACAATAACAAAAACAGGATTCAAAAGGAAGTTCAAGAGAAGCCAAGTTGACCTCAAAAACCAATAATAACTCGTAACTGTAACCAATAACATAATGCAAACTTGGTCAGGAGGAGGACAAAAAGTGACTGATGCGAGATAGGTAGTAGGGCTTCCCCTCTATACTGCCGGCCAGGACATGATTATGCACACTTAGCTTTTTTAAATTGGCAGACTATATAAGAGTTCCTTTATTTGAAAAAAAATAAAATCATATTGAAACTTAACATTTATTCAGCATGTGACTTCTGTAACTGTAACTGTGAAAATTATTTTGATAAATTATATTAACCTGAGATAAGATTGAACTGCCTTGGGTTGAGAATCGCTGGGCAAAGAAGTCTAAGAAATATAAATCCACTGACCACCCTTGTCCTTACGAATCTTTCATGTGGCCATTTGCCCATAACAGATTTCTGAAGACATCCGCAAATGTATCTGACAGTTCTGCAAAATGAAATACACATATTGCTTTAAACAAAATTAACAATATGAATTGTTTTTATATTTTTACTTCAAATAAACATACTTAGGACAAGCATCGGCAGACATGAATATTGAAAGAGTAACTTCATCAAGTACTTGCAGAAGAAATTCAGCATTAGCACAGGCATCATCAGGAGTCTCCATCTTATTTGGATTTAGCTGTGGGCAACATGTTTGATTATAATTAGGAATATATTTATTGTTGACTAATATTAATTTGTAAATTACTATTAATAATATTGTTTTATTTAATGAATAAAGCACGTAAAGTGAAAAAATACATTTACCATACTTGTCACGTTATAGTTGTACTAGAAACATGTATGACAGATAGCTGAGTATCTAAGGTATCATTCATTCCAAAATATGTTTTACTGAATGAATGATACTTTCGCCCCTATTAAGAAGATATTTATAACTTTTTTTTTCATGTTTTATTTTCAATGTATGCCGCAAAAAATAATTTGAATTTGATATTATTATAAAAAAAAAAAAATAGACACACACACACACACACACATATATATAGATATATTGGTTTTTACTTATCTTGACTGTTATGGAAATTATATGTTCTGGTCCTCGAGTTCCAGCCAAAAGGACTTTAAGAAAACCAGAACATATAAAATACACACACACACACAGGCATATATATATATATGTGTGTGTGTATTATATATTATTTATTAAGTATATTAAAAATAATAGTTCACTAGTAATTAAGAAAACAACTACATTTTAAATATTTATATACATGAGTATATAAAATATATTATGCATACTTTTTAATCAACATACATTAGCATTATTGCCAAAAAAAAAAATGAAAAAACATTTAAATAAGGAAGGTGCATAATATTAATATGTATGAAGGTGCGTAATATTAATGATGACTTTTTTTCTCTTATACAGGAGTGAAAGGTGATCGAGAATAAACTTAGTGTCCGCGTTCAGTGTTGATAGGTTTTATTATCAATGCCTTTTTGGCTGGGATTTTAACAAAACCAACAATTATGAAGAGGGTCCATTATAGAGAGGTAATTTTTAAAAGATGTAAACTAATTGAACTTATGTTATTTCTAATAAGTATAATTATAATAGCTTGTTCACATAAAGAACCTGCAATAGACAAACACAAATAATTTAAATATATGCAATAAAATTATAATCTAGATTGTGATACAAATTATTTTTTAACTTAAAAAACTGTATCTTCAAACAATATTGGCATGTTGAATTGTAATAGATATGCCAAAACTAATATTAATTAACTATTTCTACAAAAAATAAAATTAAAAAGTAGGGACATGTAGATACCTCACAAGATTGTTTTGCTTCAAGTAATTTATAAATTATATCCTGAACAGCTGATTGTAGGAAACCTGTGCAGACTGACTTCATATATAAATCCATTAGAGTTGTAGTAAGTGATGCTGCTCTAAACAATGTTGATGTTTCTTCTTCTTTTTCAATTTCAGCATCATTTAAAGATTTCAAGAGATCTGCTTCACGTTTCTCATGTCTATAAATATTTTAAAATGATGTATACTATAAGAACATAAATTATTTTACAGCTTATTATAAATGTCTTAAAGGAAGGGATCTCACTTAATAATTAAAGTCATCAAAGTAGAAAATTAGTTGGCTATTTTCTCAAAAAAATCATTACATACCAACACATTAACATATTAACCTCCAAATGGCTATCTATTAGCAATATAAACATAAACAGATAAAGAAACACCAAATAAAATAAAAAAATAAATTTCTGATATAGACAAAACTATAATGAAGCATACCTGAATATTCTGAGCAAAGAATTGGCGAGAGGAACCCTATCTAAATGGCAAACATCAGCCAATGCTCGAACAACTTCCAATGATGGATCAAGTATCAATTCTTGTATCGGTGAATATTCCTCTCTCGGCATGATGAGATCATGAAGATAGCGAAGTCTTAATCGCAAAGAACCCCATTCGCCCATTGGTGTCACACCAGAGAGACAGTACCAGTCCTCTACCTAGATGGATTAAAAAGAAATTTTAAAAATAACTACACCATAAAAAATTTAATAGAGCTGGAAGCAGGAATATAAAATATATCAAATAAAAGATGCAGATATTAAACTTTAATTGGAAATTAAATAAAAAGCTTTTCTTATTTTTGAACAAGATAATTGTGTAAATATTCTTTTAGTAGTTTGTGGGTTAATATTGAATACTAAATAACCGTTTTAATTTTAAAAACTGTTAGCATTTTTGAGAAAGAACGAAAAAACTGATTTGTTACCTCATCTCCATTAGTCAAAGAGGATAACTCAACAGTAACTTCAGCAATTTCAGTATCTTTGGATCTTTTTCCTTTATTGTAAACGGTTATTGTGAATGTTATGACATCTGGTGGTACATCACTAAAAAAAAAAAAAGATATTGTTTCATGGAATCAATACATAGATGAAATGAATTTTTTGAAAAAAAGCAGGTAAACTAGAAAATTCTTACTCCAAAATGAATTCCTCATCCCAGAATGGCTCAGGTCCATTTTTCACCTTGGTCCTGGCAACTTTAACTTGATTTAATGAAATGACACAAAAAGGATTTGGGACAAACTTGTATGGAATTCTGAAACAAAATAAAAAAAAAAATTCAATGATATAAAATGTTTATAATAAATGGAGAAACATGAAAGATAAATTGAATATAAAAAATAATAACATAAAAGGTCAGAATGAGACAAAAATGGAGCAGAATATGACATAAAAAATTTACATACCACTTATCATTTATTATATAAATTTATTTTATTTTTTATAAATATCCTTGAAAGTAAATATTAAATATTTTTAGATAAATTTTATTTATTTATTTTTTTAAATCAAATATTACAATATTTAAACTCTGGTATACTCTTAGAAAATTAACGTCAGCAGTTATACATTTTATACATACGTTTATATTTAATTATTGATTTATTTTGCATTAAGAATTATAGAGGAGTAGGGTAGCTCTGTGGATAGAGCACTGAGTTGAAACCAAGACCCTTCATGTATGTAGTGGTAAGTTGTTTTCTTTTTTAATTATAGAAAAATTTATAGCCCGTGAGCTGGATCTTGGAACTGTTTAAAAACATTTTTTATTTTCATTTTTCAAGAACTCAGTAGATGACAGACTCCGACATAGGACTAGGAATTTGCCATCAATTGTGAAAATTAATGATTATTTGTATTGAAAATTGGATTAATTTAATTCCCAAAAAGTAACCAATCACTTGATGTGCCTTATGGCTAGTGAGAAACAGGTTTTAATATTGATTACTATGAAAACAATACATTGCGTATTTATTCAGTTTACCTATGAGCCTCAAGGATATGCAACTGAAGGCATCGCAGCTCCCGCAATCTCTGTACCTTAGGAGAGCGAGTCATCTGAGCAACACACAATGGCTTGATAGCACTGATCCAATCCTAGAAACAAACAGAAGTAAATATGACTAATATGAAAAAAAAATCATAAATTAAAAATCTTTAAATTAATATAAATAATAATAAATTATTACCTGTGCCATATCACCTGTTGTGGCAGAGAGGTATGTTGTAGTAGCTAAACAAGGCAATGCACGCTCCACTATTTGAAAACAATTTGGCCTCTCAAAGACACTATCATGAACTTGGTATAAGTAAGCGCATGATAAATCAATCAAACCTTTTGGTTTTGTTCTCTGTATATTAAAACAACATATAAGAATATGAATGAATGGGTTGTGTTAAATTATTTTACAGCTATACATTACCAGAAAAAATTATCCATAATACCTTAGGATTATCATAAAACATTAAGTGAGTATCGGTTCCATCAACAATTAGAACAAAATACATTGATTTCCATTTTTTATTTTTCTCACTTTTTTTACTCAAGTATCCCTGCATTTTGATTCCTAAGAAAAAAATTAAATAAATATTGTAAAGAAATTGCCAAGATATAAAGAATATAAATTCAATAAGTATGGATATTTTAATCATATCTAGGAAAAAGGGAAGGTTTACCTTTGATTTTCTTTAGCCCAACTTGTTCTCTGCATTCCCTCAATGTGGCATATATCTTCTCTGCATGTTGCACCTCCTTCGATTTGACGGGACCATCACTTTCAGACATAGTCTACAAAGTTAAGATTATGACGATTTTAATATAAATAAATAAATTAAAAGATCAGAACCTTCATAGGAAATGTTTAATTAAGAATAGAGTCTGATAATCCACTACATGAAATATAACACAGATATTCCAGAAAGCAGATGCTCAAGCAAATATTGATTTAAATAAAACAATACCAATAAAATGTTCATTTTAATTTTAAACATTCAAATAAGCAGCATTTTTAAATATTAAATGAGGGAATATTTTCAAAAAGATTGATAGATTGTGCAAAGATTTAGTGTATCGTTTATAAATGAAAACTAAATCTTAAATACTTGAGCAATTGTTAACTTAAAAATTATTCAGGGTAGTTACGGCAGAAAAGACAAACCCACATAGCGTTGAAAAGTACTTAGGAACTTCAATTAAATTTCTTATTAATTCATAAAAATATTAATAGACGATTGACAATTAATATTAATAGTAATAATATTAATAATATTAATCTAAACTTTTTTGAATAATGCTTAAAAATTTTACTTTTACTGTTTTTAATTTAAATTGACAATCTTTATTCTAATATAAAACTTTATTAACCAAATTTACTTAAGGTTCTGTAAAACAAATTCTATTTTTAAAAGAAAATTATTGTTTTATGCTGATACAATAAGCTTAGGTAAGTCTATGCAGTGCCATAAAATCTTAGAACCCTGGGTTTAACCTTCATCTCTTAAGTCATTTTTTTTTTTATTTCATGACAAATAGTTTTGTGAGAATAAAATTAATTAATATTAAAACCATCTAGCGAAATGATCTATTAGAGACAGAGGGTTCTCACCTTTTTGCTCTATTGGAGATAGTTTCCTATAGAGGGGAAATAAGCCCTCATAATAACCTATTCAGTTTTCAGATTAAAATTTTCTAATTGATGAATGAAATGTTTTTATTTACATATACGTGTGTTTTATTTATATTATTATAAGTGAGGTTCACTCATCCAGTTAGATATTTTTAAAAACAAGTTATCTTTGATATTGTTTGTATTTTTCATAATTTGCTTTGTTTTTTTTACTTGACATTATAATTTGCACACATCAATTGTTTCTCTATACATAATTATTGTTATCTTATTTCTATGTTATCCTTATTTCTTGTACACTGCTTCTTTTTTTAAAAAATCTTTAAACATTGTCATTGGAGGTGATTCGCAATTTTTTTTTAATCATTAATTCTTTTAATTCTTTTTTATTTGTCAATTTAATTGTAATAATTAATTAAATGTAATTACATTATGCTCTCAGACATAATAGCTTATATGTATATTAATACCTGTATTGTTATTCTAAAGAGACTTGTCCTAGAATAAATAAAGACTTTATTATTATTATTGTAGTGCGACAACATATTAGTGTTAGTTAAAAAAAAATTGATGATTTCTAAATTTTTAAAGGCCTAAACAATATTAAAGCAATAATAATTCTTTCAAAAATTAAACATCTAAAGTTTAAATACCCATCAAGGTCCCTTAATTCAAACATTTTAAAAAGCAAAATAAACTGACCCTGCAAACTGATTGTAGTAATGTATGCCCTTCAACAATTTGCTCCTTACGATAACGATTGATGACAGCATCTAAACACTCAAATGTTCTTCCTCCCATCAAGTAACGTACTCCTTTTTTCTCGATTCTAAACCTTTGTATTTGATTATTGATATGAAAGAAAAGAGAGTAATCCCCTGGGGAATTATCGGATGGACGAACAAGAAAACTTCCTGGCCCACCTAGAACAATACACAAAGAAAAATGAAATTTGGTTCTTTAAATAAAAAATAAAAATGAAAGATGATTTACCAACAAATAAACATTCAAGTATATAAGACATTCAAAAGCATATTAAAATATGTAGAAGTTGGATACTGGCAAATATCATTATTTTACCATAATATTGATAATAAACCTTGATTAACAAAAAACCAATAATAATTAGGCAATCAAATTGCTTTGAAAATAACTAAACATTTTCTTTCTATCATGTTTCTTATTCTTTATTATTTTTTCTTTTTTTTCCTATTCTTGATAAATATATATGTAGCATTCTTATATAAGATCCATAATATGATAAAGAAGCCCTTCTTTATTTAAAAAATCCTTAACCTTCCGTGCCACATATGGATGTGGCACATAAGATTAACGATTAAGATTAAGATAATTCTTTATGAGCCCATCTCCATTCTTCAATCCTTACTCCCAATTTAAAAACCAACTATTCCAAATGCTTTCTTAACTCATCAATCTCTTGCAAACATGTAAAAATAATGGTTTATATGTGTATTAACTCAAAATTATTGGGCAAAATATTGAGTAATCTGAAAAAAGTCAAACACCTTCAAACTAGAAGGCTTAAATAATAAAATATTTGGGCCAATATAATGAAATATCTTTTTTTTTTCTTTGATATCTAATTATTTTATAAGTTCTATATATAAAAACTTACATTCCTGCTTGACAGGAGGGATGCTAATTTAAATACAAGTTTTGAGAACTTAAATAAAAAGTTAGTAATAAAGTGAAAATTGCTAAAAAAAATTAGTAAAACGAATACTTACATTTCACCAACATATCAACAGCTTCACTTTTAGTAACAGAAGGATGAAACCAGTTAAATACAGTATTTGGATCTATACTGTCATCTAGGTCGTCCACAAGGTCTCTGAAAATCATCCCCTGCTCTCCTGTCCTATGTGCAGTGACCCAGAGCCAACCATCGCCCATATCGTTATGAACAAAAAATATATCTCCCTTCTGAAAGCTAAATATAACAAAATAAAATATAATCATGATGTACATAGAAGATAAATTTCATAACCTAAGCCATGGTCAACAAAAACATTAAGAGTCTAAAAATGATTTTTATTCTCATTGGTTTCAATTTAGGGATGTATTCACTTTTGACCGGTATATCTGCTTATGAAGAGTATAATGAGTTTTGAGGAAATAATTAGCACTTTATAACTTTATTCATAAGATTGATCATTGTTATTATTACATACTAATAAATTGAAAAAAAAAATCAATCATGATTTTTTTTCTCTTGTTCTTTTTAACTCAAAAAATTAGTTTGATTTAATTTGTTTTCACATTTTCACCAAAGAAATAAAGCTTAAAATTCCTACTGTCATTAATTAACTTTGATTGGCAATGATTCACAGCTTCCTTTCCTTGTTTGTTTATTAGAGGAGTAAAGATTAACTCTGTAATTACCATTACTCCTATCTTAGCAACCAACATTATTTATTTCTAAAACATTCATTACTTCAGTTTTATCTCTTCTTTTAAGTTCTCACTTTAAAGAATTTATAAAAAACATAGTGCATTAATGCATTTCACAATAGGTTTAATTGTTGCAAAGAAATGGAGAAAATTAATCAAAATACATAGGTAACTGTGTTATTGATTTTGTATGAATTAGATGTTTCAACAAAATAGTTTAATTTTATTAGTAAAGATTTTTTCCATACGTTTTAATAATAAAAATTATAATATAATATAAAGTTAAATAGCCTTTATATTGAACTTTCAAGAACATAAGGGTAACAAAAGAGTTTACAATTACAAAAATTAAAGATCAGTTTGTTTTGTTGCACATTTAAACCAAATACGCCTCACAAAAATAAAATTTTATTTAGGAAACATTCACTAAGGAAAGGAAATTGAGAAGAAAAGAGCTTTGCTAATTATTTTTTCTGTAAATAACCATAATCCCAGCAAAAAGAGTATATGGTACTCCCTAGCACCATCTTTGCTAACTAACCGGTTTGTATTTTTTTTTCTTCTCCACTACAACTCATGAAGAGTGTTAGGTTCAGTACGTGGTAGAGACTGTACTGTTTCTAGGTCAAAGGTTGTGCAGGGAGGTGATTGTGGAGATCATGCATAACCATCAGGTTTTCCACCTTTTAAGGGTACCCACTTTATATAGGCTGGGTGAGTCCCAGGAGGACCTATAGATCCCACAGGATCCATTCCGTAGTTAGCAGATTAAACTGTACAATAAACTATTATTAAAATTACTGTATAGAATTATTAAAACTACTATTACTCTAATCAAATGTTTTTCAAAATTAATTATTGTAGTTAAATTCTGCGAAAGCTGTAAATACATTATTAAATGAAATTAGGGTTAGGTATCAAACTTAACTGAACAAGAGTACATATATAGAGTGATTTGAAGCCTGCAACTGTTACATTAATGCAGTGATAATTCAAATCACAATCAGACCCCAATTTCAAAAAGGATACATTGGGGTTTGGTTTATCTCCGTAGTGAGTGGAAGATGGTGGCACAAATTAATAAAAATAATATTGAATTGAAATAGTAATAATTTTAAAAATTTCAACAATTAAGAATTGCATAACTGATTCTAACCAGTTAGTTAGCGAAAATAGCCTTCGAGAATGATATTACGAAGACCGCAATTGATAAGACAGTCATATCATAAGGTTGAGGCAATAACTTTAATTAAAAATATAAATTCATTTTTTATTATCCTTAGTAAAAAATATAATTTTCAACTTAAATATTGATTTGTAATTTTAATACATACATATGTCACAAAAAGTTATGATGTATATTTATAGTAATACTTAGTCTTGTATCACTACTGAATTAATATTTTATATGAATTTTTAAAATTTTATAAATTGCTCATACAAAAATTAACATCTAACTAAATATAACATAATAAAATGTCTCTCTCTCTCTCTCTCTATATATATATATATATATATATATATATATATATATATATATATATATATATATATATATATATATATAAGTTGTTTTTTAATCCACAATTTTCATTCTAATCCCAGACATCACCAGGAATCATCTGTTTCAACCCACATACTGCTTCATTGGCTTATCTGACTCAGGCAACTTTCCACCAATGATAAGCTAGGGAATAATGTTTGGTGGTAAAATCCATAAAACCAAGTCAAATATATTTTTAAAGTTATGTGAAATTGGATAGGAATGATGTGACAACCTATAGAATAGAAAAGTAACTTTATTCTGGGACTAAGTCCCTTTAGAATAACAGATATGAACAGGAAAAAAAACATAATATTTATCTGGCCAGGAGGCTAAATGTTACAAATCATAAAGCGTGTAAAACATGACAGAAAATAATTTAAAAAGAAATATATAAACAAAAATAATAGTAAGTAAATAAACAGTACAGTTCTTGTAAATAAACCTATACCATGTTTTTTATAGATCACTTAAAAAATACTTATTCTTACAATTGTTAGTAATATTACCTTAGTTCATCAGTATCAGGCATTTTCGTATAAGGCAAGATAGCAACTACTCTTTTCTTGTCGTTAACAGGTTCAGGAGGTGGCACGGGATGAACAAGCCTTTCTCTCTTTAATAAATCAGAACAGTTGGTATAGTACCCAATAAGGTCAGAGAGGGAATAAAACTGCCTTCCTCCGATGTAAAAATCACCACAAACTGCAGTAATTCTTCAGAAAACAAAGAAACATTTAAGTATAGTACCGTTATTCAAAATAGATATAAAAAAACAATTCGATTATGACATACCGAAAATGATTTATACCAGTTTTTCCCAAATATGAAAGAACATAGGAACCAGGCTTTCTATCACTCTCTCTGACTAGGTAACTTCCCATTTTAGCAGCTTGACACAATCGTTCTTCTGATGTGTAGCGATCCAGTCTTCCATGGTACCACCTGTATGTAAAAGATTCAAAAGCTGTAAACTATTAATTCAATGTACTAAGCAACAAAACATTTTATCACTGTATAACAAAGTATATTTAAAAAATAAAAGTTAATGTAACTTGTAAATAATAATAGCAAATTATTAGTAAATGATCACTGATGAAACAATGGAGTTTAACATCAACTCTTATCTACTTCCAAGATATATTCAATCAGTAGCAAATCATATTTAAATTGTCTATTGTAATTACAAAACTTAAACAAGAATACTGAGTTATTTGCGATCAGCCCATGTCACATATGAAATGAGTATTATTGTTAACTAACTGAGTTTCTGGTGGAGCGTTTGGTACTGTTTCATTTCCGACAATTTCTTCGGGGTCGGCCATAAAAGGATCGAATTCGTCAGCAATTGCTCCATCGTGTCCTTCTTCACTGCCTGTGCTCGGAGAGCCGTGTAGTTTTTCCTTGGACATGATGCTGACACCACAACCACCACGGATAAACTCTGCCATGTTCGTCTCCTAGTATCACATAGCCACAGCGATAAGAGCTCTGAATGAGTTTAGTCATCAAGTATCGCAACTTTAACACTGAATGGTCCTATTTACTCAAAGCAACAGCAGATGTCAGCACGGTTGAATCAATGCAGCCACATACTTCCTCCATTTTTTAAAAGAATGTTTTCTGAACAATTGAGGCGACAGCATATATACTTCATTAATATTTTACCAAGTCCCTGAAGCGATTTAATTTCATTTATAATATTTCATTCTTCATTCATTTATATAATTATTCTGCTTTAGTTAATGTAATTAACGATTCGATTTATCAAAATCTGTCTGAAAAATCAGTGAAACTAAAATACGAAAAATAAGTAAGTCAAAATATTAAAACTATTTTCAGATGATTACAAAGTGGGATGTGATCAAGACATCGAACATACTGTCAGATTCAATGCCAATTTATTTCCTCTTCTTTCAGTCTTGGTTCCATATGTGTAGCAATTATGATTTTGGGTACACTCATCCTCTATATTATTAATTAAATAATAATAAAATATTAATTAATTTCTAATAAAAAATTTAAAATGAGTGTGTGGAGAGGATGGATCAAAGAAGACTTCCCAAAAAAATGCTCTATGGAAGACCAAGAGTGAAGAGGAAACGAGTAATACCACGTCTACGGTGGATTGTTCTGGATAAATCTGGAATAAACGGGAGTCCAAAGGTGGTGGGAAAAGGCGACGGACCGAGAGGTGTGGAGGAAGCACGTCAGATGCTTAGGTCCTGCAAAGACTGTTGCGCCGAGCAGTTTGTTGGTTAACGAATTAAAAGAAAGAAACAAATGTTAAACAACAATTCTAAAGAAAAAAGCATAATGTGGAAAATGTCTGAAACATGCATAGGTCTGGCAGAAGCGAGCGACGAAACATTCGCCTTGCCGATTCTCTTATCTTTATCTTATAGTTTATTTCGAGGATCAACCAATGTGCAGTTGGAAGGCGTAAAGAATGGGTTTGTAGAGGAATATATAATACAGATGGCAAATTGGAGGATAAAGTGGAAACCAGGTTATCGAAGGAATTAAAGGAATAGATGACGTGCCCATGAATAGAATCTATGTCGGCTGAGGGAATTCATAGGAATGAAGTTCAATACTGAGAAAGGGTATGATTTGGGGGTTAAGGATTTGACATGTAGATCATATGAAATGTAAATGAGATCATGTTGGTAAAGAAACGGACAAGGTGTTGGGACGACGAAAGGATGTTCTGAGGAAATGGAAAGATCCAGTCAGGTATCCGAAAATAAGAGAAATAAAGGAACCGGGTGTGTTGAATAAGATAATAAAGAACGAGGTAGAGATTAAGGAAGGATAGTAGATTTTGGAGAAAGAATTTAATTACTCTTTTAAGTTTCCACGGCCACTATTTTTACAAAAAGGCTTCAGTGGTTTCTTCTGGTTTAGACCGTGTAGGTAAAGTTTCCGCCAACGTTTCGCCAGACATGCTGCTGGCTTCCTCAAGACTTGAAATGAATTTGAGAGCATATTAATGTTTACGTCACCAGCTATAATACTAATAAAGTAGGTAGGGATTATATAGTCAGAAGAAATTGTTGTAAGGAACATGAGGAAATCGGTAAATATTGAAACACAGAAGAGGAGAGGAGGCATTTGATATTACAGCAAACGTCTATTCTAGGTGAGGATAGTCAGGAGTAGAAGATCGGAGAATGATATTTGCCTTGAGACTGTCATATATCTGCAGCCCCGGCGAATAAGTGTTCAAGTCGAATTGTATGCAGAGATAGTTAATTGTACTGAGGAAACCGGAATCGTGTCATTTTCCAAGTGTTTATCTTGAAATGTAGTTGTAATAAAAGAAATAACTCATTTTCAAGCCAATGCACGACTTAGTCCCCCATCCAAAAAAGAATTAAACCACTTATTCACGGGGCTGTATATATAATCCAACGCCACCTTCCCTGCCGCCAGATCTATAATGGTGTATGAAATAATAATTAGGAAAAAAGACTTGGGAGAAATGAATGGAAGGTTTTTTCCAAGTTTCGGACACGGCTATGATATAGTTAAAATTATGTAGGAAATATTTCTGAAACTCATCAAAGTGGGCAATAAGGGTTGTGCATTAACAAGACAACAGTTCAGAACGTTTGTCCTTACTGAGTAGGTGGGGAACGAGAAAGCAAGAAAATATGGTAATGTTTGAGACATATAGTACAGAAACTCTGCAGGGGGAATGAAACACCTAGTCGTTGTTGTAATTCAAATGTGATTATTGGGAATCAAAAAGACAAGTTGTTCTTCACGTTCATTCCTGAAAAGTTCATATTAATGAAATGGGAAAATCGAATCTTACGTGAGCTCATTGGTTTTGTTAACATATTCAAACAATGAAATAGGCCTCCACTCTATATTGAAGCGTCGTCAATAATTCATTGGGATTAGTTCTTAATTTTAAAAAGTTAGTCAATACCATAAATACAAAAAAACCTGAACCACTACGACCGATCAAGAGTCTTAGGTTCAAGTCATGATAGGGTCTGTGCTGCTTCTAATACAAGAGTTTGCAGGGAGGCCATTTGGCCGAGATCACACTTTATAGGCTTTGATGAGTTCTCACTTTAGAGAGGCTGAGGTAGTCACTGAGAGAGATCGAACTATCTATGGTTTGAAATATATTAAATAATTTATCTGCCACAGTCGGATTTGAACCAGACAACTCTACACACTAATCTACCCAGCTCCCATTAAATAATAAAATTGTGAATAAATCACTCACTTTTTATTATCCTAAAAATAACAAATGAAAGATTTAATCAAATAAATGGTGCTATTATATTTCTTTTACCCTATCTTGAACTTTGATGAGCTTGATAAGCATTTAAAAATGAATAAAGTAGGTAAAGAGCTAGTTCATTTAACCAAGGCAATTTGGTGCAAAGCTATAACCACTTTTCAACTTCACTCACATCTTAAAAGATTTTTTTTTGCCACATTCGGACAAGTTTTGTTAAACTAAACTCAGACATTAAACAGGAAAGGTGACTGACGAGAGGTAATGTTTCGCTGCGTTCAGACTTCCAGGAGCTCCTCGTCCACCTAACAAAATGTGTAGTTAAAGCAAAAGCTTTGCACTTATTACTTTGACTTCATTATAGGACTATGGGGTGTAATAAGTTTACATCGATCAGAAACTTTTAAAAGTTTCCTTTCAAAATTTGATCACTATCAAATTGACTGGGTTGCTATACAGGGAGACAGCACCGCCTCTAGCCCATGTCGCGACGTGTGCAATCGTGACCTAGGCGCCCTCAAGTAGGCACGCGATTGAAATTAAACACTTACAGTTATACAAGGTGTTACAAAAAGCGGCAAATCCCCTAAGGAGGTGAACGTGCCCATGAAACTAAACAAATTTTGCTATCGGATCAACATGAAATGAAATTTTTTGAGACATTGAAATTTCGCGGTGCCCCTTGACACCCGGCCCCGTGTGCCCCGCACACCCTGCACAGAAGGTAAAGCAGGCCTTGCAGGGAGAGCAATGACTTGGGTCAGCTATTCTCGAGAAGTGGAATTAACCGACATATTGCTGTGGCATAAATAAATACAAACTTTATTTGGTTTGGGGAACAAGCTGTGTATAACAAGGAATTCTGAATCAAGAACTAAAAATTAAAAACAGTTTATGAACTTGTCCTATGCTAAGAGGATATGAAACCCGAAGACTGTAAGGAAGTCAGATATCGGATCAACAGATACTACTGTAGATTCTTTCTTTATCCAGCGTTGCAGTCCGATATGAACCTTGGCCTCCCTCTCACTGCTTCTACTGCCGCCCGATCTATCGCCTTTGTCCTCAACGCAATCACTCCAACCTCCTCCATCAGGCTTGTTCTGCGGCTCAGCTGTCTTCTGTTCCCTTGGATATTCTCCTTCGTTATTTTCCTAGTCATAACTCCCAGGCAATCTTTCAATATACCCAAGCTAATTTAATTTTCTTCACTTCACAAACCATAGTCTTTTGTCATTCTTTACTACTCTGGAAGATTGTTTAATTATTACGTTGTACAAAATTTTTAATTCTTCTCATATTCAAATTAAAAAAAAAAGTAACACTCTTAAGTTACAAATGATCTAAGACTTATTTGATGTATCCGGCCACCTATGTCAAATGCCGTGTTCACACTATTGAAAGTGGAAGGGGATTCTGAGCCTATCCCAAAAAGCTGTTTTGCCCATATCTATTCTAAAATTGATTCATATGAAATTGAACAATCGTAGAATGTATGTGTGATTGCAGGATCCTTATTATCGAAACGTGGATAAAATTAATTTTTCTTATCAAATACATCTGTTCTATACATGAAATAATCTAATCTTGTTAAAACAACATTTTCTAAATTGAGTCATTGTTTAATCTTTTAAAAATTGCTCAATGTTTAGCTTTATTTGAATTCAGCTACTGGAAATTTGCCAATTAATTTACTCAATACCTAACTATATTAAGACCTCTTATATTTATAAAAATACTAATAAATCCTTTTAAATAATCAAGAGGTACTGGAGTATTACCTACTAACAATTATTTTATTTAAGTCAAGCTGCGCATTTGCCTCTTATCAGTAACATACAATTTTGTCCAATTTTATTGGTGGTCCTATGTTAAAATCGTTATCGGGTATATTGACTTAGTATATTGAAAATAATGTTAATACAAAAAAACTGGCATTTAAGGCACGCATTATATGGACTTGTGAGTAAATATTTTAATAATTGAATTTTGTTAGGGACTGTCAATTACCAAGGACTTTGATAAGAAAAGCATGGGGCAGTGTCCCGGAGGTTTTAAATCTGTTATCAATTTCCTATTTATAGTAGTTTTAGCCGGAGTGTTTTTTAATTTCATTAATTTGTCTTGCTATGGTAGGTATTTTCGGCCCATGATATTGATCGACTGAAATGAAGAATAGCTTGCATTGATATATTATGTACAGAGTTTTTAAAGTGAGTTCATTTTCTTATAATAGCTATCAGGCTTTCCATCCTCATTTGTCACATTTTCATGGTAATAACTTAAAGTGTACTCTCTGCAATAAAATTGGAAGGCATCAGATAATAGGAGGTTTGTCTTTTCTTGAGTATTGTAATATTAATCAAATTCTTGGTGAATTGCTCTTGTAAATTGGATTGATTATATGTTTTTATGCCAGGAAATGTATTTGAATACACCTCAGTCCACTATTCAACCAGTGTTTCTACCAATCCTTCAGTAAGTAACCCAAATAAAAGGAGGAAAAACTTGAAAAGGAGTAAATATATTGAACTTTTAGAAGGTAGGCATCTATCCTAAGCCAAGTTTAGTTGTATTCATTTACAAATACTAAATACTAAATTATCATTTGTGAACTTCTAGTATCCAAAAATAGGACCAGTGAAAGGCGAACTAGGGTTAAAACTCTGAATGCTCAGAGTTGGGCTAAGTTACGTGAATTTGAAGATGTCATTAACCAAGCTCCAATTGAAACAATCTCAGAAGTTGAACATGACTTTGATGGAAGAACCATTGAAATATTTGAAAATCAAGAAGCAGAGGAGACTCTTACAGAATTGCAAAATGAGCCTAAGAAAGAGTATGTTTTGATAATTGTAATAAAATTGTGTTTAAATTATTAACTCTTTGCAAATGTTGGTTCTTTAACTTTAGAATGTATATTTTTATTTTAAATACATGCTTGATTACATTGAAATAATTGTTATTAATTTAATGTTTTAATAATTTATTTGTTCACGGTATGTTTTTTTAATCTGTCTGTTATTTTACTGCTTCAGAATTCCTTGCATTTCTGACTTTAATATAAAGTGAGAAAGTTCCCAAATTAAATTTATAAATATTTGATTATTTATTATGAACTGCTGATGAAATTTTATTTTAACTATCAATACTTTGTACATATTAATACTTTTATCAGAAGCGAGATAGCTCAACCTGTAGAGCACTGAGTTGCTATGCTGAGGCAGTTAAATTGTTTTATCTGGTAACAGTCAAAGATTAACCCTGAGGAATCTGTAGACCTTCCTGGGGCTAACCCTACTTTTATAAATTGGGGAAAGCCTAGGATTGAGCATAGGTCCGAGGTTTCTCCACAACTTTTGGCTTAGAAACAGTAAAGTATTTTATTGTATACCAAGGATATTTGTTTCACTTTATTTATGTGGCATAATTAATCTTAAAATTATTGATTATCATAATTTAAATATATACACATAATTTTGCTATAAATGTATTTAAGTAAATTATAATCTAAGGATAATAAAGAATTTAGTATCAATTAATTAGTTAATAATTATCAATTAGTTGATTTTTTTTTTATTTCAGGGTCAAGGGTAGTTCAGTTTACACAAGGCTTTCAAGCAAAAACAAAGAAAAGTTGACAAGATCAAAATTAATAAACCTTGACAGTTCTGGCAAAGAAAATAGTTTTAATTCATCTTTAGTCAGCTATGTAGAACTCTGTGTAAGTTTATGTTTTAGATGTTGCACAGTTCTTTAAAATACCTCTTAATACTATAGTATAAAGTTGTTGTAAAATATCTTCCATAAAACTTTAGCTCTTTTTGGCATGAAGTAGCATGATTTATATTCTCCTTGTTATCAGGCGATAATAGCAAAAATCAAAGAACCCCGGATCTGAGTGATGGTGGTTTAATTCAAGTATAAGGATTAATTTCAATAAAAAACCCTAGCAGTAGCAGATTGTAGACATTTCCGTCCACTGTAGTATAGCCTAACAATTTAGTAAAAGACCTGGAGAGGAATTTGAGGTGGGACTGAGGAGTTTCCGAGGCTTGAATGTATAACAACCATAATATTGTTAAGAGAATGCAAAGGTATTACGGTAAGAACAATCTAACCACAATGAGGAAATTGGGTGATTGAAGTGAGCTTGGTAGTAGGGAAAGGACGTGGCTTCCCTATGTGCAGGCCACATTCTGTTCAGGTAGGGTTACCAGATCAAAAAAATGAAAATTCCGTACAAAATTCCACTTTTTGAAAAAAATTCCGGACATTCTTTTAAATATAATGCTAATGTCGTTTAGTGTGAAAACGACGCTAATTCTAGTATTTTCTCGTGAGAGTATGTAGCATGTGTATAATATTAACAATTGACCATGGAGGATAGCTAATCCTCAAGAAAACATATATATAAAAAAAAAATTTGACATTAAAAATGCATTTTATGAGATATGTGACTTATAACTTATTAAAGTTATATATAATTGCTAATTGATGCAGAAGAATTTTTTTAGAAAGATTGAAAATAACATAAATTTGTCGAAACGTCTAATAATTTTAATAAATTAAGAATATATACAGACTGGATAATGGTTTTTTTAAACCATTTTTTATGAAAATTGAAGATTTATAGTCCAGTATTTTTAATCGTTTATTTTTTTTAAATATGCCCCGTGAAATGTTCTATAAAACTATTATGAAATATTCGGAAGTGTTAAAAAGTATTTCTCGGTGCACAAAATATAAGAACGATGATCTTAATAATAATGTATAATTTATAATAATGCAAAATTGATTTTTAATAAAAATCTTAAGTTTATTTGATTTTTTAATTTATTTCTTTACCTGAATTGTAGAAAATCCGAATGGCTTAGAATTCCCCCCCGCATTCCGGACTTAAACCGATATTTCCGGACATGTCCGGAAAATTTCGGACGTATGGCAACCCTTTGTTCAAGTCATTTATTAATTTGTAAATTTGACTATAGTATTCTTCTTGAATACCTGTTATACATCAGTTTTAGTTATTGCTTCATTTAATCATGGGTTTTCTTATTGATTCAGAATGCTAATATTATTAGCATTTAGAATACTGTTATTTAATTAATGTAACTTTACCTGCAAAAATTTAGCAATGCAGGTCCTTCCTCTGTATTAGTTTTTTCTTATAACTGTTTTATTTTATTTTGCCCTAATGTTTTTAGTGGTTTTATTATTTTTTTATGTACTAATACTGGTTATTAGGTAATTATGTTTAGTATTATTGGATTATGTTTATTATGGAGATTAAAGTTACAGAAATAATGTATCTGAAGTTGAGTTATTTTATTTCAGATGAACTGTGGATTCCTTAATAGAGGGTGGTATACTGTTCAGTACTACTTGAAGAATAATAAGAAATTAGCTATCAAAGATGATAGGGTGTTCAGCATTTTAATGGAAATTTGTGCTAAGAATGTTAGTATCAAAGTATTTTTAATTTATATGAAATTGAAACTTGCTTTTTAAAGAAGGTAGATTGATTGAATCTTTTGCTACCTGTAGTTTTGTTAATCTTATTTTCCTAGTACTAGTATTGATAATAATTTAGTTCAAGGCTAGTTTTTTAAGGAGCAGGATTAAAAAGATTCTTTGAAATGGTTAATCCGAAATATTTTTGATCTTTTAAAACATAATTATAATATGTTTATAATAAATAATTAAATAATTAAATACATATTAAATAATTTTCTTTATTTTTAATTTCAATCATTTTATTCATTATGATTTATTTTATTTTATTTGTTATTAATTTTTAAATATTTTTATTTGAAAAGAAAATATATGTTCGGGACCGAGACTCGCTAGTCTGGAACTCTACCATTTGAGCTATCCTGGCCCTAATCAAGCACGCTTCTCGGTCGTGGTCATATCTTTTCTTTTCACTGATCCTAAGTCCCCGCTTTCTCGCATTTTTTGCGAAGTATACGAGGGGAAGAATGTTCTTTGAACATTATTTTAATTTGGATCTAGTTGACTTACGACATTATAATTTATTTTATTTATATTTTATAATATAAATTTTATATAAATATTTTATATTTTATATGGCCGTGCTTGATTAGGCCCAGGATTGCTCAAATGTTAGAGTTCCAGACTAGCGATCTGGAAGACCCGGGTTCGAGTCCCGGTCCTGGACATATCTTTTCTTTTCAAATAAAAAAAAAAGTTTTATTCATTGTTTTGTATGCCATTCATGTAAATATATTCGTTTATATATACATACATATATATATATATATATACAGTGGAATCCCGATATTTCGTATCCCGATTATTCGTATTTCCGGCTAATTCGTACAAATTTGCCGGTCCCCAGAGAAAATCTCGATAAATGGTATAAAATCAATGCATTTCAGACCCCTCGATAATTCGTATTATTTTTATGCTCAAGGTCACTTAAATCGTCAGGTAATTCGTATTTCCAGCTTTAAAATCTCGTTACTTACTACTGTTTTCGAAAGGGGAGGAGAGAACAGTGAAGCAGATATGCCAGGGAGCAGAATGAGAATAAATACTTTCTAGGAAATCACTCAATTTGTATTGTTTTTATACACAAGTATGTTTGTACTGTTTAGAGGCACAGTAGATCCTATCGTTTTTTACGGGAGAGCGAGTGAGGGAGACAAGTTTTCTTAGAAATCTCATAAGTAATTCGTACTGTTTTCACTCAAAGAAAATGAGGGGAGGAATTTTATTAAGCTTTTCTTACAATCACACTTTTATTTACAATTCAGTCTCGTTTTTGTTACAATTGTGACACGTTATCATGCCTCCAAAATACGTTAGCCTCTCTATTGAAGAGAAACAACAAATCATAAACGCCGTGACCAGTGGCTGTAAGCTCATTGACGTATCCAAGCATTTCATCGTCCCTCGATCACATCAATCCTGAAGAACAAGGACAAAATCTCTTCCCAGACTTGTAGATAACTTAAAAAAGTGGTTCGTACAAGCAAGGAGTTCAAATGTACCATTTGGATGTAATATTTGAAGGGGAAAAGCCCGAGTTTTCACAGAAAATGGGAATTGAAGACTTTCGTGCAAGCGATGGATGCTTGGATAGATTAAAAAAATTGCATTAATACGTTTTTTTATTTTGTACTCCCGATAATTGGTATTCCCGATAATTCGTACAAAATCATCAATCCCTTGACCATACGAATTATCGGGATTCTACTGTATATATATTTATATATATATATATGTATATATATATATATATATATATATATATATATATATATATATATATATATATATATATATATATATATATATATATATATATATATATCCACATTAGTTTGTACTATTTAGCATGATTTATCAATTTGTTTTCTCAAAAACGTTTTGAAAATTAATGGCACTGCTTAGATTTGATTTGATTTTTTGTTGATTCTTGTTTTCTGAAGGATTTTATTTAAATCTAATAATTTCTCTATATCCTTTAGGGAAACATCGATAGATTTTTAGACATTTGGAAAACAATGGTTGAAACAGCCAATATTAAACCATCGGCTGTCTCATTTGCAAGAAGGTAAGTATTTTATTACTTTTTTATATTGTGTTGTTTCTTTTATCTTTTCTATTGTGTCAGTGTTAAAGCACTGGTTAATCAAAACGGAAGTACATTAAATCACAACAAAAGCATTTAATTATAATACAATATCACTGAATAATTATTATTTAAAAAAATTGCTTGGTTGTTTTTCCCGTATATAACCTGAGCTGTAATTGAAAAATGTAATCCAATTACTACATATGAATTAATTTGTCTAATGGGAGCCTTCCTACTTCAACTGAAATAAATCTATATATTAGTGGTTTAATATCAGCTGTACATTATTCCTAAGCAGCCAGGATAAATCTTGATCCTTTAATAATTGGAATATTCATGTATGGATAGATTTTGTGAAAGATTGAAGATCTGTTATTATAAAAACACTTAAGCCAGGTGTTAACAATTGACCTTTAGCCTTAAATTCTCCACAATTTTAATATAGTATTTTAAACCTTGCAGATTTGAAACAATTGTAAGGAGTAAAAAGAAGGATAAAGCTCAACTTCTGGCTTTGACTATGAGGTTGATGCGTGATGAAGTAAGCTTTGTTCTTTTAGAGTTTTTTTATTTATAAATGGACTGCATTATAAAATAAATTTTTTAAAATATTTTCAGATTTTTTCTATAACCTTCACTATCAACTATAAATATTTTATAATAGTATAAAAATAAATATTTTATTTTTATTTTTTCAGAAATATGTTAGTTGATTAACCAATCATCTCTGAAAAGTTTCTTATTTCTTTATTATTTATTTTTTGTAGGGGATTTCATGCGATGATATTTTTGAACAAACCAAATGGAAATTAGACTCAAGAGAAATAGTTCTTAGTGCTATAAGAGCTGTTCAACCTCAGTTCGCACCCAAAGTGAAAATGCCTAATACAGAATACAATTGTGCTCTTGTGAATCATCTTAACAGGGATCCAGTAAGTGATTTTTTTTGTTGTAATGTTTGTAGACATATTGGCTTTGAGAAGTATAAGTGAATATATTCTTTACTGCTCGTGTAATACCAGTTAATATAGGACAGAATTGAAGTGATTTAGGTATTAATAAATCACTGCAATTAAGATAATTTCTAGGTTGGGAAATTGTGAAATTACAAAACAACAGAAAAAAAAACCTACTAACAGATTTGTGAGAGAAGCAAAATATCGGTAGTGAGGAAGAAATAATGCTGATAACTTTTCTAAAACATTTTTAATTTCTTTTCTCAGAATCTTTTCCTGATTCTATTTGTATAGTATTTCAATCTTTATAACTTTTTATATTTTGTTTCACTACTCAGTCTTATGTTCATTTTTAAAGCCTGTGCTATTATCAATTTAGAAATTAAAAAAAAAAATGGTCTTGAATATTTATGAAATGAATATCACATGCTATTATTTGTGTCTTCAGTTCTTCCTCCATATATATCTCAGCTAATAGAGACATATTATAAAGTTTGTTTTTATTATTTACCTGTGTTTTCTGGATGTGCCTTTCATAACTAAGGAATGTAATTTTTTTTCTTTCTTTCTTTCAGGAAAAACTTGTTTCACCTGGTGAATCCATGCTTTCTGTTGGAGAGCTCAATAATTTATTTAAGGAGCAATTAGAAATGGAAAAGAAGACCTTTGTGAAAGTTAAATCAATTGAAAAATCCAAGCTAGAGAAAGATACTTTCTATTGTGTGAGTATTTAGCCTGGTTCAATTTTCTATATTTACTTTTAATTTGTTATATTCCAATTTGGAATGTTAAATTAATTTCTTGATAGAGGAGTAAAAGAGTTGTTTTAACTTTTCTTGATTTAATAAAAAAAAACAACTGAAAAATCTCAAAAAGCTTTCATGAGTTCCAAAAGTTGCATTGTAGATAGACTATACACAGCCCCCTAGCTCTGCTATTGAAAATCTCTTGTGTTATAATTATACTTTAAACTAGTTTTGTGAATATTCTTTAGATTTATTATTATAAAGCATTGGTTTTGTTTCCTGATTTAGAGAAATGCTGTACAACAGTTAGAAAAAGAATGGGAGAAAGCAATATCCACTGGTTTTCACAAAGATCTGGTCAACATGTCTAACCTTCAGCAGAAGTTACATAGATCCTATAGCCCGATAAACATTTATCCTTACTTGACTGTATTAGATCAAGCGGATTATGTTGAAATTATCAAACAAGTAAGATGCACTATAATTTATTTGGTTAACAAATGATTCCAATTATTAAAAAAAAAAATTTCTGTTTAGGAAGTGCGTAAACTAGCTGCAGGGTCTGAAACATACAGTTCTACAGTCCCTCGTCTATGCCAAGCTTTAGGGAACATGGTTAAGATTAGGTAATTCATTAACTTGCAACTGCTTTCATAAAAATCGTGAAACAATAATTTATTAGCTTATTTACAATTTCATTCACATCAGAAATTTCTCTTTTGAGAATAACTCTGGTGGCTAAGTTTATAATTTTCTTTACTACCCAAATTGTATGAAGTTCGATGATTTGTCAAAACAAAAGAAAGTATTTTCATGATTAGACAAATCAGAGATACATAAACTGATATTGCAGTTACTCATTAACATCTTAAGCATTGTTTAATTGTAAATTGAGAAAATTGCCTAGGAAAGTTTGAATGCTAGAAGGAGGGTATCCATTCAAACTCAATGTGCAAGTGTAATTCTCATACCTTCCACCTTTGTCTCATACACGGCCTTCGCCACTCTGTTTTCCGCCATTCTGAAAACATGGCCGAACCATCTACGATAATATCCCCAGCTGGCCGAAGTCCCACATTTGACCGTATCATTACGTTTTGCACTCGGTCTCTTATGTTCTTCCCTTCCATTTTTATTAGATATCGCATCTCCATGGCTTGAAGTTGGCTCTTGTGCTTTTTAGTTGAGTCCAAGATTCACTTGAATAGGTGAGAATCGGTAAGAAAGTGTTTTCATAAACTACTTTTTTGGGTTTTTTTGACACTTCCTTTTTCCCGATGAATCCTTTCTTGAGGAAATTAAAACACCTGCTGGCAGCTTTTACTCGTTCACTTATTTTGCCATCCATCCAGCCATGTTCGTTAAGGTGTGCACCGAGATATTTAAAATTATTTATTCTTTATAAAATTAGTTTAAGTTGATACAAATTATTTATTTTAGTAATCAGTTGAATTGTTATTTTTATCCCTTTTAGGTATGATATTAAATGCAAATCCTCAAATGGTGTTCTCCAAAAATTAGAGAATGTTTTTAATGCATATTCCAAATGGTATCTAACTCCTAATGTAGTAAGATATGGCTATAATCCTCGCCATACATGGCAACTTTTAAAGAGTCAATACTCTAAAGGACCAAGTTTGGTAAGTTAACTAAGTAAAAAATGTTCTATAATATTTTAATTAGAATTTTTTAAAAATATTTAGATAGCCAATCCAACTATTTTGAAGTTATATTGTTTCACACTTTTGCTAACAAAGTGTTAAAGTTTAAAAATAATGCATCACTACAACACCTGAATGGTCTTGGTTCCAAGTACTTGGTAAGGTATGGACTATTGGTAAGCCAATGGTTGTGCCAAAATCAATCAACTGTCAGAGTCTTCAAATGAAGGATACTCTCTTTATGAACGCTGCTGGATGAGTCCAATGAGTTTCTGTTCATATCAGAGAATTGATCCATGTTCTTCTTATATTCTACTTCCGGGGTGGACCACACCATGTTGGTGCTATTAACCAAGCTTTAGCTCATCGTGCTGTGAGCTTCAGCTCGATGAGCGAAAGCTTGGTTAATAGCACCGACATGACATGGTCCATCACCGAAGTAGAATATAAGAATAATATTAAAGGCCGTGGAAGCCTATGTGAACAATGGATCTATGGTTGATATGGAATAAATAACCTATCTGTAACAGCTGGCTTTAAACCTAGGGCCTACAGTTTTATAGCCTAGTGCTCTTAAACGCTGAGCTATACCACCCCCTATCAAAGTTTAAGACTATTTTTATTTACATATTCAAGTTTGATTAAAAAATATGCATACTTTTTTGTAGGACATTGATTCAGAACCATGGTCCATTTTTACTCTGATTGCTGTTGGAAAATTCCTTTACAATATTATATTGAGGGACATTAAAATAGATATTAACATTTTGAAACATAACAAAAAGAACAAGTAAGCATTATTGACAGTATTTAGAGCAATATATAATAATCAGTTATATTAATTATAATATATAATCAATCTCACTGATGTCAAAATATCTAGTTTAAACTGAACTTTATTTTTGAACAGGTATACTAATTCTTGAAGCTTATTATTCATAATAACATAATTTTAAGCTTAATATCTTAAAGGAAACTAAAATAACACATTATTCATATATATTTTATATATATTATTAGTATATTCATACAAAACAATGAAACTAACATTAATTGATAGCCCATATTTTTTTAAAAATGGAATTGTTTAAGATAAAGTACTCATTTTTTCTTCTTATGTTATGTAAATGCATCTTTTTATTGACTATTTATTTTATTACAATTATGTGTAAATTTTATTTTAAAGAATGGAAATGCAACTTTTCTTTTAATGTTTACTTTTTTTGTATTTTATAGGCACTACCTTCCAGCATTTTATACTTTATTTCGTCACGAATCAAATCATTGCCTTGAGGAAGTTAAACCACATCCTCTTCTCTCACGATTGTACAAGGGAGCTTCTTTTCCGGAACTGTATTTTTCAGTTACCGATCTGCCTATGTTATCACCTCCATTGCCATGGAACGAACCTTCTTCTGGTGGATACCTCATTGCTCGATCTCCACTGATAAGGTAAGATTCCTGTGTTTATCAGATAGTTAAATCGTACGAATGGTTATGCATATTGCCATAAATCTCTAACCATATTTATATTCTTTCTTTCAAGACTTCCTCATTCAGCAATCTTACAACGGGAGAGGCTAAAAGAGAGACCTGCAAATCTGCTCTATCCTTGTTTAGATTCTCTGAATCAATTGGGATCAATACCATGGAAAGTAAATAAGCCTGTAAGTTTGTTTTTCATTTTTAAATTTCGAAGTTAGAAATTCTATAATATATCTTTAATAAAGATTATTTCTTGTTTACAACTTCATTTCAAGCCAAAAACTATAAGAATGATTTTATTCCACTTCCCTCAATGTAGTTAACTCTGCCTGGACAAAATTCGACCTAACAACTTATATACCAAGATATATAAATAATTAAAATAAGTTTGCCAGATAAATTTGTTGCTATTATTATTGTTTATTTGCTTGCCCATAGTAATTTATATTTCTGTTCTTCTTCCTTCTACAAATCCTTGTTCTTGATCCATGAACCTTTTAAATTTTATTATTGTGTGCTCTCCTGGTTGGATTCCTCTACAAAAAACAAAACAAAACTACATTGTTATAGTAAATAAATGAAATGCTGCAGCTAAGTATAGAATTTCATTTTCTCAACAAAAATCTATAACTGGCTTTTTTTCAAACTAATTTCTTACTGCATGCTACCTTCAATTTTTGTAGTACTGTATGACTGTAAATACAAAGAGTATTGGTATTTTTTTCATTCACACTCATATCTTTTGCACGATTTAATGTAATATTTTACAGTAGAAGACAATACAGTTCTTGAATTCTTGAGTTAAAAGATTGTTTAATTTACTTTTTTCTGATAATCTGGCCTTTTTTCATTCCGACCACACCTCCAGTCCCAAATGTAACAGATTAGTACTATCAAGCAGTTATCGATTATTGTTGTTGTTTTATTTTAAGGGCAAACAACTACAAATGGTTATTATTGCCCTCACCACTAGATAATATACATATTTACATTACCTACATAATTACATACATTCTTGTAACATTAGTAATTAATAAATATATTGTTACATATTAAAATATTAACATACAATACTATATTAAACATATAAAAGAAAGACAAGTACTCATATAAAGTTATTCATATTAAATTAAAACGTTATCGATTATTATTAGTTATTGATTATAAACCATGAATATTATTACTAACAAGATGTAATTATTCTTTGAATTTTTTAAACATATAGTTTACACTTAACACTAATATAAAGTAATCAGAGATAATGCACAGCAGTAATATAATCTCTACATTTTAAGGAATTTTTATTTAACTCATGAAGATTTTTTTATGTCTTAAATTATTAATATATCCAGAAATATAAAAATGAATTTCGAAAGATCAATAGCTTTACAATTATTTCTCTCGATATGTATCGTATAGATGTAATGATGTGAAGTATCATCAGCTGAATTTGGTTTTTTGTAGTTACCATTGACCCTAATTACTTATACTTCTTCTATACTATATCTATATCACCATTATCAACGCCGATTCTGCTACTAATGACATACTTTGTCTTAACCGAATTTACTTTCAGCCCTATTTGATTTGCGCTTTTCATCACCATTATCTTGTTTTGTTTTTATAATTTCCGCTTCTTCGCCGAACAAAACCAAATCTTCAACCTCTTTCAGTGTTTATCACTTTCTTAATAAAAACATAATGCACATAGTAAGTACACTAAAAAGTGAATCATAGAAAGTGAATTTAATTGTTTTAAACCTGAGTGAACCTTGAGCATCCTGAAAAATTATAACCGATTCTAACTTAAACATAAACCTTAAATTTTAAGAACACATTACCTTTTTTTTTTTCTAAGCAGATAATAAAGATTCAATAATAAGCAGTTGAATATTATGTTTATTTTACTTGTTCTTTATTGTTATTCTAAAGGGACTTGGTCCCAGAATAAAGTTTGTTTTCTATTCTATTCTATTCTATTCTAAAAGATTCATTGTTCAAAGTAATTAAATTCAATCTATCACAGAATTTTATAAAAGTTTATAATATATTTGCAACTTCGTTGTTTTGCTTCCAGAAAATGTTAATGACTTTTTTGTTGTCCTCAAAATGGATGAATGAATAGTTAAAGCATTTAAATAACATCCATAGTATTATAATGATATAATTGACAATACAGAGATTCTTTCTTTTATCATAGATCCTACCATGTCTCTGCACTCCTCCAAATTATCTATTTGACTTAAAAAAGTAATTTCACCAATAAAAAACTAAAATCAACGCAACAAATTCAAGTAAGGTTAGCTTCTCCTTACGGAAAGGTTCATGTCAAGCAAACCAAAATCAGCAATGAATGGTTTGATACTTTCAGAAACTATGTTTAATATCTCAAATAATAGTTGGACAAAAGACTCTCATGTGACACAAAAAGAAAGAACTTGATAAGAATATACAAATAACTATCAAATTTTCTCGACACAGATCTTCACTAGACTTATGAAACTTATATCCTAGTAGTTGTGGAGCAGAACTGAGGGGTTGAAGAAAACATGTTCCTACAATCTGAAATGCTTAAAAAAAATTATAAATGCTCCATGATTTATTTCGATAATTATCTAAAAAAGAAATATTTCTCTAGTTAGAAAACAAATTGTAAGCAATAAGGGAAGTAATGCAGATTTATAATTTGTCTGAAAGCTTAATATTTTATGAAAAATAATTGTTTACACATAAAGTCCTTTCCTGAGGGATCTTCAGGACACCATCAAACCACTCATCGTCCTACTCACAAGACTTCTTTCCGAAGTTCCATTTAATCTCCCACGATGAGCCAAAAGCCCTCAACTATCATTTTGTGGATTGCAAACGGCCTATTCAATCACCGTGACGAACTAGACATATTTCTCCATGACAAACAAATAGATATAGCTTTGCTGTCTGAAACTCACTTCACTCAATGTACACATTTCTATATACGGCATGACATCACTTATAGATCAGTCCAGCCATACAACACTTCTCATGCCGTATCTTGCATTCTCATCCATAAAACTCTATCTCATTCCCTTGTTCCTTCCACTCCAACTGATGCTATTCAATCAACATCAGTGTCCATAACATCATGCCCTTTCAATATCATACTTTCAGCTGTATACTGTCCTCCTGGTAGTTCCATCTCTCATAAAACAAAATTTTAGATTCCTTATTCCGATCTTTTGGGCCGCGCTTCATTGCTGGAGGAGACTACAATGCTAAACACCAACAATGGGTTTGTCGAACACCCAACTCCTGTGAAAATATTCTATCTTCCCTCATATCCTCAAAGAGCTACTCTATCCTTGGCCTGAAAAATTCTCCCTTTAGGCCTACATCCCTCAAAAAACGTCCCAACATCCTTGACATATTTGTTACATCCCAGATTTCCCCCGCACATGCCAATATTGATTCCTTGGACAACCTTTCATCAGATCATAGTCCAGTCCTCCTTTTCTTGCATTTAAGTTTCGCTCCCAAGCCTTCCCCTCCCACATTGATTACAGAACGTGTCAACTGGGACAATTTTTATTATGACTTAGAGGACAAACTGGACTTGAAAATTTCACTTAAGACAAAACAAGACATTGATACAGCCATGGAAAAACTTCCAACATCAATCAGAAGCAGTTTACATGATAGCATCACAAATCATACAATTAATAACTATCAACGGACCGATTTGCCACAGCATATTTGTATCTTATTAAGAGAAAAATGCAGAGCAAGATCGAAGTGGCATAGAACTCTATATCCAGCAGATAAAACTGTCTATAGGAAATTAACTAACAAACTAAAAGCAGAAATCAAGAAGTTCAAAATTCAAAATTTAATTACCTTGTAAGACTGAAAATCTTACAACCACCGACAAAACATTAAGGATGACCACCATAAAAACTCCTCAAGTTCCAAGAATATTATCATCCACTCCTTACTGAATCAAATAATTGGATAAGATCTGACGGAAAAAAATTATAGTTATTTGGTCAATACTTTTCCAAAATCTCATCCGACTCATCCTAATACTATCCTTACCACGTATGCAGATGATACATGTGTATTATCAGTCAACACCAATCCAGTTATTCAATCCCAAAGCCTCCAATCCCATATCACTGATCTTGAAGAATGGTGTCAAAACTGGAGAATTAAAATAAATTCTCAAAAATCGCATCAAATCACTTTTACCTTATGTCGTAAACCAATGACTTCCTCTCCTTCAGTATCCTTTAATAATTGCAGGGTTGCATCTCGACAAATGATTAACCTGGAATCCTCATACAAAACTGAAAAGACAAGAAACCACTCGACGTTTTAGGGTACTCCAACTTATGATTTTTTAGCTGATAAAAGTAAATTATAAATAACCAAATTTTAAATATTCTCAGACTCATGTGGTGAAAATAGTTTATAATTGGAATTTTTTTTCAAATCTAATTTAGAAGCTTAGTTAGAATATAATTTAGAAATTTCATAACGCCAACAAAACCAAATAATGTCATAAACTAGTTTTAAAAATTACTTAAGAAAATATTGAATATTAAATAGGCTACCCACATGATTCATGTACACATGAGACATATTTGATTGTATTCTCACCTTTTTTTTGTCCACTCCTTTATTTTAATCCAATTAGGATTTGATACATTCTTCTCAGAATGGCTTCTCAATATTCCAAAAATCTTCATAGGAATTAACAATATTATACCAACTGCTATCCCTACAGAAAAGGATGTAAAGCCGAAAATAGCACCTAGCAATGCTTTTCGATAGTTGACTTCATTTTGACATAGGTGTTGTAATACCAAAGGTAGGGTCCCAGCAATGCCATGTATAGCCAAGATATTGCCATAGTCGTCAAGGATGGATGATCGTATTAATCTTGCCATGGTTGCATACAATATGGTCGTACAGAATGCTGTAATAATTGCCTCAAAAGGTCTGAAACATGATATATTACTGATTACTGCTGCTAGTCCACCTTGAAGAATCCACACTGAACCCCAGTAGTCTACATCATGCTTAGTTAATATAAAAATAATGAGCATTGTGAGCATTCCTGTTGAAACAGTGAATAGATTGTTTATTATATTATTGCTCATCATAAAGCCTAAAACAACAAATAGGTACCCTAAAAAACTTGCTGAATGGGCATTTATAGGTATTGAGCTGAGATCCATTTGCTTCATATTCACAACTCTTTGACCAAATATGAGTGAAGCTATGAATGAGAAGCCAGCTGGAAATATATTAATTGCCGATGTTCTTGTGCTATCTTCAAATTCAAAGATGGTTCGTCCTAAGCTGTTCAAATTAGTTCCGTTTGTTATGAGGTTCATCATTAATGGCTGAATAAATGTCGAAACTGTCAAGCTGACGAGTAGATCTGTTGCGAAATGTGCTCTACCAGCTATGCTCATAGACATTATTCCTTCGCAAAAAACCATCGATCTCCAACCATCTATTATGCCATTTAAATTTATATCTGTGCTATTAATGATCCATTTGCTGTATAAATCACTTATGTCTTTGACCCAACTAAGTCTGTAACCGAAACAAAAATAGCAGAAAGTCGATACTGTAATACTTAAGATATGCTGGATTGTTATCAGATTTACATCCGTGGAAGGAATTATATTTACATGAACCAGAAACATGCCTGCACGAGCCAGAAGTATTATCAATATTTGTAAGTTTTCAATTGCGTGTTCCATGTAGTTGCCAAACTAATTTCCTCCTGTATCCTATTTGACCTAGTACTAATTGGCTAGGGACCCTATCTACTGTATGGTTTATTAATATTATCCCAAAACATGTGGATGTATTAAGTTTTAGTTATTAAGAATTGAATACTAAATTAACAATAAAATTATTCAATGGATGTACTAGTGGTAATTTATCTGTACTATTATAATTTGGAAAAGAGGTGTTAAAAAATGAAAAGTTAAAACGATGTTTATAATTCCCAGGAACTATCTAAGTTAAGGTTAATGAAGTGCCAAATTTTATAAACATGTGTTGTATATTTATATTGTGTTTTTATTATACTCTATAATTATCACCATAATATAAATAATACATTTTTAATTAATCAGTAAAATATTGGCAATAAAATAAGTAATGATTCCTCTAACTGATGTGATAAGTATTTCTAGGTTTAAAATTGAATACATTTTCTAGCAACAACTTTATCTAGTTTCTGTGGATCATATGATATTTATGACAGCTATTATACACTTAGGGCAAAAAATTCTCCCCAATTGATTTTTTCATGTTTTGATCTAAAAATATTTCTGCTTTGGATTGGTCTATTTTTTTAATTAGGAATGTCAATATAGAGAATAATAACCCTTAATTCAATGAAAGGTCTGCAGATTCCAATGTTCATTTTCTATGGAATTTAAATGTTTATTCAGTTTCACTTGTTCAGTGCCGTATCGCTCAGCAAATTTTTTAGTTTCAGGGTTTTAATTTTTTAAATTTTAAGCGAAAAAATGCCTCTTCGTGCTGAGGATGTTCCGCGTGTTGTGGCACTAATTGATGATGGACGTTCCATTAGATATGCAGCTAATGCCATCGGAGTTCCGTATGAAACTTTGCGAGACGTCAGGCGTTTTCGAGAAACTGGGTCTTACCATAGAAGGTTCTGGACGGCCTAGGGTAACAGAACCACAAGATGACTGGTTTTTTACTTTAAGAATTTTACGAAACCGGCACCTTATTGTTGTTCAAGCAATTCATCACCTCCAAGAAGTTCGAGCTGTGCAGATTTCTGAATGTACTGCTCGGAGAAGATTAAATGACCATGGATTAATGGTTTTTTGCCCAGCAAGGGGACCGGAGTTGACCAAAACTCACTGAGTTACAAGGCTGGGTTTTGCTCGAGAACACAGCCATTGGACTATGGACAAATGGAGTGCTGTACTTTTTATAGATGAATCATGATTTGCTTTTTGATCTCCAGACGGGCGTGAAAGGGTGTGGAGAAGAAGAAATGAAAGATATGCAGTCTGTAATTTTACCCAGAGCCCACCTTTTCAATGTGGTTCTTTAATGGTGTAGGCTGGGATTTCAATGGAGTGCCGCACAGAATTGGTTGTTGTTCGTGGAGGGTCTTTTACGGCCACTCGCTACATAGATGAGATTTTGGAATCTCATGTGTTGCCTATCCTCAATGAAATCGCCGATTGTTCTATACTAATGCATGATAATGCACACCCACATGTCATTCTCTTAGTACAGACGTTCCTTCATCAGAACAACATTGAGGTTTTAGCCTGGCCAGCACATTCTCCAGATTTGAACCCTGTTGAGCATTTATGGAATAACCTCGAAAGACGAATAAGAGCGCGTGCAACTCTTCCTGATACACTACAGGACCTTGAAAGGGCTCTTCGGGAATGGGCTATCCTCCAGCAAAGGGACATTTCCTGACTGGTAGAAAATATGCCGAGGCGTCTCCAAGAAGTAATATAGGCAAGAGGAGGAAACACGTGCTATTAAATGATGCTGTCATTAATTTCTTTTAGAATAAAAATGGTTCGTTTTTCCATTTTTTTTTATTTTTCTTAGCCATTCACTATTATTAAAGGTAAAAAAGATTATAAAATTCCATAAATAATAAGTATTATCTTCAAATTCCATGTATTATATACAAATACCTTTTTTTTAACAAGTGGGTGGAATTTTTGACTGTCAGTGTATAACACAGTTAAATTTTCTTGGTTATTCTGTAAGGATTTAAATAAATTAAAAAAATATATATTCTTTTAGAATATATGTATATTAATGTTTGATCTACTAAAACACGTGTTGTAGATCAAACATTAATATACTTAATTAATAATGTAATTAATTACAACTGAATTAATAATGTATATTAATATAAAAATACTAGTATACCTATGTGAGAAAAATCTCATTGGATATTCTTCTTCTCCGTAATAAGTTTAAACTATAAGCTATATTAGGATAACATTAGCTTGACTTGTCAAATTAATAAGACTCATATATACTATTTTCTATGTGTAGTAGTGTTCTTGGGTCTGAAATGGGAATAAATATTATAGACGTAGAAAATTATAACTTTTCATAATGGTAGTTTCGAATTTAAATTAATATGATGTTTTATAGGAATATTTTTCTTCATAGCAAAATCTTCTGTATATTATATTATACCATATTATTTCTTCTTTAGCCATTTATACAAGATAACGTAAACTTTTAAAAGCTTGTGATGGACTAAACTAACTTGCATTGTTGCCATCTTACTTCCTTATTCGGAATTCTCACAAATATAATATCAATCATTCATAAAAAGTTAGAAATATCTCTTTATTAAATGTTGTGAAAGGTATTGCATTGTTATAATGTGGTTTCCTTAACCATCACTGCCTGGAAAAGGTGTGTGAATTTCACTTTAATCTACGCTTTCTTTTCTAGATGATAGTTTTGTGTTTCAGTTTAGTGAATTTTTTCAGGTGCTTGATATTGTCATAAAGCTATTCAACTCAGGTGGTCATGAAAAGCTTAAGGTCCCTTGCATCCCTCCAGCTTTAACTCAGTCAGGCCCTTCCCGAGCAGCCACAAAAGAAGAGAAATATGAAGACTACAGGGCAAGAATGATGGCCAAGAGGAGAAGAGCAGAAATGTATTCGTTGTGGTGTGATGCCTTGTATAGGTTGTCGTTAGCTAATCATGTAAGCATTTGATCTTTGTAATTTAAGAAAATATATCTTGCTTTATTTTTCTACTGCTTCCTAGATCTGCTGCTTACTTTTTAATCACAATGAAATAGGAAAAATGTGCATCTTATTTATTTATTAATAAAAAAAACATAATATTATTAGCAAATTTTAGCTTTTATATTTCATATACATGTAATTTATATATTCTAAAACCAAACTCAGTGATTATATTATTTTTGCTTGATATGTAGTTGGTATTGAAAATTTTTGTTTCCTCTAAAAATTACATTTCTATGCTGAAATGGTAATAAGCAATATTAATTTTCAAATTATGGTCAAAACTACCCACATTTTACAAATTTGTATGTTATAATTGTCTGTCAAGATGTAATAAATATTTAAAAATTTATTACATCATGATATGTAATAAATATACACTAAATATGTAATAAATATTTGGTTTAGAGTTATCTCATTCTTCTCTATTGTATGGCCAGATAATTGTTAATTTATTTCTACTTGGTAGTATATCACTAATTAGTACTTACTATAAAAAAAAAAGATCTTTGTAGGCTTTTGATTTTTTTTTTTTGTCTTGTGAAAACTTGGAATTTCACAGTTTTGTTGTTTTCCATTATTTTACTTTCTTCTTACGGAAGCAGCAGACAAAGTAGTTAATGTCTTTTTATCATTTTTTTCAAAGATCAGATACATTGAATCCAGATATTTAAATTTTTGTCTTGTTAAATTTCGAAAATAAAAATGATGATTCAAGTTACATATGCTCTTGCTTAATGTTTTTGTTAAATTATGGTCACCAATATTAGTTTGATTCTTAAATTTTTTTATTTTATTTATAACTATGTTTTGATTTTATTTATTTTTTATTGTTCTATGGAATAAATATTTCAATATTTTTAGTAAAACTTCAAAATACTCAGTTTTAATATATTTTTTTCCTTTTCTAAAAACATTAACAAAAATTATTATCTTGATTTTATTATTTCTTTCAGACTTTAAAGGTTTAGTTAATTGTTGACTTTTTTCTTTTTAGTTTAGAGATCGAATATTTTGGTTACCGCACAATATGGACTTTCGAGGAAGAGTTTATCCATGCCCACCTCACTTAAACCATTTGGGGTCCGACCTGTATAGATCACTTTTAGTATTTGCACAATCTAGACCTTTAGGGCCTGATGGGTTGAATTGGTTAAAGGTAAATAAATAATATACTACTTAAAATGAACTAAATGCACTTTCAAACATTTTTCTTTTTATATTATTTTGTAAAATTTTCTCAATATTGTTTAGATACATGCTATTAATTTAACTGGTTTGAAAAAAAAAGAATCTATACACAGCAGGTTAGATTACGCCAATGAAATTCTTCCTACCATTCTTGAATCTGCAAATGATCCATTTAAGGTTAGTATATATAAAACTTATTCTTAAAAAATATTATTGATATTTATTATTATTGCTATATTAAAAAAAATCATAGTATGTATTAGATTAGATTAATATAATATTGTCATTAATTTTGTTTGAAATGATATTATTAATATATTAGATTAGATTAATATAATATTGTCATTAATTTTGTTTGAAATGATATTATTAACAGAAAGGAGCTTGGTGGATGGAGAGTGAGAAGCCATGGCAGACTTTAGCTACATGTTTTGAAATACGCAATGCCTTGAACCATAAAGGTGGTCCTGAAAGCTACCTTTGTTCTTTCCCAGTCCATCAAGACGGCTCTTGTAATGGTCTACAGCACTATGCTGCACTTGGCAGGGATACTTCTGGAGCAGAATCTGTTAATCTAGCTCCTTCAGATGCACCTCAGGATGTTTATGCTTGTGTTGCAGCTATTGTAAGTGAAACAATAACTTTAATTGAAAATTAAAAAAAAATATATTAAGCTAGTTGAAGCTGAAATCATTTCCTTCAGTGAATAGTATTGTTGCTAAGGCTCAGCTACTTTCAGCTTCAGTTATCTATGAATCTTTAGAAAATTTAACCACAGTTAGTTCTACTAAAATTATTTAAATAGTAACTATATGAATAACAAAGTTTATTCAGATACCTTGATCATCTGTAACATATTTTTGTAATAATGTTTAAGTTGTTCCTATTTATCGAGTACCGTTTATTTTTAGCTTAATTAATTTATCATGTAATTTCATTCTATTTTTAATTTTGATCTGATGTACTTATCACTTTAATTGTCTCTAATTAGGTCGACAGAGAGAGATCGAAGGATGCTCAAAATGGAGTTGAGATCGCCCAACATCTTGATGGATTCATTCAAAGGAAAGTTATCAAACAGACAGTGATGACTACTGTATATGGGGTGACACGCTATGGAGCAAGATTACAAATTGCAAAACAGTTGAAGGGTAAAAATGCTATATAGTTCAGTTTGTTAAAATGATAAAACACAAATTTAGATGTAAAATCAATTTTTTTAAATTGTTTTTTTTTGTATATTTGTATATAACTGCTAACCCATTCAGCTACGTCCACACTAAGAGACATTTTCTAGGCAATAGACGAGCAACGGCCTAGGAGCAGTGGGATTAGTCTCGTCTAGCATCCATTGCATTTAGTACAGGATTCACGTCCAAAGCATTATTCAAATTAAAAATATTTCTGTCGACTATAATAATAGAAAATAAGATACCATAAATAAACCAACAGATGTAAATCTCCGACCCCGTGTCAATAAATGCCAGTTATTTTGAGCACTTGTGATGTAAATGAAATTATGAATGAGAAAAAAATGATTAATATGCTGTTAGAAAGAAAAAGATTAAATAAGATATATTGAAATGAACAAAATTAAATTTAATGAATGAGAGAATTACATGTAGATAGATGACAAAAAAACCATATGATTAATGAAATATATAGAACCAAGAATAAACTATTACTAATGAACAATTACTACACAGACCTGATATTAAAATTAGAATTTAAATGGATAATTAAAAAATGAAGACTCCTAATTTAAATTGAATACAAAACAATAACAGATTTAAATGTCCATAAGTGACAGCAAAAATTTCTCTCTCCGACCGACGTCTGCTCCTCAACAAGGCCTTCAATATTAGTATTAATTAGAGATACCTGATTAGAAGCTCGCGATCGTCAAGACTCCCAATGAGTAGAGGGATGATGATGACTGGAAGAATTCCAGAGCTCTTAAAGAGCGAACAGTATGTACAATACTGTTATATAATTGGCCACAGAAGAATTCGTAAAGGGTGATTCACATTGACTGAAGTTCAATTCAACACTGTGATTGCAATTACCAAAGGTACTCGTAATGAGTAATGTTAGACTAGACCAAGTCTACACTAAAAGGAACTCGTAATGAGTGATCTTCACTGATTGAAGTCCAATACAACAATGACTGTAAGCGACTCGCCGCCGTCACCAAGACAATCGGTGGTCGTGTTTTGTCGACATATGAATTATTTTGATGCTTCGCTTTATCTATAAACTATAATCTAATAACTTCTAATTACAAAAATAAAGTTTTATGTACAATTACTCCAATATTTTCTCTCGTTCATTATAATCAAAATCAATTACAAACTAAAGAATTAAACATGACTAGAGAAAAAAAGTAATAAAACTAATTTATTTAAATTTGATAATAACGATATATAGTGTAAATATAGAGAAAAAAAAGAAGGGATTAAACCAGTTAAATGAGTGTTAACAGTAATAGTATGGGCTATAATAGTTTTGGATTAGGTGAAAATTCAATTTATTTGCTTGTTTGAATTACAAATTTTACATTGAACAATTAAAAATAAGATATAAAAAACTACTTGAATTTACGTATTCTTCAGGTACACAACACTTTAATCTAACTATTTATTGTAGGAATTTTCGGCCAAGACTGTGGTTGGGTTGGGTAGTGAGAAGAGGGAAATATTAAAACCGACAAGGATCAAAGAAAGTAAAATGTACATTTCCACTGCATATCTGACAGATACGCGCGCCTATCGTAATGTTAAATAAATTAAGTCCGGTCATTTTAATTATATTATAGTTAACATAATTGAATTTTTATTATAATTTTAAGTATAAACATGATAGTTATGATCTATGATTACAATAATTATTATTAAGATGTATAATCGCAATTTATAATGACAATAATAATGTTGAATACTTCTGAGATTTGGCCGTGTCTCGTCTCGTTGCATGAAGTCTCCCATTCGGATCGGGAGACCTTAGACCAGCGATTTGGTCTCAGCTACGGGGATTAGTCTCAGCAGCGGCTGGACAACCATCTAGCGAGACCAGCTTAGACCACGTCTCTGAGACCGGGTCTAAGCAACGGTCAAGTTGTGCGACAGCTTTATGTTTAGCACACATCTGCATTCATCAAGTCCCATGTCAATGACAATACTTGCCACAGCGCACTCTTGCCTGCTTATTGTAATCACACTCACTGGTTATTAGCAGACTCTGATAGTTGTGAATAAAGTAATAAAGAGAGTAAAATATAGATACTTTGGGTGTATATATCACTTAATATATCTAAATTAATCATAATGATAATATAAATTAGATATATATAGATAGATACATATCACTTAAGATATCTTGGGTTATTTATTTATATATTTTTTCTCTACAATTGATTATATAAACAATGTGTTGTTATCTCTCTTTTTTTTCCAGATCTTGAAGATTTTCCGAAAGAACATATCTGGCAGGGATCTCACTATTTAGTTCGTAAAACTTTCTACAGTATTGCAGAAATGTTCACTTCAACGAGAGAAATTCAAGTGAGTATCTATTAAGCTGTTCATGGGTAAAACCACCTTATATTAGTTTTTATGGCCAATGAGTTAGTTATGGTGTCTTATTTCTTTTGTTGGATAGTGGCTTTGCCTCTGAACCATTTATTTATAACTAACTCACTCGGTTAGCATAAAAAAGATACCCTGTTTTCTTAAAAGCTTAGTTAAAATAATTTTCTTTTAAAAATTTTTATTTTAGGATTGGTTTACTGAATCTGCTCAACTGATAGCTGGAATAAGAGGTGAAAATGTGGAGTATGTCACACCATTGGGGCTTCCTGTTGTGCAGCCATATAGCAAGAATGTAACTAGTTGCAGCTCTGCTGCAAAGTGTTCAGGGGTTGTTTCTCATAACATAAAACATGATAAATTTGAGTGAGTTGTCTAATATGTATCTATTTTAATTAATAAACTCATAGTGTTGTTAATACAGGGTGGGGCAGCATAAATTCCTTTTTAAAATGCATGCCATTCAGTCGGTTGATGTCGTCTTGGAGCGCTAGTGGTCTTGTTTACTCAGTGTATGGAGAATGGGTGACGTCACCTATCTAATTTTATCATTGAAACTACGTAAAACAAAACTTTAGGCATGCACCTACATTATAAAAAACTAGTAAAAATGTTCTGATTCATACAGTATAAGTTAAAAAAAAAAAAGAGTTTTGCTGCCGCTCTCAGTACAAATTATTAAGTAAGTAATAGTTTTATTCATTACTTTTATTAGCCATTAAACAATAGTTATGACTTTCCTTTTTTTAAGGATAGAAATTAATATAACATATAGCAATTTAATTGCTGTTGCTTAGTTTTTATTACAGTAGTTTTAGATTGAAAAGCTGAGGTAAGAAAAAATATTAATAAAATTTAAGACTGCTTTATACTTGACAATTTTCAAAACTAGATATCATTTTTTAATGGTTAATGTTTAAGAATGTTAAAAATGGAAGAGGAAGATCTAATACTAGAAAACCATTAAAGGATTATGACAAATTCGGAGTTTTGAGAGTACAGTGAGACTGCTTTAATAGGAAGAGATGTATGCGAGAGCTATTGAATTAAGGGATGTGTCAGGGGACACGGCAAAACAGAGAAGAGTCTAAAGTTCAAGAATGATGATACAGTAATTTATTTATAACACTTAACACTTTATTTATAATAACACATAGCTTTTGAGAGGAGTCAGAAGGTTGTATATCAAAGAATTAGAGTTAAAATTTCATTTTCTATAAATCAACACTTCTTGATGCCTACACAAGAGGTGAAGATCCTTTTCATGTGAAAGAATCAGGAGAAATATAGATTTTTTTTTCAACTGGCCTAATCTCTTCCATGGCCATCCTGGCCACATATCAAGGATTGTTTAATTATGGTCATGATCAGGTTTGCAAAAGAGTTGATAGATTTAATAAAGGAATTATCTTAAATAAATAAGTTGTTTTCTTTTTCCATATGTTTTACATACTATAATTTTAAAAGATAATAATTCCTGTCACCATCACAGTAGTGGCTCTCATTTACCATTTTTATTTAAATTTTTTTAAAATTAAATTTGGATGTGCAGTTCTTTTTTCAATAAAATAATTTTATTTTGCATTTTAGATGAAAAATTAATTACTTTTACAGAATGCCTAATGTCATCAAACAAAAGAATGCATTTCCACCAAACTTTATCCATTCCTTGGATTCTACTCACATGATGCTGACTTCTCTACATTGCCAAAGAGCTGGGATCACTTTCGTATCTGTACATGACTGTTTTTGGACACACCCAGATACTGTTCATATTATGAACAAGGTAAAAGTAAAAAATAAGAATTTTTATTTTCCATTACCTTTAAATGCAATTTAAGGAATTCAAGTAAAGGAAAGTAAAAGAGTCATGAAAGATTTTTAATTTGAATTTTTGGAAAAAAATACATGAGTCAAAGCCCCGTGAAAATTTGAAATAACTAAGTTGAAATTCATAATCTACCAGGCAAATAATAATGAGAACGTCTTCAGAACCTATCTGGAGCATTTCAGATAAAATTGCCATAATCCTTTATTATTATACTTATTGTTTAAAAATTATATTTTATTTTTGTGCAGGTTTGTCGAGAACAGTTTGTTTCTTTACATTCTCAACCCATTCTACAAGAGCTTTCTGATTTTCTCATATCAAAGTATGGATTTGATGAGAGGTAATTTTCTTATGACACTGTTAATTTTATCATTTCTCATTAAAAAACATTTAAAAAAATTGAAACTATTTTAAGAAAAACATTCTTAGTTTATCATGTTCTCATTATATAATGAGAACAGAGTAAATTCGCAACAGAAATGACTGATTTTTATAATAAAAATAATTATAGTTGTGGAAGAAATGATATTATAATCAAATCACAGGTCTTGCCATGGGAAATTGCCTTGCTCCAGACATTTCCCTAGTTCTGAATGACCTTCTCGACTCCATCACCCCTTTTTTCCCCCATGACATCATTCTCATTAAGAAATACGTTGACAATCTCCTCTTAGTTCTGAAATCCCCGAAATACTTGCCTCTTTTAACTCTTACCATCCCCGTCTCAAATTTACCATTGAAACCGAATCCAACCACACCCTTCCCTTTCTCGACCTCCTCATTATTAGAAATAACGATGGTTCCTTGTCCTTTGATTGGTACACCAAACCCACATATTCCGGCAGACTTCTCAACTTTTTCTTACAGCACCCTTACCACCAGAAGATCAACGTAGCCAAAAACCTCATCCACCAATGTCTTTCCTTATCAGACACCCAATACCTACCAAATAACATCCAACGAATCAAAAACATTTTACTCTCCAACACCTTCCCATCCCACATCACCAGTAAACTGTTATACCCCCTTCAAAACCATGTTAATGTTCTTTACCCCTCCCCTAATCCAGCTGTACCGACCCCCAGCTCTTACCTGTACAGATCTTTTCCTTATATCCCCTGTCGATCTGATAATATCAAAAAAATTCTATGTCTTACTTTTCCCAATCTTCGCCTTGGTTTTAAGCCATACCATAAATTATTCCACCTGTTCACTAATTTAAAAGACCCTATCCCTACTAAAAACCTCTCCAACATAGTCTACCGTATCCCTTGCTCTGCCCCTAACTGTACCTCCTCCTACATTGGTGAAACAAAAAACCATTTTTACAGAAGAATATCACAACACAAGACTTCTAGATCTACCTGAAACATATCTGCGTCCAAATTATCTGAACATACTTTGACTCTTAACCACACCTTTAACTTCGACGAATCCTCTGTTCTCGCCACTGTTCCCAATTATAACAAAAGACTCGTTGCAGAATCGATCTACATAAACCTCTAAAAAAATCCATTAAACATCAAGACTGACAAGAATAACCTCTCAATGGTTTACAGACACATAATAGACCTCATTAAAAAGAACTACCCCCCCCCCCCCCTTTTAAACATTTTACTTTTTTACACTTATTAATACCCACCTGTTCAATCCTTATTATTTACATGATCTATTCTTCTATTTTATTATATTATCGTATTTTGATAACGTATTTTTTTTTTTTTTCTCTTCCTGTATTTTCTTACGTAGCTTTTGTAACAATCGGTTTTTTTCTGTTGGTTTTTTTAATCGTAGGGGTGGGAGTTATACCTCCCCCACCCCTCTTTGTACATTAGAGAGTGATTACAGCTTGGACGGACCTATCGGGCTCTGTATATCTGTATAATACCCATCAATTATAACTTACTTATTGCACTTTTTATACGATTGTACATGTTAATTTAATATCTATTATTTTCTCCTTTCTCACCATGTCTTAACAATTATTATATATTGTACTACATCTATCCTTTGTACTATTTCATGAACATTATGTATACATCATCTTCCCCATTGGTAGTAAAATGTATGTCTCACTTCTATTACTTATCATTATCATTTCTTATCAAAATTTTCTTATTTATTACTATATCGATATAATACTCATGTTCTCTCCCATCCCCCATGTTTATTGTTCACCACTCAGATAACTGATACTTTTGTATGTTTACTTTAATATTTATCCCATTTGAATTTATAGTACCTTATTCTTTAATTTTTAGCACTTTCTGTTTTTCTTATTGTATTCTATAGTATGTTTTTTTGTTGGTTTTTGTTTCCTACCTTTGTATTTTAACATTTGTTTTTACCATGCTTAACCTATTTTTAAATATTTTGTGATTTTAAATTGTCTGTATTTTGCAAATTTAGCCCTGAAGAAGACCTACAGAGTGGGTCGAAACGTTGGCTACTGAATAAATATTCTTGATATTCAGAGAAATTTATTGACCTCTTCCCGAACCATTTTCTTCCACAATTTTCATCAAGGTCAACCATTTTCTTTAAAAAAAAAAAAAAAATAATATAAATAAAACAATTGGAATGTGGAATATTATTTACAATGAATAATATTATTAACATTTAAATTAAAGTTTTGTTTTTATATTATCTAGCCTCGACCTAAGACTACATAATTTGGACTTTTTACTTTCTAGATTATTTTATCAGTTGTGGTTATATAGTTTTTAAAAGAATTTATTATCTTTGTTATTTAAAAAGTAAATATACTTTACAATATTTTATTTTTTCAATATTTTTATTACAGCCTTGTCTGCGAATCACACCCAGAAGTTGTTCTGAAAGCCATGAAGAAACTTAATGTTGTACTTAGAGCTATTCCATCAACTGGAGACTTCCAGCTTGAAAAAGTTCTCTCTTCAGTATATTTTTTTAGTTGATATTACTGCTAAATAGTTTTTCTCTGTAAATAATATTTTTACTTCATGTTAAATAAATATAATTAAAAAATTAATGTCTGTGGTGAATATATGATTACCCTATTAATAAATGTTTTGGAATTAAAGTTAGTAAATAAATCGATTACTATATTAATGTTTTATGTATAAATGTGGCGAAACTAAATAACACATCGCTTGGACAGTGCTTGAAGAGCAACTAGTAGGTAGAAGAATCACATTCTTTACCACTGATAGTCAAGCTGCATTAGGGGCGCTAAATGGGCGCCACACAAATTCATGTTGTGTTTGGGATTGCTATGGAGCCCTTAATAAACTAGCTTCTTCTAACCTTGGACAGGGAATCTCTAAAAACAATCACAGTGGCATATATGAGACATAGTAGACCTAGTGGCCATATGCAAAACGCCCTATCATGTCATCTGCCTATGTGATAGGTTTGCCCACCTCAGGTTTACAGCTTTGGGACAGGACTACATCACCGACCCCAGGCAGTGCAAATTATTCAATCCAACAAACATACTTGATGGATCTGCCAAGCTAAGGTTGTAGTAATCTCATCTTATAGGGCGCACAATAGATCAACTCAGGTCACAATGCAATTTATTGTCCTTAAAAAATAAATAATACATGGTCAAGGATAAGAAGGTTGGATCATTTGAAGAGAAAAAAAAAAATGAAATAACTTACTTCTTCTCTACTATCACCTGAACTTTAACTTAGGACAATTGTCAAATATTTAATAGAAAATACAATTTGGTGACCTACTAATAACTCATCATAACATAAATCACAACTCCTTTCCTTTTTTACATTTAAAAATATAAAGAAGAAAAAAATTAAGCTTCTAGAACCCGTTCTGTGAATGTCAGAACATTAGTTAATGATTAAATCTCATTTTATTGTGTATTTGAATACAATGAGAAACCAAGCATAATACTTAATGGTAAAAAAAATACCATAAGGTAGGTAGTTCTTTGTATATGAATATTACCAGTATGTAATTAGTATCTTTAAAATATGTACTATGCTAACCTTTATTTCATCTTAATTTTCATTTAACAATATCTTGATTATTCTATTTTATTCTAATTTTAGTATATCTTAGGACCTGAAAAAAGAAACAATGGTGCTTGGCAGAAGAGGCGAAACAAAGTTTTATACTGTCAAGTTGAAACAATCACAGATCATCATCATAGTCGTTCCTCTCTACCGCTCTGCAGTGTGAGGTTTCGTTCTGTATACACTGTACGATCTTCTACCATTTTTCTCCTTCTATTCCATTCCAGACTTCTCTTTACGAAGCTTTCCTTAATGCCATCTTCCCAGGTACGCCGGGGTCTTCCTCTGGACCTTCTTTCTTCAACCTTAGCCTCGTATGTCATCTTGGCCAGCCTGTTATTTTCCATTCTTAAAACATGTCCAAACCATCATAGACTGTTTTCTTCAATGGCTTTTTCCACTCTGAGGCTTGATCTAATGATCGAGTTGCGAATTCGGTCTCGTCTTGTTTTTCCCTCTACCTTCCTTAGGAATCTCATTTCTGAAGCCTGGATCCTACTTTTATGTTTGGTGGTCAATGCCCAAGATTCCGAGGAGTATGTTAATATGGGGAGAAAAGTAGATTTATAAACCCTCCACTTAGTGTCCTTGGATACTTCTCTTTTATTCAGGAACCTTTTATTTAGTGCATGGAACAATTTACCAGCTGAGTTGACCCTCTCCCGGATTTCATTGTCCATGACTCCATTCTCATCAAGGTGTGCTCCCAGATATTTAAAGGTTCTCACCTGTTCGATGGGCTTGTCCTTAATTCTTATGACTCTCATTTTTCTATGAGGCATCCTGCCAATTCTCATAACCTTTGTTTTGTCAGGGTTTATTTCCATATTGATCTTCTCTAGTTCATCTTGAAGAACCCTGATATTGTATATTAGGTCTCTATCGTTGTTGGCAAGGACTACCATATCATCAGCAAAGGCCATCAAGGAGTAGGTAACTTTATTCAAGTATCTAAATCCCAGATGGAAACTTCTCATCCGGGCTTTGGCCTGAGAATCAAGAACCAGAATAAAGAGAAGTGGGCTCAAGCTGCAACCCTGTCTTACACCAAGTTTGGTTGTGAACTCTTTGGATGTCCTCACTACATTTCGGGTGTTCCTGTAGAGGCTCATTATTGCCAGCATTAGTCCTTTGTTAATGCCTCTCTCTGTTAAAGCCTTGCGAATGTCCTCTTTCTTTATTTTGTCAAATGCTTTTGTGAGGTCTACGAAGCACATGGTTAACTCCTTGCATTTTTCTATTACTTTTTCTGTGTTCTGTCTCATGGAGAAGATCAAATCTTGTGTGCTCCTGTTTTCTCTGAAACCATATTGTTCCTCCTGGAGCTGTGGGTCCACTTTTTGCCTTAGCCTTCTCTCCAAGATCTTTGAGTATATTTTACTAGGAATGCTTAAGAGAGAAATGCCCCAATGATTCCGACATTCTTTATTGTCACCTTTTTTGAATATAGGGAATAAAGTTGCCACTTCCCAGTCCTTTGGGATCCTCTTATTTTTCCAAACCAGATTTAGCAGGTGAAGCAGTATCTCCTTACCTCATTCTCCCATATATATCCCAGATAACAATCACAGATACCATATTGTTACGGTCAGAGCGGGAAGGAGGCTCAGAGGATTAGGCGAACAATGGGATTAAGCCGGAAGGGATCAAAGGTAGACTAGACTCATCGGGATTTGCGTGGAATATTCTAGGTGCCCCCACCCCAATCTCCCTTGCCTATATAAAAAGGACAGCTGTTCTGGCCGCGAGTCAGTAATAAGTCAGTGAGTAATAAGCCAGTAGTAATAAGCAGTCGTTAACTAGTGATAGTGCGTGTGAGTTACAGTGAGTTAGTATCAGTCTGTAATAAGTGCTTAGTGAGCAACAGTGACAATTAGTGGCCGTGTAATAAGTGTAATAAACTGTGTGGAAGTTTGTCATATTTGGAGAGTCTTACGGTCGGTGGACTTTAGTTAGCGAACTGTAAGTGTTAATTTGTAATTGTAAACTATAGTGTAATATTATTGTATTTGTACGAATTTATATATAAATAGTTTAGTTATTTAGTATTAGCAATATCCTATTATCTTAGAAATTAGATAACATTTAGTAGAATATTATTATTGTAATATTGATATTAGTTTAATAATTTAATTGTTTTAAATAATCTCATTGTATTCTTTTTAATTTGTTAATAAATATTAGATTCTTGAATTAAGTAATAGTTTAGTCCATTTTACACCCGGTAGCCCGTAACAATATGAAAGAGAAAAATGAAGCTTTATGAGCACCTCTTGAGAATGAATGAAATCTACTTTTACTAAGATAAGAAGGATATAAAAATGGAGGATAAAATTGGAAAGGACCTGGAAAATGTTGGATCTAAATAGATAGAATCGAAATTAGTCCAAAACAGATCTGGAATTGGGAGGTGTTTTAATCTACTACAATTGATGGAGTCAAGGGGTTACAGGAAACGCAAAGACAAAAAATCCAAGAACATATGGTTGGAAGAGAAGACGTGAATTCACAGCAAAAGAATGAAGAAGTTATGAGAGAATAAAAAGTGACTAATCAACAATTCAATCGTTTCCCATGGTCTAAGAAGACCAAATCCAATGAAAGGAGGATTGAGGAGATAAAACTTGAAAAGAGACAAAATAATTATCAGGGAATTACTTAGTAAAAAAAATTCAAACAAGAAGACTTTAGCCTCCAAAATAATAGAAAACAATAAACCTGCTGTTATTTTGCCAATTAAAGCATCATCAGGACAGAAATAGAATAGTTGAATAATTTAGTGGTGGATTCAGGCTCAAATTTTAGATAACTTATTTTTTTTGTATACAAATTAGAATAGTATTTTTGCTACTTTTAAGTATATTTGTAATTTGATTTTTTTTTAATCTGCTTCATTTTAAAAGGAGGTGAAGTTTTTATTTATAACAAAAATGATTTAATCTTTAATCTTCCTTTATCATTTAATCTTCCTTGTATATACAATTTTTCATTGTAATTTATTGATTTAGATTATCTATAATTGGTGCAAATCAAATTTTCAGAAAGAGAGAATTTTTGTTGCAGCATTTTAACATGTTAAGATGTTTTCTAATTTTTTTCATCAGATAAATGTTTTGTTTAATTTAAATATAAACCTCCAATAACACTTAATCAATCATTTAGGTATTTATAACTATAATTTTTTGTTTGTGCTGTAAGTAAGACTATAGTTGGCTAGCGGATGTACCGGCGCCGTGGCTTAGTTGGTTAAAGCGCCTGTCTAGTAAACAGGAGATCGCGAGTTCGAATCTCGCCGGTGCCTTTTTTTTTTTTCTTCACTTTTTATTATGTCATCTTTTTTTTTTTAGTTGTGAAGTAATTTACGATTACTGTTTTAATTTTTTTTAAATCTCTCCTTAATAATTAAAAAAGAAATTAACTAAAATTGTCATCTGTTATAAATGAGAAACTTAAATCTAAATTAGAGGACTTCTTCAAGTGGTTTAAACAGAACAATTATCATAATTTTTTTAAATGTCGGTTGGTAATTGTATAATATGTACATACACTATTTTATTACAAAATTGGTAATAAATAAGCGTATGTGATTAATATTGAAAAGCTAGAAATCGAATCTTACTTAGGACGCGAAAAAAAATATTGTACACGGCAGAAGGGGTAAAAACGAAGATTATACTGACCGACAAGCAGAAAAAATTGCAGTTACCAGGCGAAAGAGATTAAGTTTTATGGCACTTCATGAGAATGAATGAGTTTATTAATGATGAAAATATTTAATTAAATCACCAAGATAAACTACATTCCTATTCGACAAAACATACAAACTTAATAAAACTTGAAGCTAATTTCCTGTGAACTCGAAAATTTAATCAAAATGATAGTTGGCTTCAAAAGTAACAAAAATGTTGGGATGAACATTCGAAAAATCAAGAAATTTAATTATTTAACTCGTAGTTTTCTGCCAGAGGTTACGAATTCAATCAAACAAGAGTAGTGAAAATGTAAGGCATTTGTATTTTATGTTTTTATTTGTGAATCTTTTTCTTCACCCTTAGAGAAAAAAAAAGTACGGATAAATTTTATTTATTCATAATTAAACAAGGGGGTTTATTTTTATTTTTTAAATAAACTGTAATATATGTACTATTTACATATTAATTCAATGGACAAACTTAAAACTACCGATCTCAATAATCAATAATCTTTATGGGGTACAATAAGGATTGGCAGGTCTTGCCACTCGAGTCTGGTAAATTTCCGGTAAAATTTGGACGCAATGTGGTCCGGTCCTATTTTGACTTCTTTCAGTTAAATTCCTCCAAATTACATAATATGCACGTTAGAAGAGTACAGAAAGCCATGTTCCGATCTTCCCTTCCTTTTTTCACTTTCTTGAAAAATTTATTTCTTCGTTTTTTCCTCAATAACTTGATTCCAATGATTGAAACAAATTTCATTACACATTTAAAAAAAATTATATTTGAAAACTTCCCCCCAAAAGCCATAAAAGCCTTCCTTTAACCATTTAACCTTTCCTTGTTGTCTACTGGGTGTATTAATTTCACTGTGAGTCTCTGTGTATAAATCATTTTCAGGTAGTGACTAATATTGAAAATATAAGAATTCCCTTATTCTTGTGTATCTGAGTATTATAGTATATTATATTCATGTATATCCTATGTCCCCTGGTAAGTGTATTTTTTATAAAAAATTAATTACGCTAAATTTAAGGATATGCTAATCATAATAATCAGCATATTATATCATTAATTAAAATCATATCAATCCTAATATATATATATATATATATATATATATATATATATATATATATATATATATATATATATATACGATGAACACCAATTAATAGTAACAATAATCATACTGAAGCGTCCATGAACTGAGCATGATTACCCGATCTTCAGGCCGTAAAAAGTGTGGAAAACCCACCCCATAACACATAACTTTACCTCCATTTTCCTTCTAATCCCGTCCTCGAACATCATTCATACTGTTAGCAATTGTGAGCAGTAACTCAGGAAAAAATATGAACCCTATTTCAAACAATAAATATGTAAAACATTAATAATTTTGATAAAAGAAATATCACAGTTAACATGGGGGTGGATCTGCTTTGTCCTGAATAAATACTTCGACTATTTCTGGAATGGTCTCAGTAACGTTGCCAAAGACGTCACCGGGAATATTATCCCATTCTTTGATAATCACCAGCTTTAGATCTTGAAGGATATTGAAGTATTTTCCTCTGACTTTAATCTGGCTATTTAGATTATTTTACTTCTGCTACGTAACTCAGAATCTATTACACCTACAGAGCTGTGGTTGGATTCAAATTGTTGAAAATTTAAATAATTAAAAAATAGTCACCTATGGGTGTTTTTCAAAAACACACCGATTAGGAGATATAGGCCAAACATGAAATAACTCAAAAAATGTCAAGGTTTTTCTGCCACCAAACATTTTCCCTTCCGTTTTTTTCGGTATTTTGTTTTCCAGTACTTTACAGATTTCATTAGTTCCAGAAAAATCTTATTTTGACGACTAGTTTACTCAGAATAACTGATAATTGCACATTAGTGTTATTGCACACACAGTGTTCAGGCCGTCTTATAGCCTCGGAAATCAATTGCACACACTGTGTGCAATCGGTCGCGAATGATTTAAGAAGCAATTTATTCTTTTTTATTTATTTATTTTGGGATGCAATGAGTAACTATTGAAAATAATTACACAACTTTTTATTTATTTTAATGTCCATAATGTTCAGTTGAATTATTTTCCAGAGGTTGGTTGTATGTTACAAAATATTTATTAACCAGTCAAAGTTTTTACTTGGTAGATTTATCAGCAATGTAACAACAGATCTACGGCGAACGAGGAATTATATACAAAGTTTTTCTTTTTTTTAATAAATTCATTGAAATTTACAACTGTATACAAAATGGATCAAGTAAATATAATGAGTGAATACATTTACATGAAAAGACAAGTAGAGAAACTACCCAGTGGTAGTACTCAAATATACAAAGTTAAATCATTAAAGCAAATATACTTACAGGTATTATTTTTGATACTATTTTAGTGAACCTGTAATGTTAATAAATTATATATATATATGCGTTAACTAATTAATATATTTGTATTGTACAATTACAAATTGATATTTTTTAAAAGACAGATATAAAAATTAAAAATATATAAAATAAAAACAAATATGTACCTCGTTGCTACATCCCTCTGCAGTGTCTTGCGGTAAGAAGAAAGGATAGTGGAGAAGGTCTTCTCCTGACGGTCCAGAATAGGGTGGTGTTAGGAGTTGACGAACTGCGTCATATCTTAGTAAGATATGACTGCAGCTCGTGTGATCCTTGGGGATGAAAGTTTGGCTATTGCTGGTGCGATGGAGTGCCGGTCGAAGGTGCTTCAAATGTTCTCGCAACTTTTTCAGGAACTCCTCGCTGTCTTCAGGACATTGTTTGCTTTCAAGCAACTCACCAGGAAGGCGTGCCCGAATTCATATTTATTATCTAATAAAGCCTGATGTGGTTTGAACGATACATAGCACTATTTACCTTGGGGCCCGGGACTACTTAATGTCCTCTTTGTAGATGTTCAGTTCGTCATGTATAAACAAGGAGTATGTTTCTAAGCCGTTCCATCCACCTACTTTCGAATTGGAAATCAAATTCATGGTTTAAAAATACTTATACACCGTTGACAGGGAAAAACTTCCCGAATCTCAGCTAGAATTTAAGATACCTCATAGTAAGACTACTTAACATCAGGATGGGTATTAGCGAGGGTTAAGTTGACTGTTGGCGACAATTTGAGTCCAACCTTCCCTACCTCGACTGATGTAAAACAGAGCGAAGCTTTATAGGGTTCTATATTCAACCTGATCTTGAATAGTGTAATCAGAATGATTCATATATAATGTTTAATAACAGTCATTTAGTTCACTGAGTGTCGAAAGTAAGAAAATTGGCCATAGCATAATCATGAATAAAACTAAAAACGTTCTCCTTGGTTCAAGCCGTAGCCGCACCACAATGGACGTCGATAATCATTCATTTGAACGTGTTCATAGTTTTATCTTTATGTGCTCAGAGAATGAGAACGAACTAATAAATGTTACTCCAGGAGTCTATTTAATGTCCGGAACTGGAACGCCGCTGCACTGGACAAAGAGGACTGGGAGAAACCTATCGAGGGGGCCAAAGCTCATTGATGGGCGTTAGAGTCATGCAAGAACTAATAATTTATCTTTCCCCTGATTAGAAATTTACCAAACCCGCAGAGCAAAGGTAGATTTCAAACTAAACACCTATTTCAATTCTGCTCAATCAACATTGCAAACTCGGATAATTACATATTTAATTCTAAGCATTGTAATTGACATTGGTTATATTTTAGAATAATAATAAAAATATTTATTTCAGATATTATACAAATGCATAGGCACATATTGTATTTTCGATCTTCTTTTGAAAACCTCTCAAGTTAATTGCTTCTTTATTTTGAACGTATAAACTGGAAAAAAATACATTTCTCGTGAAAATCGTATAAAGGAGTTGTTTTTAGGCTTAGTTGTAGCTATTTTCGAGTGTTCTTCATTTTAAGAAATTGATTAGTATATATCTACGGATAAATGTGGTTTAGGGTCAGTAGACGCGAATACCTATATTTATTTTTTCGAATCAGATTTGCCATAAGCTAAACCTCATGACGCCTGACATACGACCTGAAAGATTACAAAATCATTAGCGATCAAGGTACTCAGGGTAAGATTATTACTTATATTCTCGGTTGGTGATTTTATGTTATATTTATTATTTAATATATATGTAATATACAGTTCCATTTCTTTTTGCATGATCTTCTATATGATGATGGAATAAAAATATCAATAGTTGAGTAGGTCTCTTGGCCAATGTCTTTTTAATCTTTTCCTATCAAGTCCAGGTAACAGGGAGTAGGAAATTGTATAATAGTGGGTTTGGGTGATATTGTGTCGATGAGTGGAATGTCATGTATTTGTTATGAATATATGATTTTATAATGGGAATGTTCATGTAGTTGTGTATGGTGTGATTCGAAATATACCATGGTGCATTAACAACTTTTCTGAGAATTTTGGACTGTGTTGTTTGCATCTTGTGTATATGGACTTTTTTTGCTGAACCCCAAAGTTCTGCTCCATATGTCCAAATAGGTTTTAGTATACTATTATAGATGAGTCGTTGTCATATGGTCCCGGTAGAGGTCAATAAATTTCTCTTAAATGTGGGGAAATGTTTATTAATTAGCCAAAGTTTCGACTTGCAGGACTTCAGGGCTAAATATCCAAAATACATACAATTGAATATTAAAAAATTGCTAAGTATGGTAAATATAAAGGTTAAAATGTATGAGTGTTGTTAAGGCCAGATGAAGTAGTAACCTTATAAAGTATTATTAGTTTTAATCATAAAAAATTAAATCATTTTTTTGTAAAAGAAAGAACATTATCTTTTCTTATTTTTTATTTAATATAATAATTTAAACGTTTAATTTCATAATTGTTTAGAATAATTTAATTTAAAAGGTAATTTTATTTGGTTTAGATATAAGTGTAATATTTGTAATAAGCGTGAAAACATATGTTATAAAAGTGAAGAGAGAAAAACAAAAGAGAGTCGAGCGGCTTTTGTTCGCTCCGGCTAGACCGAGCCAGTCAGTGTTGACGCGAGCCCTTAGCCGTGCACATCCTATGCTCTTTAGGAGCCCAAAGTTGTTTTTGTGAATTTTAAGTCAGTGTTGACGCGAGCCCTTAGCCGTGCACATCCTATGCTCTTTAGGAGCCCAAAGTTGTTTTTGTGAATTTTAAGTCAGTGTTGACGCGAGCCCTTAGCCGTGCACATCGTATGCTCTCTAGAAGCCCAAAGTTGAATTTTGATACTAATTTGCTGCCCACCTGCAGGTGTAATTAGTTTAAACTGAGTCATCGATTCGACCAATTCGAATTGACCCAGTAGATCATCTCAACCTCTATTGTTTCACCATCTTCGCTCGCCCTGCCGACGAAAATCCTCTGTCGTCTCAACATCCAGCTCGCCCTGCCGAGAATCTACCATCAACTGGAAACTACTTCGACAGACAGATAAGAGTTTCATTATTATATCATTGCAATCAGAAAAACATTCATTATTTTGTAATAGATTTCATTTGAACACTTTATTTATTTGTAATTTAATAGAGTTAAATTTACTATCGTAAGATTAAATAATATTTGTTTTCTTTTTGTTATTAATTAGTTGTTGATAAGTTAGTTAATATTAGTAACTTCGTTTTCTCATTATAAAAGCGTTTAAATTGTTCTTTTAATTTAATTTATTGTTTGTTTTTCATTCTCAAAATTATTAGTTATTTAATTTATGAAAATTGATTTATGTTATTAGTTTAATAAAAGGTTACATTCAAAATGACATGCGATCTGGTATAATTGAATCAGACATTTATTTTCCTTATCCATTTCGGAGCTCTCATCGAAAGGTCCAATAACTATTTCGAGGTTGCTCAAACATAAAATTGGTCCTCCGGCGGCTGGATCGCACGTCATTACTGGAACCGTTTCTAAATTGATATTATAATTTCTCTATCTTCTTATTCATTTTATTTGGTCTAGTTTTACTCTTTATAGGTTTTGTCCATTTTTTTAGTTTGATTAAATAATGGCCCCTAAATCAGATCAAAATAAAAGTAAATTGTACGTTATTGAAGGCGAACTCGAGGATTTAGCTCAAGACATATCAAAAACGCGAACTATCGGGTCCAATATTTCTACCCGCCCTCAGGATAAAAAATTATTAAATGCGCGTCTATCACGATTAGATAGCACCTTCAATAAATTTTTAGAAAAAATTAATGAAGCTAAATCTCTCGCGAAAATTCTGGACGACGAATCGATAGATCGTTTCGACTCTCTCCGATCCGAAACTCGAGATAATTATTACGAAGCATTGTCTTTTGGAGTCGCTGGGGAGGGTGAAGTTGCCTCCAACCAATCCGGAAGTGCTGACCACAGTCAGCACAGTGCCGAATCTCATATTAAATTGCCAACCATTAACCTTCCCTCTTTTAGTGGTATTATTTCGAATTGGGTGTCCTTCAAGGACACGTATTTATCATTAATCCATGACAACAAGAATCTGAGTAATATTCAGAAGTTCCATTATCTGAAGTCAGCCTTAAAGGGTCAGGCACTTCAAACCATTTCGACAATAGAATTGACCTCCGAAGGTTACGAACAGGCGTGGGATGCTTTACAAAAGAAATACGATAACAAGCGGATCCAAGCCACACACTACCTAGTCAATATGTTTAATTACAAACCTGGTACCAAATTCGATTTACGTTCTTTAGAAAATTTCTCCGAAGTTGTTTTGGAAAGTGCAGTCGCTTTCCGAAAATTGAATCTTCCGGACCCTTCCGGATTCATGTTATTCACATATTGCTTGAGGCTCCTCGATGCGAAAACTCGCGAGCGATTTGAAACCGACTTCGGATCCAAATCTGAAGTCCCAACTTTCGATGATTTCTCTTCATTTATTCACCGACAATGCTTTCAGCTTCAAGCAGATTCATTAACCTCGAATTTCGGTCATAGTTCTCAAAGTTCATCAGTTAGTAGGCCCCAAAATATTACCAAACAAGTTTTTATGTCGACGGGTAGTTCAAGCCCAGAAAATATTTGTCCTCTGTGTCAGGAAAAACACCGTTTATATAGATGCCCTCGTTTTCGCTCCCTAGAGCCCAATGAACGGTTTAATAAAATAAAGCAGCTTAAGGTTTGTTCTAATTGCTTGTCGCCAAACCATTATGTTGGTAAATGCACCTCTCCTAGGTCATGCTACCACTGTAAAAAACGGCATCACTCCCTCTTGCATTTTCCTACATCAACAACTAGGTCGACAGGTGGGTCAGATTGTCATTCCTCAGACCGCATTCACTATCCAGAGAACAACGGTAAGGTTAAAACGAGTGCGTTAACCGACGAAAAATTAGGTATCAAAACCGACAATAACGAACCTCTGAACGGTTCGGTTTTTTCCTCGTCATCCAAAACCGATGTCTCCACCCTTTTGGGTACAGCAATGGCTAGAATAGAAGACAGTAATGGGCAGTTGGTCCCAATTCGGATCTTGATCGATAGTGGGTCACAAAGATCATTTATTTCTTCGGCTTGCATACGAAGATTAGGACTTGGGACAAGACTTAATTCTCACTCTATGAGAGGTTTCGCGGATAGTCCGATACAAGGAGGGAAGTACGAAACCTCGTGTGTTCTAGTGCCTAGAGGTCGTAAACAGCCTCGGCTTAAAAGTAACGCTGTAATTATTTCCAAGATTACAGAAAAGGTACCCGTTGGTCCAGTACCGGTCTATATAAATGACCATTTCAAACAATACCCATTGGCGGATAACTCATTTGGGAAACCGGGTCCAGTCGATTTCCTGTTAGGAGCTGATTTGTTCGGACATATCTTATTGGGTAAATGCGTGAGACGAGACGGATATCCTAGCGCTTTCAAAACTATTTTCGGGTGGGTCATCATGGGACCTATACGCTCTCATTCCACCGTACAAGATACATCCATTTCCCTCTTTTCTTCTTGCGACCAATCGCAAGAGAGAGCATTGGACCAAACAATTAAAACATTTCAGGAAATCGAAACGATTGCTCCAGTTGTCGAACAAAATCCTCCAAATGTTAAGGCAGAGAGACCTTTTAGTTCAACTCACGCTCGGGAGTACAGCGGACCTTACAAGGTCCAATCACCATTAAAAGAATTTTCTCCACCAGATCTGAGTTGCTCTTATTACACTCCATTACATCGGTTCCCAAAATTAGAACACCGGATAAACAAATTTCCTCTGAAAGAAAACCTTTCAAAATTGATCGACGACTACCATGTTTCACCAGCTACATAAGAGGGTCGATATTCTTTACCACATATTTGTATAATTGAAGACAGTTCCTACGCAAAACTTTGATTGGTAATCGACGCATCGTCGCCTATGGAGCTTGGATTTCTAAATGACCATTCCCTGATTGGGCCTAAGCTTCAATTGGATATTAGGCACGCGTCCCTTAATTTCAGACGCTTTCGATTTGTTCTGCACTCGGACTTATGTCCAATGTTTTTCAGGTAGTAGTGCATCACAATGCCCTACCTTACCACCAATATCTATTTTGCAACGGTACTTCACAACCTATTGAGGTGTATCAGTTGAATATATTCCGGCCTTCCGGAATAAATTTCGTCCAGGTAGTAGTGCATCCAAATGCCCTACTTTACCAACAATTTTAAATCGTTGCGGTACTTCTCAACCCATTGAGAAGTATCAATTGAATAGACTCCGGCCTTCCGGAATAAATTGCCCCCAATGCTCCCAGCAGCATTATTTCGAAACGGATTCCCCATCCGTTACAATGCATGTCCGTTCATCATCGCCATCCACAGATCTCCAAGGGATATTCAGGGTGGGCGGTCACTTTAGCAACAGTCCTTTGCCCAGCAATGCAAGACTAGTAATATTTCCGACTGAATTAAAATCAGTATTACTTCCTCAGTTCCGATACTACATTGAACATTTATCTGATCAGTTAATTTACCATTACTGTATAATGTATCTCCACCCTACCCTGCAACTTTTGCATTCACATCAGAAACGACATGATTGGGTTGTGCCAAATTGTAGAACTATTCACATAAAATTGTCCACAAATGCAAAGTTGTCCAAAAGGGTACATTTAGTACGTACCGATATCGTTCGGAGAATTTCGTTCCTCCAATTGCCAATCTCCCGCCGTTGAGATTTGATCAAGGATGTCCGTATGCCATTAATAGTGTAGAATATTGTGGTCGTTTTCTTTTAAAATCGTTTTAGCAACCCAATGGCAATAGGCAAAATTCTGACATGGGTACGTTCACAATTGAGCAGCGGAGTAGAATAAAATTTAGATCTTCAGTCACCAACGCATTAATATATTGCCTCCCTATCAATTCACACTAGGTTTGTCTCCCGACTATTGTCAATTAAACTTCTCTGCATCGATGGTTTCGTGGGAACTAACATTTACCTGGAAGATCTCTAAATATCTTTCTTTTGAATTTTTGTGCACAGACAAAAATTGGTGGGCGGTGTGTTAAGGCCAGATGAAGTAGTAACCTTATAAAGTATTATTAGTTTTAATCATAAAAAATTAAATCATTTTTTTGTAAAAGAAAGAACATTTTTTTTCTTATTTTTTATTTAATATAATAATTTAAACGTTTAATTTCATAATTGTTTAGAATAATTTAATTTAAAAGGTAATTTTATTTGGTTTAGATATAAGTGTAATATTTGTAATAAGCGTGAAAACATATGTTATAAAAGTGAAGAGAGAAAAACAAAAGAGAGTCGAGCGGCTTTTGTTCGCTCCGGCTAGACCGAGCCAGTCAGTGTTGACGCGAGCCCTTAGCCGTGCACATCCTATGCTCTTTAGGAGCCCAAAGTTGTTTTTGTGAATTTTAAGTCAGTGTTGACGCGAGCCCTTAGCCGTGCACATCCTATGCTCTTTAGGAGCCCAAAGTTGTTTTTGTGAATTTTAAGTCAGTGTTGACGCGAGCCCTTAGCCGTGCACATCGTATGCTCTCTAGAAGCCCAAAGTTGAATTTTGATACTAATTTGCTGCCCACCTGCAGGTGTAATTAGTTTAAACTGAGTCATCGATTCGACCAATTCGAATTGACCCAGTAGATCATCTCAACCTCTATTGTTTCACCATCTTCGCTCGCCCTGCCGACGAAAATCCTCTGTCGTCTCAACATCCAGCTCGCCCTGCCGAGAATCTACCATCAACTGGAAACTACTTCGACAGACAGATAAGAGTTTCATTATTATATCATTGCAATCAGAAAAACATTCATTATTTTGTAATAGATTTCATTTGAACACTTTATTTATTTGTAATTTAATAGAGTTAAATTTACTATCGTAAGATTAAATAATATTTGTTTTCTTTTTGTTATTAATTAGTTGTTGATAAGTTAGTTAATATTAGTAACTTCGTTTTCTCATTATAAAAGCGTTTAAATTGTTCTTTTAATTTAATTTATTGTTTGTTTTTCATTCTCAAAATTATTAGTTATTTAATTTATGAAAATTGATTTATGTTATTAGTTTAATAAAAGGTTACATTCAAAATGACATGCGATCTGGTATAATTGAATCAGACATTTATTTTCCTTATCCATTTCGGAGCTCTCATCGAAAGGTCCAATAACTATTTCGAGGTTGCTCAAACAAGTGTATAGTACTAATAACCAAGAGACAGGAAGGTAGTAAAATACATACTAAAGAATAAAATAAGAATAAAACAAAAAGTGTTAAAAATTAAAGAATAAGGTAATAAAGATAAAAATTAAAATGGGCAAATATTAAAGTAAAAATATATAATTATCAGGTATTTGAGTGGTGGACAATAAAGATGGGGGAGGGGAGATAACATGAGATATATATCAATAAAGAGCAAGGATGATCATGTGGAGCATAAATAACCATAACAATAACAAATAAATAAAAATACAGTAAGAAATAGATATATGAATTCAGAGGTGATGAAAATAAACAATACAGATAAGTAATGAAAATAAAAAAATACTACTGTATTTTAATAAATAAAGTAAGTAATAATACCAAGTAATAAAAATACGGCATAGTGTAATAAAAATTAAAATGTGGAAAAGAAACAATGATGATAAGTAACAGAAATGAGAAATGCAGTTTACTACCAATGGGGACGATAATGTATTATTTTATTCATTTGGAAGAATTATGATAATTACTTAACAGTTACATTTTCATTACCAATTACTGTAATATATTGTTAGAAACTGATAGAGTGAAAAAAAACAACTAAGAACAATCAAACACTTTTACTAAGGGTAATAGTTTATTATTTTTAATTGTAAAATGATTTAAAAGAAAGTAATATCGATGAATTCTTTAGGAATATTACGGCCTTCTCAATTTTTCATAACTAAAAAATAAAATGGCCCCTGAAAATATCAAACCTCAAATCATTAAGTGTACAAATTATGCAAAATTATGATACTAGTTGGGAAATCTAAAATCAACATTTTTCTTGCGAATAGAATTTTATCACTGCGTTATTATTTATAAATATTAAATAATTAAGCTAATTCTCCACCAAATTCAAGGATACTATCACTGATTGTCATCCAATGACTCAATACGATATTAAACTTGCATTTTAATTTTTTCATGTTTCAATACTGTGGTCAATTGTGCAGTAATAAGGAATGATATAGATTGTGATTATGCAATCGATATCAAAGGAATTCAGTCATGTATTGATAATATTTTAATTTTTCGATTTCTCGGAGAGTCAGATATATTTCATGTTCCTACTAGTTGCAAAACCTACTATCCTATATCCATTGTCATTAGTAATATTTTGGCAACTAAAGTTTCCAACTGATCTCCCCAGGTTCTTCTCTTTCCTAATTTTTCCATTGAAAACTCCCAATATAATTTAGTAGAACATATTAGCTTAGCTCGACCATAGTAGGATCCTTCCTCCATCTAATTTCCTGCAATGCCACAACATCCATCCCATATTCCTCGAGACAACTCTCCAACATACGACTTTTTCCCACTTCCAGTAGTCCACGTACATTCCATGTTCCAATAGTCAGCAAATTTTTATTCCTTTTCATGCCGGGTTGTTTACCTTAAATCAGACCAAATCACCATTGCGTGGTATGTCAGCGCGCGAAATATGACCGACAGCCGCCGGTGGCAGAACAGACCGTCACCCCCACTGCGATGGAACCCCTCAGGTCAGTACACGTCGACATTTATTCTAATGAGGGACAGTCCTGGCTCACGGTTCTAGACGCCTTTAGTAAACTCGCTATGACTTATCCTATCGCGGAGAAAACTCCGAAGGCTGTTTGGAAAGGCATTCTCCAATAGTGCGCGGACTTATGGGGTACCCGAGGACGTCTTTTCTGATTGTGGCCGCGAATTGGATAACTCGTTGATTCGTGAAGAGTGTACCCAGTTAGGGATTACATGGTGGCTTAATACTCCTCATCATATTAAGGGCAGGGGGGCAGTGGAAAGGTTACATAATGCCCTGGGGGAACACCTTCGGCTGTTAAAGTTGGGAAGGGATCTCGATTCCTATGATGCTTTGCCACGTGCAATAATTGCATATAACCATACGATTCATTCGGCGACGGGATTGCCACCATTCGAAATCGTGTTTGAGCAATCGCGGAGGGTGATCTCATCACAGTCAACAATGAAGAATTACGGACCATGCTTCACCAATCACGAACCACTCGGAAAGCTCCGTGGCAAAAAGTTCGCGAGAAACTGATCCGGGATAAGACCACCAGGGTCCACAAAGCCAACGCTCGGGCCGGGGTGTATAACAAAGGTCCCTTGCCATTAGGTACGACTGTTTATCGACGATTACGCACCGCGCGTACTAAAGCCGCGGCGCGATACGAGGGTCCTTACAAAGTTGTGACTGTTAGCGAACACAACCTCAAAACTATTCGGGACGTGCATTATCCATTTCGTGTTCGGACCGTCCACCTTGAGGAGCTTCGAGTGCCTCATGCTCTATCACCTGTCTCGTCTACGGCGGCTACACCTGATTCAGGATAACTGTTATGTTATTTAAATTTTTTTTGTGTGTTTGGTTTTTATATCATATTCGGTTTCTTTTACTTTTGTACAAGTACTTCTTTTATTTTTGTACGTGTTCTGTTTCCTTTCTTCAGTTCTTTTCTTGTGATAGTCCCTCCTGTGCAAGAACTGGAAGGGGGGAGTTATATGTGTGTCAATAGATTAATAGGATTAACCTTAAGGTAAGAAGTAAGATATTGTTTTGATTTTTGTATAAACATTATGTAGTATATACAAGAGCTGTATGTTTCAATAAAGTCAGTTGTTGTTTAAGCGCGTGTTGTTACTCTTCCCGAAACCAATCCTTTTTTTACGTCATTAGTTCAGTCTAATTTTAAGTTATATATACATATACATATGAATGAGGATAAGAGGTTAAGGAAGTTTACTTTGCTAACTATAAGGAGCTAATATATTTTCCTGGGTTATAAATCCATAGATTATTATTACTTAGGTCATGAACCCATAAGTAAACTCCATTATTATCAGGAGAACATATCTCCTATAAAACCAAAACAATGTAATGATTTAGCAAGTATCGAAAAGATCTGAAGTATCTAAACAGCTCTGTATTATCACATTGGCCAGACAACAGTTGAAGAGTGTAGTCTGGTAGCATATGATTGGAAAAATTGGAGCAGCTGAATTTGATTTTGATGAATTTTCATCTAGTAATTCTGGAATTGGGTCAATGAGTATTTTATACAAATACACAACATAATTTTTCTATGTAAATCTTTATTATATTCGATGCATTCCTTTTTCCATGTTTTTTTTATAGGGGGAGGTGGATCACCCAGTATTCAAATCACAAAGAATCAAAATTGATAAATGAATTGAATCTTTTGAGTATACATCGGAAATTGCGAGAACCCCTGTCTTTGAATCCCTTCCTATTCATTTGGTTGGTAATAGCTTGCTCATCTTCAGTTATAAATTATTCTTGATGAGGTGTACATCGCATTTGTGATCACTTTTTGTTTTAAAATTGCAGCATGTCAACAACAAGAAAGCGAGTGGTTCTTATATTAAAAGACAAATTGGAAACAGTTAAGCGGCGAAAAAAAAGGTGAATCGGGGCGGACATTAGCTACGGAGTTCGGTGTTGGTAAATCAACTATTACGGGAATATGCTTCTTTTTTATTCTGTCGACTGGAGAGTTATTCAAGTTTGTATTTATTTTAGTTTTGTATAATTATAATAATCTATTTAAGAGAAAGTGAAAAGCATTTAAAGAGAAACTTTGTATTTACTTGAAAATAAGTTAGGTTTTTGAAAGTAGAGTGGCTAAAATGGTAATATCGCTAAATGAATAAGCTTAATTAATTCTTTTTTTAAATCTACTGGTTAACTACTATTCTAATGGTCTTTGGTTTAAGAGTTTTGACTGGCTATAGATATATATATATATTTTTTTTAATGGCATTGGTTATGTGGCAACACATAATAACATTTGGTGAGGTTGCACCCGGTGACTGTTACCACCCAGTGTTGCCAGGCAGCAATCTCGAACTGTTGTATAATTTAATTAAATTGTATATTAATACAACTTCGTACACCTGCAACACTGGGGTAACCTATGATTACCTGGCAGAAAATTGTATTGTGTGTACGTGGTGTGAAAATTAGCAGAGACAAGTTATTGTAAGTTTGTTTTGTTCAATATATCAACTTTTATTTATTCTCAGACTTTTATTTCGTTTTTAAATTCATCCATACCTTCCATACACCAAAGTGGTGACCCCGAAATTAAAATGGTGAAGGAAGATGAAACAGAAATTAGTGCAAGTGGGCCTGGAGCTAATGTTAGGATCCCACCATTCTGGCGAGCCGATCCAGAACTGTGGTTTTGTAAATTAGACGCAGTATTTGCAACTTCAAAAATCGCTAGTTCGCGAATTAAATTCCAGTTGGTGGTAGCGAATTTAGAATTTGAAGTACTGAAACAGGTATCGGACTTAGTAAAAAATCCTCCAGCGGAACCATACGAGGCCCTCAAAAACCGGCTAATTTCTACCTACGCTGAATCTGAGAACCAACGTATAAGGAGGTTATTAGAGGAGAAACACCTCACAGATGGGGAACGTCCATCGATTTTTTTAAACGAGCTAAGAAGGCTGGCAGGGAGTTCCGTACCCTCTGAATTGCTCCGCACCATGTGGCTTAAAGCCCTACCGGAAAGGATGCAAGCTACACTTGCCGTAACCGCAGAGGCATCTCTTGACAAGATGGCTGAGATTGCTGACCGCATCGCCGAGGTTTACGAACCAAGTGTTAGCGAAGTGAATGCTGCACGATCCACTCAACCCGGTACCTCTTCATCATTGGCCCACCTCGAGGAGATGATAAAGAAGCTGAGCCTGGAGGTCAGTGAGCTAAAGGAACAAAGAAACCCCCGAGACCGAAGACGAAGGCGCTCGCGCAGTAGAAGTAAACAAGGATCACTCTGCTACTACCACCACAACTTCCGGGAAAAGGCCCGTAAATGCCAACAGCCATGTACCTGGAAGGCCACCACGCAACAGGGAAACTCCGTCGCTGATATTCAACACCGCCGATTGTTTGTCGTGGACAAGACAACGGGAGACCGATTCTTGGTCGACACTGGAGCGACCATTTCAGTTTTCCCAGCACGGCGACCAGAGCGAAAACAACCAGCGAACTTCACCCTGTACGCAGCTAACGGCACGCCCATCAAGACCTACGGAGAAGTCAAGAAGATTTTGAACGTCGGACTTAGACGCCCGCTTCCGTGGTCCTTCATCTTGGCTGATGTCAATAACCTGATCATCGGAGCGGACTTCTTGTTCCATCACCACATCCTGGTCGATCTCAAAGGCCGACAACTGGTGGACTCCAAGACGGGTCTCACTTCCAAGGGCAGCCTTATGCACAACACCACACCTTCCGTGTACTCGGTACCCTGCGGCGAGTGGTATTACGAGCTTTTACGGAAATACCCAGCTATCACCCGTCCATCTGCTGTACTACAGAAGCCGAAACATAATGTCAAGCACTTCATTGAAACGAACGGTGCACCGGTCACCTCGAAAGCTAGGCGTCTCTCACCTGACCACTACAATGCTGCCAGAGAGGAATTCCTAAAGATGGTAGATGAGGGAATCTGCAGACCATCAAGCAGTCCTTGGGCGAGCCCACTCCACATCGTCATGAAGAAGGACGGCACAAGGAGATTTTGTGGAGACTATCGCCGGCTCAACGCTCAGACTTTGCCAGACCGATACAGCGTCCCCAACATTCAAGCTCTCAACACCAACCTCTTTGGTAAAACCATGTTTAGCAAGCTAGACCTCAACCGAGCTTATTATCAGGTGCCCGTCGCAGAAAAGGACATCCCAAAGACCGCAGTCATCACCCCCTTCGGACTTTTTGAGTTCACGGTGATGTGCTTCGGACTCCGCAACGCAGCCCAAACGTTTCAGCGCTTGATGGACAGCATTCTCGCTCTGCCATATGTCTTCGTCTATCTCGATGACATACTGGTAGCATCAGCATCGGAGGAGGAACACCGCACCCACCTAGAGGAGGTATTCAGGCGACTTGACCAGCACGGACTGACCCTCAACGTGCTCAAATCATCGTTTGGCAAGACTGAAGTCGAGTTTCTTGGCTTCCTTGTAAACTCCCAGGGCATCACACCACTACCGAACAAGGTCGACAATATCGCCGAGTTTGCACGTCCTGTCACCAAGGGACATCTTCGACGCTTTTTGGGGATGATCAACTTCTACCGAAGATGCCTCCCCAAAGCAGCGGAGGTCCAGCGCATTCTTCATGGGCTCATAGGGAACAGCAAGAAGAATGATAGAACCCCTATCGAGTGGACCTCAGAAGCCGAACAAGCCTTCGCTCAATGCCAAAGAGACATCAGGAATGCCGTCACTTTGTCGCACCCATCACCGAATGCCGAAATTACCGTGGCCTGTGATGCTTCCAACACCGCGGTCGGAGCCGTTCTGCAGCAGCGTGAAGGACAAAACTGGAGACCCTTAGGATTCTTTTCAAGGGGCCTCACACCGGCACAGCAGAAGTACTCCGCCTACGACCGCGAGCTCACCGCCATCTATAGTGCCATTAAGCACTTCAGGCCATACGTAGAAGGTCGCGTCTTCAGCATTCTGACAGACCACAAGCCACTGATCTACGCTTTTTACCAGAAGCCAGAGACTGCAACACCAATGCGGATTCGCTACGTGAATTTCATCAGTCAATTCACTAGCGATATACGCCATGTTTCTGGTGAAGAAAACAAAGTGGCTGACACCCTGTCGCGGTTGGAGGAAATAAGCAGCCCGGATGACATGGGGAGCATTGCCCAAGCTCAACAAGAAGACCCTTCAATACCAGAGTTACTGCGAAACCCGAACTTGCAATTGAGGTTGATCGAGCTACCGAACTTGGACAGACCACTCCTCTGTGATTTCTCGACCCCCAAGGCTCGACCCTATGTACCTCTGTCCCTCCGCCAGGACGTCTTCAGGAAGCTGCATAGCCTCAGTCACCCTGGCGTTCGCGGAACTCGTCGACTACTTTCACAGCGGTTCTTCTGGCCGAATATGAACGCTGATCTAGCAACCTGGACCAGGGGTTGCATCGCCTGCCAACGTTCTAAGATCCATAGGCATACCATTACACCTCCAGGTATCTTCGCTCCAGCTGGCCGATTCGAACATATTCACGTCGATATAGTCGGACCTCTGCCACCATCGGATGGGAAAAGATATTGCCTTACCATGGCGGACCGGTACACCCGCTGGCCGGAAGCTGAACCTATTGAGGACATCTCTGCAACAGTGGTCGCCAAAGCCCTCTACAGAACCTGGATCTCCAGATTTGGTGTCCCTGCCCGAATCACCACCGACCAAGGTCGGCAGTTTGAGAGCGAGCTCTTCACTCGACTCTTTAACTTACTGGGTACACGGCGCTGCAGAACCACAGCTTATCATCCGCAGTCCAATGGAATCGTCGAAAGATGGCACAGATCGTTGAAGGCATCGTTGACAGCACACCTCATCACCTCAAGCTCATGGACCGAATTGTTGCCCACAGTCCTCCTTGGCTTGAGGGCAGCAATCAGGGACGATAATTCGACGAGTGCTGCCGAGCTGACATATGGCCAACCACTCCGACTCCCCGGAGAGCTGTTGGAGACCACCTCCCAACCGGATGAGCCAGAAGGATTCCTTGCCAAACTACGGGAACACTTCAAGCGCCTGCAGCCTGCGTTGCATAGGCCTAGCCAAGCAGCAACCTTTACCCCGAAGGACCTGAAAACATGCTCCCACGTCTTCTTGCGAGATGATGCAGTCAGGAAACCTTTGACTCCACCCTACTCCGGACCATACCAAGTTCTTGAGAGAGGGGAGAAGACCTTCATCATCAAGGTTGCCACAGGACAGAAAACCGTCAGCGCGGACCGACTGAAGCCAGCGTACATTCTGGAGGACCCTACCAGCGCAACAACCGATACACCAACGCCATCCGGTGTTCATCCCACTTCTGACAATGCACCTGCCACAGAATCCGACAATCTTCCATCGGACATCAGGACTCGGCGAGGACGCCTCATCCGCCTTCCTGTCCGCTTCTGTGACGAGGTCATTGGGGGGAAGTGATGTGGCAACACATAATAACATTTGGTGAGGTTGCACCCGGTGACTGTTACCACCCAGTGTTGCCAGGCAGCAATCTCGAACTGTTGTATAATTTAATTAAATTTAATAACACACACCCATACTTTCATACAGCCAGATATATTTAATTGATTAATTAGTAGGCTATAGATAGATAGCAAGCATAATGTGTAACTGTAACTGTAAAATATATTATGTAATTATATGTAACTGTATAACTGTAATCTAAATAACTGTGATAACGCCTCGGCCTTCATCTGTTATCAATAACCTGTGGAAGCGCTATTTGGTTATTGGCGAGTGAAATGATGAAGGAGTTATTACAATAATGGGCTCGCTCTGGTAACACGTTATCACAGTAACCGTTATGTTCCAATAACACGTTATTTTAGACTGTGACGTTATTTTGACCCCACCACTAAAGTACGACATAGACCACGAAGGTTATTGTTAGGGTTTCTAACAATAACAATATTTACCAAATTCTGTTGCTTGTTGTGTGTTCATTATGTTTAATAAATGTTAATCTGGTGATTGAATACAAATTAAGCATTCTTTGAATTGCAATTTAATTTTTTTCTATTAAGTCCAGATTATATAATTATAAATATGGAAAACTCTGAGAAATCAGACTCTCTGGATGATTGGCCAAATTTCTTAAACCATATATCTTTGAAAGGTGAAGAAATGGGTATTGTCGATGAGGTGAAAAAAGGCCAATCTTTGCGGGAAAAAGTACAAGTTTGTTATGACACAGACTTTGTTTAGTAAGAATGACTTAATTTAAATTGTTAAATTGCTACTCCTTTTGTTAAATTGTTTTACTTTAAAGTTTTAACTATTTTTAATAGTGATGGGTTGAAAGAATGGCTCCATCGATGTCTTCAGAGACCTATAGTTGCGAAAAAGTCAGCAGTTGCTGAAAAGTTTAGGTTGAAAGGCAATACCTGTATTAAGTCTAATGATGTAGTGTCAGCACTGCTTTGTTACAATAGATCTCTATTTTATGCTCCCAAAGGTTCTGATGAATTACGATCAGCATATGGTAACCGCTCCTATATTTTAGTGGAAATGAAACATTACTTGGTAATTACATTTATTATAAAACTTCATTTATAAAATATATGAACATAAAAAAAATGTTTTCTATCATACAGTATCTGTATGAGGTCCAAGTATTTATATGTTAATACAACATGCAACATGCAAGTATAATAAGTCTTTGTAAATATTAATATTCAGGTTAAGAAATGGATATGTTTAAATTAATTAAGAATTTTAAAAAATGCAAGAAAATATTGATAGTAATAGTTTAGTTGTGCCTAGACTCTATACCCCTCTATCTTGACAGTGGCCTAATAGTTAGGCCATAACATTTGCACAAACTAAATAAGTTTTACTTAATTGTGGAAAATTCATTGACCACACCCCTCTTACATTTCCAATATTACTCAAGATACATAGGGACAACCATTTCCTCATCAGTTAAAATATTAGCATACCAAATATACCACTCAGAACATATTTAAAGATTATCCAGAAAAAAAATTAAATTACTAAAAATTCTCGACAAATTAGTCAAACATTAAATATTTTTATTTACTTTTATTTTTTACTTGACACAATTTTATCAAAAATATATTTGTTTTAATAATCCTGAAAATTTCACTTTTTACCCTTGTTCTAAGGTCGGCTGATAGATTTTTATAGCATTGGGAAAAGGTTATTATGTGATGTCAAACATATCAGTCCAGAACTAGGAAAATTCAACAGTTAAAAAATTTTTGACCCTGGAGATTTTAGCAATCTAGAACATTATCTTGAATAGAAATAAAAAACGAGGACTATTCTGGTCATTCCTAGATATATGTTATCATATGTTAAGCCTGTTTATTCTCCTCTATGTGTGTATTATCCCATTGTTTACTCCTATAATAATTTAAAAAAATCTTATATTCAGTGTATTTTTATTTAATTCACCTCACTAAAATAAAATAAAGTGCCTTTCTTATAATTTATAAATCTATAACCCAAATCTAATTTTCTCTGAATATCACTCAAATACTGAGTTCACCTTCTAAATACATAACGTTAATCGAAATATACATACTCTAATCTTTGGCTCATTATTATTCTAGATTTAAAAATTTACTTATTCAGCTAAGATTGGCGTCAAATAAGTATAGCTCTGCAATTTTTGGTATTAGTTCAGGATATTTTGATTATTAATATAATCTTTCCTTTTCTTTAACTGTTCATGGCAGATATATTTAAATGGCCTCACCACATTCTCAATAGATTACTTATCATTTTCAATTAATCTTCTTAGTGTTAAAGTCTCACCACGTTTTAATTGAACTAGGCCAATTCCAAGAATCTTTGGCAAGACACTTTTTGGCTGCATGAATTTTTGTATGCAGTTGCCTCTGAGGTTATCAGTTAGTTTAACAAAATTCGGTAAAACTGCATAGGCTTGACATTATTCTTGGGTTAGTTTTTGTTCTTCCGTTCTTTATTAAATTAAATATATAAATTGTAATATCATTTCATTAAAGAAAAAATCAAATGGCTGCAGGCATTTATTATCTAATATGGCATTAATTCTTTTATTCATGAATGAACAGTTGCTTTAATAGCTTTTACTTATTTATTGTAGGAATGTATTAAAGATATTGATAGAGCCTTATTAAGAAACCGTCCAGATTTGAGGCAAATAAAATTGCTAGCTCGAAAGGGCCAAGCACTAATGGCTCTCTGTAAGTACTCTGAAGCCAAAGAAACACTAGAACAAGCCATTTCTCTTAGCAAAAACTTCAGTGATGATTTTAAGAGAAGTAAGTTTCTTTGATATACTCTTTGAATTTTCTATATTAATATCTTAATTCTAACATTATTATTTTTCCAGAGTCACAAAAAGTAATGACTGAAATAAAATCACTATTGAAAACAATTCCCACTGTTTATAAAGAAAATCCAGAATTTTCTTCTTCTGAGAATGATTCTAATATAATGAAAAAACCTATTTTAAACTTTGTTGAGAATCCTGATTTTGGAAGTGCTTCAAAAAATATTAGTTTAGCGTAAGCTCATTTTTTTTTGGTTTAAGCCTATGCATAATACCAATAATTCTATTACATTGTATATTTGTTGTTATTTTGTTTATTATACAAATTATTGATGTGTGTATAGGAGAAGTGCGGTTAAAGGAAGGCATGTTATTGCCAATAACGATATTAAAGTAGGTGACATTCTGTTTGTTGAAAGACCATTCACTTTTGTTGTGTTACCAGAAATGTCTGATAAATACTGCACTTATTGCTGCAAGGCTGTTTATGTTCCTGTTCCGTAAGTCTTATTTTCATTTGATAATTTTTTTTTTTTTCTGTCAATGTGAATATAATACTAATAATTCTTATAATAATAAATTATATTTAAATATTTTGATATTTAACACTGTGTGAATGAACATGAAATTAGCATTATTGAAAAGTATGACTATGAGATTTTTGTTTAGTTTTAGCATCTTTACATTAATTTATTAACTTATTAATATTATTAACTTAGTTATAGACAAAAGATTTGTGTATAAAAGCAGTCATAAAATAACCACATAAAAAGAACAAAAATAACGCTACAACTTAATAAACAGTAAGAAATATAAAAGTAAACACTTATTTTAAACAGATTAAAAAGCTATACTTTTATCACATAGCAACGATACTTAAATACTAAAACAATTTTGGCAAGTACTTTGTCTATTATTTAGCAATTGAAAGTTTACAATTACCATCTAATTAAATTAGAAGCAATTTTAATAATTTCATTGAGTACAAATTATTAACAACAACACAGACATTCAAAGACTCAGGTGCTCTTTCTTCTTTTTTTTGTTTTTAACAAAGGAAATTTAGTAATATAATGTAATTTAAATACCACCACACTGTTTTCTATAAATATTAAGTATAAGATACGTATTATGGTATCAAGTTACAACTGACAAGATTAGAATATATGCTTAAAATATTATATATCTATTTTCTTTGTTTTTTTAGTTGTGAAAATTGTCCGTTAGCTTGCTTCTGTAATGAAACATGTAGAAATGCAGCTCAAGAAACTTTCCATAAATGGGAATGTGGAGGGCTTGAAGTTTGTTACAGTATCGGGATCGTTCATCTTGCTTTGAGAGTTGCTCTCTTAGGGACGCTAGATGAGCATAGAGAGAAGTACAATGAAGTTTCAGATCTAATGTCTCATCTGGATAAAAGCACCGCCTCTGATGTATTCAACTATGCAGTTGTGAGTTTCTCCAATTATTGTAAAAATCATTATTTTTTTTAATTTAATACACATTAAAATTTCTGAGTGTTGGTTCTATTAATATTATACTTACCCTCCAGATGCCTAATGTCTTTTCAGCATTTCTAATATTTGAATTAGCATTTAAAGAAATCTATTTGTTTCCTATCTAATTCGATGGATTATTATGAGAAACTGTAGACAATTTCGAAACAAAACATGAATTATTAGAAGTCTTTTTTTGAATTTGTAGGAGTTTTCATCTCTCTTAAAAAATATTGCTTGAGTACTTTCAGGATGTTCTGGTATCAGAGAGCAAAAATAATAAAAAACCTATTCAGAAAAAATATATAAGGTGAATGTCTTACCATTTGTGATGGTGTTATTATCCAGAAGTTAAATGTCTCACCACTAACTTACCTTTTTCTTCTTCTTCCTAATCACACTTGACTGCAGATACAATTAAATTTTCATGAGTTATTTCATACTGACCAGTTTAGAATTAACAGTTTTGGTGGGTTATTTTTCTTTTTGAAAGCGGTATAATGGATTTGAACCCAATAAAATCTGTTGGTACATAATAAATATTAAAACTTATTTTTTCAAAATAATTTAAATAAAATAAAATTTAATTTCATTTCTTCAGTGTTTTCATTAAGATAAATAGATTTCTTTTGTTTTGTAGACAGCCACTTTATTGATTGTTTATTTTGAGGAGTATACTAAGTTTATGGAAGGGCCACAAAGGAGGGAAAGGCTGTTGAATTTTGGAGGAATACTTCTATTACACATCTCTCAGTTGATCTGTAATGGCCATGCAATAACAGATATCGAGTCACAGTGTGATTCTGTATCCCGTTTATTAACAGAAAATCAAGTACGTGTCGCCACTGCAATTTATCCTTCTGCCAGTATGATGAATCATTCCTGTGACCCAAGCATTGTAAATAGGTATATATTTTTAAAAGTTTTATTTTATTTCAATATACAGTATTGATACTGTTTTAGGATAGCCATAGTTTTATTTATTTACTTTGGGATTTAAAATAGGAAGGAAAGTAAGAAAAGGAAAATAGCAGTTGTTTAAATATTAGGTCATCTTTTTTTCTGGAATAAATTCAGAAAAAGGCCAAGTGGAAAATCATGTTATGTTTCCAAAATTTAAATCTGACAAGCATATTGATTTGTTTAATTCTACTTTAGATTTAATATTTAGAAAGATTAAACAAGGAAGAAAAGAGCGTTTAAGATATTATTTGTAGGAAAATTGATATATTTTTTATATTTCATTATATGTTCTTGTGGGTAGTTTAATAAAATATTCTTGTTCTGATTTATCTCAACATTATTTATTATTTTTATTATTAATTCGGCGCAACAACAAGTGGACGCGACCAGGCCTCATCAATCATTAACCACCATTATTCCCTGTTGAGAACTGCTGCCTTCCAGTTGTGGACTCCCAAGTTCCTCGTGTCTTCTGCCACACAATCAATCCACCGCAGTCGCGGTCGGCCAACTCTCCTCCGTTCATGGATGACCTCTGTCAGTAAAGGTTTTGGAACTTTGCTCATCCTGGCCACATGTCCAGACCATCTTAGTTGAGATCTTTTAATGACATTAACCACATCAGGCTCACCAAAGAGATCATATATTTCTTTGTTTTTTCTTTGTCTCCATCTACCATCAATAGAGACCGGCCCATATATTTTTCGGAGGGTTCTGCCTTCGAATACTAATAGATTTTGGTTTCCATCCTTCGTCATTGCCCATGTTTCCGCTCTGTATGTAAGCACTGGGTGAATCAAGGTCATGTATAGGATGATTATAGTATTTCTTGTAATCGCCCTACTAGCTAGATGTTGTCTCAGACCAAAATAGCAGTGGTTCTCTGACAATATTTGTTCCTTGTTTCTACCCCGATGGCATTGGTGCATGTGACTTGAGATACAAGATAGGTGAATTCTGAGACCCACTCAAATAGGTAATCTCTAGGATGTCTTGGCTTTTGTTCAGCTACCATGTCTTATCTTGGTTAACTACTAGACCAAGTTTCCTCCCTGATTCTGCTAGGGAAAGAAATGCTTCTTCAACTGCCTGCTTTGATGTTCCTATAATGTCAATATCATCTGCTTAGGCAAGGAGCTGTTCCGAACTGTTTATTATGGTTCCCGTTGTCTGCACCCGGAGTCTCTGACTGCCTTCTCGAAAGCAAAGTTAAATAATAGACAGGAAAGTGCATCACCCTGACATACTCCTCTTCTAGATGTGAAACCATCGCTTCGATTGTTTTGGATCTGAATAACATATTTAAGGTCGGTCATAGTCATTTTTATTAGAGTTATGAGGCTGGTGGGGATGTTGAATGCTCTCAACATTCTGTAAAGACTATCCCTATCAATGCTATCAGAGGCTGCCTTTAAGTCAAGGAATAGGTGATGAGTAGTGGTTCGAAATTCGCGCTCCCTTTCCAATATTGTCCTAAGGCAAAACAGTTGATCCATTGTGGATTTGCCTCTCCTGAATCCGTTTTGGTTGGGGCCTATTTCTCTTTCTGTGAAAGGAAACAAGCGTCTCAATCTCAACATTGAAATATTAAAAAGTAAAACTCAATTCACAAAGTTTTATAACATGACAAAATTATAGCCATAAGCATAAGAGAAATTTGAAAGAGGATTAGTTAATTTTTTAAATCTCTTATTCTGTTAGAAATACATTTTTTGAAATAACATGCAATAGTATAGTATCATCAAAAGGTTAAGGTTTTTATTTTTTGTTTGGGGTTCTTGAGCCTCATGACTACACCTTAGTTGGGTATTGTTAAATGGACATACACAGTTTATTTAAGCAAACTCTATTATTGCTTTACTATCACCATGTAATACATTTAATTTTTTTTTTTTTTAGTTTTTTCGAGTCTCTCCTAATCGTAAGAGCTTCTAAGGATTTGAAGAAAGGAGATGAGGTGTACAACTGCTATGGTAAAATTGATAATGTTGTGTTTCTGTAAATATTTAAATATTTTATGTATCATAATTTGAAATTACTTGCATGGATAAATGTAAAATTAGTGCAATATAAAAATTAATTTATTCTTAATATTAAAATTATGACAAAAAAAAAAAAAAATGGTGAGACAAAATTATTGTTTATAGTAAAGATTAAAAATATAAATTATTCTTATTTGGCTTTAATAGACTTATTAAACGATTCAACTGCCTTAAACAAGAAGTAAATGAATTATTGGTGTCTGATATTAATTTTGTATCTTTAACTGTAAATATATATAAATTCAGGATTCTTTAAAAAAAATGTGTCAAAACAATTTAACTTGATTAGCATGTTGCAATAAAATTCATTGGATCGAATTTTTAAAGAATTTATGTTTTGATAAAGTGTGAATATCATTTTGCATTTTTTTTTTTTAATCAAGATCACTTAACAGCCTGTGTTAACTACATTATCTATGGTAAAACTATTAATCAAGGGGTGTAAATATTATTTTGTTATTTCATTGGTTTTAACTTATTATTAATTGTCCTATGATATTTTCTTTGAAGGTCCAATGGTACAAAAAATGAATTATGAGGAGAGACAAGACCTCCTCATGTCTCAGTACTTGTTCCTCTGTGATTGTGAAGGCTGTGCTAAGAAATTGGGTCCAGTATCAGACAGTATAGTTTGTCAATATTGTTCTGCTCAACTGTTGTTCGGTTCAAAGGCATGTAATAATTGTTCTAAAGAAGTTAATATTGAGGCACTCAAGTCAGAATTTGATGCGGCAAAAGATAATTTTCAGAATGGTTTGTAAAATAAAATTTATTTATAATTTGTGTAACATAGATATTTGAGTAAGAATAATGGTATCTATATCATGGTATACCATATCAATGGTATAGGGAGGGGAGTGGCTCAGTGGTAGAGCACTGAGTTGCCATGCCGAAAATCCTGGTTCAAATCCCGCTGCATGGAGTACTTTTATTTAGTCTGTTTGCAGCGGGAGATGGACCATATTGGATCTAGGACCCTCCTGGGGCTCACCCAGCCTCTATAAAATATTATAAAAATAGGGTACCCAAAATAAGGGTGAAAATGGCGGTGGAGCGTGACCTAGGACAAGTCACTTCCTTGCAGAACCGTTGTCCATAAAACAGTACAGTCTCTACCATGTACTGAACCCCAGACACGAAAATGAATTGGAACAGGCAAATTGGAGAAATGGTGGAAAAGGGAGAAAACAGGCTTAAGCTCTTAAAATGCCCTGGAGGGAAGATGGAAGAATGGGGAGCGACCCAGGATATGATGGGTATCATATATAAGAGCTATGTTGGTCTTGGAATACGGTTCTGAGATCATCTGTACTGCCGCTGATGCATCCCTAAAGAGGCTGGACAGCCAGCAGAACAAAGCCCTGCGTCTTATCTTGGGTCCACCTCCCTCAACCCCCGTTGCAGCTATGCAATTGCAGACCACAATAGAACCATTTTCTAAACGGTGCGAGCGAGCTGCAATGTGCCTTCACGAGCCGTTGGGGAGAACGGACCCAGGGTTTTGGAAAAACTACAAAATCCCAACTCAACGGCTCAAGACACTTATAATTAGATAATTGTAATATAATTATATTAATTAATTAGATAAATTATATAACATCTGGAATCTTTTTTGCTGAAAACCAAGGCGTTACTTGAGGAAAGAGGGCTTGACTGCGAAGAGAGGGAACCATTTATAAAGCCACAATTTACAATCCACCATCATGCAAGCAAGGCAGAGCTGAGACTCCTCCATAAGGTTGATAAGAAAGCAACTGGCTATGAACTAAAAACAATAGCCCTAGAAACGATAGCTCAAAAGTACCCGCCACAGGATTGGCTTCACATCTATACCGATGGATCAGCTGAATCAGCTGTTAAAAATGCTGGAGCTGGTGTTTACTCAAGGGATTTCCAATTCAGCGCTGTAGTAGGTAAGGAAGGCACAAATTTCGACGGTGAAATAGCAGCTATCCTAATCGCTTTAAGAACATTGTCTAGAAGGCAAGATCGAAATGTTGTTCTCTTCATCGACTCTCAAGCAGCTATCCTTGTTGTTACTAGCATGAATGACTCCCTATCAAGTGCTGTTTTGGAATGCAAATCGCTCCTCTAGGACCTGATACTTCTAGGCACTAATGTGGTCCTACAGTGGATACCAAGCCATTGCGGAATTTCAGGAAATGAAGAAGCTGATAATTTTGCCAAGCAAGGAGTAGAACTGTCACAGCCAGTCCATCCAAAATCCTACGACTCAATACGGTGAATGATAAGATCCACATTAAAGGAGGAAACAATAAAAGCATACATGTACATAAAAAATGTACTCAACCCCATACCCTTCACGGGTTGTAGTGGTACAGGTTTTTTTTTATATCAATGGTATCTGTGAAATAGGTATCATGTTTATTTAATTTTGATAAGCTAGATAGTTTTTGTTTTGTTTGAGCATTGTTTTAATTTTAAAAGATCTACATACATGTAAGGCAGTGATCATCAATTATATTTGGTCAAGGGCCATTTTGGATTTTCTTATGTCTACCGTGGGCCGGACACTGATATTACAATTGAATACTGATATTCGAACTCACTTGCTAAACTCAGTGCAGTAATTTTGAATTAGTAGGTTACCATCCGCAATGTCTATAAATAAATGGCTATACAGTTTTTACTGTATTTACTTACTACTTAAAAATTGATTCCCGGGCCAAATAAGTTCGCGGTCCGGATCTGGCCCGCGGGCCGCCATTTGAGGACCACTGATATAAGGTATATGTTGCATTATAGATATACTTTATTGTATTCCAAGGTATGTAAATAAATTGATGTAATTAATAGAAGAGGTAAAACTCAAACAAGAGATATAAAATACTTATTAGGGCATTAATGGAAAGTTCCAAACAAGAAGCTCTAAGTCCCAAAAATAAAAGAAAACCTACAGGTACTAGGTATATATGTGTTATTAATATGTATATATATTTATCTGTTTATTTACTTTTATAGTTATTTTGAATTTTTTGGCTTATGACGAATAAATACACCAATCTTGGTCAAGGGTATGGTTCATTTTATGATTAATTTGAAATATTAAAAAATGGTCTGACGATGCTGTTAGTTCCCAGCATAATGACTTTCTGCTCTTCTTTCCACTTCTGGCCCCAACTTATTTCCTTATTTTAAGTACCTTCATTGATTTAATTGTTTCTTTAGTAATCAAACCAACCATTGCTGGATATTATAAACGGCAGTACTTTTACTTCCACCAGTCGGTAAAGATGCCTTAATTTTTTTCACAGCTCTTCGTATTTTTTCACTCATCTTTTTAGAAGCATTGTCATTAGCAGGAATCCCAGCTTCGACGATGATGGCTATCTTTATTTTTTTTTATCCATGAGCACTTCTACCTCCTTTTTCCCATTATCATTCCCATTTTTCCATAATTATGTTAAGATTAAGAACGCAATTTTAATACCCTAAATCCAAAAATTTTTAGTTAAATCCCTACAAACCGAAAAAAGGTGTGTATGTCTGGTCTATAGTGGGAGGTCGTTACGGTCAATCATCATAGCTTAATCTGAGTACAATTTGATGTCTGCTTTTTTTAATATTGCCTGTGACTGGTATCTGTAAAACAGCTGATGGCTGTTTCTTTAATTTGTATTTTTGAGCCAAAGCCTACGACCTTTGCAGCTCTTGCCTTGTCAGGTATTCTTTATCTGCTAATGCCTGGCTGCCAGAGGTGCGATGCTAATTTGATTCATCCATAGCTTTACATAGGCGGCGTCTGTCTTCGATTGATTGATGCAGAATGTGCATTCTATAGGAGTTTGTTGCCACGATCTGTTCCTGTTTTGCAAGAATCCCTCAGTCTCGGCTAACATTTTCCCTGCAGCCAACTAATGTACAGAGGCTTCTAAATTGATTTTATATAATTATTATATATTATATTTAATTATCATGTAATTATTAATATTTATTTAATTTATTCTGACATATTGTTATATTTTTCAGGGGCTAGTTTGATGGAAAATGGAAAGTTCTCTGAGGCTTATAACTTATTTAAAAAATCACTCTCATCATATACGAAACACTGTCATAAAAATCATGTAAAGAATTTACAATGCAGGGATAGTCTCGCTTGTATCTGTGCAAATATTGGTAATTTAAAAGATATTCTTTACTATTAATTAATTGATTTTTAATTACTTAGTTTAGCTTCATTTTAAAAAAATTACAGGTGATCTAAGTTTAATTATTATTATTATAGGCGTTCCAACGTGGGTTGCCTCAACCTGCCAGAGCAGAGCTCCACGCCTCTCTATCCATCCAATCCTCTTCCTGGAGAACCCAACCGGCCATCTTTTTCTAGACTCCCTCCATCCACCTGCTTCTGGGCCGTCCGTCTCCTCTCCTCCCTGGTGGAACTCAATCGAGGACTCAGTTCGGCCAACATTCAAACGTCATTCTCTTAACATGGCCATACCATCTTAGGCGGCGTGCCCCGATCCTTTCATTTGTTGATATATCCATATTCATCTTCTGTCGAACAGAGACACCTCCTCCAGAAATCCCTTTCAACCACCAGCACCTTTGAGTACAGACAGGAGCTCATAGTCCAGGTTTCCGAAGAATAAGTCAGGAAAGATTCAACTATGAAGGTGAAAATACGGCGTTTATTATCTGTAGAAATCTCTGTGTTCCAAAGGACCGGATGTAGCATTCTATTAGCTTTTCGGGCTTGTTCCAACTTTCTTCTGACGTCATACTCAGGCGACCCGGTAGTATCCAAATAAGATCTCAGGTACTTAAATATATTTACTTTCTTACAGGCCTCCCTGTCCACCAGAAGCACATTTGTATCAGGATGGTCAAATATTTGGTCTTCTCAAAGTTAATTTTTAAGCGCACTGTTTCGTAGAACATCTTTAGGGCATACGCCATAATTTCAAGGTAGACCTTCCGCCTCGCAAACACGACCTGGTCGTCAGCGAAGAACAAGGATAGCAGCTGTTTGCCAGAAATGAATGGTCCAACATCCTCACATCGCTTGTACCACGGTTTCACTGCTTCGTGAAGGTATATCTTGAAGAGATTGGGTGACATGCTACACCCTTGCTTCAATCCCTTAGTACCATGAAAAGGGTCCGAAAAGTGGTTCCCGCATCTTATCTGATACATGTTGTTGCTGTATAGGTGTCTCACCGCCTTTATCAGACCCCTACTAATGCCTGCTTCTTTGAGTCCTATCCATAACCTCTCTCTAGGCACATTGTCATAAGTTTGTTCCAGGTCTATAAAGGCCATGTGGAGTTCCTGCTTCCTTTCTTGGGAGTTCTCAATGAAGACTTAGAATGTTCATTTCATGTTCCAAAATGAAGGGCCTCTGTCCGTTTCCAAAGTTTTGTAATCTATTTTAATCCGAGGCTCTCTGTTGAATGTTTTTAGCAAAACAGATTTTACATCGTTGAGCAGCTAACCCTAGCGAAAGCCCCCAACCTGAAGACGCTCCTCGCCACGCCACCGAAGTCGTCTCAGGGCCCGTTGGGGTATTTGATGAACATGGCCATGCCACAAACCATGTCCCCCCGCCCTAGACTTGGCCGCTCATGTTCCAGGGCTGGTATTCATTATATTTCCAGCTATCCTGTCGGCGAAAACAGGACATTGCGCTATCAGCCATTGCGACCCGCCTGTTACCTAGAGCTATAGGTTCCCTACAGGAGGACAGGTTTAATTTAATAATAAAATAATTTAAATTGAAACTCAGTCAGAGTTTCTTTAGTGTTTAGATAAACATTTATTGTCAATCATTTTGCTTATTCTGTTGTCCCATATTTATTCTTCTGTAGGAAATAGCATGGCAAAAACAAATGCAATGCTAGTTCAATTTTAGCCTTGAATTAAAGTAGTTCTGGAGTAGTTTCAGGAGTTCACTTTATCATGAAACTACACCAGTTTTGTTAGTGAATAAAAGGAAGACAGACTTAATATTTCTCACTGCATAATTGTTGAGATCTTTCTGATTCAAACCTTTTTCAGGTCGAGAAGAGGAAGCTTATGAATATATTATACAAAACATTGCTTGTATTGAAAATATGTATGGAGAGGGAGCTGTCGAATTAGGTCAAGAAATCTTGAAACTACTAACAGTAGCTACTAATCTATACAACAAAAATCAAAATCATCCCTCCTCTAAGAACAGGTTCGAATTTATTTAACTATTGTAGCGTTTACTAGTTTAATAATTTAATTTTATTTATTTTACTTTAAGAATAAATATTTAAGCTCTTTAAAGGCTTTGTTGAATTAATGTTGTTGGATGGTTGTTTTGGTATGTTTTGATGGTCGCTATGCACTCCATTTGGATAATACGTTAAAGCAATGAAAAAGTACTGATATTAAAATAGTTCAGAACAGATGTTCTTTGGTTAATCCCATCATTGTTTATAAAAAATGACACCCCCTTTTGAAATAGGAAGTGTTTTTTAATGACTTTTTCATATACTAAGGATATCATCTTTATACTAGGGACACATTGCCAGTCCATCAGAACCACTATAAAGATACTCCACCAGAAGATCTGTGCACCCCCCCCCTTTTATAGAGCTCTAATCTATGATATCTTCTTCTTCTTCTTCATGCATGGCTCTACAGCCCATCAATGAGCCTTGGCCTCCTCGATACGTTTCCGCCAGTTTTCTCTGTCCAGTGCAGCGGCCTTCCAGTTCCGGACATTTAATAGACTTCTAGAGTCCTTACTGACTCCATCCAGCCCTACTCTTCTTGTGCCCTGAATCTTTTCATCTATTACTCTTCTGGGCCCTTCAACACTTGTCATTCTGGCCACATGGCCAGCCCAACGCAACCTACCAAGCCTTATTGTTTTGACCACATCCGGAGCCTGGAATAGACTTGCCAGCTCCGCATTGGTATGTCTTCTCCATGCTTCTCCCTCTCTAATTGGTCCATAAATTCGCCAAAAAATCCTCCTTTCAAATGCCTGAAGCAATTTTTCATCGGCTTTCTTTATGACTCAGGATTCTGACCCATATAGAAGGACAGGCCAAAGGAGCGTTTTATATAGAATCAGCTTTGTGTTCCACGACAAGAGCTTGCTTTTTTTTTTTTTTTTTTTTAAATTTATTTATTGATATTTACAACTGTATAAAAAAAAAATACATCCAGTAAATAGGCTACGTGATACAAATGACATGAGTAATGGCAAGTTGAGAAACTACCCACTGGTAGTACTCAAATCACTAGTTCAACTAAGAAGGTCACGTGGCCATCTTCTTTTCAGACGCCTCGGGGGATTATCGGGAATCGAAGAGGAAGCTAAGTTTGAAACTAGAGGGTTTGAGTGGGAATGAAGTTTGTTATGAAAGGAAAGATACCGGGTTCGGGCCAAATCAGCAACAAATGGGACATTAAGGTCGTTATGGATGACGGTATTTTTAACAAAATAAGGAGCGTTGAGGATTTTACGTAGGATTTTGGACTGTAGGGATTGGATACGACAGGAATTTGATGGCTTAGTGGAGCCCCAAAGCTCTACTCCGTAAGTCCAAATAGGTCTTATGATGGTCATGTAGATGAGTCTTTTGTAGTTTATTGGGAGGTTAGAGCGTTTGTCTAGTAAGTGTTGAAGTAGCCTGAAACGTCGAGCAGTTTCTTGTCTTTTCAGTCTAGTATGAGGATTCCAGGTTAATCGTTTGTTGAGGTGCAACCCTAAGTATCGGATCTGTTCTACCTGCACCAGTGGGATATTATTAAAGGATACTGAAGGGCAGGAAGTCATTGGTTTACGACGTAAGGTAAAAATGATTTGATGGGATTTTTGAGAATTTATTTTAATTCTCCAGTTTTGACACCATTCTTCAAGATCAGTAATATGGGATTGGAGCCTTTGGGATGCAATAACTGGATTGGTGTTGACTGATAATACACATGTATCATCAGCATACGTGGTAAGGATAGTGTTAGGATGAGTTGGGATGTCAGCTGTATAAACTGTATAAAGGATTGGGCCAAGGATACTACCTTGAGGAACACCAGCAGATTGGGAGAAGAGGGATGAAAGGACATTATTATGGTTTACCTGGAAAGAGCTTGCTTTTTAAATGTCGATTTATCCCAACGAAGCATTTGTTTGCCTGAGCCACTCTCTTCTTTACCTGTATTAAGACATTATTGTAGCTCGCTATGGTGGTTCCCAAGTAGGTAAAGGAGTTTACTCTTTCAATATCCAGGCCTCCTATCTTAATAATACCAGTCAGCTCCATCGGTTCTCCTGCATGCATGTATTTAGTTTTGGTTTGATTAATTACTAAACTCACACCGTCAGCAGCTCTGATCAGATTGAGGAATGCATTTTCCAGTTCATTAAAGGACCTTCCTATGACGTCGACATCATCAGCGTAAGCCAAAATTTGTGTCGACTATTTGAAAATTGTGCCAGTTCTTTGAATGCCGGCTTTGCGGACCACATACTCCAGAATCAGACTAAAGAGTTGGCATGATAGGGCATCACCTTGTCTCAAACCTTTGTTGGTACCAAATTCAGCTGAGAGTGTATTTTTCACGCGTACTTTACATCGTGGATCTTCCATAGTCAACTTAATCGTGCTTACCAGTTTATTCATTTCAGATAAAGCTTTGTACAACTCTTCTCTACGGACACTGTCAAATGCTGACCTGAAGTTAACAAATAAATGATGAGTTTGAAGGTTTTTGGAACGTTTTGACATTATTCAGACCTGGGGCACTTCAAGTGCTACTATAAGAAGTGGACCAGTATAAAAAAAAATAATCTATGATATGCTTACTTTTATTACAATAATAGATTGAATTGCTCAGGGGTGCAGTCAAAGATAACACAAAATTACCAAAACTTATTTTATTGTATCTACACTTTGGCTTAAGATGTAGACCATCTTGAGGGAAGTAGTGGGTGCTGAGTCTGAGGTGGCACATCAAACTATTAATTATCAACTCAAGTTGATATTTGACTTGAGTTCATACTTTGATTAGACTGTGATAAACTTTGATGGTTCTTCTTTAGGATCTCTATTCCAATCTATCTTAGCTCTTTTAGAATGTATTTGTATTAGACAATATTTATTTCAGGATGTGATTATTTCATTCATGGTATTAATTGGATGAGGTTTACCTATCTACCTAATTTAGTGTTGCAATTCACTATCATGGTTTCCACCCACAGCAACCATCAGACAACTGTGTCCTGTGCTGTGATCAACTGAATTCTTACATCAAGTGTTTGGCATCGTTGTCCAGACATCCTTTTGTTGCTAATTGGTTTCCAGGCATATTGCCCTCAATGCAGAATTTCGGTGCTATCCTGACTTCTTGTCTGGCCCATTTGTGTGGGTCTGCTTTTTAATTAAATCGTAGAGATCTGTTTTTTTCCTGCTCCATTATTTCCCATGTAAAAGTATTATTCCATAAAGTCTTCTTAGTATCTTGCATTTAATATTAAGAAGTTTAGCTATACTGCCTCGGGTTGTTATCCAAGCCTCAGATCAATAAGTCGAAACCAGTCAGATGAGCGTTTTGTTGGTATAGGAAGATGTAACTCTGCGGAGTAACTTATGACTTACTCCGTGGAAGCTACAGTTGAAAACTAAAATTTTCTTGCTTATTTATTCATAGATTCAGTGATTACTGGTTGGTTATATGTGAATATAGACAAGCTAATTCTAAGATCTGTTAAAACTTATAGGTTTTGATTTTTTTTTTTTTTTTACTGCCGTATCTTTTTGAATTGGCCTTTAACATTGATGAGCCCTATAAAATTTTTTTGCTTATTTATACATCCATTCAGTGATCACTGGTTGTTTATATGTGAATATAGAGATGCTAATTCTAAGATCTGTTAAAACTTATAGGTTTTTATTTTTTTATTTTTTTTACTCCCGTGTATTTTTCAGTTGATCTTTAAGATTGATGAGCCTAAAAAAATTGAGTAATGAAACTTTTGTCTTATCGAAAACAAAAGAGGGTTGTTCTAACATTCTTAAGATTACATTATACATTATATATATATATAATGAAGTATATAAAAAAGCTATTTATAAAGAAATTCGGAAGTGAAATCAGAGTATTTACATGCACAGAGAAAGGAATGTAATAATAATAGTATTTTTTAATATTATTTCTGTGTTTTTAATATTTTTAACAACACTTTCTAATTTTCAGTTGTATTAATTCTTTACTAATGACATGTCACTATTATAACTATCCAATTCCTGATATTACAGTTGGTATATCAATTTTATATTCTAGGAAAATTTTGGAACATTGTATTAAACTGGGACAAAGAGGTAAGTTCATTTTAGAGCTCTCCTATGGAAATTGGCATCCCAGATATAAGGATTTCTGCCAACATTTGGATTATTTATCTTTGGCTATCAATGCCTAATATTTATGTGTCTGTCTGTATTTGTGATAAATTTATATATCTTGGTGTCTCAATGTCTATTTGTGCATCAGTGTTTGTGATAAAGTTAGATATTTATATTCAGAAGTTTGGTTCATTAAACGCTGTCGATGTTGTTATATGTATGTTGTTAAATGTGAATATGAATATGAATAAATCATATTTTTTTCTTTATGTGGGATTTGTAGTATTTTTTTATCTTACTACAGCTAGGCCAATCTGTTGAGCATTGCCATATCTTTTTTACTTAGCAAGATATGGAGTATAATCTTTTATTTATATATTTTTTATGCATACACACATGTAAAGACCAAAAATTTTAATGCAGGTAGCTTTTATAAAAATTTTTCTATTGGATTATTTAAAAAAAAAAATTATGGAATTTCATTCACAAACAATAAATCACTGACAAATAATTTAAAATGCAATTTCTATAACGACTTTTATTGGAGTGTGTTTAATTCATCTTTAGTATTAAAATTAGATATTTTTCTTTAATTAAAAAACTCAGTTTATAATTTTGCCCTTGTTTAATATGGATTTTTTTTTGTTTTAATTTCAATTTCAATGTTTTGAAAAAATGAAGTTGAGATACAAATCGAATTGAAGGTGATATAATCCTGAAAAATGTGACATAATCTTGAGATTTTTTAGTTAAATAGTTATGGGGCTAAGAGGTTTTGAATGATTAAAAATTTGTCTATATTCAATATATTTGTTTTTAAAAATCTTATGACTCAAAAACTTAAAATTGTAGAGATTTAAAGTTTTGTGCTTTATATCCTTACTCATTGTACTAAATATGTTCAAAAAGTCATTTATTTCTAAGGGGATCAGAAGATAATGATTTAATAGATGATTGTTATATTTGACATGTAATGACCCAATTAACAAATCTTCAAGAAAATTAAATTCCCTGCAAGATTCAAATGAAATATTAATTTTTATGTCAAGATAACTTGGCTTTTGTCGGGAGAAATATTATATGAATCTTTTAAGATATGTGATCGTTATAATAGGATAACGCATGCTTCATTAAACTGCATGTTAGGGAATATTTTAAATTCAAAGATGAATCAGTTCACTCAAACTTAGAAGATAGTTGAGATGTGCTAAAGAAAAATACTAGCAGTAGGTTTTTTTTAATGAAGCATGGAGATGACAAGGTTTGGGAAAATTTAAATCACATCTTTGTTTTTAGATTACAGCTGTATTAAAGTTGTATATGCAATATATACACGATCCAATCTCAGCTGATTCGATAAAATATTTCTCATAATCAAGTTATATCCATTTAATATTATTCAAGTTGAAATAAGTTCCAAAGGATTGTTACGAACACACCAAGATCTTTTTACGTTTATATGCTTCAATGAGAGCAAAGCTATACCTTACTGTATGATTATTTCTTGACCCCATCCCTCTGTTCTCTAAAACCATCTTGATTATATCCATAATAACAGTACCTCCATTGTTCGTTTAAAGTTAAATTTGTAGTTATTATAGACATTAAGCATGTGCATCAATGTTTGTGATAAAATTGAATATTTTAAATATAAATTTTGATGAATTAAAATTGCCATTGTTGTTTTGTGCTGTTAATAATACTCAATGGAATAGCTTACTTAAAAGTATGAACCAATTTCTTTGTATTAGGTTTTATTTGTAATAGTTTTGTCTTTTTATTTGAATTTAACTATTTGAACTTAAAATACTGAATATGTTAAATTCAAATATGGATCAATAATGCATTTTAAGTATAATTTTTTTTAATTTTGTACTCTTATAGAAAAATATAGTATGGAATATTTTAAACTGTAGTGTGAATCCATTAGTTTGTTATACCAGTAACTTGTGATTTCATACTAATATATTATTGTAATTGTCTAAGAAACTTTTCTACCTGTTTTATCCCTTTATTTACTAACATATATTTTTATTTTAAACAAAACACTACTTTTTTTAGGATTAAAAAAATCATAAAAGTGTAAGAGTTGATAATATAACTTCCTTTTCATAAATTACACTATAAAAAAATTTAAAGACATTTATATAAATGATATCTTGTAAATTATGTATAGTTTATGAATAGTAGTGCTTTACCCTTCAAAAGCTCATGTAGTGAATTACCCATTCATATGCTTTTATCCATGTTTACCAAAATGAGGCAACAAAATAATTTAAAAAAATTTTTTTTAGTAATGTATGTTTCTTTGGTAAAGTTTACCCTCGAAACTGTGAAATGTACATCCTTCGGTTAACACTGGGAATAGACCTGGTTAAATTACCCTAAGGTAGTTAATTTTGAAAACTTTCATAGGATGAACATTTTTCAATGCATTCCCCATAAGAAGTATTTAAAAATTATGATTGCTTGGTTTTTAAAATTATTTTTTGAAAAACATTATCGTATTAATTCAATTGTTTTTGGTGCATATGATGTACACAGGTATGGGGATGAATACCGACTAATAAATGAGGCTTATATCATTTTTAGCCCAAGAGTGTTAAATCTATGGTTTAATTTTTGTACAAAAAATGTATGAAATACACTTTAGACAGCATATTCTTTAGATGATTAATAGGATATCTTCTGAACCCTGCTTGATTAGGAAGTAAAGGAGTCCTGGGTAGTAGAATTCCTGCACTCCGTTCATTTTTTCCTCCAATTCTTTACAATATAATCTAGTTGGGCGGCCCTTTTTCTTATTTTTTCAGTAGACCAATCCCCCGGCCATCAAACTAGATTCATACAATGGATGTGCTCCTTTAAAATTTGGAACTTGGAAATGGACAATAAGTGGGCTATTGGGCTCAAATAAATTATGTCTCTATTAAGAAAATGATTAAAACGAATACTGTAAATCCCAATCTATTATGTTATTAGTTTAATCCAATTTTAACCCAAAGAAATCTATTATGCTGCTAGTTTAATAGGAATAAACATTAAACATTTAATTGTAATGCCTAAGTAATATCTGGAAGGTTAATTTAATAAGTTATGCTCATTTGTTTTTGATTTTGTAGTTGAAACCAAAAACCTGTCTGCAAGCTAAATGGCTTTAAAAAACATTTAAATTTGTTGTTAGATATTTAGGGATCATAAATCACATTAACCTTGGCTATTTGTTCAAGGTTTTTCTAAAGGTAGGAGAAGGTTTTTCTAGTAGTTTTTATTGTTCTAGAAATAGTTATGTTTACATTGAAAACTGTTTTAATAGCATGCACGTAGCTTGAATTGGGTTTGCAGATATTTATACTCATTATCTATACGTTACTGGAAATCCCCTCTTTTTTTTGTAAATAGTGGTAGGTATCCTATGCTTCATAACCAAACATCCGTTTGCTAGGTTCTTATGGTGAACGGAGAATGGTACAAAATAATCAGCAAATTCGTAAAGATTATTTTTTTTTAATCTGTTTTCGAAGTGAGTCGTTAAGTAATTTATGTAGCAGCATTCACATTTTTGCAATGTTGTCTACTTCAATTATTTCTCTTTTTTTAAATTTATAATCTAGCTATCTGCTTAGTTATATTGATAATTTGGTATGGAGAGAAAATTTCTTAGGCAGGCCTGAGATGCACTGAAAAGGGAGTAATGTTTAGACCACTGACTTTCTTTCCTGAAGATTTGGGGTTCAAAACTGGCTAGAGCAGACAAGTTATTTAATATTTTAACAGTAGGACCCTTTTGGATCTGTAGACCCTCTTGATACTCACCCATAGTTGAGTGTGATCTCACCCAAATCAGCTCCTTGCTCAATCGTTGGTTTAGAAACAGTACTGTATCTATGATATATTTACCCCAAGATCTACTTGAGTTGTAGTGGTACAGATTTTTTATGAGTTACGAATTCATTACCCCCTTTAGCGAGGAAAATTTAGATTGTAGAAAAAGAAACATTAAATTCCTAGATTGGCCATATCGGCTTCTTTCACTAACTTGAGTGGTAATCTATTCATGCTCTAAAAAAGTTATATTCCGGTTCAGGTTCCGATCTGCTGACAGTAAAGTTTAATAAGGCTGTTACAATCTTTAGCTAATGTGAATAACAAATTTTATCACACATTAATGTTAACAAATTTTAACTTGAGCATTTGACATAAATACTAATTTAAAATCATACTTTTTTTAAAACATAATTTTAGTTGACCGTATAAATAGCATGGAGGAGAAAATGGTCGGGGCGGAGGACAAAAATAAATAGCTAGAAACTGTTTTTGTGTAAATTAGACCAATTCGCAAAAAAGAAAACATAAAACTACTTATTAGAAACCAGCGTGTCGTCCCACAACAAAGAATTTCATCAAGGATGATTAAAGAAGATACAAAAAGTAAAGAAAATAGATTAATAATTAACAAGACAAAAAAATAAATAAATAAATGAAATTAAATTATTTTTACAAAAATATATGGACTATGTATTAATAATAGTAATGCTAAAACTATATTAATCGATACCAGTTCTTGTTATATATTTTTTCTTTTTTATAATTTAAATAGCTTGGTGAAGGATGGAACCAAATTCATTTTCTGCACAGATAACGTCAACACGAGAATCGATTTGTGATCTCGTTTTGACCCTTTTATCGAAAATATCATGTGAGAAAAAATTGGCGGAAATATTGATTTTAAGACGCAAAAAAAAAAAAAATACTAAACTTTATGGTATAAGATTGTCTAATGGAAGAAATAAATTCGCTATTACATTTTATCTTTTTACTGCACGTCTTGTTTCATTTATTTATTAACATCAAACATTTATAGAACTATCCCGGAATTTCAGCTTTTTTAGTGCTTATTTCATCTTCAGCTAGAATCTGAGTTCGATGTGTTTCCAGAAAGTGGATAGATTCGTGGTAAGAACCAAAAGCTTAGATAAAACCAGTAGACATTGGTAACAAAAAAAAAAATGAAATTAGGTTGTCCCATAAGTTTTTTCCGTGGCAAGCTATGGATGACTTGGTGCCGGCAATGTTTGTAAACGTGTAGGCTTATCTATTCGCATTGATTTCAGTCGTCTCACAGCTCTTTCAATATACGTTTCGCTGGCGACAAAGTCTCTCATAAAATCTATTACTTTTTTTTATAAAAAAAAAAGAGGAAGAATCTTGTAATAATAATTACGATGCTTGATACTCTTGTTACTGCATTCAATATTCAAAAAAGTGCTACATAATTTTATTGTATGTGATTTAACGGATATTACGAGTAAGCGGCCTTAACGCTACGAAAGCTAAAGCAAAAGATTGCTTTTATTTTTTCTTTAAAAGAGATAGAAAAATGCTATGAAGTAGATAATCATAAAAAAAAAAAAATATTGATGATCAAATATCCTATTCGGGCTTTCATTTCGTCCGACACACGATTTTTCGAATCACTTTGATAAAAAACTAAAACTTCCAGAAAAAGTTACCTTATCCTTTGATAAGGCCACAGGGCCATCTGCTTAAATTGCTGATCTGAAGGTTCTTAGGGTTGAATTATTGAAGGCTGAAAGAACTCAGAAAGATGTATATATATATAAAAGATCGCGGGTCCACTAGAGAATTATGAGGTTTCACGGCGTGAATTGCGGATAATGCAAAATACTATTCTAATTAAATTTAAGAGTACCTCTACAATAGAAACATTAATATTGAGCTGTAGAAAACGAGAATGTCTGTCCTTAATTCAGGCATCACCGGGAAAGAAGGATAATAAATAAACTATAGATATGTATACGAAGCGAGGGGATGGTTGACTGGAAGATAGAGTAAGGAAGAAAATAGTTGGGGGTGCAGTCAAATAAAAACACTAAATAAGTGGGTACTTATTTAATTATGTACCGACGTTTCATTAAATAAGTACCCACTTATTTAGTGTTTTTATTTGACTACACCCCCAACTATTTTCTTCCTTATACACATGTATATATTTTTTTTATTAATTGTAATTTTTATTTTTTTTATTTTGAAGAGAAAAGATTTGTCCAGGGCCGGGATTCGAACCCGGGTCGCCCTCGTCTCCGTCGTGGTGCTCTAACCAACTGAGCTAACCTTGCTCGTAACACGGCCAGACAAATCCATTCTCTTCACCGATCCTATATCCCCGTGTTCTCGCAATTTTATTATATATATTACATACATTACATATACATATATGTATGTTTGAACAAAAGAATAGAGCCAAAATACACCAATGGCAGCTTCCACCAAGACCTTAATGTACACTCTCTTACATTTTCTTCATCTATATAAAAAAAATCTAAGAGAAAAATAAAAAAAATAAGAATAAAATGCCTATTTAAACTTAATTTTCCTTATTTATCTTTTCCATGATCACATCGCCGTTTCGGGCAATTTGCCTATCTTTGTGCTATTTATCTAAACTTTTGTTTTTTCATATACATTGGTCTGAAATAGCGGTTTAAGTAGGGAAAAACAAAATGAGTTTTAGAAATAAATAGCATAAACAAGGGTTCATTACATGGCAGATACTGTTTCTAAACCAAATATTGTGCAGGAAGATGATTTGGCTAAGATGCCACTCATCTGACAAGTTGTCCCTCCCAATCAAGGATCCCCAATTTGAAGAGATTGGTTGAGCCCCAAGGAGAGTCTACAAATCCCACTTGATCTACCTATATCTGTTAAAAGATTAAATAGCTTATTTGCCACAGCCGGCTTTGTACCCGAGCTCTTCAGAACATCAAATAAATGTCCTACACACTGAGGAACCATGCTCTCTATCCTCAGAAGATTTCGATTCACGACTGATAACACAATTAATAATTTATTAGAGCATAATTTATAGAGCATGTATAGACGGAGGACCTACAGACCCGAACCGGCACGCTCATCTCAATTCTGATCCTGTGTTGACTTAATTCCACAAAACTCCCCAAAACCTTCAGGTCCACGTTGGGCTCCATTATAAACCAAAGTGGGCTAAGACTCTTTCATTCCTTTGTTCCTAGGATGATATAAACTTCTTTGGTGAGTCGTTAATCCTTCTCACATTTATTTGTTTTTTATGTAAACAAAGTGTTGGCGTAATCAAAACGTTTTCACTGTTTTTCGGCTAGTACCGTGACATTATCTGCGTACACTACATACCCAAGGCTTTTCCCTTCTTTGATTTCTCCAAGATCTTTTAGGATTAGATACCTTAGAGGTTTGAATTTATATCGTTTCTCCCCTCTCGGTAAACTCTCATAGTCGCTTTTAATTTTATAGTAATCATTGCATGAAACACTAAGTAATGGGGTACCTCATGGGTTCGTACATTGTTGGATCACATGTTTTGTTTTGGGTTAATAATGGACATTTCTAATTTCTTGGTAATTATTTTTGTTTTCCATTTCCATTTCCATTCCCCTAGTTAGTCAAAGGTTTACTTTGAACCCTTTCTTGACAGAGTAGTGATTATTACGAGTATATATATTTGCCTCGTACTATCATTGATCACATTTCAAAGTTTTCTGTAATGGATAGGATCCTGATTAACAAAGACAAAAGTGATCTGTTTCACAAAAACGTAGGTTTGTAATTAAAAATGACCTTGACTTTTGCTAAGCTTCGTTGCTTTATTCTTTTATAAACCATTAAAAAATAACGAATATATGCAAACAACAGTTCTTGGAAGATACAGGATATCCAAGGACACTCTATCCTGGAGGAGTGGGGGCACCTCCGCTGTCAGTTCTTGTCAGGGTCTGGCCACTCCCACCCGTGATGCAGCATGAGCCTGGCAGTGAAACATAACGACCTCACTGTTTCCGAACTCAAGTTACCATCCCCTTCGGATCTCTGCCTCGGCCAGATTTCTCTGAAGAACTGCAAGGATGCAACTATTGGCACCAAGATAGATGGCAACATCATCGTCAACCAATTCTTCAACGATATCCCTGCGGACAAGGCAGTGTCCGACGGATTGGCCTTTACAGGTAGGAGATTCATATTTATATGTCACATGAACTCAATCTACTTCGGATATGGTAGAGGTTGAAGATAAGTAATTCAAGCATTAGTTCTTAAATTATTTAATGTATTACAGAATGAAAATTAAAAAAAAGATAAGAAACCCAATAGCAATGGATATATTTAATTTTTTTATAGAGTTTCTTAATTCTTCTTCTTAATTTAAGAAGTAAAAATCAAATTTAGCGATTATTCTGAAAAGAGCAATATGTATGAAAATTGTTTAGTAAACAACAACAAGGATGCAACTAACTAGCTCTAATGTAATATTAATATTTTCCGAGATAACACCGATAAACGATAAATCACCATTTTGTAATTTTATTTTAAAATTACATCATATTAACTGCTCTTACTCCTAAGATAACCATAAACAATTGTTTTGTGAAGCATCCAGCTAGCTCTTATTTGATTGGTGATAGACATCTCAGTGTATAATAGTTCCTAAGTTATCTATTTATTGCTCAGTTGAATAACATCGATAAAAAAACTGTTGTTTTTTTGAAAAGTTTATATCGGGAACTATTTATGACAAATGTCTATCACCAATCATATTCGAGCCAAAACAATTAATTGAAGTAGTTTATTATTGCTACCTTCATAGAAAGAGCAGTTTCTCTGATATTTGCTAAAATTGATTTAATTTTTTTGGGGGGGATATTTTATGTTCAAAAAATTATTTCGGGATTGAATAAACATAATGAGCTAACAAAGGATACAAATTATAGCTAGTTGTAAGGACCATTAAGTTTTAACGATTATCTTCGTAGTGAGAACAGTCTGTATAATATTGAACAAATATTTTATATTTTTTCTAAATAAAAAACAATTTCATTAAAGTTATCTTATTTAAATAGTTTAATATATATTTTCCACGAATATTTTTTGTATAGTCTAAAAATTGAAATAGTTTTTAAGTTAAAAAAAAACAATAATTAAAAAGAAGGACCTTTTAATAAGCAATCTTTTTGCATTTTAAAAATATATATATATATATATATTTCGAAGGTGTACAAAAAAATAATCCATTCGGGACCAGACCTAGATCTCGGTGGAGGGACAATTTACTAACAGACGTCAGACAAGGAGGAATAAACATACTTCAAGCTGCAGCTATGTTATAATTGAGACAGTAGGTGATGTGCTTTCAAAAATTGAAATACCAATAGGATGGTAGATTGGTCGTTACCAAGTGCTTTTGATAAATTTGGGGCTAGTCCTGTTTTATTGATTGTTGATAATTAACTATCATAAGTAATAATTCTATTCTTAGAATATATTATTTACTCTTAGAAGGCGTTATAATACTGGGTTGAAGGAGATGACAGATTTTTAATAATACGTAAATGAATAAGCCGAGTGTGGACTATTCTCAAGAGGGCCAGGGGGAACCTCCTCTGAACGGCCGCTGCGGTAGGATACAGGCCCGGGGAAATAATTTTGAGGTATTATTTATAGCCAATTTTTCTCTTCGTAATGGGCTAGTTATTAATGCTGAGAAAAGGGAACACATTACAGCCAACAGTGAGGATTTAGAACTGAACTCAGAAAGGGTTCTAGAAGGAGTTAGACATTTTAAATATTTTGGCTCCATAATTGAGATAGATGGTCCATGTGATATGGAAATAAAAAGAAGAATTTCAGATGGTAAAAAGACCAAATCAACCCTCAACTCGGTATTATGGAATAAAAAAAATATCCCCACAACAAAAAAAAATATATACAATAGTATATTACTAAGCATCATGAAATACGTATCAGAAACTTGGACGTTGAAAGTCAACCTCAGGAAACAACTCCTAACTACAGAGATGGACTACTGGAGACCAGTGGCGGGAATATCCAGAATGGATAAAGTAAGAAATGCGACCATCAGAGAAAAGATGGAGGCTGAAAGAACCATTCTGGAAGATATTGAGAAAAAACGACTGAAATGGTATAAGCACTTGAAAAGTATGCCTGAAAGAAGATTACCTAAAGTAGTCCACCAATGGAAAATTAGGGGAACAAGAAGACGAGGAATAGCAAGGAAGATCTGGGATATCGAAGTGAAGGAATCTATGATGGATCCTTGGATAGGACATTATGGAAACGAAAAGAAAAAAAAACAAAAACCTTATTTGCAATTTTACATATACAAGCAGTATAAGTGTAAATGCTTGTTCCGGACTTCCTTTACTTGTTTAAAGAACAGTGATTTTAATTAATTAAAGTTATCTTTTATAAATAAGTTTTACTATAGCTGGAAAAATGTAGAAAAAACCCGCTTAAAAATAAAAATAAATAATAATAATAATAAATAAATAAAAATAATAATAATAATAAAGTAAATAAATGTAATTATAATAATTAAATAGAAAATAAATAAACAATTAATAATAAATATAAAATAAATACAGATAACTAGATTGCAATACCAGCAAATAGTGATTTGTTAAGTAAGAAGTTTATGTTTTGTTCTTTCGTGCGTGCACCGTCGTAGCAAATGTTTATCATAGGACATTATGGAAGGAAGCCATTGAATCAATAGGTTAAGGATACCCACTATCAGTGGAAACACCTGTGAAAAAAAAAATTATAGAAACTAGTTTAGCTATGGGCAGAGCGTTAATAATAGATCCGTAGTCTAATTTGGAACAAATCAAAGCCCAATATAGTTTTATCATTGTGAATCTATCTTAAACCCCTCGAAGTAACGCTAAGAAAACGGAGGATATTTAATTTTCTGATTACAGTTGTTCTCAATGATGCTCTGTCATTGCCAATTTAATTTTTGATCAAATATGAGGGCCAGAAATTTGTGTTGATTTCTATATGGTATCAATGAACTTCCTAAATGCAATCCGGGAGGGATTGAAGCGATTCTTTTACGGCTAAACTGAATATTTCCGATTTTCACTGCGAACATTTTTAAATTCACAGTTATAAAACAGTTATTTATTCTGTTGACGGCTTCTTGTAGTTTATTTTTGGTGGAGTCTATATTATCAAACCGACAAACAATCTTCAGGTCGTCTGCTGATAGAGATGGTTTGACGCCTTTTTGTAAGTTGAGCCCAATATTTATGTATTGCAAGTGAGAATATAGTTAGGCAAAATACACATCCCTTTTTGGTTATGGTATTCAATATTTTCCAGTATACGTGCCTTTAGTATTATAATGAGCAATTTAAAAATAACAATAAGAAGATATCGTATTCTATAATTGGACATGATAAGGAAGATGTAGATATGCCATATGAGATGGAATACAATTTTTCGGAGACTTAAGGAAATGGTATAATAATGGTCTTACCACTAACTAAGTTTTTTCATATGGATATTCTTTTTCTCAAGAAAATTGATAATATGAAAGATGAAGTTTAAGAACAATACACTTTGTCTCTTTTATAAAAAATGAGATATTATTAATTCATGGATCTTGCAAGTAATCCTTAATATGGACGGAAACATTTGCGTATGGCCAAACGGCTAAACGCAGAAGGAATAATTTTATTTTTCAGTAAATAATTACTCGGTAGCGAGTATAAATTATGGACTATTGCTTTAAATGTTTATTCTTTGACATTTTAATAAACCGACAGAATGGCGATATTGGTCAAACTTGTATGATCATTTTTATTTTCTTTACCGTACACAATATTAATAAAATATTTTACCAAACTAATTCAATTTGAAAAAAAAAACTGGTTAATTAAAATATTGTGAAACTGTGAATTCTACGATGAACTGTTGAGAGAATCGTGATAAACTAAATGGAAAGTATAAGGAAACAATAGTAAATTTTACGACATCAATAGAAATAAAGTTTTATTTGAATCTGAAGATTTTTATTTATTGAAAATAATAAAGCAAAATAATTCATATGTATTTTGTGACTTCATTGATTGACCTCATTTTTTCCATTGAATCTCAATTAATTATTATAAAATTATTTTACTTCTTCCTCATTATTACATTCCTCGTAAAAAAATTGTCATTACTTTAAGTTTTTTAAACAAAATCATAATCCATGTTTTATTTTAAAATATGTACGATTAGTATTAAGGGAGACATCGGAGAAAAGTAATTTATTTTCTAACAAAATACTGAATATTTTTCTATAAAGAAATAAATTACCCTTCTTTCAGCTTTTTTCTTTCGTTTAATATGTACATCGAATTCTCTCTTTATTCTGTGTAGTAGTCATGAGAAATAAGTACAACTTAATTATTTCGCTCTTAATAAGGCCAGCACGTGTGGGACAAACTTAATAGAAAGTTTGTACCAATGTTTCTCTTCTTGCTAAACTTGAACTGCAAGTTCCTCTACTGAAGGGTCAACAACAGTATGAAGAACAACGTTTTTGAAGCTACAGAAGACATATCAGTAAATGTCATAATAAATCCATTTAATTGATATTCTGTTAAGTAAAAAATCACCTTTTAAATTATTTTGCAAAGGGTTGTATGTTCCTAGTTAAAAATATATTCAATTTTCTTAGTAAAATTTCATAGACTTATTCCGTATTCACGAAGTTAAAAAAGTCTAGGAGTTGCGATTTTTCTTGACGGGCCAATTTATTTAGCCATATAAAATTCAGCAAGGTATCTAAATGATAATGAATAACACAACACGGAAAAATGGAATTTTATGTGAAAAGCGTTCAAAGTTTGCCTGCTTATGTTTATCACCGTCGCTTACTTTAAAAAAAATTAAACATTACTTAAATTAAAATTTAAAACAAAATGTCAATTTAAATTACTTTATCGTAGGTTGTATATTTTAAATATATTTTAAACCCCATAACAGTATTTTAAATATAACAAAAAACAACAATGATGCATAGAGGATCACTTACCTTTCATAGTATAATTACTTCTTTAAGCATCACTATCTGTGTCAAGAAAGGTTTTATAACTTCATAATTCCGAATTTTAAGGGAAGTAAAACATAAGGAGTAATAAACTAATAATATCCAAACTGATTGTATTCCGGAAAATATGAATACAAAAAGCTTTCTTTTGACTCATTACCAGGAGCCCATGTTCATGCATGAGAAATAGAAATCCTATATTTTACTATATGTTTAAATAATTCTGTATAGCCATTTAAGGCTGTAAAGAGGAATATTTACAGGCTTTGTTAATATTTAATAGAACCCCCTTTTGAAAATTTGATTCTGTTTATATTCTTGAATGGAAAATTGTAAAAAAATGACTAAACATACTCTCGTATCGGGGTCATGTTATGTTTAAGAACAGTCATAGTTATTCCATATATTAACTTACTAAGAAATATAAATATATAAATTTTTCTTCTTTACCTTCCAAGAAATACGAAGTATTTTTTCTCGAATTATCACAACCTCTGGAAACAGGACGTTTTTTATTTTCATTTTATCCTTTTGCTTGTATTTCCAAGGAAAATTTTTATATGACAGTTTATTTTTAGCTCTTGCGTACTGGCTGAATTTTGATAAGGATGTGATAATAGAACCTTTGTTTCTGAACAAGAAAAGAAATACTTTTTCAGAAACTTATTCAGGTTTATTGCTTTAATTTGTCTCCTTTATTATATATTTTATATAACAAACTAATTTGAACTTGGAGAAATAAGTGTAGTAATTAATTATAGTAAAAAGTCCAAATCTATTAAAGACCAAATTTTTGATTAAGAATTGCTAGCAATTCACTAATGTTGTTACTTAAGATTTATTAGAAATGTTTGTTAAAATTTATCAATATACAGTGTAAAACTTAAAATATTGAAAAACACGAGCAGAAAACATGAGAACTATAAATATAAAGGATTCTTAGGTCGTCAGAAATTTATGAAGGGATACTTAATTCATAGTACTGTTTTTCTGTATTTTTTTCTTAATGATACTTAATTCATCATACTGTTTTGAAATGGCGATGGTAAAGATATCAGGAGAGGATCATTCCATACTAACGCAATTCTTGTCCAGAATGAGGCTGCAATATCCATAGATCCACTTTTAGGAAACATCCTAGTCGATGTTACCTGACTCCTCACAGTCTGGCGCTACAGTCTTTGTAGAACCCGGGCCTCCTCCAACAACTTGCTTCACTTCCACATCTTTCATCCATCTCAATAGGGGCCTCCCGCTGATTTTTTCCTTCCTCCCGGATTATTATACGACATTTTTCGAGGAAGTCTCTTCGGATCCATGCGTTCAATATGATCTAACCAGCCAAGGCTTTTCTTTCTAAAGTCTGGCTCCGCTAACAATTCCATCAGTCCTGCATTACTTCTGCTTCTGCATTGCTCACCTTCCTTAATAGGGCCATCTATTGTTCTTAATACTCTTCTTCCCCAAATTCTGAGAGAATCTTTGGCTGCTTTTGTTAGGACCCATGTCTCGCTGCAATATGTAACAACGGGGCGTATGATTGTCTTGTAGATTAAGATTTTATTTTTACAGGAGAGATTCCTAAATTTCAAGACCTCCCGTAGAGCATAAAAACACTTGTTGCCCGCTGTATTGAAGCCTTGACTTCAATTGTCATCTCGTTGTTTCTTGGCACCACACCTCCCAGGTATCTGAAGGACTCACATCCAGGGAATTCCCGGTCTCCGATCTTTACTGGTCCATGCCTGTATGTCCCGGTTCTTGTCGTTATCATATATTTTGTTTACAATGAATATTACATTGTTATACAATGGTTTGGAACGAGGCAGTCTCCTTGCTGCCCCCTCAAAATCTTGCATAGTCCCCGAAAAAGCTGACATTGTTCTTTTCCTGTTACCTACTGAATAATATTTCCCTTCCCAACGTATGCATTTTTGATATGATCTTCTTTTTAACATTTTATTTTTTAAAAAAAGAAGACGAAGAATAATTAAAAGTATTTTTTAAATTTCGGATGGGGTCTGGAGCCTACGGCTCCTCCACTCTCAGGAAAAAAGTGTCTGGTAAGTAATAAGAACATGACAAAGTAAATGGAGTCAAAAGAACAAGCATCCTATGGTGGGGATTTCTGAACTCGTCGCTTTTTTTCCCTAAATCCTAACGCAAAAATTTCAGAAGTTATCGGAGGCAAAGTTTAATGAAACTCTACCGACTAATCTAGAGATAAAGTTCAAGGACTTGTAAACTTGAACGAGCAAGAAAGATTTTCCGGTGGAATCTAGCAAGGTTAAGTTAGCACATAGGAAGATATTAGACACAGTTGAAATCATTGAAGTCTCTAACCATGCCCAGAGATTGTTTCGCGGCCCGGTGAATATGAATGTTGAAAAAATATCTATAAAATGATAATTGTCAACGAAATATATCCATATTATCGTCCCATACATTTTATCCTATATATAAATATATATATATATATAATATTCAATATAAAAATTTGAGTATCGAATACTGATTAAAAACAAACAAATTTAATGAGAAGGGCAGATTCCATTAACAAAAACTTGTATGTAATAATATGGTTCAAGGGTTCAATTTGTCGATAGATTGTTTTTGATATATTACGAATTTCGTTATATCACTTATTACTGATATTTAACAGGTTTTTTCGATTAACGTAAAAATCAAAAATATCAAATTAAGAGTGAATTAAAAAAATAATTTTGTTAGGTGCAAAAACTAATATATCATTTCCATTGGTTTACCAATTTCAACCAATATTTAGTAAATTATTGACTCCAATATATATGTCATAAACACCAGATTAAACAAGCTTTGAATGATATTCTCGATAAAAATTGTTTATGACTTTAAAGAAAAGTACTACTTCTCATGACCATGCAGTGACTTAAAAATGATTTGTACATATAAATGCTACAAGAATTATATTAAATAATTTTAAGTGTTAACGGCTAAACGTTTTTGAGTTATGCGAGATACTATCGAACGCCCGCAACTTAAAGGTAAACCAGTCAAAATTTTAATTTTTGATTTAAGACTATATGATTTCAATTGAAAAAGTATTGTATATATTTTTAATAGAAATTACATAATGTGAAGCTGGAAACAACAGGCATCACATATAAGAGTTTCCCTAATTAATAAATAAAAAAATCTCAGAGCTTCGAAGTAGGATAGATTATAACACATGATGATGACACATTATAGCCCTCCCAGTTTTCGGAGGTTCGGTCGATATCAAGGACTTTTGACACTGATAACACCTTCAATGATTGGTTAGTACCCATCGCGACAACTTCATTGGTCTAGGCGCATACCAACTCATTTTCCAAATGTGAAATAACACAGACTATCTGTTTTTAACCTTGTCATTGTTTCCTCTTATATTTCGCTGTTTAAGTAATTTCAGACACCTAACATTTAATTTCTAAAAGTTATTACTAGCTTTGTTGTGCCCTTGCCAACTTTTAAGGAAATGACATTTATCTGTATGTTTAAATCTTTATTTAATCACTCCCCTCTGTCTTTCCCTTGCTATTATCTATTATTTATTTGTTATCTTTTCCATATGTTGTTGCAATCAACTCTACAACCCCAGCAGCCTATCCTAAAGCCAGCAAACCCAAACCTTCAATGTACAATAAATACAACCCATCGTGAGTCATTGTGATTTTTATGCTGTAAAAAAATGTCTGAGTACCCTTGAGACTTGAACTGCTGCCGATCTACCATAAATATTGTTAGATTACGATCGATCGACTCTGAGAGGCTGCATGTGTTATGCAGAATTGTCGTCTAGGGAGGGTGTGTAGTGGCATAGATGTTAGTTGGCGGCACAATGTGAATTTTTTTAGTCAAGGTAAGTGTCTGTTCTAAAATGTCAATGAAAAAACTCATAATTATTCAAAATTGCGAGTTTATTCGTTCTTACAAAACAAACGAGTTCTAGTGTCTAAACTTAACTAAAGAGTTACTATGGATGATGACGCGTGACACTGCATATCCTCAGCATAGTTTTTATTAGATGGTACGTAACTGCCGAGTGCTAATTGCAAGCATGGTGCATATGTTCGGCAGTTACTTGATTGCGATAATTTGACTTAATTATCTTCATTTCAGAAAATGCAGACTCGCACAAGTAAGTTGACCCAAGCATTGCCGTCAGCTGAAGGGCGATTTGCCTTAGATTCGGATATTTCTCTTCAGTTATAAAACACCAGAATATTGCATTGGGCTTTGAGATGTACATCTGATATAATCTGCACTAACATGGACTAATTTTCAACAGAACATGAGTCCATGTTAAACTGGCTTGCTATTTCAGTAGCTAATTCCTCAATGTTTTTACACGAAAAAAGATAACTCATAAATGATGTGATACTTTCCAATTTACTGAAATCATTAAAACGCATTTTGAATTGAATATCTGATAATTCTGCATCTTAGATATCATAATTCAATTGAGAAGTCCTTGCTTTCAAAAACGGAAAATGTTTCAGATCCTTTCTTTTCAGTTGATCTATCAAAATTTACTTTTGAATGCGTTTGTTGCGCTAATCATCTGAATAATTGTTTTCTCTTTACCTTGAAGCTCCAAGTTAATGGTGTTTAAATGCACTGTGATGCATTTCAAAAATGCCTAACGGTCAGCCATTTTTCGTTTTTCAGCATCTGAGGCGTGTCATCACCTCTTTCATCCTGAAAAACTGTTATTTCGGGCAGTAATTCTTTAAACCTTTCTAGGAATTTCCCGCGATCTCATACCTGACGTCCATGTGAAGAACTAAGCAAGGCTACGTGCACGGATGGGATTCACAATTTTTATTGCAATGCCTTTAATCTCCTCCACTTTTAGAACTTTTGAACACAAAACTTGTTGATGTAAAAGGCAATGGAAAGTGAAAAATGATGGATATCGTCATTAGCTCGACACAATGTCACAAAACCGTTTTTGTTTTCAGTCATTGCTGGTGCTCCATCGCTTGTAATGCACACTACTTTATTACTTGGTAGCTTGTAGTTTGTTACAAAATTGAATAAAACGTCTTATATATATATCTTTGCCACAGGTCTTTCCTTTCAGAGGGGCCATTGTAAAAAACTCTTCCTTAGTCGACATGTCATCTAATACCATTCAAACCAAAATACACAGACTTTCATATCGGTGGATTCATCGAACTGTAAAGTAAAGTATGAACATTTCATGATACCATGTTTTAGTATATCGGCCATGCCCTGGCACATCATGACTTCTACACGCCTTGTGACAGTCGGACGAGATAACTGAAGTTCTCTAATAGCAGTCTTAATCTCTGTTATATTTTCAAAATCTCCAAGTAAAGTCTCACAAGCTTCAATAAATGCTCCGATGTGTTTCACCAATATATGAGATATTTTAAATGACGCGGTCATGGAAGCTTTTGATTCTTTGGGTGGTCTTGTGAACATGGTTTGTTCTTTTTTCAAACAAGTTATCAACAACAAATCTTTTTCTTTTGTTAATTCACTATGCGACGGAAAATCCTTTTCATAGTTTTTAGCAACCGTTTTATGATGCCTCTGTAAGTTCCCACGCTTAGGTATTGCAATGGACTTATTCTTTACCATACCGAAGAACAATTCTTCCTCACAAATGTTATTATAATAATTCGTTTTACTTTTCGAAGTATCGCCTTGAAGTTACAACTCAGATTGGCTCCTATACCTGCACAGACACAGCATTTATATCGGCGCAAACTAAGTCTCGAATGTTCACGCTAAATACACCCCCCAAAGTTTCTAGAAAGAGTTTCGTGGGGGAAACGCGGCTTCTCTTTGACAAGTACCGCACGTTGCTTTGGTATAGCTGCCTTTTGCCGCTAGTAGGGGGTTATTACTATAAAAGAAAGTGATGAAGGGGTTATTCTGACCTAATTGTGGATCGAATAAATTTTAGTTGTTTATTCATTACATTTGGTTTTAGTTACGTGTCTATTAAAACAAAATCTGTGAATAGTTCTATATCGGATATTTTTTATCTCTAGAGATCGACTCCAAAAGCAACCGCGATCGACCGATTGAGCATCCCTGCTGTAAAGAGTGTACAAGTATGTGGGCATATTATTGTATTATATTCCTAAGTATCTACTTCTCATTTTTCAAGTGCAATCTCCGAGTCGAAGATTCTAAAAGGCTATATGAGATAGGCATTGGGACTCCCACTGTAGCATCGTCCAATTAACCACAGCAGCATTAAGTGACGTTGATTAAACAACAAAAACAGTTGTTAGAAATCCATCCTTTCCACTTTCCATGATATTCTTCTCCTGCGTATACTGTGCTTTCCCTGGATTTTTTTCTGTACCCCCAACTGTGGAAAATTATAATTCTCTGTTCTCTCATAATGGCCCAGATATTACAATTTACTTCCGTTGGATGAGTTATAAACCGCTAATTCCATGCCTATGCGTTTCTAGACTTCCGCATTTATAGTTTTATCCATCCATGATATTCTGAAGGTCCTTTTATATGCCCACATTCCAAATGTTAGAAGAATTGTTGAGCTCACAGTCCACTTCATAAAGGGGATTTCAGAAAATGTAACATTTAGTTATGCGATGCTTTATTGTTATACTTAGATACTTACTACGAGAAGCATTATTAATTTTAATGAAGATAATTACTAAACAATTATTATAGACATGTGTTGGTAAAATCTATAATACCTAAATCTTAGAAATCAACGTCGGTTCTGCAACCATGTATTCTAATTTATCCATACGTAATTAGTGTATAATTTCTATGTAGATATTTTTTTATAATAATTTCGATAGGAACACCTTACTTGTATAAGAACTGTGCCAACGATTTATATTTCGTGGGTATTGTGACAGCCCATTCCAGATGAAATATTTGATAAATATGCTCGTCTAATTTTTTGGATATTTATTTTATTTGAATTTATATTATATTTTTTATATGTATAACCAACTTTTGCCCACGGCATCGCTCGCGTGGAATTCAGTCTGCCACATTTAGTCTCGTGACAGATCATTTAAAATAAATAATTAAATTTTTTTTTAACTATAAGTTACTCTTACATCCAAAATTTCAGATGTCTAACTTCAAAACTGACGGATTCCATACAATCATTGAACCCCAATTATATTAAGGGGGAAACCCTTGGGGATGGAATTGTACAAATTCCTTTCTTTGTGCTCATTTAAGCTATACTATCTGCGAATTTCAAGATGCTAAGTTCAGTGGTTTCTGCTGTGCGTTGACTGCTGGGTGTGTTAGTCAATCAGTTCACAGTTTTATGTAAACTTCGCCTGTGTGGTGTGTCGATAAAAAGTAACCCTCCCCAGGCTTGAGATCATCCATATCAAATTTCATCATAGACGGCAGCACAGCCGTGAAAAATACGTTGACACTGATTAACAAACTGGAAGGACAAAAGTTACTTTAGTTTACTGTTGTTCGTGTCAGTAAAGGGTTAGTATGTGATGTTATTGAATTTATTGAAAAGGATTACTTAGTATAACGGTTTCACAGGAGTAGCGAGATTTTTTTTTTTCTATTTGGGTCTGAAGGTTGCTAAGTAGGATAAGGAGAGGATGGAGAAGGATCTCTTGTATTGTACGATGTACATTTTAAAAGAATTATGAGAATAATGGAAGGGTTCTAATTTATTTATAGAAGTGAACTTTTTTTCGTTTTTATTTATTAAAAATACACTGGGATACACTGCTTCTATCACCCCGACATGGATCGACCTCAACGCTGGACCTTCTCCTTACCATGGATTCGCACACCGTTACGGATTGGACTGCATTCCCGTACGGACCATCGGATCACCGGCCCGTGCTCTATACTTTTGAAGGTACCCCCGCAGCTCCGCCTGCGAGTGAGTACCTTTTGCATAAAGCAGACTGGAAAGGTTACAGAGCCAGTATTGTGGAAGATCTCCCCACGATCACCCATATCAGTACAGTGGATGAGGTGGACAGGGCGGTAGGTGTCATTACCACTACCATACAGGCTGCAGCAAACCAGCACATCCCAAAGTTCAGTCCTTTGCCCAACGCCATCAGGAAGCCTCCGAAACACATCTTAGCTCTCATAAGTCAGCGGAATAACCTGAGGAATATTTTCCAGCGTTCTCGTGATTACGGGCTAAAACCGGCCATCAATGCGATGACCTGGCAGATAGCCAGCCTCATGCATGACTGGACTCACGACGACCCTCGTCGGTTTTGGCGGCTCGTCAAGACCAACGTAACCAAAAGGAGCGGAGTGTTTCTTTCATCTGGAGGCAACCTGCCAACGCCTGGGGAACAGGCTGAACTTCTGGTGAAGGCTTATGAGGAGAGAGAAGCTGCTCGGCTGTTAGATGCTCCACTCCCGGAAGGACCACTACCGTGCCCCAACGAGAAGCCCATATTCTCCACCTTAGGTCAGCTCGAGTCAGTACTACGACGCACGAAAGGTAACAGAGTATCAGGGCAAGATAATATCCCCTATGTGATGTTGAAGATGCTTCCTAGGAAGGGTAAAAGCCTTTCTATTGAACATTTTCAACACCTGCATGAGGATATCGTACTTCCCTGATGTGTGGAAACAAGCCGTCGTAGTGCCATTACTGAAGCCTGGGAAGAGTGGGGGAGTACCTGAGCACTATCGGCGAATCAGCATGCTCCCTCACATGAGCAAAATCTTCGAGAGACTGGTTCACCATCACATGTCGAAGCACTGCAAAGAGAAAAAAACATCATCCCCCCTGAGGAGACTGGTTTCCAGAGAGGAGTCGCCTGTGACCACCACCACCTGGCTAAGCTACAGGCGCACACCATAGAGCACATGCGGATGAACAGAGCTACGGCGTTTATTTCATTGGACTGCACCCAGGCCTTTGACTGTGTGTCTCATGAGTTGTTACTCCGACGCTTGGAAGAGCTTATCTCTCCCGCCACTTTATGTCGTCTGATCCAAAGCTATCTCAGCGGAAGATCATTCGTCGTACGAGTCGGTAACAGTTACTCGACTTCTAGGACCACCACCTCTGTATTGGGGCCACTGATGTTTGTGATTTTCACAGCACCCGTGGTCGCAATGAAGCATCCAGGTAGTAGCATATGGTAGCAGCATATGCGGATGATATTGGGATTTACGCTACCAGCATCAGCACCCCACATGCCCTTAACATGGCACAAAAGGCGACTGAAACCTCAGTGAACGAGCTGAAAGTGGTACATCGCTCGAGGGGGTACTTAACACCACCATCCGGGAGGAGCTTCGGCTTCCCTCGGTGGGCGAGTATATAGGTCGGAGGCACGTCAAATTTTTTGATGCGCTGAAGACCCGTGCGAACCCCCTATTTAGGGACTTAAAACCACCCCCCAGACCTGGGAAGTGGCAGGGCAGTGTCCCCTTGGTCGATGCACTTACATTTGATCTAGGGATGGGGTAAGTACTCCCTTGTCCTTATCCTTCCTTCCTTTTCCTTCTTCCTTCCTCCCTTTTCTTCTTTCTACAACTGTCACTTGATCCCGCTAAACGGTCCCTCACCTTTTTGCCTTAAAATACCGAAAGGTTACAGAAGGCTTTTCTTTATATTATATTATGCTATAGTTTTTTTTACGAAGCTATAATGTAATTGTAATTTCATAAAATAAAGGAGGTTCCGAAAAAAAAAGGTCACTTCTTTTTAAAAAAATACAATATTGTTTTTGTGTTTTTTTTCTTAGTCCCTTTGAGTTTGTAGGTTTCTAAGCAGAATTGAAGATAGGTTGGAGAGGTATCTCTTGTACTGTAAGATGTACATTTTAAGAGGAGGATGAGAAGGTTCTAATGTATTTATTTTAGATTTTTCACTGGAAAAATCTGAATCCTTTCTTATCCTATGCCTACGTCATACAAAGAACACACCCTCCAAGTTTCAGGTCTCTACGATCAGCGGTTTAGGCTGTGCGTTGATCCCTCAGTCATTCAGGACAAAGCATTTTATATGTGTAGATTATTGAAGATAAAAAACCGTTAACACAAGAACACAATCACGAAAATTGTATCTTTTGTAAGATTCAATGTTCAAATATAATAACAGTGGCAGAGGATGAAAAATAATATCTTGAGCTGGTTTGATTGGAAGCCCCTTAATCTGTTTCAACTTCAACAACTATCAATACTAGTTTACTACTTTTTTAAATTCTATTGTGCTCACTAAAATCATAAATTTTATTAATGGCTATATTTTACGTTTAATATAATCTTAAAAAGTGATTCTGATGTTATTTTTCAATTCGATATGTAAATTAAAAATATGCAAAAGTGTTTTGTATTATTTTCTTGTAAAAATAAATTTCCCTTTTCCCTGTGATGGAAGTACTTTATCTTCAGAAATTTTTCGATTGCCAGGTTTCGACGGCTGTAATCGTCTTGACTACTTCTGAATTTATTATGAGTAGTTTTCATCTGTCGTGTGTAGATACCTATGTATTTCGTTGACTCTTTCATAAATATAATCTATAAATTTAATGCATAAATCTAAAATATCAATGCAAAGTTTTGATATTTTGTGTTTCTGATTGGCTCGGTGCATCCAGCGCATTGCTAATAGCTCCTTTTCCCGGTTTTTCGTTTTTTTAAAGATTTGCTTGTTTCAAGGCTTCACTTTATTGAAAAACGACCTTTTTCTTTCTTTCATCAATATATATACGGTGTTAATGTTAAACGATTGTTTTACGGCCTTAAAATATCTTTGCTGACCATCCGTAATTATTCGGGAAAACCCAGGATCGTACAGGAGGGTCAAGGAAACTGATAAGATTGTTTCTGATTCCTATCTTCACTCTTGAATATTTAATGCTTTCTGGTCGGCTTTTAGGCGACATCCTCTCCTTATTTTTTCTCTAAATTTCGAATTGTGTGAGGAGAATGGGGCTGAATACTTAACATTGACACAAATATTTTATATGGATTATGTTTTTTATTTATTTTTTATTTTACATGACAAATTAAACTGAAGTGGTAACCTCATCTAAGCCTGTTCAACTATATGGCGTTGGCCCTTTATCAAAAATTTAATATGTTATTTTGATTTATATAAATCTGAAAAATTCTAAATTGTAATGTATTCAAATTAGAATCAAATTAAAATATATATGTGGTTAACACCTCAACTATTAGCTTAGCACATAATTAATGTACTCAGCAAAATATACTTATGATTTATAAATCCTTTAAATACTACATTTTAAAATACTTTGTTCGTACTTAAATTTTTTTTATCCAATTGTTTTGGATGCTACAATTAAGAATAAGTTAAATTTAAACTAGTATTAAATCGGGAAAATATCGATATTTTTATCTACAACATTAAAGTCTTTAAAGCAATAAGATTTAAACAAATCAAAATATCTAAGTATCAATTTTTTCGATTTATCGAACAACTGTTTTGGTGTATACTAATATATACTTATTAAAACTCTCAATAAGTTTATATATCAATATATTTATTTTTATATTTACACCCCTAATCAGAAACCGTCTAGAATATGACCGCAATATATAGTACAACAAACAACACGATCAATTTTTTTGTTCTGTTCGGTTAGTTGTACCTGTCGTTGTTTGTAATTTTTTTTCAATTTTCTAAGGAAAATATATGATATTAGTTTTTGATTCTCAAAATCTGGTATATATATATATATAGATACAATGCACCTGGTAACACAGTTTATAACATGCATGGCTTTATTTTTAAAAACGAATTCTGCCTAGTTTGATAAAATTGAAGAATGGCCTTTTATCGTAGTAATGCCAGTATTTTAAAAACAATTAGAACTTACGAGGTGTCTGAATCAAAATCGAAAAATGTAACAAGGAATAATCCCATAAGTTATGCGTCAGGAGGCAGCGGTTTTTATTATATAAACGATAATTGGGTAAGGTCATGTTCGTAATACATATACTAGAGTGTATCATAGTCAAATATAACAAACTATAAGAAAAACTAACATTTTCATTCTATAACTTTGGATGTATTTAAAAAGTAAGAAAATAAAAACAAATTACAGAAATTATTTTTTTCTTGAATGGATTCTGAACAAAAACTATTCTGAAGCTAAAGAACGGTGCGATCATCCAATAATACAGCGTATGTTGTTTTTGTCTATGAAATTTACCAATGTTAGCATAAAAGTAGATTATTTTATTGATACGTATATATGTCCATATAAAATATAAAGGCTTTATTTAATTTATAGACATATTCCAATTTTGAGATATTTTCGTATGAAATTCATAGTTCTGACAGGTAACTATGGGCTTACAGATATAATTCTTGTCCTATATAACTATTAATTATATCCTGCAACAATTATATCTGTATTAGTATTAAAGAACATTAGTAACACATAAAAAATTAGAAAAAAAAATCACAGAATAGTTTATATTACCACCCTTTGGTTTATGATTTCCATGTAATTATATTTCCAAAAACATTGATAGATTGATTGTTGCAATGTTTTTTTTTTTTCAATGGTTCTAATAAACTTTATAATTATATTGCTCCTGTAACTTCATAAATAACCAACAAATAGACATAAAATCTGACTACAAAATGGTTTTTGAAAGGAAGGTCAGATAGCAATGACGAGTTCCGAAGATAATCGGTGCGAATTCGGTGTTTAATCGCTCTCTCTCTCTCTCTCTCTCTCTCTCTCTCTATATATATATATATATATATATATATATATATATATATATATATATAAAACACCAAACGGCCTAAAGTTCCTTTATAAAAATGAGAACTACAGTACCAGGAATCTACGCTTCAGATTTGGTCGGAAAGGGGAATTACATTATTGTTAATGTCATTAAAAAGCTTATCATTAAACATTATTAATGAAAAATTAATAAATCAAATTTACTAATGTGACATTATTAATCTATCACCCAAAGGAATTATTTTGTAGTTCAACTTCCTTATTATTTTACTGTTTACTGCAATTTTTTTCTTATCTCATATTTATTTAATTTTATGGCTTGGTATGGTAATATATTTTTTTTTATCAATTTCGACCCAGTTAACTACCAAAGATAAAGGACACATCGTCGTAGGGTGTCAAAAATATTTTTTCAATATTAATATTATGTAAAAATAAACAACCAATATATATATATTAAAACCAGCTAACGGTTCCGTTAAAATATAATACTTTGTTTAAAAAAGAAACACACATATTACACATATATATATATATATATATATATATATATATATATATATATATACACAATATGTTAATATATATATACACACATATCATAGTCCTTCGGTAATGTTTTTAATTTTTAAATAATTGAAGCTGGTAGGATGCCATCCATAGTCCTTGGAATAGTTCCGCTCCTCCAGGTCACGGCACAAGTTGAATGTTTATCAAAACCCCTTGAATTTTTTTTTCTAGGTTTTAATATCTCTGTACTTAAATTGCCCTTGAGAGTTGAATAAGAGAGGTTTGAAGTTGGAATTACTACCCTTTTCTCCTAAGTATGAATTAAATTGTATTTATTACTATTATACGTTTTTAATTTAGATTGACTACAGCACATACCTGTATATGATGTAGGTAGGTATGTTTGTGGTAGTTTGAATTGTCATAAAAAATTTTAATTGTTTCTTTAGAAGGTTACAGTATGCCTCATAACAAGCTGTCCAGACCTTAGATAATTTCGGAAAAAATAAAGGGAGTAATGGCGTTTAATGCCCTTTCCTAATTGTTTAAGCCAAACATGGCAGGTTATTAGAGGTAATGGCAGGTCACCAACATTTCTAACAATATGAAGGTCAAGCTTTATTCTTTGGGTACATAACATTATAAGTGTTAACCCACCCAGTCCGTATTCGAAGTACCTTATCCTAAAAAACAAAACAAAAAACAACCTTAAATTACCAAGAATCGTAACCATTGATCATAGAATAATCTAGAAGTGCTTTCAATGCATGATTGAGGAGATAAGTCTCATTCCCTTCTCTCCTTTTTAACCTCTTTATTCATCCACCATTACGTCTACGGTTTTACATATATTAAGGTTTTATGCTGTGCGTATTTAAACAGCGATTAGTGGTTTCGGGTTTGAGCTTTCGGCTCCGCATAGCCTTTTATTATTATAAATAGCCTTTTATCCCTGCGTTTTACTTGCACCTTTTAGTGTTGAGCTCTTATATTTATTTATTATTTTCTCTGAACACAAGATCACTGGTTCTGGCAGAGAGGCACTGTATTCTACATCGCCGAGGGGACGCCTCTCGTTGGTTCATAGAATAATGGCAGAGATCGATCACCATTGTCTTGGAACAGGTTGCTTCGATTTTTGCAGATCCTAAAACGGACAGGAGAAAATAGAGCTCTGAAGGATTATTTGTGGTGCTCAAGAACAGATACTTTAAAATATACTTTAAATAGCTTGTAATCGATTCGTCGGCTGCTATTGATATTTTAATCATAATACCAAGGGAATGGATGGGTAAAGATGTGAGGAAAGTAAATATATTGGTAGAACAACTGGAATTTTGGTACAAATGGTAGAAATGGATGAATATTGGACAAAACAGAATGAGCAGTGTCAACAACACCTTCAAAAACCTTGAATTCGTGTATAAATTAGCGATTATTTAAATATTTTCTATACTTATTCTGTAATAATAACCAAAAACTTTCGGAGTTATTGGACTCATTTTCATATTTAAGTTTTACATCCTTATTGTTGTATATTGATAATGATCAATAAGGCAATAAGGAGAGGGGGACTGAGAAACTGTGGGAAGTCTAGTCGAGTTTCGAGTGTATCCATGCCAGTCTTAATTGTGTAATATTTGTGTATTCCAAAATGAGTCAATATAGTCTAAAAACCGAAAAGTCTTACTTATTTCCGACTATATTAGACAGAACGGGTTATTCCAACATATTGTCAATCTAGCCTAAGCGGAGTGGAATAAACCTCGACCTTTTATTTCATGAGGTCCACTCCAGTACCTCACTTTCTCGCACTGATGCCTCAATATGACATCCCACAACGTCCTTACTTAAGGAAGTAATGAATATTTTACATATTATTTAAAGAAATAACATTAAATTATGACTAGACTAAAGAATAAATGAATAGTTACATGAAATTAACACGTCTACTTTATTTTAGCCATTTTCTAAAGTTATTTAGAATACCAACAAGTTTAATCTCTTGATCATTATAATCCTTCTATTGATGTTTACTTTATTTTTTATTACTTTTCTTTCCTTTATTTTTTCTTTTCCCAATGTTTTTGTGTGTAACTCTAAACAATTTTAATTTCTTTTTTGTTTTATTTTATTTTACATGTTCTTCAAACCAATTCAGTAATATAATCACAGGTTTACTGTCACCATTGCAAGTTCAAATTAACCGAAATAACGATTATTCAATAATTAACTTCTATTATACATTACACTAAGAATAAATTAACAATCTATAAATAAATAATAATATATAATACATTATGTAGATAAACTAAGTTAGAGTATATTGGAGATAGTTTCTTAGAGATAAGGAATCATTAATGAAAATGTAGATCATTTATGCAATAACTATGTGCATAGATAGAAAAGTAAAAGATTGATTTCAGATAAGTGTACATGAATGAATTTTTAAGTTATACTTCTGTATATGGAATAATTATTGTAATCTATACCAAAAAAAATTTTGCAAAGGAGACAAATTGCTGATTTCTTAATTAAAAAATATATTTTTTCCCTTCCAAAGTAACGATTTAGCCATCTGTTTCTTGCCACTTTTTTATATAAGTGTATAATTATATAAATAAATTACAAATGTGTTTTGTAAGATTTTTTTCGTAAATGAAAAAAAATCATTTTAGAGATCCACCAGTATAAACTTACAAAATAGATGATGCGTTCAGGATCAGCAGCGGATAACTCCAAAATTCCCAAAATAACTGATTTTTGGAATTTTTCGCTAGTTTAGTCAACACGCACTTCACTGATTTATTTATAATGGTTTTAAACCGGTTCTGAAATTGTAGTTTCGGGAGCTTAAAGCATTGCTTGATTAAACTATCGAAAAATATGAAAAAATTAATTTTTGAAATTTGTAGCTATCTGCTATTGATCCCGATCGCCTCATAAGATAATACCAAAAATAAGAATACATAAAAGAAAATTAAATATAATTATAAATACATTTTATTTGTTAATGGTTGTTAAATCATTTCATAACTTGTGATCTCCCAAAAAACCACTGCTACAAGACCTATCTAACATATCGTCACCACTACTATCATCTGATGAACGTGAAAAATGGCCGTTTTCGAATATCATTATATCAGTATACTTTCACGCAATCCCCAAAATTTTAAATTAAACAACCAATCAATTAATGCTAATAATTAATTTAAATAAAAATATTGTAATATTAAATAAAGAGATGAATAACCAAGGTAATTTTAGCATGTAGCGAGGATAATAAAAAAAACAAAGTTGACTCATACGACCTTGAATTTTAATGCTTTAAATTATAAATGTTCTGTGTCACTCTGAGGGATAAAGATTTTACTTGAATTTATTAATGAGGTAAAAGTTAATTTAGGATAATTCTCTAGTTTTTATTAGTTATTGTTCATTGCTATCTATTTTTTCTTCACTCGTTTACATCTAACCTTCATAATAGCAGGTAATGAAGTAGATAGTTTTATTTAAATTAATCATTAATAGAATAACTATATGAAGGAATGAAATAATGAATAAAATATTTTTTTATTCTGCGGTACCATATTCGTTTCACATTTTGTAACAGTCCCCTGACAATAATAAAAATGTATAATTTCAACAATATTCTTATTAAATTATAGAATAAAGGATACAAATATTTAAAATATAAGGAATTTGCGGATGTTTGATAGTAGAGGTGATAGGAAATTAAGAAGGCTGAATATAGGTGAAGAAATGCTGTTAGAAAATGGAAACAGATTTTTCGAGCAGTGGGAAGGGAAGCAGTGCTATACGAAGAGGTTTAGTTGTTTAAGTAAAATCGAACTGGTGTTTAGAGAGTGGAAAATGATCGAAGTTATAATAAATTAAAAACCCATTAAGAATAGAGTCTATTTTGGTATTTTTCAACTCAAAATAAGTTAATATATGTCTGTTAGCATTTAATAGCAGCAACTTTTTAATGGTCTTTATTTGGAAAAAGTATAACTTTATACAATTAGTGTTCACAATAATTTTATTCAGATTTATTGGAATATAACAACTTGTGAAAAATAGAAATCAATCACCAGCTCACCAGTTTTATGAAAGCCAAGTACATCTGACTGTAATTATTTAATTTTAATCAACAAACCCTTTTAATTATATTTATATTTGCTAGAGGAAAACAATTAAATTGATTAAGTTGGCTTTGATTTTAAATATGAATATAATTCTTGGACCTTATTTATCAACATTACCTTCAGAACTGGAAACCTGGAAGTGATTTTATTTAATATCAGTTATTAAAAACTCGTCTACGTTTCTGACGAGTTCCATAATTTTAAATTTTCGAGCGGTTTTGGGAAAAAAAGGGACTATTTTATGTCCCGGAGCTTGGGGAAGAACGGGACAGGTGAGCGATAAATTGTACCTTATTCCGTTTAAAACGGAAAGTATCCGTTTAGGTATAAAGTATCAGAATATATCAACAACTAGCTATACATGGCGTAGTATAGCTGGATGAAGCCATCTCAACTAGACTTACTAACTAAAAACGTCTGATGACCCCGAAAATAAACCTAACGAAATAATTAGTCTCATCCCAATCATATCCTTATATTACAGCAGGAATGGAGGTGGGGGAAGATGAGGGATGAGACCAGAAGCTGGTGAACGATTGAGGGAACTGAATCATGAAAACTTATGAACTGTTTCATGATTGAAGTTGTATTTGGCAAATATGCAAGTTGATACAGGTCCGTGAACAATGAAGATACACAAATACAAAAACAAGCTGACAAGCTACGGAGCACTCGGATAATTATATTAAATGCCCCTGATGTATAAAAAAAGGTTATCAGTATACAATTTAAAAAAAATATATCTCTTAGATGTACTGTACATTCTTTCTTGGTCGGGTTAACTAAGAGAAGAGAATAAATGTGCCGTAAACAAATGTAGAGCTTACACACACTTTAGACTCACCAAATCTTTTAAAAATGACTTGTTTAATTAATTTGAAACAATTATGGATCGCAAGAAATATGTTATGTTATTACAATGCTTTCCAATGTTTATCATTTTTATTTAGTATAATCTTCGTGTAAATTGGACAATTGCATTGTGTGTTATTCTGGAAATAAGTTGACTTCTTCAGTGGGAATTTTCTTTTTAGCGAATGGAGAATTTCCTTATTTAAAAAAAGTTGCAGCGTCTGAGAAAAAGTGATATAATCGTACGTATTCAACTTTTCATCAGTTGGTTTCTTGTAATTTAAAAATATACCATTTAATTAGTAAAACAAGTATCACATTTACAGGAGAAGGGAAGATAGCTTGAGAAGGAGGAGGGGGTTGAGTTGTAGACCCTAACTTCTCTAGTTATTAATGAAGAAAAGACAATCGCTTGTTTTGGTGCTGTTATGAACTTTGGCTGACGAAAAAATCAATCAGAAAAGTATCATATTATCTTCTATCTGGAAATAGATATCAAATCGTGTCCCTACTAACCCTCGTTAACTGATCTAATGGGGAACTACCTTATGTGAAAACGATCTATACTAATATCCACGGTGCCTAATATCCACTAGGAATAAACTGAATAAATAAACAAGTTCTTAAATTGTATAATCATTTGCAACGATTTCTTATATAAGAGCTTCGGTTAAATATATGTTTTACTTTGCTCGTCTGACAAATGCATCAAACTTAATGATTTCTTACTGTTGAATTTTCCATTATTTAAGGCTGTGAAGTACATGCTACTTGGACCCATAAATTCAATATCGTTCAAAATGTTAATGTACTTTAAACAATTGCAGTGGTTTCGGTATTCCGTCTTCTTTTTTTTTTTTTTTAATTCCCTAAAAATTCTTTACAAATCATTTTATAATGTACCTGATACATAAGAGTAATACGTTTATAAGAAAAATCTACTGTATTTAAAAGGTATGGGGAATGTAAATATATCTCTAAAAATCTAGAACAGGTATCAATTGCTAATTCCATTATTATCTAGAATAAATTTTTATATTACTTTGAGATATGCCTCTATAATATTCTACAAGAATTCGAATAGAAGTTAAGTAAGCTACACCTTGAAAAGGACAATATTTAAGTACTTGAAGTTTTAAAAAAATTAGTGAGAAGTTCTTATTTGACTTATTAAACTTATTTGAGACAAAGAATATTTGTTTCCATTAGGAAAATAAAGTGAACAATGTAAAAAAATCAAATAAAAAAATCAAAAGGTCTTTTGATTAAATCAATTGTACAGCACAAAAAAAGTAATGCGCAGCAAAGAATATTTCAGAGATGACTTTCTTATGCTGCGGTTATCTTACGTTTATCTTGTTTTCTTGGCCCTGACGACGTCAGAACACATTAAAATAAGTTTATATTTATTATTGCTCCTGACTATCAAAAGTTCCCTAATCACTCAATCAAATGTAATGCCAGCCTACATTACCAGGCCGGAATGCAGCCTTTTTTCAGGTCATGGTAATATCAAGCCATTGTTCATATCTACCATCTTCATAATTAGGATTTGCAGATAACACAAGCCTCAGACCTTATTTTTTACTACGTATATATATATATATACGAGTATATATGATCCTAGTATCGCCAAATTTTCTAGTAAATGAATATAAATAGAAAGTTCGGGTGCTACGACGCTCTTACCCATATAAGATTAATGGATTTTCGTTCCTAATATATTCCATGGAGAATTTTACAGCTTCCAAGCGGTACTACTCTCATACATAAATGTATTTATCTATTGAGGTGTGATGACTGAACTTCACATAAATAATATGGGCCCATTTAATGTGTTGCATACCCCCAATAATTATTAATATTATTATTAAAATATTAATATGAAAAATAATTTGATGTTTCTGATTTCCAAGCATTTACTAAACCTCGCAACTTTTGATTTAACATTGTACTAAAAATTTTATAAACAAGTAGTCAGTACCATTGAAGATTTTAATTTGAGATTTTTAAATACTTCGTTAAGTAACGAAACAGCAACTTTTTTTTGTATTATTATGGGGTTGTGATGCTCTTCCTATTATTTTGGAGTTCAACGTTCATGTATACTCCATCTTGGATGGATGTTTTATTCAACATGCTCTTCTACCCAGAGTGGAAAGATCATGGCTTAGTTGTATATTTCTTAATTTAAATTTCATGCGATTCACGTCTAATCGGACGATGCTACAGTGGGAGTCATAAATATTGCCTAGCCAGGTATAATTGGTATAGAGGTCCTCAACGAGTATCCTACACCGTACAGGCTCGGGATCCCATATTTTATTTCCCTTTAGAAGAACGGCATAACCAACGATTTTTTAAGCCCTTTTATAAATCCTAGAGATGCCTGCCGGAATGACAAAGCTCGATCTTGGGGAATGAAGGTTGTTATGTAAATCACAACACAGTGGGTGACCCGTCAAGTCTCAATTTTTGGTCAGTAACGAAGTCAAATGTTGTTTATTTAACTAAAATTGATTCAGAACATTTTATACACTTAATGCAAAGAGGGGCTCTTTTGCCGTATAGTCTTTCGTCTTTGATGGGAACAAAAATTAATCCTATATTAGCTATGAGTGGTGTAAAATGGTCAGGAGGTGCAGTGAATGATTACACAAAATAAGAATGACTTATGTTATTGTACCTGCATTTCGGCTTAGGACTTGGGCCATCTTCAGGGCTGAGGAAAAAGAAACAGAGAAAAAACTATATAAAATATTGGCGCACCAAAGAATAACATGTTATATACACAGAAATAATATGATAGAAAAGAAATACAACGAGTAACATAAATTATGAAATAACTGATGAAAGATAAATATTATTTTAGTTATTTCATAATTTATGTTACACTCTGTATTTCTTTTCTTTCATATTATTTCTGTTTATATAAAATTGTATTCTTCTTTGGTATTGCAATGTTTTAAATAATTTTTTTCTCAGCCCTGAAGATAGCTTAAATCTTAGGCCAAAACTTAGGCACAATGAAATAAGTAATATTGTACATTCTTATATTGTATAATCATTGACTGCACTCCCTGGCCATTTTACACCATGCTTAGAATTATCCAGTCACCCATTTTCCAATTGTATATAAATTAGCGATATTCGATCTGTTAGTATTTTGTGTAAATACTGATAATGGAAAGAAAAGTAATGGTAAAAAGGATTCATATTCGATATTAATTGATTTTTTCTTGGTATAAATATAATTTTCTGTAACATATCAATAAAGCAATACACCCGGCTGTTGATGCGTTATTATCATATAAAATATAAGGTCACTGGTTTTGTCATAAACTCCTTTTATCATGAACTCTAAGATAATGCACCAATAGCATGCTATATTTATATCATTGTCCAATGAGCTTTGGCTATTATAGATTTCGAGAAAGGAGCGTCATGTCTTTTCTTTGTATTGCGCTTCCTGATTGGCCGAACCAACAAGGAAAACAGAACCGACCTTGCTCCAACCGCTATAGGCTGCCTCTGAGCCAACATTGTAACCCTCATGTACAGTTCCAAGCTATTTTGGAATCATATGAAACAAAAAGACGATAACATTTTGCAAACCCATCGAAAAAAATATTTAAGAAGGTTGGCAAAACATTTAGTTTCATCCCCCTTTCTCCATTATTTTAGTAATTACAAAGTAAAATCAAAGATCACGAAATTCATCAAATTTTGAATCAAAATTCAAAGAATAAATTATATGGTTGATTAGTGACAAAGCAATTTTATTTATTGCGTTCCCTGAAAACCATAGCAGTGTTAATACACTCTCCAGAAATATCTGTGATATTTTTTTTATTAAGATGGCAAGCTAAAAGTGAAAAAGAACGGACATTTTGAATTTAAATAAATTACTTTGCTGTATTCATTAAAAGATCTTAAGGATTTGTATCTACTTTCCCAAACCCAAGAATTTATGGACAACATTTACCTTCATAATTATACAAATAACTATTTCAAACAAAAAGTGTGCTTCATATAGCAATTAAGTATTATATGAAATAGATAATTTAAATTATTAATTTAGTTATGTATTATTTTCTTAAATATCTATTAGTTATGTAAATATTTAATAACAGTTGACCATGGAGGAGAGTTGATCCCCTAATAAATAAATTTTAAATATTAAAAATGGCATTTAATAAGATTTAATGGCATTTAATATTTATGACTTACAATTTTTTAAAGTTATATATGAGGCTAATTGATGACTAATTAAAATGACATCTAGTGTTGAAATGTTTTATTAATAATTAAATAAACTAAAATTTTATGACTGGATAATGGTTTTTCCTTTGTTACGAAATATATTTAAATATAAGCATTTTTAAATTTGGTATTTACAAATGTATCAGCTTAAATAATACCTAATTATTATATAATAATAATATAAGATATACCTTCTTGATCTATAAGTACGTACATTTTTTTTAAACAAGTTATCTTGGTTGATATAGTTTGTATTTTTGTTTCATTATCTGCTTTGTTTGTTTCTACTAGACATTGTAATTTGCATACATATGTAATTATCTATTGTTTCTCTCTATAATTATTGTAATCTTATTTTTTATTTCTTATATTCTGTTTTTTTTTTATTCTTAAAAATCTTATCACTGAAGGTAATTCGCAATTTTTTCATCATTAATTCTTTCTCATTTGTTTATATAATTGTATTAATTAGTTGAAGGTAATCACATTATACTCTAAGACATAATAATACCATGTATAGAAACATGTATTGTTACTAAAGGGACTTGTCCCAGAATAAATAACGACTTTATTATTCTTATGTATTATTATTATTATTACATGATAACCCACAGTGGCAATTTACTTGAAGGACATCTTTTCATTAAAAAAGTATATTAATATATAATAATTTTTTTTTTCAATTTTAGCTAACCGAAAAAGGCACTTCACTAAATTTCGTTCATAAAATGTTTTAAAATTACCAGTATAGTTTATAAACTGAAAATGTTCATGTTATTTTAAAGAAAGAAAGAAAGAAAGAAAGAAAATAAATTTTATTCTGGGACATTTAGTCCCCTAAGAATAATTACAATGTACAATAAAGAGACATTTGTCTGGCATTTAAAGACAGTCAGGAATTAATTCTGTAACATGGTTATTAATCCTAAAATTAATACAACTGGTGAACATTTAAAATACGTATATAAGAGTATGCTAAAATATATAATATACAAGAATCTGTATAAAAAGGAAGAATAAATGAAAAAATAGTTGAATGAAGCTCAAAGCTCTGAGTTGCGAAAATCTTAATCTTGCATATATTCGGGAGATTGATTGCTGAGGAGATGGACAAATAAATGGTGTTTAAATGAGGTTAAGGATGAGGATTTGCGTATGGAAATAGGTAGGGAATTCCAAAACAAGGTAGCACGCATGACAAAGGATTTTTTAAAGGAGGCAGTTCTGTGAGAAGGAATGAATAGGTTTATGGGCTGGGATCTCGTATTAAACGAATGGACCGAGGAACAAGGAGTAAACAAATCAAGAAGGTAAGAAGGTTTTTTAGTTGTAAAAGTTCGGAAAAGGTGTACACCTAGGAAATATTGCCGCCGGAAAACTGGATAGAGCCACTTCAATTCGGCATACCAACTGGAGACGTGGGAGCGCCTGGAAACTCCAAAGATGAATCTAATGAAACAATTCATTAGTCTTCTCAATCTGATCTCAAGCCCGCCAGACAGTCCACCGTATACAAGGCAGCCATAATCGAAGTGAGGAAAAATGAGAGAGGAGACAAGGAGCTGGCGGATTTTAAGGGGCATAGAATCGCGGAATCTCAGGAACTGTTTGAGGGTAGCAATGGATTTTCGGATAATTTGGGAAATATGATTATTCCAGGACAGGTATTGATCAAAGATTACCCCAAGGTTTCTAACGGAAGTGTGGAAACAAATAGGTAGCCCATTGAGATAGAGTAGGGGATAATAAGGAACGGAATTAATAAGATGCTTGGAACCGATTAGAATGGCTTTCGTCTTCTCGACGTTCAATCTCAAATCATTGTTCGCAGCCCAGGCGTTAATACTGTCAATATCTTCTTGCAACCTTCGGATCGCCTCTAGCATCTCGGTAGGATGGAAGGAAAGGTAGATTTGGAGGTCGTCAGCATATAAGTGGTATTGTGAATGATGGATGGAATCAGGAAGGTCGTTAATATAGATGGAGAAAAGAGTTGGAGAGAGCGAAGATCCCTGAGGAACACCGCGAGTAAGTGAGAGGGAAGAGGAAGGAGTTTTATTGGGAATGATAACTGTTTGGGATCTGTGATACAAGAAGGAATGGAACCACTTAAGAACGCTATTTGATATAGAAAGATTTTGGAGTTTGGAAAGGAGGATTTCGTGATTAACCGAATCAAAGGCTTTTGAAAAATCAAAGAGAACTAGGATCGAGATTTTCTGTTTGTCTATGGAGAATTGAAGGTCTTGGGTAATTTTCAGCAAAGCGGATTGAGTAGAGAACTGGGATCGGAAACCTGACTGAAGAGGATTGAGGAGAGCTTTTTGCTCAAGGAAGGAATTAAGCTGTGAATGGACTAGTCTTTCAAGGGGTTTTGAGAGGTTAGAAAGAATGGAGATGGGTCTGAAATCGGAAACTTTGGAAGGAACAGGAACTTTATTCAACGGACGGACTATGACTTTTTTCCAAGCTGATGGGAATATGGAATTTTGTAAGGAAAAATTTTAAATATGCAATAGGGCAGGAAAGATGGCAGGAAGACATAGTTTAATTAGCTTCACTGGAATTAGATCCGGACCATAGTCATTTGTTCTGGATTTGAGGACAGAGGAGAGTAGGTCTTCTGGTGAAATATTTGTAAAATAGAAATTTTCAGGTTCAAAGGATGTTTTTGGAAAGCAGTATGAGGAGGAGAACGGTATTGAGATAGGGTTGGCAAAATGGAAATTCAGTTGATCGGGGGAGACAGGATAGGAGGTATTGGTTTTTGACTTTACTACGGAGAGATTTTTAAGGATTTTCCATCTGGATTTGGGATCTGATGCTTGTGACAAGGAAATATGAAAGAATTGAGCCTTAGCTCGTCGCAAGGAAGATTGGGTAAGGTTTCGAAGGATCTTGAAGGAGATGTAATCATCTGGATTACGTGTTCGTTTGAAACGCCTCCTAGTTGCGTCTCTTCTCTTCATCAACTCTCTAATTTCAGGGTTAATCCAGGGAGCTGCAGGGCGTCTGAAGGTAGAGGTCTTTAGGGGTGCGTGTTGATTTAGGAATAGGAGAAGATTGGAGGAAAGACACTCAACCATTTCATCGATGGAGGGATAGGAATAGATGGGATCCAAGGATTGAGCTAGTGAATCGAGAAAAGGATTTAATTTTTCAGGGGTCAACGAGCCGAGGTCCCGCCATGTAATTTCCCTGGGGACAAACTTAGGAGTCGAGACGTTATAGGAAATCCTGATGAGATCATGGTGTGAAAGAAAGGATACAGGATTCTGAGAGGAGGATAATAAGTTTTTGGAGGAATCTATTAAAAAAAGGTCGAGCCATGTACTCGAGAACTGGGTATGGTGAGTAGGTTGAAAAGGAACGATAAATAGGTCGAGGGAATGGATTAGGTCTACGAGGTAAGATTTGTCGGAAGAGTCCGAACACAAATTGGTGTTGAAGTCGCCGGTTATTATAACATTATTGTATAAAGGAACGTAGGTGAAAAGGGAGGATTCTAAAGCTGGATCAAATCGAACTTGAGGTGGGCGATATGTAATGACATAGAGAAGGGCAAATGAATCTGAGGAAATTTCTACAAATAGGTACTCTAAATGAGGGAAGTCGGAAGTAGGAGACTTGTGAAGGATTTTTGTTCTCAGACTTTCATGAACGTAGAGACCAACACCTCCACCAGTTCGGTCCGTTCGATCATGACGAATGAGGACGTAGTTAGGGATTGATATAGAGGAGGAGGGAATATTTGGTTTGAGCCAGGTTTCTGAAACGGCAATAATATGATGGAAATTATGAAGGAAATAATCGAGGAATTCATCAAAGTGAGCAGGGAGGGATTGGGAGTTAACGTGGCAAGTTAATAGAATATTAGTCATATAGGGATAAGGAGGGATGTACTTCAGAGAAAGTTAGGAGTGAAAAGGAACATTTGTAATTATGTGAATTAAAATTGTTTAAGACACACAATAAGCGGTAAACTAGAGTAAAGCGAGTCAGACAATAATGAATTTTTACAAAATAAATAATAATTTCAACTGAAAAAAATAAATGAAAGTTCAGACTATAAAACGAAAATAATAATAGGATTATAAAAAGAAAAATAGACTCTACATGCAGATATGAACGGAGATTAGTAAAGAAAAGATATGAAGAAATAACTCTAATCGTATTCAAATTAATAAAAAAACACAAGATGATATCCCTTATTTGAAAAATTATACAAAAAAGGTAATTATTACAAATGATATATAAAAAAAAATTCTGGCAACTATAAAAAGAAATCGCTACAGTATGGTAACAGCTACGTTTGCATCATTGGAAGACGTCTAAATCTCCGGCCATGTTAACAATGACGACTGGCATGCCATCGTCTTTTCGGCACCTGACTCGCCCCCTTGAAAACCAAAGGTATTTGATTTTTCCTGCGGCCTTCCTCTGTCTTGCTAGCCAATAAAGATGACGGTTGCTTGTCGTCATCTCCTCCCCGATATAAATTCTGTCATCACTATCCCAGCCAAGGTGCCTGGTGGTGAAGTCCCTTTTGACCTTTCTGAGGCGTAACACCTCGTCCCGGATCGTCTGGCGAACGAAGCGCACGACAATCGACGGTGGCCGGGTGTCCTCTCCTCAAGGACGCTTACGCTCCACAAAATCTAAGTCCTCGACACAAAGTTTGACTCCCAGGGCCTTCCCGACGGACAAAACAATTCCTTCGGGCGTTTCCCCGGTCTTCGTGGGGATCCCTCTCAGCTCCAGCGAATGGGAGAGCTGGGCCTGCTCTACATGGTTCAGTCTAACTTCCAGGTTCTTTACTTCCGCTTTAAGATTATTATTCTCCAAAAGCAATTTTTCAATCATCTCCTCCTGCCTTTTGGAGCGTTCTTCCATCGACTTAAGCCGTTCTGAGTTCTCAAACGATAAACTAGTTTGTTTGTCAACAGTGCCTTTTAAATCTTTAATTTCTTCCGTGATTTTGCCTAACTCAGCTAGAACCACTGCAAAATTTTCTTCCATGCTGGAACTCGGTATGGCCGAAGGTTGCTTCATTGGCAATTTAATTAGCGGCTCGCATGTACGACAGCACCATTGTTTTTTTTTAGTAATATCAAGATCAGTAATACCTGCACATTTGCTATGAAAAATGTTTTTACAATGAGAGCATGCGAGAGCGGTTTTGTCATCTCTGGTGACGGCTGATTTACAGGACGGACATAAAGCCATTTTACAGGAAACTCTGAACTGCTGTATACCTTCCGCCATATGTATAAATTGGTAAAACGCGCATATTATCGTTTATGGAGATTTTTCTTTAATGATCATATCTATTAATAAAAAAGTAAATTAAGCTATAAGCTGCATCAAAAATAACAAGTGCTTCTATAATAATAATCGGCACTAATAATATAATAATAATAATAGATCCTCACTGGTGGACGGAATAATCGTAGAATAACTTATAAGTTTTATAACTTTAATGAAGCTAAGCAACAGACGAAAAGAAAGTAATACACTTTCTCTTAAGCTTAGTTCTAAAATAACTTTGCAGTCTATATGGTCTCTCTTTAAGTAAGCTCAAAAAAAAAAAAAAAAAACAATCTCTTGTTTCTTTTTCTTTTAAATTTTATCATTTTCTCTTTCATTGTATCACTCGTTTACTGAAACAACATCATAACTCGAAAATCATGATTTTGTATTTAATACTATCCAGAAAATTGTAATGATGTAAACTTTTAATTAGTAAAGTGTTATACAAACAGGCAAAAATTACAATAAAAAGAACCTCTCCTCCAATGCTTAACTTTGCATTACAATGTCTGTGATTTTATATGCCATGGAGACCACATGCCTACCCAACTTGGAAAAGCTGCTAAGAATAGAATGGAGGTTCTTAAGAAAAATCTATGGGCTCAGGAAAACACAGGATGGCTACAGGCGAAGATCTAACGAAGAGATCTACAGAGAAATCAAAGGCCTAGAAACCGAGATAAGAATCAGAAGGCTGATGTTCTATGGGCACATGAAAAGGATGAAAGATTTAACAAAAAGATCTTTAACGAAATTTTTAGCTACAAAAGCGTGGGAGGATACACGAAGCAAATAAGTGAAGCATTAAAAAACCTTAAAATGTCCGATGCCGAATGTCTAGATAGAGACACGTACAGGAAAACACTGAAAAATCCCATCAATATTGGAAGAGAAAAAAGGAGGAGTACAAAGTGGTCCGATGAAAGAAAAGAAATTCAGTCGAAAATCATGAAACTGAGGTGGGAAGAAAGAAAATTAAGACTCCCAAAGAAGCCTAACCAATGATATTCGCGTGCTCCTTAGTGGGCAGTAGATGATAAAAAAAAAAAATGCTAAACATGAACATGACTGTCTATATTCCCCATTTTTATATTAAAAGGAATTCAGTGATTGGATCAAGAAATAATATTATAAGCTAAAGAACAAATAATTATCCAAGGTTATACCTGCTTCTTCCGCTGAACAATAAAACTCAGATGGACTTCAGAGAACTTATTTAAGTGACACTAAATAATAAGTGAGCTTTATTCTTAATTTCTGCTTATATCGTATTTATATTTTATCCGGTCGTATAAAAATATAATTGATAGATAAGACCTGTTATCAGGGTCAGATACTAGTGGGTGAAATTCCTCTGTTCAAATACAGCTGGTAATCCCTGTTTTGTGAACAGTCAATTCCCATTTGTCAAAAAGAAAAAATAAACGTAAGTATATAGTATAAAAATAATTTAAGTTACATAGATTTGCTTTGCAATACAATTGCAGTTACATTAGTAATGTTTCTATTCCATAGATTTATTGTTTTAAATATTTCTTAGTAATACCTTAAAAATTTTGTACTTTCATAATCCCTAGTTGGGCGAGAAGATCCAGGTATATTCTTTACTCCCCTGTAACATCGTTTAAATAGTATGATAATTGAAACATTTTACAACGATGTTGATTAAATCTAAAACAATAATTTAATTCTGTTAATCTACAAATGATTCAATACTGATTATAATGTGCTCCATCACTAGGTGATAGTAGTATAATATACAGTAAACATGGTGCGAATGGTTATGTATACTGTTACTTATTTACATTAATAAAGACTATAATACTTGCAATATCTATAATACGAAGTCGATTCGAGGTCGAAGTGAAAAATAAAATATAAAAAAATAATTTAAGTGAAATAGTGGAAAATGAAGAAAAAAGGACATAAAAAGTAAGTCATTTGTATTTTAATAAGAAATAAATAATAGTTATAATATTAATCAAAGATTAATATTATAACTTGGCAGTTCGTATGATAATCAATATATTTAATCTATTGATCGAAATCATTGAGCCCCTACATACCCATGCTGTTTCATCGTATATATGTTTATGTTTCTAACTTGAAAAGGCAAAGACAAAACATTATTATATTTTATTTTTCTTGTTGATGCATGTTTTTAATACTATTTAAATTACCGAAACCCCGATCTCAACTTCCTAGCTCCATTATCAATTTTCTGATTTCTGAGTCTATTTTGAGAGTTATGAAATCGAGAATATGGAGTCAATGCCCCAGCAACATGAAACTGGTTTCGAGAGAAATTTCTGCAGCCCAAATGTGTACTGATAGCTTGAGTACATATTTGTTTTTTTGTATGCATCATGGCTTTTTTACACTTACAATCTACACTCCAGACATAATTAAATATATTTAGGAATATTTATCTTTGTAAACAAATAAATATATTTATTTGTATGTGGCAGTTTCTACTTCACTCAGGTCAACAACCAATCGTGGTAAGTGTCTCTCAATTTTTGTTTTAATGAAATGAATGAAAGATAAAGTTTTACTCTGAGACACCTAGTCCCCTAAGAGCAAGAGAAATTGTAGTTCCATAATAAAAATGTTTGAAAACTACAACCAATGGTATACAAACACAAAATAGATACAAATACAAATATTTATTCAAGCTATACAGTGCAAAATTAATCAGTAAAATGTGCTGTTGGTCCGTATGTCAAATTTCACTATTTACACAATATGATTCGTATTGTTTTTTTTTCCCAAAAAAAGGTTTTATTTTATTGAATATTTATCAAAATATCATCATTGTTCTTAAAAATTATGGTGTGAGAAATAGCAACTTAATTTATGTCTTTATATAATAAAGGGAAACGATCGTTTTATACTTGTATACAAAATGGAAAATTGTAAGGTTTTCTAATTATTACAATTTAATTCTCTTGATATTTAATTATAAAATATAATACATAATATCAGTGATGCTTGATATCCATAAGAGTTTTGAGATAGGCATAATGTTTTATACCTGTGTGCTATCTCAACTCAGAAAATTCCTGAATTCAATTCTGAATGAGGGGACTGGAAACATTATTGAATCGATCAGAAGCAATATGAGACACCAAATAAAAAATAAAAATCATTGTTGTGATTTAAAAACATAATATTAGTTATAAATGAAAATTCATTATTGTTGCTGCATTAACAAGATTGTGTTTTACGTATTTCTTCGTATTTATGGTTTCGTAATTCGGAGATATTAATTATCATCATCTTTTAAAATATTTATTTGTTTCCTCAGTTATTATTTTGGTGCGAGACATTTTTCTTCTTCTTCTCCTTCCTGTTCTTTTCTGGTATTATTTAATTTATTTTTAATTGAAAGCATGAGGTTTAATTCATTTATATTTCATATTTTGAAGGGTATGAACAATTTTTCTTTCTTGTAAGCTGTAAAGAAACTTTAAATTCTATCTAATTTTTTTATGTATATATAAACTGTTTGATGAAGAGTATGGAATAAAAAACTATGCATACATGAAGAAGATACGTCTATATTTTATTGAAATGAGTTCCTTTAATCATTAGATGTATATGATAATCAGAAAAAAAATCGCGGGAATTCGGTGGTTACAAAGGACGTTGAAGAGACCTTTATAATTTACAAAGAAGTCACATCTAAGAAACGTAACTTATGTTCTTTGTAATTGACACGTAACTCTGCAAACTGCTCTTTCTTATCGAAAACTGAGTCATTTAAACGTCTATGACACTGTTGTTATCTCCGGAACAGCCATTTTCCTTTTTGTGTTTCTTTCCATATTTTAGTTCTTTAGGTAGTTTATATTTTAAAAAATATACTCTTGAAGATGTTTGAATTTAGAAAGTTTAAATACATGAATAGTGTCTTTCTTTTTTTTCATTCCAACCGATATTTGGTTTTTGTTATATCAATAAAAAATGAGTTGGTACGTATAACACTATAAATTTAGTCAAATGTAATATAGCTAAGGTGCAATATGTTACACAAAAATAAATAGAGATATGTTCAAAATCATGTGGGAGGGAGGGGGGGGGGGTGTTTTTTTACACATATGAACCTCATTTAAATGATTTATATTTCTCTTTTTGTATAAATATGTATATAAATATATGTTAAAACACATGTGTCTCCTGCTTCACAAGTAGTTATTACCAGAGTGGTTTACGCAAATTTGTTTTTCAGCTTTAGTATTATAAAAGTGTTTTTCATCAGTATTTAAATTTGTTCTACTCATTTGAAAAAGAAAATATATCCCCTTTTCTATTTCTTTCCCATTATTAAAATTGTATTAAAAATTACATTACCCTTTCAACCCTGGATGCCCAGTATGTTTGTTGTTTGTTTATTTAACGTCACTTTATGCTGCTACGGCTAATCGGACGATGCTACAGTGGGAGCTCTAAATTTTGCCTATCAAGTTTTAATTAGGATAGGGATTTTAACGAGTACCTGACATCGTACAGGCTTGAGACCCCCGTTTAACGTCCCTTCCGAAGGACGGCGCAACTAAGGATTTTTTACTCCCTTTAAAAAATCCTAGGGCCACCTGCCGGGCTACAAACCCGCGATTTTGGGCTTAGTAGTTTGTTACGCTACACAGGTCGCCCCCAGTATGTTTGGATGAGATACTATTGTAGTATATGAAGATATATTATGAATATTTATTGTAAATACAAATACTTGTAGGCAAGTGTTTTGAAATTATAAAAAACGGAGAAACAGTCTTCTAACAGTGTATACCATTGTTAATTGTCCTTTTGTCGTGTCCAAAAGAAATAGTTGTTTTCAGTTGTTAATGAGTATTTTATGAGAGCTTGGAAACTTATACTTAAACTTTGACTTAGTTTGCTCACTGGAATACGTACTAGCTGCAATTTGACACCTCACTTGAAAGTGAGTGACATTTGTGAGATGTGTTGGATAGACCAATTGTATGTATGGGCTGCAGTTTACAATATTTTTGCCTTGTTTTATTGTTTTATATGTGGCCGGTATTGTTTTATTTATGTTTACAAACTTAATTAACTAAAGAATCACAAGGATGTTAGCACCACTTCTATCAATCCCATTCAATAAATTGAAGAAAAAAAATTATAAATTGTATGAACAGTTATTAATCAAATATTGAAGACTCACAATGATTCTGCTTTTGCTATTGCTCCAAGAACATAATGTAATCGTGAAAATTCTGCTATTTTACTAAACTCTTAATGTACATTAAGCAGGATAAAATTTAAAAAATGAATATACTTTATTTTTGGATAAAACTATCAGTGTAATTGGTGCTATTTGTGAAAATCAACATCCATATCGCTTGTATCAAGTAGAATGTGGAAAAAATATATTTTAATGTTGCCAGTTGTATTCATGTAATTTTTTAGCAATTATTGTTTAAATATTTGATCTATGGGTAGTTAATCAAGGTATAAAAATATATTTTCCCTTTAATATATTCAACATATAATTTAAAGGTTTTAATAGGATGTGACTATAACTGGAAGTTAGTTATCAATTTTATATTGTTTGCGTTGATTCGTTTGTCTCTATTTATAAAAATATTCTCTATATTATAACTGTAAAAAATTAGTTGGTAGTATAGACTGGATAGACTGTGGGCAGTTTTCCTTGACTTGATTATAACAGTTGCATACAAATTACAGCTGTTAGCGGCATCTAGTTGCGTTCTTAGAAACTGCTAGACACTAGCGCCATCTCTTATCTTCTTTGCACAGCTGGAAGAGAATATTTGAGGAACTAATTATGCACAATTAAAGATAGATACTAACCAGTAATTTCTAGTCATACAACTGAGAAAATAAGTGTCTACATTTTAAATAACTGTTGGAATATATTATTTCAAAGAAGTCAACTGAATGTTATACACAATTATTTATTGTTTACATACTTACTTTTTTTTAAACTAATCAAAACTATGAATTTTGAAGAATAAAAATTGTTTAACATGCGTTATATTAACGCACTTAAACTTGTTAACAACAAAAATAAACTATAATGGTATTTCTATGCTTCTAAGGATAACTTTTATTATAATTCTTATTCTTCATTTAAATTTTTTTTCTGAAAATATATTAAAAAAAATAAAAATTATGAAACAAATTAAATTTTTGTATATGGTTGACTGCAAGTAAAGCTAGATTTCTTCAAGCAGCTGGTATTACATCTAGTTATCAAAATGGAATTATTAAATTTATAGGAACCTGGAACTTTTGAATATTCAGTTGAATTTTATTACCATCAACCGTATTTATTAACAATTCTGCAGCCTGGAGATAGGTATCAGTCTGGAGCACCAAGACCTGTATAAGCTACCTTGTCAAATAATGCTATTCGTTGAAGCAAGATTTCTCAAGCAGGATGTTTCAGTGTTCTCAGTACATCAAAATTAACTAACAGTATTTTTATTTTCTTCTTAGAGTGGAGTGGTCATACATCGCAAAAACTCCAGGAGTTACTTCAACCACGAAAAATTTGGTTTCGCTCAAGGGAGGACCCCCCCCATTAATAACTGGAGATGGTGCTATCGACAAAATGATACACCAATCATCACATCAGCAGAAGGATGCAACCTATTTGTTCCCATGTATCATCTCTTCTTAGATTCTTTAATGATTATCAGAAGATTGTAATGAATGTTAAGCAAGAAATGATATTTTTTATAAGCAGATAAGATGAAAACTGCTGTTTATTAAGCGAAAACGACTTAGAAATGACACTGAAAAGTGTAAAATAGTATTACCGAGTCTGTGCTGGAAGCTATTGCTACTATAGACAAACATCAGAGACTGAGTTTGGTGTATCATCTAATCAGAAAAAGTATTTTAGCCAGGTTTTAGGACTTGGGAACTTTACGATTATCCTTGAGATCATAGGTTGGGCAGTCACCATAGCAACACGACATGCTTGTAGAATGTAATCCTCATGTTGGTACGGCTCGGCCAATGGTAAAAACCTTTGCACAGTATTCAGTTTGCACAGCTTTGACAAGTGCAGTATAGCAGCTCTTGTAGACTTCCAGAGATTTGTGTACAATCTTATAGTTTATATTATTAATTAGTTTTCTCTTTTCGATCAAACTTTTACAATGTACAAAATCTTACAAAAGTAGAAGAACAAACTTTTGGCTAGAAAATTATTATTAAATCAAATGGGTATAAGGGGAAATTCAGTAAGAAATTATTGAAGATATTTTTAAATGTTCAGTTTTCAACTCATTTCCTTTAAAGGTACAGATAAGAAAATATTTCTGCCAAAAAATGTTGAGTATTCAACTTGCAAGATGTAGGCTGTCCAAAAATGTATTCACTTATCATAGAAGAGGAAGGTAACCATTGCATCGGGCATAATTCTTCCAAATAAAATTGTACAAAGTATGGTACAAAGGCTTTAGGAGCAGGGATACATTGGCACGTCGGATCCATGTGGCTGTCCCTGGCCAGCTCAATGAGTCTGTCCCACAGTGTTCTGTCTCCTGCCAAGTTGATATCCATTCCCAGTTTCCGGAGGTCTCCACAAACACTGTCCTGCCTTCAAGTACTCAGTTTACCTCTTGGGCGTGCTCCATCTGGGTCATACTTACACAATCTTTTGGGAGCTCTTGAATCATCCATTCTGTGCATGTGTCCTACTCACGTGTACTTTTAAGAGTAGGGACACTTTGATTTCCTCAAAGGACTGATATATTTTTAGTCCTTATCTCCACTTTTCAGATTCTATCACTGAACCGAAAATTCGTCTGAGGAATTTTCTATTAAATTTTTTTGGCAGGAAATTTGTTGAGTGCCCATATCTTACTGGTACAAGTTTAGATGGGCCTGATGGTGTCTTGTTAATTTATACCTTTCTTGGTTCTGTTCAGCAGCCTGATTCTTAATAGATGAAGCAGATCAAAGTTTGCTTTATTTACTGCCACTGATCTTATCTCCTCATCTTCGTTTATATCTTCAATGATAACAGATCCAAAGTAGCTGAAACTGCTCACCACTTTGAAGATGTATCCACTTCAATTTCGAAGAGAATTTACCTGTTTCTTTCTCCTAAGCGCTATTAATTTGGTTTCTCTCTCGTTCACTCTGAGACCCACAAGCCGAGCATCTATAATGAGCCAAAAGAATTTTTCCTTTATGCTACCCTTGGATCTTCCAGCGATTGCCATATCATCGGCATAGGCTAATATCTGGATCATCTTGCTATACATATTTAATCCTGAATCTAATGCTATGGAAAATAATGGTAATTAAAAGGGGAGCTGGAAGGTCTACTCGCCTTGCACATTCCTTAATTGAAATGCCTCTGACCCCCCACTTGTGGTTTCTTCCATGCATTCATTTTTAAACATTGTGCATCTTGTTAGTTTGATAAGCTATGATGGAACCTCCAATTCTCTCATAGCCAAGTGTAAAGCATTCCTGCTGGCAGTTTCATAAGCTACTTCAAAGTCTCTAAATCTTTCGAAATTCCGCATCTTCTCAGAGACCCGCCTAATAGAGAATTTCTGCTCTAATACAAAGAATACAAATTCTTAATCATTATACAAATAATAATTGGATTAAAATGTATTCATCTTGAAAACTGGTGTGGTTGAAACACCCATATACCCTGAATGAAAGCTCCTGGAAAGGCCTAAAACCCGAAAACCTGATTGTGTGTTTGTATGAGGGGTAAAGAGGTTTAATTGTTGCATCCATTTGGAAATTAAATTGATTATCCATATTATCAAGTCTCTCAAATCGCAAATCGAATAACCAAATTACGACATAAAAAAAAAAAATGTATGAGAGTCACAATCAGCCCGACAATGTGGGTACATAACCCATCGACAAATCCCTAATTACCTTAAGTCACAGAAAAACAATTCTCAATAAAATCATTAAATAATAAAAATAATGCCTCAATAAAACAAGATGGAGGCTGAGCTCAATCAGCCTCCATAAAATGTATACCTAACCTTAAAATAATGCCTTAAGTCTCTCAAGTCGAGAAAATAAAATGGCGGAGGTTGTAATGGAACGCTGTCATTAGCTTATTAGGTCAATGTCTAACAGCCACATTACTAAAATGTGGCATGGCTTTAAGTTAGGTTAATGTTTAAATTTAAATTGGGCGAAACGATCAGATGACTGGATAAGTGACTAAAAGGGCGGGAAGACTAATGGTTAAGGTTAGGTCGAGGTTGTAATTCACATTTAAATTTCCCGCCAGGATGACCCCACTTTTCACGTGACTAAATCCTGGCTACTGATTGGTTGCTCAAAATGATGTCTTAACTCCTACATTTCCTATACTTAGAACGTTGGTTCAAAATTTATAGATTGAAATGGACAACCAAGATTTTTTAAAATTAAAAATAAATGAATTTTTAGATTCACCATACTGTAACTTTCGCAAAAAAATGTATCTTATTTTTTAAAGAACATTTTTCGTCGAAAAAATCCCGTTTACTAAAAACATAGCCCTTCGTTATACAAATTTTACCTATTCTAATTTTACAATTATAATAAATGCCCATATAAAATAGTAATGATCTGCATTAATCATTTTACTTTGCTTAAGTAAAACTCTTAAATAAAGTAAAGAGAGCGCTTGCCTCTCTATTCATACAAGTTAGCTCGTTAAAAACGAGGAGATCTTCTGTAGTTTTTTGTCAAAAAAATAGTTAAAATATAGACTGCCACTAACTCGGACGAAATTCGCAAGAACATTACGGATCACTTTCTGTTCGGCCATGGTCACAATTAACGTCTCCATTAAGAGGGAGCTCCATTGATTCGCGAACATAGTATATACGCGGCTTTAGAACCATGGATTTACCAATGGTTTTTTTGAAAGCCATTGAAAGCTCCAGAAATCTCCAAAAACTGGATTTTGTTACATTAATGGACTTTGTCATTAACAATTCAAACTATTTTGGAGTTTTTTTAACATACTATTTGTGTTTTTTCTCTCTGTCAACTTTGTATTATGAAATGTATTTTAAACTGAAAAGCAGAGATTCATTAGTGGAGTCCGAACTAACAAGGGTCTCTGATTAGTTTACTAGAGCAACTTAAATTTATTTTGGAGCATCATTGTAAATATTTTATCAGGACAGGGTGTGTGTTCTAGCACTCACTTTTGTTTGAATTTTTCTTTTCCTCTCACTAATTTTTAAATCAAACCAAACTTGTTATGAGACCCTCACAGCACTGGAATAGCTGTCTAAGGCTAAACCTAGATTGGATCCGATTCGGTGTTACCTGATTCTATCACATACGATGCTGGGCTGTCTACATTATACATATTTTACTATACATTATAGTAAAATATAAATGCGTTAAAAATAATTAATAAATAATCTTAATTTTCTCAATTTAAAGAACCAAATGTTATAACTCTCGATATATTTCAGTCATTTGGTTTGCTAGCGACGTCTCATCGTATCGCACCGGATCCAATGTATGTGTAGCCTAAAGCACTACACCCCTGTAAAGTGTGTTCTCTTTTGATAAATTAATAAAAAGAAAAATAGTAGTAATAAAAAAATAGGAAAATACTCTCACTACTAGGCTAAATGATGATTTTTTTCAAACAGCTGGCAATTTTGGGAATATTATTTCGAAATATACTCCCAGCATTTGATGCAGTCATGCCGAAATCATCCCCTAAAACCTCAAACTGCTCATTTTGCCTATTTTTTCCAAACATAATAGACATCCTTTTCACTTGCTTTGATGTACAGTGAAATCTTGCTAACCAAGAAAGTTAATTCAGGGAGTACACCTATAAATAACAAAGGTTTCTCTATAATCATTTTTTGAGTGTGCTTAAAACTTTGTAATGCAGAAATACTTTCTTCGGCACAATCACTTGATTCTCTTAAAGACTAAGTAGAGAAATCTTTGTCAGTTTTATCATCAACATGTGATGAAATGTTATTTTCGTTATTCAATATTGATGGTTGCATAACATCACTGAGTAGTGATTGTCTCATTATTTTGATACCAAGAGGTCTTGGTTGAGATGAATTTGCTAGGATCCTCTTTGTTTGGCAATTGAATTTGGTTGGTACTGCTTCTTTTTTCAAAACTATTGGACGCCCTACTAATCTAACTTTAATGATATTTTCTACTACTTCTTCTACCTGGAACAGAAGAGGAAAAAAAAAAAAGATCAAATTCACTGCATCTGAAAATGGGGTTTGTTTATGAGAGAGTTTACATGCACTATACATTGACTAGTTATTGCTGAAACTATTCTAACTTTACACTATATTCAATTTAGAAGATCTATAATAAGAGTACAAAGCTTAAACTTATATAAAAATGATCTTCACAGGCATTACAGTTTGTAGAAGGAGCCAGGATCTTTTCTTCTCATCATAGAAAACCACTTATTTCTTCTTATTGGATCCATGGGAACTGTAAGGAAGAGTATATCTGGGGTTGACTTTGTGGTGTTTTCACAAATTGGCACACAACAGTGTTTTTAAGACATGATAAGTGATTTAAGCTAAAAACGTTAAAAAAATTACAAGGAAAACTGACGATAATGATGTGAGATAAACTGACAACCCTGATGACGTCACAGTATGTCTTATCAAAACTAACCGTTTTGGCGGGAAATTCAAACAGAAAATTTTCCAAGTCAAAAATTTCATGTTTAAAAAATAATTTTTTCCATTAAAATTAGCGGTAGCCCACTATTTAAGGCTGATAGATTTCATAGAAACGATTGTTGAAAATCACCTTGGTTGTCCATTATAAACAAAAAAAAAGTTCTAAATCTTTAACTAACATTAATAAAGCGATATTAACTTTTTGTTCGACATTAATATTGAAATATAAACAACAAGTACAATATTTAATATCAGGAATATTTACTTTCCACTTCAGTTTAAACTTGAGAATTATAGTTTTACTGAAAATGACATGTTCCCCTTCTAATAAATAAAAGAAGATCCGGTTTGTATAATGGGCCAATTTTTTTTTCGGGAATTATTAGAAATAATACGCTTAACCAACTCAAGGATTTGTGAATAACAGTGACTGGCGGGGTAAGGGAAGGCAAGTCAGTCTTCTTTCGGCACTCATGGCGTTCTCAACGGAGTATAAGTGTAAAGTCGTTTCGGACAAGCATGGCAACGTCAGCGTACTCATTTCCTACGTCCAGAAGAAAGGTAATATACAACTACCAATATTAGCTACGTAACATAGATTATGTTATATTTCTTTATTATGCAATATATTATGGGATTATGTAATATTATAATTACTTTTATAGACTTATCCAATTGACACTAAACGAATAGACAATGCGATAAAAATAGCGTTTCCACAAGTAATGTTTTGTTAATACTTCACGTTTCGAACAATTCATTATACTTTTAACAATTGATTGACACGTTATGAATTTGTTTTTATTAACAGTTATAATTATGTGACTGAGGACCTCCCTGCACAACTGTTGTTGTCTTAGAAATAGTACAGACTGTACCATGAACTGAACCCAACACCCTTAATGTTTTGTTACTTTTACCATGTTTTATCGTAAGGGGCGTTATAGAGTTGGAAACCAAACCTCATTTCAAACATTTGAAGCAAACTATTTTTCTGTAAATTTTAATTGTTATATAAGAACACAAATTCTAGGTTCGTATCTATTTATATTTTACTATCTAATCTTTTATAATTGCACCAAATTATTATTTACTGATAACAATTTGTACATGTGAAGAAACAATGGCGGCCTCTCTATTTTATTAACAATAAATATCTCCTTCTTACTTATATCGTTTTTTTTTTTACATTTATACATCTTTGAATTTCGGTGTTTCGTCCCAAGTTCAGAAACATGGCACCTATATATAATAACATATGTTATGTATCTACTAGATAAAAAAGATACATAAAATATTTCATCAAATACTTATGACGTTAAATACACTAGGCATATTCTAAAGAAGGTGACTCATACTGTACATATTTTTTAACTTTTTAATATGTATGTTTTTATTTACTAAAAAATAATAATAATATATTAATTTCATCAACATGTTGCAAAACCCCTAAATATAGAAATGTGTCGAGTGTAATGAAAAGATGGAAATAAGAAAGAAATATCATATGCAAGCCTTGTTGATGTGTTATTATTTATATCCAATTCAAGCGATATAATTTAAATTTATATAACATATTAATAAAATAATTTTAAAATATGACGAAAAAAAATGAACTGTCACGCCAGATTCATATTGCAGTAATTTTATAACATTTATTCGTCATGTTGTATATGCTTTGAATATGTGTGTCGGTAAAATTTATTTTAATTCTCTTTATAGTCTTGAAAATCAATTAGAAAAAAACCGTTCTTGTTCTATACCAATTTTTTAAAGTTACTTTTAATTAATTCTTTACTGAAGACGTTTTTTTAACTTGCACAAAGTCAAATGAATTTGGTTTATATAAATAATTAGTCATGTTTTCATAGATTAAATAATTGGGAGTCGCCATTTCGGTTTAAATGATTTAACATTTGGAAATGATTCGAGTCAACTTTTCTTGGCCAAGCTATAAAAACTTGCTATTGTTATATTTTATATATTTATTATAATATATAAAATTATGAGTCAACGAAAATATTTAAAATTATACTGTTCCTATACAATAACGACACAAATTATCTTTACTACAAATTCATAGCTTCTTACTCTGGCAGAGACAATTTTTTTCCTATCTTCAGGATTTGAGCTAATCAATACAGAATAAAGGCTTTTAAAATTAGGAAAATGCCTTAAGGGAGCTCAAGGAGGCTTAATAGTAATATTAGACAACTACGATAGATTAATATATTTTAGTTTAAACCCTTAAACGTAAATATTAAAAATGTCTCAATAAAAAATATATTATAATAATAATAATAATATATATAAAAAATCATCATGCTCAAAGAAATGCAACGAGGTCAGGTGTACATTTATAGTATGGCTTGATTCTTCAATGATTTCTTAGTCCTTAACCCAAGCCGAGTTAGTCTTGGTCCGCTGAGATTTGTTTAATTTTTCTATAACATTTTATTATCTCTTCCGAGAATGCTAGGCCCAAACATTTAGCTTGAAAAAGGAAAACAAATCTCGTTGAGTATAATGACTCTTTACTACAAAGTAAAACAATATCTTCTTCGGAGCGTGTATTGTACATAAATATTTATTTATATAATCATGCTCTGTATTAGGTATGTTATTCCTGTATCTGCAAAACCTTGATTCTGCGCTTCGGCCACATTGAAACAGGTTTCCGTTAATGACTAGTAATTTTTTAAACAAGAAACTCCGGATGCCTTAAGTATTTTTCATTTGATTAAACTAGACTAGAAATAATAATAAACATAAATTATTAACAATTTAATCTAGCATACAATAGCACGATCAATGTATATTAACTCCCCTTCACATACTTAGTGTAAGTAATATGTTTGGTGGCTTTAGGTTAACACAGTTCAAATATTTTGCCACTGCTTGGAAGAACGGGTAAAAACTTAAAAATGATGTTGCTGACGTATAAATTTTGACAGATGAAAGTTAGTAATATTAACAGTCATAAGATAATAATATGGTAAAATTAGAATTATTATGTTTTATTTATTATTCTTTTGATGGTGATTATTTATAAATATTTTTATTTTGAACAGAAAAGATTTGTTCTTAATGCAATTTACCTTCCCACCCTACTTTACGGAAGTGAGAGCTGGGTCCTTCTCGACAGATTGAAAAACAGAATCACCGCCTCAGAGATGAAATATCTCAGAAAAGTGGGTGGCCGAGCACGGAGGGAACGCCAGAATAAGAGAGGAGCTAGGAGTGAAACCACTAACTGAAATTCTAGAGAAGAGGCAGTTGTAGTGGTTCCGACATGCCTGCCGAATGGACGAAGATCGCAGGCCAAGGATGTCGTGGCTGGATAATGTGGCTAGAATAGGGGAGAAAAGAGGAAAACCACTGGATTCCATGAAGGCATTGGTGAGAGACGGAGACAGATGCACTGAGGAGGAAGGAAAAGAAGAAGAAGAAGAAGATCTGTCCTGAATAATATACCGTAAAATACGAATATGCTGTGGCAGGTCAGTCTTCTGAGAAACATTAATTTTATGATTTGAGGTGTCATCATGTAAAGTGGTTTTTATTGATGTACTAAGTTTTTCTAAGGCAGTATCAACGTCTTGTTTTGTCTTAAGTGAAATTGTTAAGTCCAATTTGTCCTCCAAATCATAACAAAAGTTGTCCCAGTTTCTAAGTCCTGTAATCAATGCAGGAGGGGAAGGCTTGGGAGCAAAACTTTATTTTGCTTTAACTTTATTATATTTAACGTAAAAAATCATTATAATGGAAATCGAAATTTATTAAAGTAATAATTATATATTTTAAATTGCCCTGAACTTTCCATTAATACACAGTAGATAAATCCAACTCCACTAATAATTGCTATTAGGGACACTTCCTTAATTACTACGTTAACAGTATATGAAATCATAGCAATTAATTCCGAAGTTAACATTTCGCACTCGATTTCTCTCCAAACCCCATCAGGCATGCAACGAAATAGGAACGATCAATAAATAAAATCTAAGGACTATTTCAGCAGTTCCAAACACGTCTTCGTGTACCTCCTTTCATCAAATTACTTCTTTAAACACTCGTATTTTTGTTATTTTTTGTTTATTTGTTTTAATGATTTGCTTAAACAGGAAATATTTATGTTATGTCTATAGTGGTCTAGAGAAATAAAAAATACAGAATGCTGATCACGGAAAATAAAAATCTAACTCGTCAAATATTCTCAATTTACAAGTTCAATACAAATTATTATAGTGAAATTTGTCAATCTTGTGTGAAGTTTTGAAGCCTAAAGACCGTTTTGACAGAATGTAGGGAGAAACTTTATTTTTAAGCAATTTATTTTGGGTAGCTTTTCCGTCAATGTTGTTCATGTCACAGCCCTTCCTATTAATATTTACTAAAATGAGAAAATACTTAAATTTTCAATAGCTCACTTGCTCATCTTTTTTATATAAGGTAGGATGGTAGCTCAATGCGTTGAGCTTTGAGGTACAGAAATATATTGAACTGAAGCCGGCTGTAACAGATACATTTATTAAATTTGTTGAGAGCTATAGATTGGCTCTATGAAATCTGCAGAACCTGGGGCAATTCACCACCTGTACAATGTTTGGCTTTACAGTACAGTCATGTACCATTTACTGGACCCATGACCATTTTACGATGTTTATATTGGCATACATACTTTTTTTTCTATAAAAATATTGGAAGGTAATCAATTCGTAAAATGTAAATGCTTTCTCTGAGATGACTCATTAATTTTCCTTCCTGAGAGTTGTAGTGTAGTGTAATATAGGGTTCCTAGATTGATTGTAAATTAAAAAAAAATAATTTTTCAAATTGGAGTGGTACCTAGTTCGTGAGATCAGTGCGTAAATACTTACAGTCTCTTAAGCAATGATATACAATACATATATAAATATACATATTCACAGACGAGTATTGTAAGGAACTACTATAAGACTTGAGTGTATCTATATTGGGGATTTCCAAAGTCTAATTTCCCTCATATCAACATCCTGTTGGAAGTTCCTTATAGCAGTGTTCAAAACCTTGATAAGGAAAATAAAATCCTAAGTACTCCGTTGCTATAATCAATAAGACCTGCAATTTAGTTTGCTTTTGAAATTAAGTGCGAGTCTATATTAAAAGACATTTTAGCCACTTCTTTGGAAATATTTAATTATATTATAAAACCAATAAATGTGAAATTCGCTTGTTAAAAGTTTGAGAAATAATTGCAAAGAAGTATGCAAAATACATATAATTGAATTTCATTAGACATTATAAACCTTTCTCTTTAATATTAAAACAGAAAAGGTAAGTAAATATAATTGAAATATTTTCAACCGTATTCGAGGACGAAATGTATCTATACGGCAATTCCTGTGGAATGATACGTTTACGTTGCCCCATTTTATGCTTACAGCCTTAAATGCGTATTTATTTGGAATCAGCAAAACCTCATCAAACAATGATTGAGGTTGTTATAACTCCATGGCTTCTTTAGCCTAAACAATTAGACATATTCTAGTAGAAGTGAAACAGGAACATGAAAACCTAATGAGTAGTTCTAACATTATCAAAGAGCACTGCTGTCTGTATTGCCAAGCCAAGCAAAAGATAAAAATTGATTATTTTCGAGAAGTGATTTTTTATTATCATAAAGAAATCCAGCTTTTTTGATAGTTTGACAGTTTTTTTTTTCATTTCCTTTGATGAAGCATGGAGTTCATGCAAATCTTAAACATTTAACCCTGATTGAACTTTTAATATTGACTTTGTTTAGAGCTATTGGAAATCCTAAATTAAATAAGATATTTTGTGTTTTCACATCATGTTTCACAAACTCAGTAATTAAAAAAAATTCACCTAATAATACTACCTAATATTTACAATTATTTAAACCAATTGCTTGTCTTCTCGTCATGTAATTCACTTCAAAACCAAAAATAGTGCCAAGTTAACTCATACTCATCTACAGATGAGCTAGACATTTGGCAACCTTTTATCTTCTCTTCAATCAAAATGGTAATAGTTATTAGAGACAGTATCACAATAGACAAAATCCAAACACAATACATTTTTAATATTATGTGTCATCAGTTTTCTTAGTGGCACACCTTGGGATTCGAATAGATTCAAAATTATTGCGTATCAACACCTAAGATGACTATTATTATGCATGTCAGATTATAAGAACTACCCATTCTTATAAAAATCCAACCCCATTTCATAACTCTTCTAGACAAGGTAAATCTATGTATTTCACATGAATCCTTAGTCACCTTGGCATCAAGCTCTAATACCATTACTCCCTGGCGAAGACACCTCTGCTCTCACTATATCAGAACTCAGTAAACCTCTTAAAATAAAATCATTAGATGGCCACTCTAGTTTATTAAAAAAATGGTAAAACTATGGTTCATATGGTAGTGAGGAAGTTGCCCAGACCCATATGGCATACTGTGCTCACAAACTCACACCTTATTAAAATACTGCCTCTTTCCTCGTGCCCAGACTGTAACACCATTCTTACAGCAAAACATTTTGGAGGAATATGATCACAATAACCCAAGAATAATTAGAATAGGACTGACCCCAAAGGTATCTACAGTATGTAATGACAACAAAGCTACGAACTGATTTGAAGAAACATTGCCTCCTGTCTAAATTATGGAAATTTTCGACTTTTCTCTATATACTTTTAAATTTTCTTAATCATCTGTTTAATGAATGGGTCCAAGTATGTGTGCATATGTATAAAATACTTGTATGAAATAAAAAAGAAATATATGAAATGGAGTGATTATGCTACTTGAGGTTTCAATTAAATAACATACACCAATGTTTTACAAAAAAATAGTATATTTAAGTTACATGCTTTGGTATAAGTTAAATTCAATTAGATTTTATTCCGAATATAGTCCTAGTGTAATTTTATCTTTGAATGCTATAGTTATAGATTTTTATTAAAGAGGTAAGAAATGAATTAAAAATTATTTATTTTTTCAGACTCTGTCGTATTAAAAGACTGGACCCAAAAGTTACTGGAGTATAAATATGTGTGGCTATCTCTGATTTTAGCTGTAGTTATGACTACAGTTCTATGCATCCTGTATATTCCACAAAATCAATCTCATACTGAAGGTAAACATAACAATAGTATTTACACTTTAACTATTTAAGTAGTTGATAGTTAAATTGAAAATAAATATGGTTATTATTTTTTAAAAAGAAAACAAAAAACAACATAAAAAAATGGTTTATGCAGAATAAAAAAATGGAAATAGACAATATGACTTGAGAAAGAATAGTACATATGGACAGAGCTGCCAATTGGATTATTGAAAAAAGGAGACAAACATTAAATAACTCATGTAGATTATTTTGAGCAAATTAACAATTTTTGAAGAAATCTTTGATCATATATAATGTCAAAATTAATTTTGCATAAATAGAAAAAAAAATGTTTTTTGTGAAATGTGAATTAAATCTGATGTTAAATGTATGAATTAAATCTAATTCAACTGTCAGTCATCTTGAATTAGTGTTCTGAAAAAGTCTGTCTTGTTTTTATTATCATGTTAATAGAAATAAACATGCACTTTGTTCCTTTCTCAACATCACAATATTTCACCTATATTTCATTTCTTTTATCTTCATTTTATGTAGAACTGACACTTATGACCTCAAAAGTCTTCTAGTAAAATTTAGAAAATTAACTTATAGTATTCCCTTTATTTTCTGATGATAACAATTATCTTTTAATTTAATAGGAGCAACAATATGGCAATATTACGCTGATCTCATTGCATATAATATAATAAAATAATTAAATTATAAATTCTGTATAACATTGCAGTATAAATGCTCCTAGTAAATTTTAATTTTAGTTTTCACAGTCTTGTTGTGAAATATTATAAATAACAAAAAAATAGGAAAAAAATCTTAATAGCGATATACTTTTTCCAACAATTATATTTATAAAGAATGAAACAGATTACCGACTTGGTTATTATCCTGATGATGGTATTTTTTCACCGAGTAGCTACTCCTATTGGCCCTGAAGATGACCTACAAAGTAGGTCGAAACGTCGGCACACATAAAATATATATTAAGTTTCCACTTATTTATTGTGTAAATTTTTGACTGCACCCCCAACTATTTCCATCCTACATATTATTAAAGAAATTGTTAAAAGCTCACATTTTTAAAAATAATAAATTAATTTAAAAATCCTAATACTCTTTCGGGGATTCTTCTACTTACACTGGTACAAAATGTAGATTGTTGAAAAATACAGAATTAATTGGATAAGATTCGACAAAATATGACAGACAAAAAAATATATGATGAATTAAATTGATACCATTAAATTTGAAACAAAAAAATAAATACAAGCTTGAACTTGTTTATAACTGGGATTGATGGCAGAATCGATTGGTGCATATTATTAGTCTTATATTGATACTGCGTAACACTTCCTACTTGATGGTTCCTCTGCTGCTTGATTATCATTCTTCATATATAAAGACCCTTGATGTTGAGTGTCCATAAGCAGTTCTACCTACCTACCTCATACCCTACTAGAACTGAAAACTAATTCCATAAATTGATATTAATATTGAAAAGAATTTTCAAGTTATAAAAGCGATGAGCAAGACATACGGTGAGATGAAATAAAAATGGGTCTTAAAAACTGAATTTGACTGATAAGAAAGCAAAGAGAATATTTTTAGAAAGAAATACCAGAACAATGTCTGTTGGTCTGTCATTAGGCAGGCAGGGATAACCACCTGGTATGTAAAAATATCCAAAAAAAAGATTCCTTGAAATTAGTAAGCTGTGAGCATTTTGGTGAAAAAAACATTGATATATGTTAAAGTGGTCATAGAAATAGTGATAAAATTAAATTAGGATTCAACTTTGAAAAACCCGTGATAAAATGAGAGATATGTCAAAAATTTAAACATGTAATTAGTAGTTAAGAAAGTTTTATTCTCAGTAAATTTTGTATTATTACTGAAATTAAACAAATAATTTGTATTCAATACAAAATTAAATAAGGGCACGATGGAATGAATGTTTTATATTGATAAATTATATCGAAACCAACTTTTCTCTTGGGAAATTTCAAAATAAAAGCGTTTTTAAGTAATTATAATTGTCCATGATATTTGAAAAAGATTCAGGAAGATTTTGTAGAATATGCGTTTTGGTATTTTAATTTTAATTCATAAATGTTTTAAAATTTACTTCAGCTAAAGATGTAATGAAAACTTAATTGGACTAAAATCATCATTTATGGTACTTAAACAGAACTGTGGTGATTTCAGATGTCCGTCTCCCACAAAATTATTCACTACGACTTACAACAACGCCAGAATGGTTTTCAACAAAAACAAAAGTTGACTGTAAACCTCTTCGTATCCATCCTGCTAAATTTGTTATTGTTATATACACAGTCACAAAAAAATTAACTGTGCAAATCTTATGAAAAACATTCAGTCTTATCATTTGGAAATAGGATATTGTGCTATAGCCTACAATTTTGTCATTGGTGGAGGTGGTTATATTTATGAGGGCACAGGTTGGGGAAAACGGGGAAAAATAGGGTACCCATACTCATGATTTCAACTGTGAAAGCATCGAAATTGCCTTTACGAGAAATTATAATTTACAGTATCATAATCTTACCATGGAAGAAGCCTTTAAATTGCTGATAGAAGAAGGATTGAAGCTTGGAGAAATAGCAGAGGATTATAAACTGTTTGGACATTTTCAAGTTAGTAAAACAGAAAGTCCAAACATTGGTCTGAACCAAAAAAAGAAGATCTTATGTGCACTTAATGTCGAGATAATTTTAGTATAATCTAAGTACTTATAATTAATCTAAGTTTACTAAGATTTAATGTGTCAATATTATAATACTGATTAGTTAATGTTTTAAGCATGAAATATGTATAGATGTGGCTTGTCAAAAAAAAAAGTCCATTGGCAGCTGGTGTCTTGGTTAAATTTAAAAGATAACTACTTTAAAATAATAATTCTTTAAGTCTCTTTGAAGTTATAAAGAAAAATAATTAACTTTGCTATTCTGTCAAAATTGTATGATGATAAATTGAATCTTGCATCAATATAAGAAGTGAGAATAAATTAATTGGACTAAAAAGAAAGTGGACATATAAATAAGTTCTTATGCAAAGTTTTGGTCATTTCAGATATTCATCTGCCACACAATTACTCAATGCGGTTTCGAACAAGATCAGAATGGTTTTCAACTAAACCCGAAGTTGAATGTGACCCTCTTCAATTTCATCCTGCCAAGTTCGTCATCATAGCACACACTGTAACCACAAATTGCTATAAAGAGATCAACTGTGAAAATGTTATAAAAGGATTACAGGCATATGATTTAAAAAATAACAAGTGTGATATATCCTACAATTTTGTCATTGCAGGTGATGGCTATATTTATGAAGGCAGAGGTTGGGGAATCTATGGCGCCCATACCTATGGCTTCAACTGCGACAGTATAGGGGTTGCATTTTTGGGAAATTACAATGAGCAATATTTGACTCCTGTAATGGAAGACGCTTTTCAATTGCTGATAGAAGAAGGATTAAAATTGGGAGAAATTGCTCAGGATTTCAAACTCTTTGGCCAATCTCAAGTCAGAGACTCTGAAAGTCCTGGTGTTCATGTGATGGAAACCATTAAAAAATGGAAGGGGTGGTCTGAACCAACGACAGAAGATCTTATGTGTACGTAACATCAAAATGTTTAGGAAATAAATTTTTCAATTTTGTTAAAATTACATACTGAGATTAGTTACCTATTTAATAATACAAGTTTCTGTATAATACTTATGTAATTTCATTGGCTCTAATGGTTGGGTCGATCATATTTAGTGTTAGGAAAGCTTGTTGTGATATCCTGTAATGTAAGAATAAAGACTGAAATCAAATGTTAATTTGTAATTTATAATTATAAAATTAAAATGTGTGATAAAATATTGAGTATTAATTCAACAGACTTGTAGAGTCTTTGATAACTGATAGATATGCCAATATTTTAGACCCATTTTATTCAATTAATGTAATATTTTAAAAGTCTTTCCTATACGTGATATAAAAAAATATCTATCCTAGATATGAGTGGAATTATACTCGAAGTATGAAAATGTTTTTTAAAAAAGTTGTGCATCTTTATGATGTGATGCTCCAAAAGATATTTGATTGCTTCCAAGAGCATCCTATCATGTTGAATAAAAATAAAAAGAACAATTATTTAAAAAAAATAAAAATTAGGATAGCTGAATATGTAGAACACTCAGTTGCTGTGTGATATGATATGAATATGAAGATCCTGGGTGGGAATCCAACTGTGACATATAACTTATTTAGTCTGTTAACAGCCACAGATAAACCTTGTTTGATATATGCTCTCTTAGTCTTTATTAATTGGGGTAACCTGGCGGTTGAGTGTAGTCTTGAAGAAATCACCTCCCTGTACAATTGTTCTTGCGTTGTCCAAGACTCTTCATGGGTTGTGGTGGTGCAGATTTTTTTTCTATGACTTCCTCCTTTATATATAATTTAAGAGCTTGGCAAATATAGATTAAACTGTGAGATTCAAATTTCATTGGTCTAAATTGGGATCCATTCTCTAACCCATGAATATTTGTTAAGTTTTGTACCAATTCATCCATATTTCTTAGTTCAAGCAAAAAAGAAAAAAAATGTGCGATATTTGGAAATTTGGTAGGGTTATTCATTGCTATGAGTGGCTGAAATTTGATTGGATCTTCAAATTCTCCACTCCCCACCAGCTTTGCTGATCTAATTTTAAATTCTGTACTGAATTTTATTAATTCTTATGACAAATATTAGAGTTGTAATTGTATAAATATTTTTTTACTGTTATTTCTTTTTACAATAAAGAACATTATTCATTGGAGTGTTTCTCATTAATTTAACCCTACATTTATATTTATTACAATAAATACTTATCTATTTAATATTCCCTTTAATGAGTTCTATATTAAAGGGCTATTTGGAATCCTTGTTGGATGGTAGGAGTGATCAAGAAAGTGTGTGTATGGCTTGATATCACCTGAAGGAAGTTAACCCTCGAATATTAACAGGGAATAAAGTGGGAATGGAATCATTAAACAGTCATTAAATTAAGTAGAAATTAATTTTCCTCTGATAATTTTGTATAATCCACTACTCTGTTCTTCTCCTCATGTAGTCAACTACCAGACTTATTAGTGCCATAGACTGATGAGTAATAACTACATTTTCAAAATGTACTACAAGGGGAGGTGTTTTTTAAATAGTATTATTTTCATTTGATTTAAATTATAATAATAATGAGAAGAAAATAAATGAAATATATTAAGAAAACAAAGAGATTCCCATATCTCATTGATTGATGTTTAGAAGGGAACGAAAATACATAAACCTTTCTCTTATAGTTTACGAGAAAACTATGATGACAGGCTGTAATTAGGTGAAAGCGGCATAACTGCATGTTTGAAAAAATTTGTTTATTTTAAATTAAGACATTTAATTTTCCACCAAATAGGCTGCAGATGCAGTCAAGTCAGGTAGGGTAATGATACTGACAAGGGATTTAAGTAATAATTAAATGAAGTTAAATAAATCTATATTGTAAATTTAAAAAATAGAATTAGTCTAAGAAAAACCTTGGGATACCTGAGTATCTGAGTATTACTTACAGAAATAATTTGAATGCTCTAACAAAACATTTATTTTAACAAAAGGTTGACAGGAAGCCATACCATAAAATCAGTCTTCTCTGCCTAAGAATTTTATAAAATGCATCAGGAAAAAAAAATTTAAAACATCGTTGTTATCATTTTATGCCCATTCAATAGGGGGGGGGGGATGGAACTGGAAACATTTTTTTATAAGAAATAAACGTTTTTTATTGTGCAAAAAGATAATTATACCCTCATACTTTTTCAATACTTTTCAATAACTTAAACAAATAGAGCCATTTCTTAAAAAAAAATCAACTCATAATTGATTGATTGTTTTAATTGATTTTTATTGCTATTTAAATCTGAAAAGTGCCTGGTTGGTATTGAGGTGGTTAGGTCTCATGTTAGTACTGAAAGGTAAAACCATTTAAAAAAGCCTATCACTATTATATATAAACTTCCTCACAAAGTAAATAATAACATAATGTACGACACTGATTTTCCTAGTTAAAACAACTTTTTAGTTATATTAACACTGATTTATCATTTAACAATGATATAATTATTATTATGCTGTGGCTGATTCAAGTGTTAACACATTCTTATGTTTAAGTTAAAGGCTTATAAACTATAAAAATGTCAGGATAAGAAATAGACTTAGTTCTAATAAAATTGTTTTATTTCCTAAATCATTTATTCTCAGACATTTTCAACTGGTTATTTCAGATCTTCAACCATCACTTAATTTTTCATTGAGTCTCCGCTCAAGAGATCAATGGTCATCATCTAAACAAAAACTAAACTGCGATGACTTGAAAATAACTCCTGCAAAATATGTTGTTCTCAGTCACACTGTCACACCGATGTGCACAAATCCTATCAGTTGTCAAACTACTGTAACCATGATACAGAGTGATCACATCAGAAAAGGTCTTTGTGATATTGCATATAACTTTCTCATAGGCGATGATGGTTACATATATGAGGGCTTAGGTTGGGGAAAATATGGCGCCCACACATATGGCTTTAATTGCGATAGCATCGGCATTTCCTTCATTGGAAACTTTAATTTGTACTATCCTACTGACAAAATGATCCAGCTGTATGTTCTGATAATAAAAGAAGGGTTGAGAATTAATAAACTGGCCCCAGACTACAAACTGATTGCTCAAAAACAAGTTATTCAATTTGCAAGCCCAGGCATTCATATTGAAGAACTTATGAAAAAATGGGATCATTGGTCATTAGTGACAGCAGATGATTATTTATGCGAGTAGTAAGTTGAGTGATTAAGAACTTTGGTTTATTTTTTATGTTGAACAAATTTTGTTTGCTAGCAGTGATGTCGTGACAATGCTTTGTTTTTTAACTATTAAATTATAGGTTTTTGTTGTACATCTGTATTGAGTCAAAAATAAAGGAAAAGTTAAGATATTAAATTAATGTACCTTTTTATTCAAAGAACATCCTTTAAAAAATTAGGATATTCATTCTTAATAGTTAATTACTTAATGATAATAAGCTAATGTTTTTTGCAATAATACTTTTGATAATAGCTTTTTAATTTATATAAAAAATATGATTAACTGGGAGGCAAACAGTTATTCTTTCAATTTTTTGGATGGGTTTTTATCAAAAACAATATCTAAAGATAAAAGTGAACAAATATACCTTAGGTATGTACTTTTAATTTCAAGCCCAATATCACAGTTCAGGGCCCCCTATACCTTATGGTTAGGGATCACATCTTAATGTTCAACCCTATAATATATATATAATTTTAAAAAATTCAAAATATATGTATTATGTGTATGAATATGAAGACATACTATTTTTTTTTCTTACAGTAAAAACAACTCCAATCCAAAAAAAAATATCATTAGTTATACAACATTAGTAAATAATTGAGGAGTTTTTGGAATACACCCACTTTTGGAAAATGATATTAAAACAATGACTATAAGAGCATCTCAAGCAAGGAAGGAAAATCTTATTGTAGTGTTGATTTGTAACACTTGAAAATATTTCAATAGAATAGTTTACTGCAAAAAGGAATTAAAAAATGTAAATTTATAGAGAGAGGAAGTGGTATATTTTAGTTCATAAGAGCACTGTGGTACCATGTTTAAAATAAATTATTTATTCTCATATCAGTTATAGATTGATGTTCATAAGTGCCATTTGGTATAAAAATATCATAATTTCATAACTTGACATATTAAATTTTTTCAAAGTGTACTTTATATAACTTTTTTTTTTTTAAATAAAACTAGAATTTGATATAATTTAATTGATCTCTTCATTTATTTTATTGATCGATTTTTTTTTCTAACCAGTAGAATAATTCAATAACCTGTGCATACATTTAAATTAGTTTAACAACTTATTCAAGCAAATATGTTATTATTTAGGCTTTTTTTTGTTTTGTTTTTGTGTTGACCTCTTAAATATGCATTAAGAATCAGTTTTATATATTGTGTAATTTAGTGTCAGGCAATGTAAAACAAGCGAATGTAGGTAATGCAATCATAAACAAGCGATACCTTGTACTCTATAGTGCTAATCAAAAACTACATGCGATTAACTTACCTCTTCTCAACCTATACTCATCTTCACTAATAGCATGTTAGTGAATGTTAGCTAGATTTATGCTCTTAAGTATTCTGAACAATCCTGTTGAATAGTGAGAATGATTTACTAATATATACTGAAAACTTATTGATGGGATTAAAAATAAGTTTATTTAATAAGCAAGAAAATTTAATAATCTGCCATTTTTTCTTAATCAAAGATTAAAATTTAAGCTAGAATTATAGAGACTTCTTCACAATTACCCACCCTGTTCCTTAAATAAGAGAACCTGATTACCAATAATGGCAAACCATTAATGAATTTATAAAAACTCTTATTTGGACTGAGCAGATATAAGATTAGCATTCTGACAAAGTGTTCTTATTTATCTTGATCTATTTGTGTTCTTAGGTTGGCAAATCAAGTCATTGAAAATTATTATACTCATGGCTCAACCTTGTTTAAATATTCACCCTTATATCCATTTTTCGTTTCTATATGCTGTTAATATTATGATTTCAGATACTCCTATAATTCTCAATTTCACTGAGGCACTTCAAACAAGACAACAGTGGTCTAGATCCAACTCTGAAACGCCATGCCAACTTTTCATTGACAGCCCAGCAAGATATATCGTCATTGGCCATACAGTTACACTACCATGTCGTAGTCCATTGTCTTGTGAAACTACAGTTGTACAAATACAAAATGATCACAAGGCTCAAGGGCGCTGCGATATTTCTTATAATTTTGTGATAGGAGACGACGGTTATATTTACGAAGGACGAGGGTGGGCTAAACTAGGAACAAAAACATTAAGTTTTAGTTGCTCCAGCTTAGGGATTGGATTGGTTGGAAACTTCAACTTGAACAAACCATCAAATATAATGATTAACTCGTTGAACCTTCTCCTCAAAGAAGGGGTAAATTTAGGTCATATCTCCCCAACTTATAAGCTCATAGCTCATTCACAGCTTAACAACTGGGGGAGCCCTGGAATACATGTCGAAGAATTAATTAAGAAATGGGATCATTGGTCATTATTGTCTAAGGATGACTTCCAATGTCCAAATACTTCAAATATCTAACGGGTCAAAAGAAATGGAAAAATCTATATAGGCCAGTTCTTGTATGAAGATAGCACAGATTAAATTTAAGAAAGATTACATTGTCTTCTTTCTCGATGAATCATGCATCATATTCAAGGATCTACGTTCAAATAATTTCACAAGTTTAGATTAATATAGAAAAATCAACAGAAAGTGAGATAGGAAATGGATAGTTTTAAGAATAACTGAAAAAATATTTGTATGTTATTATTGAAATATTTTTCACCATCTAAACTCAAAGTTTTTGCCTTAAAATAATAAAGATAAAAACAAAGTAAGGCACAAGTACCTAAAACACAATCAAGTAGTGTGAAACTTCATTTTTAGGATTAATTAATATTAAGTGTTAAGTATAGAACATTTATGATCAGTATGGCTGAATTGGTTAATATTTGGCATATGAACTCTATGCATTAAAACATATCATACAAAGCTCTTAATCAGAGAAAAATTATCTTTGTAAATATTGTAAAAGTTGTATAAAAATAAGAATGTGAATAGTGTAAAAATATTAGTTGTTAGTATGTATAATTAACTTAAGTGTACAACTTACTGCTAAATCTCTAAATAATAATAGATGAAAAGTGATCAATCGTCACGGACGTATATAATAATAAAGTTTCTATAATCACCAAATACTTTTTGATGCTTCGTAATTGTAATTCATCGTTTATTTTTTTAAATTTCTCGTTTTTTTTATGGCAAAATTATTACTTCAAAAGCAAAATTTATTTGGTGTATCTGAAAATAATAGTTTATCATAAATGTGTTGGAAGACATATGGCGTCCAGATCTGCTCCTCTCTGTGTAAACCATGTATATAATCAAGATAGTTCATTAGTGGGGTATCTATCAATTATATTAATATTTTTATTATATTAGCTAATGTTTTTAGTAAAACTGTAGGCTGGTCATTACAAAAATATGGAAATATGCATAAAAGATTATAATTAAACTAATTGTTAGTATGTCGCAATAGTTTTATTTCTTTATTATAGCTAGAGTGGAACTTGTTTAATTTGAAGTAGAAAGAACCACTGGAAATTTTCAAATAATATATATTTTACAATTATAACATATAATCAAATTGATAATCGAGTTCAATAATGTTGCCTATTTAAGAAAACCTATTGCCTTGTTAATTAATAAATATATATATTTAGAAAAAAAATAAAACCAAGCCAGAAAAGGAAAAACTTTAATCATAAATCAAGGATTTTTAGAACTTAAAAGTATTTTAGCCAATTAATAATTGGTTGATCTTATAATCATATATATATATATATATATATATATATATATATATATGTGTGTGTGTGTGTGTGTATTTTATATTATATATAAATTATATGGATATTATAAATCTGGATGAGGTTAAAATTAATTTTTAGATAGTCGGAAACCGCTTATTGGAAACCAACTTTCCTGCCTATATTGAAGCTCTTCCTCAGGGCTGAATAAACAAGATAAAAAAAAAATAAAATAATTGGATATACAATATAATAATAATAAAAACATTATTTAAGCAATTATTTTGGCAAATAGATATTATATTATCATATAATTATATTAATAGTTGTATGGAGTAATTAACTATAAAACTTGGACATGCGAGATGAACCTAAAGATTTTTAATTTAAAACTTTTGAATAAGTCATGCTTATGTCTTTGTCAAAGTAAGAGGTCCTAAAACATTAGCTAATCTAACAATAAAAATATTGGTTTTTATTTATAACTCAGCTTCAATAAGCCTTATTCTTTAACTAATTAATTATATTATTACTTATAACATGAATAAGAACAACATATTTCATTTTGTAATTGAATGAATTTCATATTTCAATTGTATTTCAATTCGTAGTGGTTAAAATGAGTAAACATTATGTAATTAGTATGTTTAGATTAATTAAGTAGTCCATTTTTTTTGTTTATTTATACTTACATTATTATTTAGTTAAATTTACTTAATATTATTTTAAAGTTGAGTCTTTTTGTAACTATTGCAGATATCGCATACTCATTGAACTACACACTGAAACTTAGGACGAGATACAATTGGTCGGTGTTTAGAACAAAACTCAAAGATTGTGACACCCTAAAAATAAGGCCAGCTAGGTTCGTTGTAGTGGGACATACAGTATCCAGAACTTGTGCAAGCCCAGCTGCCTGCGAAACCATAATGACTAACATTCAAAGTGACCACATTAGGAGAGGCTTTTGCGACATTGGGTACAACTTTCTCATCGGGGATGATGGTTACATTTATGAGGGAAGGGGCTGGGATAAATACGGAGCTCACACATATGGTTTCAACTGTGGCAGTATTGGTGTTGGTTTGATCGGTGATTTCAACAAGGATATACCTTCCTTTGATATGATTGACATGTTACATCTTCTTATTGAGGAAGGTTTGAGAATAAAAGAAATCTCTCAAGATTACAAACTTATATTTCAGTCACAGGTGAACCAAAAGCCTAGCCCTGGAACTAATGTTGAAGAAGTGCTGAACAACTGGGATCATAGGTCTAACATAACAGCTGAAGACAGGCTGTGCTAGTAAATAAACTTTTACTGTGATCTAGCCTTGTGTTATACCAAGGAGATATTTTACGGATTCAAAACGATGAGATTACTGCAATAAGTATACTTTAAGCTTTAAGAATTTAATTTTAGCTCAATCTAGAGATTACACTTATTGTTATTTTTTTTTTTTTATAAATGATTGGTGTACACAATTATTGGATGGCACAAAAAAAAAGAAAAAGGTTTCACCAATTGATTAATTAAGTATTGTAAAATAAAATATTTTCTAGTCTTTTTAAAAAAGTTGCTGTAAAAATTAAAATTTTTACCAAACTATTTTACATTTTTTGAACCTAATTATCCATCACTCTATTTTTAAAATAAAAAAAAATTCTATTGATTGAGATATATTCTTGGATTAGCTACTTTGAAGATCTAATGATGAAGGGATGTTTTTATTTCTTTATCATATCTAGTTTGATTATATGTAATGTAAGACTTCATAATATTTTTTTAGGTTAGCTCATACCTGTTTATAGAAACAGATCATCATCAAAAATCTCCTGAATTTTATTGTTTAAACTCAATTTTCATTATCTTCGAGATCTGGAGGTTACCAGATAAAGTTCAGTTCAGGGTTTATGGTTTTGCGCTTAAGATGCTATATCAAAAATTATTTTTCATACACTAATTAATATTTAATATTATATACATGAGGATTGATGATAAAAATAAATATATTGAATATAAAAATAAAAATATGTTTTCTTAGGAAAAATTTAATAATTATTTTAAAAGAAATCTAATAATTTTGTAATCTTGCAAAAATATAAATTATTATTCATCACCATATTTTGTCCTCTTGAACCACCTATTCAATGTGAGGAGGAATTCTGTATAGCCATCTCCAGCTCTATCCACTTGAGTCTTCTCTTATCAAAATCCTTCTTCATCTCTTCTTCCCACTTGCTCCTTGGTCGTCCTCTTCCTGGTTTTCCTTCTCATTAGACTCCGTAGGTCACACTAGAAATTCTGTTACGTTTCATCTGCAGCAGGTGTTCATGCCAACTCAGTCAGTTTTCTTCTATTACCCCATTGGCTGGCTTGACATTTAGGTTCAACCTGATAGTGGTGTTCCAGACTCCACCTTTTCATGTTTTGCCCTCAATCTTCCTGAGAAATCTTCTTTCTGCTGCTTGTTTTCTGGATTTTTGCTTCTTTGTTAGAGTTCATGATTCTGAAGAGTATGTCAAGAAAGGGAGGAATGTTGACTTGAATACAGCCACTTTTCCTTATATAAATTAGTGAACAGAGGTGAAAACTTACAAAATAAAAATATAATAATAAAAAAGACCAGTGATCTCAAAGAACTGGGAAGAACTAGTACAACTAAACTCTTTTAGTTCTAGTAGCAGTCAAAACTCTTTTCAGGATGTATGGGTTTTTTATGTTATCTCTTATTTTATTCTATGATTTAAAATATATACTTATACTTTCTGAGTATGTTTAAAAAAAATTTAATTTAACATATTTTTAAGTACTTCACACGTTTTACATTTTTTTAAATATATTATCTTATAGGCACATATTTTAGTTCTTATTTGTATATTATTTTTTAATTGAAGTAAATTTTTCTGAACCCAAAAAGACTATTATTAGATGAAAATTAGATATTGAGAAGGTACAATACCAATACATATATAAGCCATTCTACTTGTCTGGGAACGCCATCAAATTCGTTCTTGATGAATTGTGTTTTATTTGATAAATAATAAGTCAATATACCCAGCAGTGAAACATCTTTTAGAAAAAATGCAAATAGCGGAAAAATTGCTGGTTATGTGTTACAGTTCTTAGTAAAAAATGATGAAGAAGGGCCAAGAGGAACTTGTCAAGTTAGAGAGGACGATAGTTTTGTAAAAATATTTTTTCTATGTATTTCTGCTTAATTTGGATAAATATAAAACAGCAAAACTCTTGTCACAGATCTGATAGACTTAGAATTACAATATTACAGTTATATACTGAAGCGGATTTGCACAATTACCGGTTAACTACTAGTAGATATATTTAAAAAAAAATTTATTTGTCATGCGCCTTTAAATAATATCTTAGTAGGAATGAAATTGCAGCTCTTCGCTAAAATTCACGCCTAGTGTTTCTTGTTGTCACTCGTATCAATAATTTAGCAGGAATTACCCCCCCTTAGAAATTTCCTAAAAATCCTAGACCTTGGCCACAACCAGTTACTTATCGATGTGGAACCTGGTCAGAGGCGGTGAAATTCAAATAAGAAAAATCTTGTATACGCAACCAAATTTTCTTCTTCAAAGTATAAATGTGGTGTTGAGGCCATTAAAAAAACTGATAAATCAGAGAAGATTAAGGTGATAAAAATAAAAACACACATTAAAAATTACAGGATATATTGTACAAAAAAAAACTGATACAAAAGAAAACCTTTGTTAGCAAGAGAAGAATGTCTGAAGATAGCTGAGCTTATTCGTAAAGGTTATTGCTTTGAAGTTCAAGAATGCAGCTATACTTCAGTGGATAATTTTGAGACCCAATCGTGGCAATATTTTATGAAAACTCATGGGTGTGTTCACACCTTTGCCAAACCTAAGCCAGTCAAAGGTTAAGTACAAAACTAAAGATGTTGTTCTTGTTTGTTCATTTAAAGTCACTTCATAATGCCATGGCTAATTGGACGATTCTACATTGGATGCTATAAATTTTGCCAATCCTAGGTTTAATTAGGATAGGAATTTTTAAAGAGTATCTGACATCACACAGGCTAGGGACCCCCCGTTTAACGGCCCTTCCGAAGGAGCCTAAAGGTGTAATGAGAGGTTTACACAAGACTAGCGAACTAACCTGTCAGCACGGCACTGTTCGGGATATCACAACTTTTTTGGCTGATGTAAACAATTTCTGTTTTTATGTAAAATCAAAAATGTGTAAAAGCAACACTAGCACTTTTGTGATTCTTCCAACAAGAAACAAATTGGAACCAAGATCCAGGCATTTCAATCCGAACCAAGCGTAGCTATTCACCCTATTTACAAATTGGATTTGCTTAGCCTTAGCAAAGGTGCCAACATAGTTCATGTATTTCATTAACAATATTTTTGACAAGTATGATGAAGATGACCAAATAATATAACCATTAGAATTATATGTATTTTTTTTTGTTCTAAGTTTTCAAAACCTCTTTTTTATTAATGAACGTAATGGATCTAATGTTTTACTTTTATGGATTTTTTAAATTAATAATTGGTAAAGATTTCCAAAATCTGTCATTATTGTTTTTGACATAGCTACCACATACAAACTATAAAGAGTTTACTCACTTACTATGCTGCTAGAAATGGTGCTACTTGAAATGGAGGGATTGCTACCGTCATTATTAACTAAAGCTCTCCTCCTACCTTTAATAACTGCACTAAGAAATTTCAAAGCTAATTGTTCAAAATAATTAAAAATAGCAGTTATTTTCAAGTCAAACATGATGAAGATAAAAGCTCCCTGTAAACCGTTAAGAACAGTAAAGAGGAAATGATAGTCCGGCTTTTTCAAAACAGAGGTCAGCATACCTACTGCCCACATGGTACCCATCATCGTCGACAGCTTTATGTACAGCCACAGCCTATTGTATTCCTTCCTACCGGACTTGGAAATCTTATGAGAATTGTATTGCATCCTCCGGAACATGCAGATGGTTAAGACAAACAATGCAGCGTTCAGCAGGTTAGTAATAAGGATGGGAAAGAAGAAAAATAAACCCAAACCTATCAAATTACTGAACCAGCAGATATCGTGCCTTGCTGAGTATTGAGGCCTATAAGTTTCGGGTATGAAATCAGTCAAATCTGCTGCGACAGAGATAGATGTTATGAAAGCGGCTCCTCCCCAGCTCCAAATTGCGTACTTTGTATAACTTTTGGTTGTATAGTTTTTTAATGAAGAATCTGAAAAAGTATGAAATATGTCGAAGCTGATAACATTCATCCAGAAAAACGATGCAAGGAAGAAAAACTGTATAGTTACGGCTATACTATAACACATAGGGTGTGGCAAAAAAGACACTAATGAGTATATCCCGCACAAGAATAATGTCTGAGCAATAAGTAAAGACCATGCAAGAGAGGTAATGACTTTTGAAGGCAAGTTCTTTGGGGGAGAGATAAAGATAGCCAAGTAGACATGGATGAGAAGGCACACGATTGAAATTGACAGAGAGGCATACGTGAGGTAACCGTCCACGATCCGGCTGTAAGTAGGATTCGGGTAGAGGCATTTCTGGTCCTGGCACAGTGTGACTTTACAAGGCCCATTAATCGGGCAATTGACTGCCGTACACTTCTTATGGAAGATGTCCCATCTCATATTTTCAGGAAAGTTGCAGGAGCTAAAAGACCAGTCGAAGGTGAAGATTTCCGAGAGGCTGGGTAGAATGAGTTCTTTGTGTCTGTATTTGCAGAACATGTTGGACTTATTTACGCCGTTGCAAAGGGCACAGTGTGGGTTCCGATAGACCTAGAAACGTTCAATACAATGTTAGAAAAGTAGTTGATGAGGATAGTGCCAGAAAAATTGTTATTCAGTTATTGGAGCCAGTCCATCCTTACCATGGATATTTTACAATGTAACGCCTTATTTATTTTTTACAATGAGTTTCAAAGTTTTTTGTTAATTAATTTTTTTTCACATAGGATTAAGTACCTGTTACCTCAGAACTAGTTGGCACAAGTTAATTGTTGATGAAGTAAGAGTTTAAGAAAATATTTTAGTTTGCAAAAACATGTAAAATTTCTTCTTCTTCTTTCTCTATCTCCTTTGTGCTGTTAAGCGTGGAGTAGTCTCGGACCACCTTCGGTATGTGTCCCTATCCTGGGCCTTCCTTCTTATCTCCACCATGGTCGACCCCCGCTCTCACCCGAGTATATCCATATAACTATTATATGTGATTCTCGGGCGTTCTACCGGCCTTTGCCCTCTCTGTCTGGCCTCCATCAGCTACCGTGCTCTACACTCGTCCCCCATCCTGCGTAACACCCATATGTAAACCAATACTACACAGCGTTGATTTAACTTGCGTGTGTCCTCTGGTGCCCATCACTACCGATATGGTTTTCCTTTGATGTTTTCATATTTGTTTTTTTAATGAAAAATTAATTCTTTACACATTAAAAAATAATTTATAGACATTACAAAGAGGCTGTGTCAATGCATAGGAAGCTAGCAAAATATCCAAAGTAAGGACGGATCCAATTTTTTGTCTAGACCAAAAAGCCTTTTTTGTGAGTTTCTTGGTACTATATATTTAAAACAATAACAATAGTTATGAAATTTATTTTAAAAAAATGTTCTACCTTGTTTGAATCCGAAATCAACAAAGAATATGCATCGCATTTTGCAGCGACCTTAGGATCAGAGCCAGGGGGGCAGGTCGAGATGGAAGGAATGCAGGGCCTACCGTGCTTGAACCTCTTGGCCTGGGTGAAGGCGCAGAAACCGTTTCCCACTTTCCATAAAAGCTTTCCTTTTTGGTACTCACCGTATTTGCTCAACTAAAATTAAATAAATAATACGATGTACATAGATGATAGACATATTAAAAATACATTAAACCAATAAATTATTTAGTATCGTGTAGTTACCATGCTGAAAGTGATGTTGCGGCTGCACTTCATCGAATGCTGAGGAACCGAGACGATACGCCTTCCGTTCAGCCAAGCTTTGAAGAGTCCTGGCTCGCAAAGAGCGCAATAATAATTGGCATAATGGTGGCCGGTCAGGTTGGAATACACTGGGATGTCCAGGACATATTCCCGCGAGTGGGATTTCATCTTTTCACATCGGTCTTTCCACTCCCCACCAGAAACACAATTAGATACAGCATAGATATTCTGAAAGGATTTCGATTAATATCTTATTTGTAAAAATTAGAATTATCATGAAACTTCTCAATAAAGGACCTTCATTTGGTCGAAGGATTTCTATGTTTTATTTGTTATTAATTTATTCACTGAAATTTATAACTGAATTATAACTATACGATAAGTAAATGGCAAGAATATGATACGTAATGCCATTGATAAAGACAAGTAGAGAAACAATTCAGTGGTTGCACACAAATAACAACCAGTAGACATCAGGTGATTTTGACTATTAATGGTAATTTTGAAGTAAAAACAAGAGTTAGTAAGACGCCTTATGCTTGGTTTAGGTATTCGTTAGCTTTAATTTGAAAAAAAACAACGTCGCAATGATCGATTGACATCGACTTACCATATTGAGAGACAGAGGTACGCAGGAGAAAACTTTCTCACTCTTCTGCCTTGGGAATGGAGCCCGGTCTAAGCAGCAATCGCCATACTTGGTGCATTCTGGATCACAGAGACATCTACTACCTGTATTTCTGGAATATAAATGACGTTTAGATTTTTTCATGACATACATTTCCCCATTTAAATATAGAAATCATATTTTAGTAATGCTCACTTGGCGAAGACATAATTTCTTGGGATGGGTATTGGGTCCTTCCTATTGCATAACACGTCCCATCCGCATTCCGCCAAATCGTCTATTTTATTGCTGAAGACAGTATTGCATGTGAACAGAAGTAGAAATAGGCACCTGAAATATAAAACAATAATATGACATCATTAATGCAGTGAAAGTGACAAGTTTTCTCATTATGACCATAATATGATCTTAGGGGATATCAGAGAATTTTCCAATGTGCTATTATAACCTCATTCATCTTCCAAACAATGCCTGACGCACAGTTTCTTTTTAGGCACTGATCGATAAAGTCCAGATTCGATAAAAGGTCAGGTGAGGTCAGGAACTTAACTCAGTAATTTTAAGTTCTTTATTTGGGATGTAAAACTTGAAAATATATTGAATAAAGTGTGTTATTAAAATAATTGTAGTAATTAGGTTTTACTATTCATAAATTGGAATAAAATCAAAGAAGACGTGCAATCTTCGTTTTTTTTCTTCTAATACAGCTGATATTTTAGGAGCAGCGAAGTCAGTCTCACGGGCAGTGGCAGGATAATTTGTAGAAATTGAAATTTTAATGACAAATGATTAACATAAATGAACTAAAAACGAGTTTATGAGGAAATCATAAAAATGTTTTTCTTAATTGATCTTTCAAAACGCATTGGGAAAAGAATACGAAAATTATTATATTGGATATGAAAAAGAAATTTTTTGGAAACCACAATAATTGAGACCACTTTTCATAGATGCAATTGTTCAATTTAAAAAAGTTAGTGCTCACTGGACACACTAAGTCTTTACATGTGTCCGTAATTGTAGGAAGCCTATGTGCTGATGCTCTATGCTCATTGTATCACTTGTAATGTAGAACTGGATAGTTTATAGCAGAAACGTATCAACCAACAAGGTGTGCAAAACTATTTTAAAAGTAGTTTTAAATTGACCTCCACGCTGAAAGGCACAAGGAGGTAGAAAAAGAAGTTTTAAATTGGCTTATTGCTTACTGTTTTAAAAGAAACGGTCTCTTGACTTATGCATCTTCTATGAAACTCAGAGAAGAAGAAATACTGAAAATAGAATGTGATGTTTTTATTTCATGAAAAAAAAACTTACATTTAAAATACTCTTGAAACTTTATACTATAAGAGAAATAAACATCAGTTATTTCATTTGTAAGAATAAAATGGGTTACAATAGAGAAAATAAATTCATTTGAAAATTTCCTGGTTGTCCAAGATTATTGACATGAGGTTTCTGAAAACATTTGAGATCGGGTTCCTTTCTGTTAAATGAACCCCAACTTGTGTGTCCAATGTTTCACCCATAAGTTTGTACTGAAAGTACTTTTTTGGATTTTGGAAACTACAGTTTGTAATTATTAAATAAGGAACAGCTATTAATGTTTTAATTCAATTTATTTCAATTGTATCAATTTATTATTTGTTTCAAATACTTTTTAATTTTCAGATTCATCAATTACCTTTTTTACATTAGATCAAAGAGTAACGTAGTTACTTAAAATTTAAAAGGAATTATTAGTAAAATATATAGAAATTTGACATTTTTATATTACAAATTTTCATACATGATTATATTAAAAATTTATTGATAAATTTAAAAATTAAATATTTCTGGTTTTATTTTTAAAAAATAAAAGAGATAATTTAATGTTTAATTATTTTAATTTTTGTGCGTAATTTATTATATGTTACGATATTGGGGATAACTATTTTGGAAATCAAGGAAACATCATGTTTTCTTTTGAATATGTGCATATGTCTTTTATATACTTGATGTGTAGATTTAAATCTATACGACTTTCCATAACGTATGTAGGTATGATACATATAATTACCTGAAACGATTAAGAGTCATGATCCTATTGAAACTGGATTTTTTTCGGTGGCCATCACCTGCTCGTTATCAACTTCGTCATATCTTTACACAACAGTTGATTTTAATTTATTTTTTAATAACTCTGCTTGACGTTAAACAGAATACAGTTTAAGTGTTTGTTCAGGAGCCCCTGATCAGTTTTGCTAGAAACTCGTTATATTTTTCCTAAAGAAGGTGTAGCTCTAAAGAACTTTTTATATTTAAATTAATTTAATTACAGGGTTTTTATGCGTAAAACAAAAACAAACAAATATTTAATTATAATGAATTCATTGGAGGTTTCCCAGGAACTAATGCGGGATTTTATGTTTTCTTTAAAATATCTCTCCAAATATTAAGCTGTTTATGATTGTTGGACTTTTTACTTTTATAAATATAAACCTTTCATTCTTACTTCACCCTTCTTTCCCCCCGTGAGAGTTCCTGTAAATGGCCACTATAGTTTGTGTAAAAAATGTAAATTTAAAACCGTTGCCATCCAACTTTCTCTCTTCCATTATAAATAAACTTGTTTTTTTATTTATTTGACGTATCTCTATGCTTCTAATCTTGAACAAAAGTAATTTAAGCAATGACAACAGAAGATGGTCTCATGACCTTAGTGATTTGAGTACTACCAGTGGGTAGTTTCTCTACTTGTCATTATCTCATGTCATTATGTATCACTTAGCCAATTTAATTGTGTTATTATTGTAATACAGTTGTAAATATCAATAAATAAATTAAAAAAAAAAAGTGTATGCTTCTATGCCTAAACAGACAACGCAACATCGGGAGTGTTAAAGTTAATTAAACTTGAACAAAAGTAATTTAAGCAATGACAACAGTAAAACAATCAACTTGAATTACATTGTAAATCAGACTAATTATAAAATATCAGATTTTTTTTTCTTAGCCTCTTGGGTCAAAGCGTCGCTATTGCACAAGGAAGGAGTTTTCTCTTCTACCTTACTTTGTTGATCTTAGGAGAGGGATATGGAGTGGAAAGGATTTCTCATTTTTAGTTTTATTATTATATATTTCTTCATAAAAGACTTCATATTATAAAAATTTCATATGATTAGGATGAAAACATTATCGATATCAAAAGAGTTTAAAACAAGTAAATTACTGTTTTATTATAATATTATGCTAGTTATATGGTTCAGATTGATGATTAATCTATGTTCCTTAGTCTTCTATGATCTAATGTGTTACCACCTCTTGTGTAAATCGATTTAAATGATTGGGTTCAGTATTATTTAGATCGCTCAGTTTTAATATCAGCTTCAATGTGCAGTTATATTACAGCGATCTGAAATAGATAAACAAGAAGATCAAAGTTCCAGATTTTGCTTTATGCTAGAGGTTTTGTACTGAAAACGTATACAGAACCAATATCGTGTTTAAAAATACTAACTACATCAATTTCAAAATGTATCTGTTTTCTTCTGCAGCAGGAAAACAATGTATGTAACTAAACCCATTATCATCTGAAATCAATTGTTTAAATATTCATAAGTATTCAAAATAAATCACATATAATATGATAATTGATTAATTTAATTATACTTATATATACAAAGCCTCTAAAAATGTTTATAAAATACAAAGACATAAAACAATATTTTACTTACAAAAAATAGGTCAAACTTTGTTACATTATAATTTTTGTAAGTTACGTTGGCGATAAATATTATCGAATGAAAGTTTTAAAAATTAGTATTAATTATAATGTTTTGTACATAGTAAATAGTGAACTGTGATTTTTAGGTTTCATTTTTAATTAATTTCTTGCTTAAATGAAAATATATCAATTCAATGTATTTTATACTAGCGTGGTGGGTACCCAGGCTTTGTGCGGCTAGTAAGACATATTTCCCCACATATATTGTCTGTCTAATGCACTTTATTATGTAGATATTATAAAAATAACAACAAAACACAATATTTTTTTATATACGAATTTATTTTCTTGCGCGTTAAGTTTTTGCGATAACCCATCAGATACTCATTTAAATTATATGGTATAGAATATTCTAATAATGCCCATGAAATGCTTAAGGTAACTAAAGTATATAAGTTTATAATGATTAATAATGTACTCCTCTAAATAGTTTTCCAAATACCGCATTGTACGTTATCAATTTTTTAAAAGATAAATATATCCTATTGTAGATCTATAAAAGAGGAATATTACACCATGAATCGTGTCGTTATATGGCAAAGGCACTAGGCAACGTCTTCGATGAAAGGTCCCAGGTGGCTATACTTTTTCCAACATTTCCGACAATTATAGTTATATTCCTACCCATTTACACTAAACCTCTAAAATAATATACCTAAACCTTCCTGGTGAATCACTCTATCTATAGGTGAAAACCGCAAGAAAATCCGTGCTGTAGTTATTGGGTTTACCTCGAACAAACGCGGCCGAGGACTATAATATGTATAGGTTATATTAATATATATTATTAAGTTACGTTCGTGATGAATATCGTAGACAAATATTTGAAAACTTAGTCCCGAATTTCTTAGTCCATAATTCATCCAATTGTACTTTATGAGGCCAAAAGGGGAAATTATGGCAGTTTTATTGCGGTCTGTTTTGACCACCGGGATTTGGGATGTACGGCACTGAGTACAAATATCCATTCAGCCTACATCAATCTGGCGGATCTACACTGCAAGGTTAACAATGCATAACCCATCAATGTTTCAAATACTTGATATATTAGCTCCTTCTATATCTGGTATTTCTAACCATTAATATACCGAGATAATCTCATATAGCTTACTCCATCTTCTATATGTCTAAAATCCATAGAATTTTGCTTTACTCACAGAGCTTAAGAGTTTTTCATCAAAATTGAAAACATCACAAGCAGTGAAGACGAACTCCTTCTTTGATATGAGGTAGAAATCCAGAATTTCCTAGAAGATTTTAGCTTCGTTAGTAATAAACAAAAAAGTTTATGTAACTATATCAATATGATAGTTTATAACTGATTAGAGGATTTCAATCACTAAATAAAATACTAGTAACTACTAAAATACATTATAAATTATTACAATAAGTAAATTAATATTTTATAAATTCTAATTATTGTTATAAGTAAGAAGAATTGTTAAGTAAACCATCAAGCTAAAAATAAAAATATATAAATGTTTTAGGCTAATTATTTTGCAAATCAAATACATACATACATTAATATAAGTGTTTTACTGCAAATGCACTAAGTACATTTTTACAAACAACGTTTTTTGTTTTCCCATCTATTGCCAAAACATAGAGATTTTGCGGGATTGATACACCTGAGCAAGCCTCATAGCCTACACCTTAGCTCTAGCCACATAGAGTTGCCCGTGGGAAAAACATTGTTTTTCTAAATGGACAACTGCAACTTTAAACGTCTGTCCTTTGCTTATTTCTTTGCTTTGTTTATTGCAAATGCTGTTTTCAGGGGAAACTCTTTTAAACTGAAATGAAAAATCAGTTGGAATCATCGGAATACGGGGGGGGGGGGAATCAAAACATTTTCTCCTTTTGCCATTCCAGTCATGATTGTAGCTTTTATAATGTTGTGTCCCAGATCTGTAATTTGTATCCGTGTACCATTACATAGCCTTGGCGCGTCAAGATATATCATTAATAGGACTGGAACACCAACTTTCAGCCTCAACTTATGGGCAGGGTATAAAGGGTATGATGTGACTTGCTCAGTGTCCATAGCATTGTCTACTGAGAAATATTCGACAACACCCCCCCCCCCTCCCCGTCTGACATGATTTGTTCGTTTATTTGTTTAACTATCTCATTAGTTAGCGCCAAAATTGCCCTTTCGCCCAGCCATTCTCGATTCCCCATTTTTATTTGAAGATCAGGATAGACATTAATTTTTAGATCATCTGTGTTATCTATAATTTGACAGTACTCAAGTCTTAGTGTAATCATGTTGTTGCTGTCTGTGGGCATACAATATTCTCCTATTTTTAGAAGAGCAGCTGCAATATGCACTGGTTGAGAATCATTGTGAAGTTGTACTCGCATATTTGTAGTGAGACAAAACTTTTTTACGCGTACCCATAATACAGATGTTTTCAAACAGGCATTCCTTCTATGATACCTTGGTTGCCTTTGATATTTTTCATTGTGCGATCTAGTGCTTCGATTGTTCTTTTAAGGGACATCGTATATTCATCCCAAACCAATAGCTTACACTGCTGTAACATTCTGCCGCGCTCACTGCTTTTGCTAATGTTACATACTGGTACTTCCTCATGAGCTAAGTTCAATGATAGTTTTAGAACTGAGTGCACTGTTCGTTCCCCACTAAGTAGCGTAGCAGCTATACCACAGGAAGGTACTGGAACAACAACTCCTTTATCTTTCCGGATTTGGGCTTATAGTAAATTTAATAGATAGGTTTTGCCAGTGCCTCCTGGAGCATCCAATAAGGACAAACCTCCTTCGGCACTGGCAACTTTTTGAATAACTGTGTCAAAAACTAATCTTTGTTCTGAATTTAAAAGTGGAAGGGACTCTGTTATTTGTTGCATTAAAGACGTATCGTAATCTAGTTCTCTCATCAAATCACTACTAACTTCTCCCATTCTTTGTGATCTGCTCAATCCAAAATCGGATAAACTGTTCCAGTAATAGTAATCACTTAGTGTTCAACCTTTGTTAGCTCGTCATTGTAAATTAAATCATTCTGTGGAGCATTCGGATTCGGTTCTTGTAATCTGTGTAAAATATCATCCGCCTTGTCATTTTTATACTTTTCCCACTGATTCTTGAGGGTTTGAAGACATTCGCTATTAATATAGCGAACAGCTCTCTCACCTTGGGCCCAAATTTGCCTTCTGCAGCCTCTTCCAGAGTTGTATCCCACTGATTATGATTCTCTAATAACCCTCTTGCCTCAAATGCCTCTCGAAATGTTGATAATTCTTGATTATTGAGCTTTTTGAGATCTTTGAAAGAGGTTGGCCAACGCAGATGGTGTAAAAGCATTCTTAAACAAAAGCATCCCGTGTTTTTTCGCATAAAAAGTAGCCTATGTCCTTTCTCAGGCTATAGACTATCTCTGTACTAGATTTCATTTAAATCGGTTCAGTAGTTAAGGCGTGAAAGCCTAACAGGCAGACAGAGTTACTTTCGAATTCATAATATTAGTATAGATTTATATATTAATATAAATATTAGTAAAATGGCAGTATTTAATTTAGCTTTAGTAAGCCTCACTCATGTGTTTTGATGGGTTAGGTACTACTCACGTTATTCGGGTTGGCTTCTAATTTTTCACTAAAGTATTGGTTAATTTCGTCAAACTGAAATACAAAATATATATGAAGGTTACTTAGCTACTTTTGCTAAATATAATAACTGTTTAATTAAAATAGTAAGATAAAACATTTCCAGGGAAGAGTTTCTTACCTGATTCTTTGTAAGTCTCGCTGATAAGCTCAAAAGTGCTAACTGCCCAAAACAGACAGTTATCAAAAGAACCGAATATATAGAATACCATTTTATTTCACGAGTTAAAATTACAGCAATAGCACTGAGCATACGAAGAAATACACCTAAAGTAACCAAACATAGTCGGGAATCGTAATAGCTGTTGACCAACTTCAGGACAATTCTGATATCATTGACCAACTTTACCTGCTGATTCATACACTTGATATATTTTATTTTTGACAAAAGAGCCCCGATCAGGTCGAGGAACCCAGAGGCTTGGCTTAGAATAACTGCGGCAGTGTGTTCCAAAAATGTAAAAGAGGCTAGGAAATATATATCCAACCCCTGGTAATTAAAAGAATAAAATGCAATACAAAAAAAGTACATTATGAATGAGAAATGTAACTTGTACCATTTCAATTTGAATCGAAAGCCAACAGATATTTGAATAATCCGTTCGATTTCATTCAATTTGTTTCTTATGATGTCAAGTTGAGTGGTCTTCATTCCTGGGCAAAATATGCAAGCAAGTGCTAACAAGAGATAATAAACACAAATAATTGAGCGGAGAACGAACAAAATATGACCGGGTGCATGTATCAATCTTGTGAATAATTCGTATAAAATATTAATCCCGCTCAATATGAAAGGCGAATTTGGCAAAAGAAAACGCCATATTGAGAGGTTATAATCAATTGAAAAGGGGGAGCTTCCGAGGATTCTTGTAAAAGTGAATATATGACAAAAGGCCTCATCCACGACCCCGGGGCGGTCTTCCCATGCCGCTTTTACCATCTCTGCCTTCTCCCGGGCCAATACTTTGCCAATAGTAGCTGTAATGGTGTAATACCTTTTCAACTGATTAATAGCAAACATTATGTATCGATTACTGTAAAAACAGCTCGGTATTTCATATCCCAATGGTGATCGGGAGTAGCTGACATCATTTATCCTACTTCGTCATATCTTTACACAACAGTCGATTTTAATTTTATTTTTAATAACTCTGCTTGACGTTAAAAGAATGCAGTTCATGTGTTTGTCCATGAGGCCCTGATCAGTTTTTTTTGGAAACTCGTTATTTTTTTCCTAAAGAAGGTATACCTCTAAACTACTTTTTATATTTAAATAATTTAATAACAGGTTTTTTTGTGTGTAAAACAAAAACAAACAAATATTTAATTACAATGAATTTATTGTAGGTTTCCCAGGAAATAATACGGGTTTTATGTTTTCTTTAAAATATCTCTCCATATATTAAACTGTTTATGATTGTTGGAGTTTTTACTTTTATAAATATTTTTTTTATTTATTTTTTTAAATATATTTATTGAAATTTACAACTGTATACAGAATACATCCAGTAAATATTATGATTGAATAAATTGACTTGAAAAGACAAATAGAGAAACTACCCAGTGGTAGTACTCAAATAAAAAGTTCAGCTTAGAAGGTCACGAGGCCATCTTCTACTTTTATAAATATAAACCTTTAATTCTTACTTCACCCTTCTTTCCCCCCGCGAGAGATCCTGTAAAAAAATGTAAATTTAAAACTGTTTTAACCAACAAACTTCCTCTCTTCCGTACTAAATAACTTGCTTTTTTATTTAATTGACGTAAGTTTATGCTTTAGACCTCCCAATCCAAGCTCCGGGAATCCTAACCTCAATTCCAGACACCTCAAAAAAATTCCCTAAAACAAAATAGAACAAAAGTAAATCCAGCTCCACAGATTCAACTCCCAGCCAACCCTCCTTTCTAGATAAATTATCCACCCCAACCTCCAGATGTATATTCAGTCCACCATCCAACAGACATAAAGTTTATCCTATCTTCGTTCCTGAGAGATCTTTAGGACACCATCAAACCACTCATGGTCCTAATCACTTAATCTCCCTCGATTATCATAAAGCCCTTAACTATCCTTTTGTGGAATGCAAACGGCCTACTCAATCACGTTGACTAATTAGACATATTTCTCCATGACAAAAAAATAGATATACCTTTGCTGACCGAAACTCACCACTCAACGTACACATGTCTATATACGGGACGTCATCACTTATAGATCAGACCACGCAGACAACACTTCACATGCCAGATCTTGCATTCTCATCCATAAAACTCTATCTCATTCCCTTGTTCCTTCCACTCCAACTGATGCTATTCAATCAACATCAGTATCCATAACATCATGCCCTTTCAATATCACACTTTTAGCTGTGTACCGGTAGTTCCATCTCTCATAACCTTTTAGATTCCTTATTCCGATCTTTTGGACCACGCTTCATTGCTGGAGGAGACTACAATGCTAAAAACCAACGATGGGGTTGTCGAACATCCAACTCCCGTGGAAATATTCTTTCTTCTCTCATATTATCAAAGAGCTACTCTATCCTTGTCCCAAAAAATCCTACATGAAAAAAAGGCCAACATACCTCAAAACACGTCCCGACATCTTCGACATATTTGTTACATCCCAGATTTCTCCCGCATAAGCCAATAATGAATCCTTGGACGACCTTTCATCAGATCATAGCCCAGTCCTCCTTTTCTTGCACTCAAGTTTCGCTCCCAAGCCTTTCCCTCTCACATTGATTACAGGACGTGTCAACTGGGAAAATGTTTGTTATGACTTGGAGGACAAGCTGGACTTAAAAATTTCACTCAAGACAAAATAAGGCATTGATACAGCCATAGAAAAACTTACAACTTCAATCAGAAGCAGTTTACATGATAACATCACAAATCATACAATTATTAACTATCAATAAACTGATTTGCCACAGGATATTCGAATCTTATTAAGAGAAAAACGCAGAGCAATATCGAAGTGGCATAGAACTCGATATCCAGCAGATACAACTATATATACAAAATTAATTAACAAACTAAAAGCAGAAATCAAGAAGTTCAAAATTCAAAATTTAATTACCTGGACTGAAAATCTTACAACCACCGACAAAACATTATGGATGACCACCAAAAAAACTCCTAAAGTTAAAGGAATTTAATCATCTACTCCTTACTGACCCAAATAACTGGACAAGATCTGACGGAGAAAAATCACAGTTATTTGGTCAATACCTTTCCAAAATATTTCATCCACATCCTGATATCATTAGCCAAACTCACATTGAATATATAAAAGCAGCGTTAGATGTTCCCCTCCAAATGTCCCTTCCACCCCAAATTCCATCCTACAGAGATATCCAACATTATTCACAGCAAGCTCCTGGGCACGACATCATCACAATTCATATCTTAAAACACCTTCCTAGAAAAGCCGTTCTGTTCCTTAACTATATATATATATATATATATATATATATATATATATATATATATATATATATATATATAATGCGGTACTCCCTTCTACATATTTTCCTGACCTCTGGAAATTATCCATTGTAAAAATGATACCCAAACCTAAAAAAAACACAAACAGAATACGCATCCTCTTACCGTTCTATCTCTCGTTTACCTTGCATGGGTAAAATCCAAGAAAAACTCATGCTCAAACGATTGTACTATATCCTTGATGCAAATCCCATAATACCAGTTCACCAGTTTGGATTCCGAGCATCCCACTCCACTATTTAGCAATGTCATCGTGTTGTGGATGTAGTCTACTCTGCATTAAAACGTGGATCATATTGTTCGGACGTCTTTCTTGACGTAGTGGCTTTTGACCGAGTCTGGCATCCGGGATTGCTCTACAAACTCCGTAAATTCCTTCCCCCTACATACTTTCTCATCTTTCAATCCTATCTCACAAATAGAACGTTCCATGTAATCCATAATAATGTCTATTCATCGCTCTTTTCCCAATCTGCTGGTGTTCCCCAAGGTAGTATCTTTGGCCCAATCCTCTATACATTTTATACAGCTGACATCCCAACTCATCCTAACACTATCCTTACCACGTATGCTGATGATACATGTGTATTATCAGTCAACACCAATCCAGTTATTGCATCCCAAAGGCTCCAATCCCATATTACTGATCTTGAAGAATGGTGTCAAAACTGGAGAATTAAAATAAATTCTCAAAAATCCCATCAAATCATTTTTACCTTACGTCGTAAACCAATGACTTCCTGCCCTTCAGTATCCTTTAATAATATCCCACTGGTGCAGGTAGAACAGATCCGATACTTAGGGTTGCACCTCAACAAACGATTAACCTGGAATCCTCATACTAGACTGAAAAGACAAGAAACTGCTCGACGTTTCAGGCTACTTCAACACTTACTAGACAAACGCTCTAACCTCCCAATAAACTACAAAAGACTCATCTACATGACCATCATAAGACCTATTTGGACTTACGGAGTAGAGCTTTGGGGCTCCACTAAGCCATCAAATTCCTGTCGTATCCAATCCCTACAGTCCAAAATCCTACGTAAAATCCTCAACGCTCCTTATTTTGTTAAAAATACCGTCATCCATAACGACCTTAATGTCCCATTTGTTGCTGATTTGGCCCGAACCCGGTATCTTTCCTTTCATAACAAACTTCATTCCCACTCAAACCCTCTAGTTTCAAACTTAGCTTCCTCTTCGATTCCCGATAATCCCCCGAGGCGTCTGAAAAGAAGATGGCCACGTGACCTTCTTAGTTGAACTAGTGATTTGAGTACTACCAGTGGGTAGTTTCTCAACTTGCCATTACTCATGTCATTTGTATCACGTAGCCTATTTACTGGATGTATTTTTTTTTTATACAGTTGTAAATATCAATAAATAAATTTAAAAAAAAAAAAAAAAAAAAGCAAGCTCTTGTCGTGGAACACAAAGCTGATTCTATATAAAACGCTCCTTTGGCCTGTCCTTCTATATGGGTCAGAATCCTGAGTCATAAAGAAAGCCGATGAAAAATTGCTTCAGGCATTTGAAAGGAGGATTTTTTGGCGAATTTATGGACCAATTAGAGAGGGAGAAGCATGGAGAAGACATACCAATGCGGAGCTGGCAAGTCTATTCCAGGCTCCGGATGTGGTCAAAACAATAAGGCTTGGTAGGTTGCGTTGGGCTGGCCATGTGGCCAGAATGACAAGTGTTGAAGGGCCCAGAAGAGTAATAGATGAAAAGATTCAGGGCACAAGAAGAGTAGGGCTGGATGGAGTCAGTAAGGACTCTAGAAGTCTATTAAATGTCCGGAACTGGAAGGCCGCTGCACTGGACAGAGAAAACTGGCGGAAACGTATCGAGGAGGCCAAGGCTCATTGATGGGCTGTAGAGCCATGCATGAAGAAGAAGAAGAAGATATCATAGATTAGAGCTCTATAAAAGGGGGGGGGTGCACAGATCTTCTGGTGGAGTATCTTTATAGTGGTTCTGATGGACTGGCAATGTGTCCCTAGTATAAAGATGATATCCTTAGTATATGAAAAAGTCATTAAAAAACACTTCCTATTTCAAAAGGGGGTGTCATTTTTTATAAACAATGATGGGATTAACCAAAGAACATCTGTTCTGAACTATTTTAATATCAGTACTTTTTCATTGCTTTAACGTATTATCCAAATGGAGTGCATAGCGACCATCAAAACATACCAAAACAACCATCCAACAACATTAATTCAACAAAGCCTTTAAAGAGCTTAAATATTTATTCTTAAAGTAAAATAAATAAAATTAAATTATTAAACTAGTAAACGCTACAATAGTTAAATAAATTCGAACCTGTTCTTAGAGGAGGGATGATTTTGATTTTTGTTGTATAGATTAGTAGCTACTGTTAGTAGTTTCAAGATTTCTTGACCTAATTCGACAGCTCCCTCTCCATACATATTTTCAATACAAGCAATGTTTTGTATAATATATTCATAAGCTTCCTCTTCTCGACCTGAAAAAGGTTTGACCGAGTCTGGCATCCGGGATTGCTCTACAAACTCCGTAAATTCCTTCCCCCTACATACTTTCTCATCTTTCAATCCTATCTCACAAATAGAACGTTCCATGTAATCCATAATAATGTCTATTCATCGCTCTTTTCCCAATCTGCTGGTGTTCCCCAAGGTAGTATCTTTGGCCCAATCCTCTATACATTTTATACAGCTGACATCCCGACTCATCCTAATAGTATCCTTACCACGTAAACTGATGATACATGTGTATTATCAGTCAACACATATCCAGTTATTGCATCCCAAACCCTCCAATCCCATATCACTGATCTTGAAGAATGGTGTCAAAACTGGAGAATTAAAATAAATTCTCAAAAATCGCTTCAAATCACTTTTACCTTACGTCGTAAACCAATGACTTCCTGCCCTTCAGTATCCTTTAATAATCGCAGGGTTGCATCTCGACAAACGATTAACCTGGAATCCCCATACACGACTAAAAAGACAAGAAACCGCTCGACGTTTCAGGCTACTTCAACAGTTACTAAAAAACGATCTAAGCTCCCAATTAATTACAAAAGACTCATCTACATGACCATCATAAGACCTATTTGGACTTACGGAGTAGAGCTATGGGGCTCCACTAAGCCATCGAAATCCTCTCGTATCCAATCCCTACAATCCAAAATCTTCAATGCTCCTTATTTTGTTAAGAATAAAGTCATCCATAATGACCTTAATGTCCCATTTGTTGCTGATTTGGCCCGAACACGCTATATATCCTTTCATAAAAAACTTCATTTCCACTCAAACCCTCTAGTTTCAAACCTAGCTTCCTCTTCAATTCCCGATAATCCTCCAAGGCGTCTGAAAAGAAGATGGCCACGTGACCTTCTTAGTTGAACATACGATTTGAGTACTACCAGTGGGTAGTTTCTCTACTTGTCATTATGTATCACTTAGCCTATTTACTTATTATTGTAATACAGTTGTAAATATCAATAAATACATTTTTTTTTTAAACTGTATGCTTCTATGGCTAATCAGACAATGCAACATTGGGAGTGTTAAATTTAAATAAACTTGAACAAAAGTAATTTAAGCAATGACAACAGTAAAACAATCAACTTGAATAACACTGTAAGTTAATCTATGAATTATAAAATATCTGATTTTTTTTTCTTAGCCTCTTGGGTCAAAGCGTCGCTATTGCACAAGGATGGAGTTTTCTCTTCTACCTTACTTTGTTGATCTTAGGAGAGGGATATGGAGTGGAAAGGATTTCTCATTTTTAGTTTTATTATTATATATTTCTTCATATCAGACTTCTTATTATAAAAATTTCATATGAATCATTATCGATATCAAAAGAGTTTAAAACAAATCAATTACTGTATTATTATAATATTATGCTAGTTATATGGTTCAGATTGATGATTAATCTATGTTCCTTAGTCTTCTATGATCTAATGTATTACCACCTCTTGTGTAAATCGATTTAAATGATTGGGTTCAGTATTATTTAGATCGCTCAGTTTTAATATCAGCTTCAATGTGCAGTTATATTACATCGATCTGAAATAGAAAAACAAGAAGATAAAAGTTCCAGATTATACTTTATGATAGAGGTTTTGTACTGCAAACGTTTACAGAACCAATATCGTGTTTAAAAATACTAACTACATCAATCTCAAAATTTATCTGCTTTCTTCTGCTGCAGCAGGAAAACAATGTATGTAACTAAACCCATTATCATCTGAAATAATTTGTTTAAATATACATAAGTAATCAAAATAAATCACATATAATATGATAATTGAATAAGCTCGAACTTTGTTACATTATAATTTTTGAAAAATGGTTGAAAGTTGATGATAATGTTATTGTCGAATGAAATTTTAAAAATCAGTATTAGTTAGAATGTTTTGTCCATAGTTAATAGTGAACTCTAATCTGTATATTTCATTTTTAATTCATTTCTTGTTGAAATGATAATATATCAAAACATTATATTTTACAATATAATTATATATTGTAAAACATATATATATATATATATATATATATATATATATATATATATATATATATATATACAACTTTAATTGATGTTCTAGATTGTCAGAGGCTATAAAAAAATCTATTAGGCAATTACACAGGAAGCTTCGTTAATAATAAACAAAAAATTGTATGAAATGTATGTATATTAATATAACAGCTTATAACTGATTAGTGGATTTCAATCAAATCATAAAAAAGTAAGAAAACTAATATTTAATAAATTCTAATCATTGTTGTAAGTAACTAGTATTGTTAAGTAAATCATCAAGCTAAACATAAAAAAAAACTTGATACAATCGGGAATTATTAATTTTGTTTTTCTGTCATTCAACAAATATACTGAATGCAATGCCAGTGTTCCCACCATTCCCTTCAATAATTATTATCAGAAGAGTTGCCATTGCTAAGTGTTTGAAGGAAGTTCTTGTTTTTTTAAATTTATAGCTCCTATAAAATGTATTTAAAAGCCCTAAAGAAGACCTGCTGGGTGCCGAATAGTTAGCGTTACATACATTGTTTACTCCTTTTTGTTTGTGACAATGATCACCGCTACTACCAACTTATATCCCCAGATTAATATTATGTATTAACGTATCCAAAAATTTGTAGATTTTATTTTTAATTAATTTCTTGTTTAAATGAAAATCATCATCATCATCACGTGGCGCTATGGTCCTCGGAGGACCTTGGCCTCCTCAACAATTCTCCTCCACTTTGAATGATCTCTCGCTGCTCTTCTCCATGTTCTTACCCCCAGGAGATTAAAGCCTGCTTCCACATCGTCCAGCCATCGCATTCTAGGCCTTCCTCTTCCTCTTTCTCCGTCTGGACGTCCCTCCAGAATCAGCTTTAGGAGCTTTTTTTTTGCCCATTCTGTGAACGTGCTCCAACCATCTCAATCTTGCTTCTTTAATACAAGAAACTATGTCAGGTTTTCCATATAGGTCTTTAAGTTCTTGGTTCCTTTTCATGCGGAAACAATTTCCTTCCTTGGCTGGGCCATACACTCTTCTAAGAATCTTTCTCTCCCATGTATTCAATAATCTCTCATGCTGTTTGGTTAGAGTCCACGTCTCTCCACCATAGGCAACGACAGGACGAAGTATCGTCTTATATACCCTTATTTTGAGACTACGGGGTACAGCTTAAATGAAAATATATCAATTTATTATACTTTATGTTATATTTATTAGTATGGCTTCTAATTTTTCACTAAAGTATTGGTTAATTTCGTCAAACTGAAATACAAAATATCTATGATGGTAAAACAATAGTAAGATAAAACATTTCTATGATAGCATTGGCAATGAACAGGGACAGTATAGCAAAGGTCGAGGCTCAAGGCTCAAAGGATGAAGGATAAAAAGAAGAAAAAAAAACTTGCTGATTTTATTGCACATAAAGGAAGGAAAAGAAAAAAAAATATTACCTGATTCTTTGTAAGACACGTTGATAAGATCAAAAGTGCTAACTGCCCAAAACATACAGTTATCAAAAGAACCGAATATATAGCATATAATTTTTTTTCCTGACTTAAAATTAGAAAAATAGTAGCATACGAGCATACGAAGAAATAATCCTTGAGTAACCAAACATAGTCGAGAATCGTAATAGCTGTTGACCAACTTCAGGACAATTCTGATATGGTTGACCAACTTTACCTGCTGATTCATACATTTGTTACATTCAATTTTTGACAAAAGAGCCCCGATCAGGTCGAGGAACCCAGAGGCTTGGATTAGAATAACTGCGGTAGAGTGTTCCAAAAAAGTAAAAGAGGCTAGGAAAATTATATCTTGCTCCTGGTAATATATATAATAAAATGCAATAAAAAAAGTACATTGTGAATGAGAAATGTAACTTGTACCATTTCAATTTGAATCGAAAGCCAGAAGACAAAATATGGTCGGGTGTATGTATCAATCTGGTGAAGAATTCGTATAAAATATTAATCCCGGTCAATATGAAAAGCGAATTTGACAAAAGAAAACGCCATATTGAGAGGTTAAAATCATTCGAAAGGGGAAAGCTTCCGAGGTCTCTTGTAAAAGCGAATATTTGACAAAAGTCCTCATCCACATAGAAGCTGTAATGGTGTAACACCTTTTTAACTGATTAATAGCAAACTTTATGGATCGATTACAGTAAAATCAACTCGGTATTTCATCGTCCAATGTTGATCGGGAGTAGCTGACACTATTTAACGTTTATAGAAGGGCACATAGCGCAAAAAAAAAAAGAGTAAAAAGTGCAAACTGCCTACAAAACAATATCAAGAATCAACAAAAATGACAGATCCAGGGCACAACATAGAACGTAAACAGGATAATGATGACAGTGTTTCAAAACCATATTCAATAGATGTGAATATCTTTCAAAATTCCACTTCATCCTTGTCTATGGCATCCGTTCCACTTGTTCCAGCCATATGAGGTGGGACTTTTTCACTACCGGTTCCAGGTCTTGTTTTCCATGTTTTCTGAGGAGCTCACAATTATTCCTTGATCGCCGCGTACCATTTTCTCTTATTGGCCCATATATCATTTTGAGTATTTTCCTTTCCCAGGCATTGAGTTTCCTTTTACTTTTGTCAGTCAATACCCGGGATTCACTAACATAAGAAACAAAGGGTCTCAAGATAGTTTCATAAAAAGCTATTTTAGCTTGCATAAATAGATTTTTGAAGTTTAAAGTTGTTTTGCAAGGCATGGAGGCACTTGTTACCTGCAGACAACATCGCATTCACTTATTCTTTTACTCTGTTGTGTTATGTTATGATAGATTCAAGGTGCTTAAAAGTGCCAGTCCTTTCGAAAATGCGTTCGCCGATCTGCAAATTGTAGCGTTCCATTTGCTGGCTCTTGGGTGTTTTTAAGTATTTGTTTTTTCCTTCGTTTAAATAAAGACCCACTTCTGCCGATTCCCTTACAAACTCTTCAAAAGCTCCCCCAAGAGCTGCCACGCTATCTATTATGAGAAGGTCGTCCGCATATGCCAAGTGCAGTGTCAATAGATCGTAAATAGTCCCATTAGGGTTGGTTCGTATTCCCGTTTTTGCTTTTTCCAATGGCGAATTGAAAACGACACGTGATAATTGGCTCCGTGCCCCAGGCCACTATTTACTGCAAATTCTTCTGATAGCATTCCTTGCTTTTTTTATTTTCATCCTGCTATCATACATGGCCATATTCACAAGTCTAGTTAGCTTCCTGGGAATTCCCAAATCGAGTATTATCTAAAATATAATGATAATAATATATAACGATTTTTACAACTTAGTGGTTTTAAAAGGAGTTTTAAAATTTTTTTGAACTTAGTGGGGTCTAAAAGGTCTCATCACAGATCTCGATCCATCCAGTCTCCTTCCCTAAGCTCCCTCGCTGCCATGCTCTCCTCCACATCCTGCAACCATCTTCTTTTGGGTCGTCCTCTTTTCCTCCATTCCGGAGGAAGTGGCCATACCATTTCACTTCGTTTCTTCAATGAAGAGGATCGTAGTTTCCTGATCAACCAGTTGCCTTATTGTTCTATTAGGGACGTGATGAATTTTACAATTTTTTCTCTATGTCTTTATTAGAGCTTCCATCGTCTGTGAGCAATCTGCCAAGATATTTATATGCATGGGTTTTTAAATATCCCAATTTTCGAGTGCTAGGGATGTACTCAGTTTTCCTCCGGTTCATTTCCAGACCCGAATATGCTGTCTCTATTTATTATGCTTATGATGTCTCTCTTTAATAACGCTAATGTTGTAACTCTTTGTGTTCACTTACCCAAACAATGATTTCAGGGAAAGTTAAAGTCCATTGATCTAATTCATTTTCAAAATAGTTATATGGGACGTTACCCTGAAATCATTACCACCGAGGTACAGTAATTCTTCTTCTTCTGCCGCTAAGCGTAGGGGAACCGACATATTACTTTAATTGATCGTTATATAGTAATACTATCAATTATCATTTAAAATATATATCCCTTCTTCTGCAAAGGTATTTGTGATTGATTGAATGTGAGTTGTTTTAACAAATGAATATCCTTTAACATCGGATAAAATAACTTTACTTTCAGTAGATAGTGATCAAGGATACATAGAATACATGTCTACTTACATGATTCGCTCCTTTCTGTTACGTGTGAGTGTTATGCACGTGACAATTCCTACATGAGAGCTACCATCTTGACTCTGCTGTCTTGCCAACCATTGTGTAATTTCTTGTTTTCCTAGTACTGACCCTGGGAGACCCGATAATGGCTTACCCTACCTATTCAGTAACCCATTACAGCCTCATTATAATAATCGCAGAATATTAGCAGTGTTACATAAACGAGTTACCTCAAGAGGTGTTGGGGAGGAGGCAGGAAACATGGTTTCTCGAGACGGGCTTCAAGTCTCTCAAACATCCTCTTCGTTGTCAGATCCACTGTTTTCGTGTAGTTATCTGAGACCATTATTTATCCTCCCGCTTCGATCCCTACTCCTTCATCTTGTTTATTAAGGCGTGAAATAACAATTGTCATCATTAATTAATCATTTTTCCGCGAATAAATTATTTTCTTTTTACACATTTTTGCATTTCTTTAAAGCAAGATAGAAGAGTTCTATTATGCTATCTTTTTAAAAGTTACATGTAATACAATATCTTGGTAGATTGTAAAAATTAGAAGACTGATTATTCAATGATACATCTCATAATGACTCATATCAGTCTAAACATATAATACGTGCATTGACACATACAACCAGAAACATAAACTTCTTTTTCATTCTAAGCTTGAATGGATAGTCTTTTGAACGATAAATATTTGTTTATTTCAACCCCTATAGTTAAAGGATTACCTAATCTTAGACCCGCAAAACACCTACATACCTCATTTCACTTCTGCTCAGCTGGACTTTAACACACTGGAAACTTTCATCCAATTAATGGCCTTAATTTATATTATTTGAAAATTGCATAATGTTCTAGGTTACATAAAAAATCTAAAGCTATATTTTTAATTATTCTGCTTGGATCTTGTGAAGAGTAGTGAAAGATTCCGAGATTTCACTCTCCTGAAGATTTAGGAAAATGTGATTTTCCTTTCTTCCCCTGAGATTTTCTTTTTTTTTATCTATCTTTTATCTTTAATTTTTAATCTATGGTGTTATTCTGGTGTAGTGGATAGCATATGCCCGTCCTGCGGAGTTTGCATTCTCAAGCCTGCGTAGTATCAGGCAATTGCTAGCTATGCCTATTCTAATTATACTTGGAAAACTTTAGGGCTCTGACTGCTGCGTCGTCCGATTATTAGCGTAAAGTGACGTTAAATAAATAAACATACAATCTATTGAATTACTCAATGATTAACTGTCGCTTCTGAAAGGGTAAATAACGCCAACATAACCTATCTCCGATCAACATTTGCCTATGAAATACCGAACAGTGTTTAGAATATTGGATCCATTATGTTTGCTATTAATCAGTTAAAAAGGTGTTACACCATTACAGCCTTTATTGACGAAGTGCCGGGAGAAGGCTGAGATGGTAAGAGCGGCTTGGGAAGACCGCCCCGGCATAGTGGATAAGGCCTTTTGTCAAATATTCACTTTTAAAAGAGTCCTCGGAAGCTTCCCCTTTTCGAATGGTTATAACCTCTCAATATGGCGTTTTCTTTTGCCAAATTCGCTATTTATATTGAGCGGGATTAATATGGCATATGTATTCTTTACAGTATTGATACATACACCCGACCATATTTTGTTCGTTATCCGCTCAATTATTTGTGTTTATTATGTCATGTTAGCACTTGCTGGCATTACTTGCCCCGGAACGAAGACAACTCAACTTGACATCATAAGAAACGAATTGAATGAAATCGAGCGAATTATTCAAATATCTGTTGGCTTTCGATTCAAATTGAAATGGTACAAGTTACATTTCTCATTTATAATGTACTTTATTTTTATTGCATATTATTCTATTTATTACCAGGGGTTAGATATATATTTTCTAGCCTCTTTTACTTTTTTGGAACATTCTGCCGCAGTTGTTCTAAGCCAAGCCTGTGGGTTCCTCGACCTGATCGGGGTTCTTTTGTCAAAAATAAAATATATCAAGTGTATGAATCAGCAGGTAAAGTTGGTCAACCATATCAGAAATGTCCTAAAGTTGGTCAACAGCTATTACGATTCCCGACTATGTTTGGTTACTTTAGGATTATTTCTTCGTACGCTCGCTACTATTTTTGTAATTTTAACTCAGGAAAAAAAAATGTATGCCATTTATTCGGTTCTTTTGATAACTGTCTGTTATGGGCAGTTAGCACTTTTGATCTTATCAGCGAGTCTTGCAAAGAATCAGGTAAGAAACTCTTTCTTCCTTTCTGTACCATAAAATCAGAGAGTTTTGTTTTCGTCTTTTCCTTCAACCTTTGGGCTTCAAGCACGACCTATCCCACCCTGTCCCATCGCCATCACTTAAATGTTTTGTCTTACTATTTTCATAAAACAATTATATTTAGCAAAAGTAGCATAGTAACCTTCATATATATTTTAATTTCAGTTTGACGAAATTAACCAATACTTTACTGAAAAGTTAAAAGCCAACCCGAATAACGTAAGTACTTCCTATCTTATCAAAACAAATGAGGAAAGTTACTAGATTAAATCAAATGCTATTGTTAAATTTATTGTTTAATTGGTAAATATATAATTGGCGGTAAGGGGCGGCTCAGTGGTAGAGCAGTGTGTTGCCATGCCGGAAATCCTGGTTCAAATCCCGCTGCAGGCTATGACTGTTATTTAGTCTGTTTGCAGCGGGAGATGGATCCTATAGGATCTAGGACCCTCCTGGGGCCCACCCATCCTCTATAAAATATTATAAAAATAGGGTACCCAAAACAAGGGGGAAAAATCTGCCGGTTCAGCGTGCCCTAGGACAAGCCACCTCCTTGCAGAACAGTTGTCAATGAAACAGCACAGTCTCTACCATGTACTGAACCCCATACCCGTTCATGGGTTGTAGTGGTACAGGTTTTTTTTTTTAATAATTGGCGGTAATAATAATTTAGGAATATTGTATTTCTTGTAGTGGTCTTGATTTACACAATAAAATAAGAAAACAAATATTAGGTAAAGAAATAAATATTACATATTTAACGCCAACTTTTCGGCCCGGCCCGCTTTGCAGGTCAATAGTAAATAAAGTATAAAGCCTTCTTCAGGACTTTATATTGTAGGACTTTTGATAGATTTTATATAATGGAATTTATAAATTTAAAGAACAAAAACTTCCTTCATACAATTAGTCGTGACACTTTGAATATCAATATTATAATAGCCTAAGGCTTGAACAGCTAAAGAATAATTGAAATTAAAATTTAATTATTGACTGCTAGTCTGTGTATTAGTAGATATAGCTGCTTTAAACGTGAAGATGAGCCTTTAAAGTTCGTTTGAAATTAACAAGAAATCGATTAACTAGTAGGTATTGTTGAAAATAGAGTAATTGTTTATTTTAAAAATTCGTATTCTATTATGAACCTTCTACATCAAAACAATTTATTTGTATGGTAATGATTTACTTACCAATACTACTTTATTACAATTTATAAAATATTAATTTATTGTAATATTTGATAATTAATTTTAATAGTTGCTAATTTTTTATTTATTGATTGAAATTTACTACGCAGTTATAAACCATAATTAGTTCTAGTTACAGAAACCTTTTTTATTTTTTCTATGTTCTTAATGAAATTAAAATGTTCTAGGAAATTCTGGATTTCTATCTGATATCAAAGAAGGAATTCATCTTTACTGCTTGTGATTTTTTCAATTTCGATGAAAAGCTCTTAAGCTCTGTAAGTAAAGCAAAACTTTATGGATTTCAAACATCTTGTTGCAAAAAAAAAAGGATGGAGTATAGCTATTAATCCAAAACACCCCATCAGTTTCAGCTCCTCTGTCAAAAACTTAGGCATTACTTTTGACCATAACCTTTCCGGGAAAGCCCACATCGCATAAATATACCGACGGTTATAAGTTGCCTGAAGTTATTCCATCCTTACGCAACCTACCCGTATGCTCCTCATACCATCTCTCATCTTCCCCCACTTTGACTACTGTAGTGTGGTTTACCGGAGCCTTTCAAATGTGCTTTAGGACAGAGTTAAGCGAATTATGAACTGCTCTCTAAGATTTGTGTTTGGTACCCATAGGTGGTCTCGAGTGCCCACATCCGTAGACAATATTTCTTCGGTGCATTCTTATGCCAATCCATTAACTCTCATCACCCTTCGTATATCTACAGCCTTTCCGATACGAGTGTAGAGACACTCGTTCTCACAGAACCAAAATATTCGAGCGTTCCTTGGCATGCTTCTTCACTATCCTCATTTAAATATTGCTTCTGACTCGCCAAAAAGATGTTCTCTAAGCAGGTAATTCATTTGCTTAAATGAATCAGTTTTGAATAATTGATTTTATTGTTTAATCGTTTTTGTTTTTTGCAAAGAAAATATACATTATGTAAAAAATTATTGCATCCAAGCTCATGCATTTAACTGTTGTTATTAATTTATTTATTATCTCTTTTTTTTAACGTCGCTTCGACTGCTCTTCTTATATTTCTTGGATTAACTTTGCGAGTTTCAGGTACATCATAGTCCTCTTAAGTTTATTATCATTTTTGAAAGGTTGGGACGTTTCTCTTAAATGTATCCTCTTAAATTGGCTAATATCTTGTAATGATTCGTTCTTTTAATTTCTTTTTTTTCATTACCTATTCAACACTTTTTGATTAGCATTATGTAGCCTTCTGGCCAGGTATACATTATGTTTATTTTTCTGTTCATGTTTGTTATTCTAGAAGGACTTAGTCCAAGAATAAAGTTGCTTTTCTATTCTATTGGGGCTACTCGGTATGTTACTGATTAGTGTTATGGATACGAAATATGTTTGGACCGCTCTTTCAGCTAAACCATTCGACTCTAGGCTATAAGGAGTGCTGTGCAACAATTTGATTTGACTTAAGTTACAGTAATTCCTCAATTTTTCGGAATTAAAAGGTGGGCAATTATCACATATCTTAACTTGTGGTAACGAAAACCTGGCGAATAAATCATCCAATATTGCAATGACCTCTCCTACCCTTGTCAAAACATTTCACCCATTTTGAAAAAGAATCCATCAAAATCAAAAAACCTTTTCCTTGAGAATAAAACAGATCCAAATGCACACGTTCCCATGGCCCCATCGCTGAATGCCAGGGCATCCTCAGCTTTTTATTATTATCATTAAGATTCCGTTGATAGAAGTAACACGATTGTATTTTCTTTTCTATGTCCGAACCATACCCTTCCACCAGACATACGATCTAGCGAACATTTTCGATCTGACTATTCCCGGATGCCCTTGATGAATTAAACTTAATAATTTATTTTGTAATCCCTCCGGTACTACAATTTTGTCTCCATACAGTAGATAGCCTTTGTGGTTCACAAAGGCTATCTAATGTATCGGTTCGACAATGCTTGTCTGACCTTAAAGAAAAATTTTAATTCGGAATTTTTTTCAAAATTCCACTTTTTACTCAATCTTTCGATTACTTTTGACAGGACATTATCTGACATAGTGACTTCTGCTACTGTATCGTGTATATTATATAGGGGTTGTATGAAATAAAAAATTACATTCCTGATCCTGTAAAATATTCGGACTTGGTAAAAGCGATAACATATCCGCTTGCGGAATGGACGACCCTTTTTTATAAATTATTTCATAATCGTAACTAGACAGAATTATTGCCCACCTTATTAAACGAGGCAGTGTAATTTTACTTAAACTGATATATTTTTTGATTCTGAGAACAACGACTTTAATGGTTCATGATCGGTACAAATTTTAAAATGACGACGATGAAACTTTTTAACCCCAAAAATGGTTGCCAAGACTTCCTTATGCAGCTGACTGTAATTTTTTGTGCTGCATTTAAAGTAGCCGACCCGAACGCAATGGGATAATCTTCCCCTTCTTCCACGTGACTTAATACCGCTCCGACCCCGTATTGGTACGCATCAACAGTCAAATTCAACTGTTTATCTGTATCGTAAAATACAAGCAATGACTTTTCCGACAGACTATACTTTTTCTAAACACAACCTCACATTCCGCCGTCCAATTAAACTCTTCATCTTTTCTTAACAGCTTATACAAAGGTTCCAGAATATCTGGACACATTTTTATAAAATTACTATAATCCGTCAGCATGGATAAAAACGACTTGACCTGCGTGATATTTGTTGGTACTGGAGTATTTATATTTTTTTATCTTCTTCGTTGACGGCTACTTGCCCGTTGCAGATATATTAAAATCCAAAAACCCAGACTCTTTTCCAAATTTATTTTTACGTTGTATTATTCTAGTCACTTAAAAACTAAATTTAATTTTTTTTGCAATCTTCCCATGAGATCTCCCCATTAAAATATCGTTCAAGTAAGCTGAACAAATGCCTTCAAGAATACTATCTAATACCATCTGAAAAATTGGTGGGCTTGATGCCAGGCCAAAGACCAGTCTTCTATACCTATACAACCCACAGAATGTATTTACCGTTAGCAACTGCCTACTATCTTCATCAACTTCCAGTAACTGGACGCATCAACAACTGTTGTAAACATGCATTGATTAAATCCAAACTTTTACAATGTACATACTTGTCAAAAAATTTGTCAATCATAGGTAGAGGATATTGATCTACTTCAATTTGAGGGTTTACTGTTTTCTTTAAATCTACACACAGATGTAATTGTCCGTTTTTCTTTGGTACTACGACTAAAGGACTTAACGACTTTGCTTCACTTTACAAATGATACCTTCAGACTCTAATCGTTTTAAATCGGTTATTACTTGTTGTCTCAGTGCATATGGCACCGAGTACGCTTTGAAAACACCCGCATTGCCTCCGGCTTTAATTTAATATTTACTTTCAATTCTTTAATTGGTTTTTCCATATCCAATTTTGAAAAAATCACGTGAGTATTTTAACATACAAACATTCATTTCTTCTTGACTATTACACACATTATTAATCAAATTGTTACATTTATTTATAAATCCAAAATTTTGTTAACAATTATGGTAAATTAACTTTAACCAATTTTTACCAACAATGGGGTTATTCGTCGTTTGATTTGCCACCAACAAAGGCAAATATGTTTTTACATCATTCTACGTTAATTTCTAGCATAAAATAACCACTAATAGGCAATTCTGATCCATTTCCAGTGGACAGCCTTGCAGGGAATTCCAATAAAACTACCCCTGACCTTCTGCAAAAGAATCATAATCTATAGTAGTCGTAGAAGACCCGGTATCTACCATAAATTTTACCTTTTTACAAGTTACCTCAATTTCAATACAAGGGATCTCATTATTTACCAAAATTTTCTAAACGACTTCTTTATTTAACACAGGACCAACTGACTCAATAATTAATATCAGATTTTTTTAAACAAAAGAAAATGCACTTGTGTGCCGACATTTTTCACACGCGAAACACTTCAACTTTAGTCCTGGACACTCCTCTACTCTGTGCTTTACCGGAAGTAGTTGGGGGTGCAGCCAAAAAATTACACAATAAATAAGTGGAAACTTATTATTTATTTGTGCCGACGTTTCGGCCTACTTTGTAGGTCATCTTCAGGGCTAATATGAGTGGCTACTAAGTACAGAATGTAACATGTAACAATGAGTTACATTCTGCAGTTAGTAGCCACTCCCAGTGGCCCTAAAGATGACCTACAAAGTAGGCCGAAACGTCGGCACAAATAAATAATAAGTTCCCACTTATTTATAGTGTAATTTTTTGACTGCACCCCCAACTATTTCCATCCTCCATTACTTACAGTCAATGAATTTCCTGTCTTTTTTTTCTGAATTTTTTTATTTATTGGCGTCGTAGATTCTCCTATTGACATTGACCTGGCGGTGACGATGGCCAATAAGACTGACGTTGACTCTTATAGTAATTTTGTGGTTTGTAGACTCCTGCTGACTGTTGATGATTATGTCGGTTTTCGACTATATTGAATCATTTTGAAATACACAAAATTAAACAGTTAAGACTGGTTTGGTAACAATTCGGAATAAGACTGACTTCCCACAATACCTCAGTCCTCCTCTCCAATGCCAATGCCTTATTGATCATTATCAATATACAACAATTAGAAATACCAGAAGGTTTCGAACAATGTCGAATCCAGTTAAAGTAGCTAGACTGATATAGAAGGTGCTAATATGGGATATTTGAAATATTGAAGGGTTATCCATTGTCAATCTCGCAGGGTAGATACGTTGGACTGGCGTAGGCAAGTGATATTTGTACTCACGGCTGCACATAGGATGCCCCAATCTGGAGTGCTCTCCCCATCAGAGTTGAGGCTGAAAGAGATTCAATATTGTGATGGGCTTAACTGCTACTTTTCAGAAACAGCTCTAACCGTTACTGAGGTTTTTCATATCTGTGATTTCTTAACTGCTACTAACTGTGATTCGTGATTCTGTCGAAATGCTACCAACAGTGATTGCGTCAGCGTACTTAATTCCACATCTTGAATATAACGATCACAGAAAACGCATTATAAGGATAATAATTACTTCGACACTTGTATAATTCACTATGATCCTATCAATATACATACAGTTGGAATTATTTTCAATATCCTATATAACGTAAATTTTCCTCTTATGGTTTAACCCATTCAAGACCAGCGCCGGCTCTAGCTCATGTCGCGCTCGTGTGCAATCGTGACCATTTCTAAAGCTCAATATAATATGCTGATCTCGTGATTTGTAAATAACAAATACAAGTATTTTCTTGGGCTTAGTTCATGTAATTTTATGTCATGACCACTAAGTCATACCAAAACTCAATTTTATTTTCAAATTTTTCATGAAAAATACCACTTAAAAGTAATATTTGGGATCAAGAAATCTTATTATCAAATTCCATTAAGACTGCCTTTTGTTTAAAGTAAAATTATGTACATATTAATAATATTTATGTATATATTGTGGTTGAAGAAGAAAAATACTCAACAAAAAGAAAAAGATACCAAACAGTCTTATATCTGGGTTTGTATCTTATACACTCATACACAAGACCTCGTTTTTGTCAAGCTAAATTGTATGTGGAGAGAAGCTAGATAAAATATAAATATGATTAATTGCTCATACAAAAATTAAATAACCAAAGAAAATTGTGAACTTTTGACGGGTAAAATATTTACTTATATGTTAGGAATTCATTAGAAATAAATAATAGCTTTAAAAAATACGCAGTGATAGGAAACAATTCTAAAAAGTAGAGAATAATTTAAATTTAATAGGATTTTGTTAACAACTTCCACCATTGTGGAATCCTAAAAATGTAAATTATAAGAATAAAAGTTGCATGTAAGATTCTTGGAAGGAAATTGAATATGCGAGGAAAATACCTGCTGATGTGTGTAGAAATAAAATTATAATTTTACTGTCTGGATATCGGAAATGTAAAAACTAGAAAATAATTTTTAATAAATTTAATATAAGAATTAAAGGATGAACGAAAAAAATGCATTTTATGTTAAAAAAATATGTTGCATTTTTAAAAATTATCATAATGACTATACTTTTAAAAATATTAGCGAATAAAATATTTACAACGATTAACATCAAGTATCCAACGCTTTTATACGATAACATATTTTTTTTTCTTATTTTAAACTTATTAAAAAGTATTTTCTAATTTTAGTTTTCCGATATCCTGACAGTAATATTAATACTTTATTTTTACACACATCAGCAGGTATTTTCATCGGAATTTACTTCCAAGAACCTTATTTCAAATTTTTATTTCTATAAAGTACATCCTATTCTCTTATTAGAAGTAGATTTTATATTTATATAAGATTTTCCGTCTGCCCCAGTGTTCATGTTCATGTTACATGACCGGTCCACACTAGCCCACGCGCTTCCCCTTGAGTTCGGGCAAAAACCGACAGCCGGCGTAGCGCGGATTAACTTCCACAAACTGCTACACACTCCGCATCAGGCGGGGATTAACACGGAGCACAGGTGTTACACGAACCTAGTGGATACGCGGCCTAAGACTTAGGAGCCAAATCTCAAAGCAACAGACACAGTAGATCCAAGGAAAGGTCATAGCAAATTGGATTTTTTTAATTCAACTTTTGAATACAAGATATCTTTAAATTTAAAACTGAAAATTTTAAAATTCTGAGGAAGGCTATCACATAAAAATTCATTAGGACTATACTTTGTGTTTTTCGCAAATTTATAATAAAACAAATTATTGAATTTTCATAATTTTTTTCTATTTAGAATGTACAAAATTTTGAATATAACAATCACAGAATACGCATTATAAGGATAATAATTCCTTTGACACTTGTATAATTCACTATAATCCTATCAATATACATACAGATGGAATTATTTTCAATATCCTATATAACGTAAATTTTCTTCCTGGTTTAACCCATTCAAGACCAGCGCCGGCTCTAGCCCATGTCGCGTCGACCTAGGGGCCCCCTAGTAGGCACGCGATTAAAATTTAACACTTACAGTTATACAAGGTGCTGCAAAAAACAGCAAATCCTCTAAGGAGATGAATGAGCCCATGAAACTAAACAAATTTTGCCATGGGATCAACATGAAATGAACTCGCGAAAATGAAACAGTTGTGTAGGGTAGGGATAGCATAACGGAAACTAAACGGTGACTTCAAACCATAATTACAAGCAGCTTTTGTTCAGACAAAGCTTGCTGAAATGAAAACATATTTTCGGCTTTTCATACAAAGTGCACCTATCAGCTGATCGATTACTAATATTTTTGTTTTCATTTCCGCAGGTTTTGTTTGTCAGAACAAAAGTTGTTTGTATTGATGGTCTGAAGTCACGGTTTCAGTTTCCGTTACAAGCTCCCCTAAAAATTTTTAGCCAGTGCGAATACCTTGGGTATACATAACTCATCAATACGAACAACTTTTACTATGGGGCCAACTCTGAAATCGCGAGAAAAAAATCTGTTGTTCCATAGAAAAAGTCAATTGAGACCAAATCAATGAAACAGCTGATATTTTTTCGCGATTTCAGAGTTAGCAGTGATGAGTATATGCATTCCGCCAAAATATAATATTCACACTGACTAAAAATAACCATGTATTTCAGGAGAGTAGGGCTTACAGAAATAAGAAAGCACAAGTTTATTTTAAAATATTAATTAATACTATATACAAATTAAAAGACGCTCTTAATCAAATTACAAATACATATTTACAAAATTACTATTTGTACTTTAGCTCCTGCAAAATCGTTAACGATGTCACTCACTTCAATTTTGATTTTATGTTGGTTGTTGATTTGAGTTTATGGAGGTTTCGCAAGGGGCGCCTCGTGGCTCGCCCCTTGAGTCCCGGCGGCCGTGTGTACCGCACACCCTGAACACAAGGTAAAGCCGGCCCTGTTCAAGCGACGATTTTTTTCGAACACGGTCCCCAGGAGTGAAATTTTTTTTCTTTGTACATATTAAAAATCAACAATAACTTAGAAATAAACTAGTAGTATTTATAGAAAGGTTTCAAAGGTTGATTAAAATATCAAAACGATAGTTTCACTCATGTTCTATCTGTTATTTTATTCGTATATTTTAACAACTATGATCTTGTAATTTGCCTATATAGTAATGGATTCTCCTCAGTAAAAAATAACCGTCTGGGGGGCACTTGCCTCCCCTACATAGTAGTACCTACTAGTACTACCATTATTTTTGTATAGGTAATTTACAAGTAAATATTTATACTTTATAATAAACAAGCTGTAAATAAATATCTGACTTTCCCTTTGATTTAAACATTCAAATATAATTTAAATTTATTACTGTGCAGTTAATTTTCTACAATAAAAATAATTGAGTCAAATTAAGGCAGCAGCCTATCAGAGTTTATTACTGTAGAAAAAGGTTTTCCAAGGGTGCAATCCCTATTACCCTTATGGCGCCCTAACAACAGTAATCACTCTTTTCACCTGAATCACAGTAGTCACAATCACGCTTTACTTCCTTTCGCCGACCAGTTCCCATATGCAAAGAACAGTTAAGAACTGTTACTGTAGTCACAATAACAATCACGCTTCAATTCCGTTCCGTTCTATCGCCAATCACTGTGAAGGACAGATTGGAACTGTTACTGATGAATTGGTAATCACAGGTAGACCTGTGACTTTTGAGTGACAGTGAAAAAGTAACAGTTCGTGATTTCTGGCCCATCACTAGTTCAATATAGAATTGAGGTGTATTCAGATGAAGTAGATACTGGGATGAATGTAGTAATACTTAAGATTGAGAGGAAATAAATAAGAAACCGATCAATTACTAAAATATTAGATAGATGTGATGACTCAGACTTGATGATGAATAGAAGGTTAACTAAGGAAGGACTGAGATGATTCATAATCAACTTGGCCTCTTAAGTAGGGATATTACTCATTGATATCAAAAGAGAAGACTGGGATTACTTAATTTGATTAGCATTTCAGCTTAGATCAGTACATTTCTCTATATCAGCATTTGGCGAAGAAATCTGATGAATAATAAAGTGGGAAAAGGATCATTTAAAAAATAGATCTACAAATAGCAAGCATTCCCAAATCCCGGCCGACAAAACACCCATAATTTCACCTTTGGACACAGTGTACAATTGAATGAATTATGGGCTAATAAATACAGGAAAAAGTTTTCAGATTTGTCGACGGACATGTGTCGCGATCATTAGCTTTCTTTGTAATTGTTTCTAACAAGGTAGAATATACATTAAGAATGTTTATAGTTAAGATAAGAATATATTTATAAATATATATGAGCAGAGGCCAAGGTTCTTCAAGGACTGTAGAGCCCATTAATAAATAAATATATATAAATGTAAAATATACAAATAAATAAATATATTTTCATTTTAACAGGAAATTAATTAAAAGTGAAATCTACAAATTACATTTTGCTATTCACTATGTACAAAACATAATAACTAATGCTATAACAAGCTTAGAGGCTCTCTATTTATAAGAATAATTGAATTAATAAATTATAATGTAATATATATGAATATTTAAACAATTTATTTCAGATGATATTGGGTGTAGTTACATACATCGTTTACCTGCTGCAGCGGAGGAAAGTAGATATAATTGGAAATTGAGGTAGTTAGTATTTTTAAACACGATATTGGTTCTGTAATAGTTTGCAGTACAAAACCTCTATCATAAAGTAAAATCTGAAATTTTGATTTTCTTGTTTTTCTATTTCAGATCGATATAATACTGCACTTTCAAGGTGACAGTCAAACTAAGTAGTGTATATAATACTGGTCACAATCATTTAAATTGACGTACACGTGAGCTGGAAGTCCATTAGTATTAGAAGACTCAGGAAAATAGATTAATCGTCAATCTGAACCACGTAGTTACCATCATATTATGAAAATACAATCATTTTTATTTTTAATTCTCTCTACTATCGATAATGTTTTTATTCCATTCATATAAAGTTTTAATGATTAGAAGTCTGATATAAAGAAATAAATAAAATATACTAAAAATCAAAACCATAAAATGGTCGCAAGTGCCCAATGTGTATTCTTAAGATATACAATTAGGAATTCCTGTATTTATAGGTGTTGAAATAAAATAAGATTTAACGTTCAAAAGACTACTTATTCAAGTACAGTGTGAAAAAGAAGTATTTATCAATGCACACATTAAATGTTTAAAATAATAGACATTATGAGATTTATCAATGAAGAACCAGTCTTCAAGTTTTTATAATCTAACAAGATATTGTCATACATGTAACTTTTAAATGGATAGCATACTAGAAATTTCCAACTTTGTTTTGTAAAATAATTGTATTTTTAAAAAATGGAAAAGAAAGTTTGAAAAAAAAGTGTCAGAGAAAACATCCGATCACATTCATTGGATCACAATCTAATGACAAGGAGGATGTTTGAGAAGCTCGAACCGAATTTCAAATCTAGAAATCATATTACTTTATTCTTCCCAACACCTCTCGAGTTAACTTGTTATAAGTGGCACTGTTGATATTCTATAAATATTAGAATGAGCCTATGAAAGGGTTACTGAAAATGTATAGTAAGGATCTCCCAGGGTCTGTACCAGAAAAAGGAGAAATGACACAAAGGTAGGCAGGATAGCAGAGTCAAGATGGTAGCTCTCATGTAGGAATTGTCAGATGAATAACACTCACATGTAACACAAAAGACATTTAGTAAGTAGCCATGTATTCTATGTATCCATGATCACCATCTAATGAAAGTTAAGCTATTTTATCCAATGTAAAAGGATGTTTATTTATTCACGGAAATTCAGAACTCTCAATTCTAGAATTATTTTTAAAGGTCAGCAGTTTTCATTTCACAAAATGAAACAACAGGCTCGTAAACATGGTTCTTGGATTAGATTATATAGTACAAACAAGTAAATTAAAGTGATTCCATAGCTTAAAAAAATAAGGCAAGGCTGTGTGGTGTGGATCGGAATCTGGCCTTGGCATACTGTAATTTATTTAGTGCTGGAACAACTGAATTCATTTGAGCCTTCCAACTCTGATTAGAATGTTAACCTGTTCATTGCATTAACAGGAATAGGCACGGACTTGAAGCCAAATAAAAAATAATTAAGTCATTGGGAACTTTAAATTCCTACAAGCTTCTTCCTTTAATATTTTTGTTTTCTTTTTCTAACCAATCAAATAAATAAGTAGCCACAATTTGGTGAAAATGGAGCTGAAAATTATTTTCAATTTTTAAGATCCACATGATCTTACATTATAAATTATTTGTATTTACCGCTGTACAATAGACCTTTAGAATAATTCACATGGACCAACTAGTTATACATTGCTCCAATCTAGGAGTCAGTAGAACCAGCTCTGGCATTAAATTAACCCACAACTTAGTAACTCATCAGACAATATATCACTAAGAAGTATCCCTACTAGTATTCCAAAAAAAATAATTATTTGTGTAGTATTTGATGCCCAATTATGATGAGAAATATTTAAAAAATGTTAATACATTATACTAATACATCACTAGATTAATAATATACATTCTAGTCATAATTATACGTCACTTATTAATAGTAAATAATATCTTAAGGTAATGAATAAATACATACAAATCAACATATTGAGTAATTTATTTAATAAGCCAATTCTTACATTAGCACTTTTTTAAAAAGGTAGGTACTGAATGTATTTAAAGATATTTATAAATGAAGTAGAATAGGTTCATAGCATTGAGACTATTAACAATTAAACTATTAAACAGAATTTTTTTTTCAACAAAGAAAGTCACCAACTTTAGAGATAATATAATATGTCTACCATCTTTCTAACTTATCTATGCAGCAATCGTAATACAGAAAGACAATTGTTCTTAAATTACAATAGATTAACAAAGTTGAAACCATTATATTAATCAGTATTTTAAAAATGTTGGCAAATAATTAGAATCTACTTTTTTCTCCTTCTTTTAACAACTTGGTTAGGATTTTTTCGCATCCAATACTTAACTTCTCCACCTGGTTGGACACCCAAGACAGCTGCTCGTGAACTCACATCTCTCATAGAGAACGGAGAAACACCTAATGTTCAAATAAAAATAAAACCTTGTTAGATGTAAGCGTATGTAATTTACAATTATCTACTATTTTTAATTCCATGCAACAAAAACTGTCTTCAAATATATTTAAATAAAGAAAAAAAAAATTATCAGCAGATTAATAACCAAGCCAAAACGTTTATGACTATCTTGAAAACAATATTCCAATCTCCACCCTGGCCATACCCTCAGATGCTTACAAATTATTTCAGTGCTAATTGTTTTTATGGGAATTCATTCCTTACTAACCTCAACCACTTTACAATCTTAATCTTCACGGTGCTACCTCTTCAATTATACTAATTGGGTGCATCATCTTTAATTCAATTTAGTGTAACTTCCTATATTCTAGTTGTTCATCTTTCAAAGTTAGTGGTCATGTTTCACACCCATAAATAACATTTGGAAGGATTATATTTTCTTAAACTTTTAAGTTATCATGGACCATACGGACTTAAACTTCTGGACATGTACAAAAATTATTCTTCAATATCCTAATAACTGCTCTTTTCTACTAGCCATACACTTTGCCATATCCGAATTTCCTTCGACCCCCATATTTTTTACAGCATCCACATAGTATTTATTTATTATTCGTTTAGGACTTAGTTATAAAGTTTTCATGTCTTCACCCAAAAGAAACAAATCATCCGCAAACCCAAGCACGAATACTTAACTACCCGGATTCAAATTTAAACCTTTTTTTTGAGAGTATGAAATTAATTAGCACAAGTAAAAGCTAATCACCAAGTTTCAAATCAAAACGAATCTTCTTCAAAAAATAATTACCGATTCTAACTGTATTACATGTTCCAGTCATGGCACATCCTTACTGGATTTAATAACTTCTTTGTTATATATACCCTGTTCAATCCACATATTAAACATCATTTTGTGGCTGATGGAATCATAAGCTTTTTTAAACTCGATATAAATTTGATGAACTACTCTTTTGTATTCTAATTTTAGTATTGGGAAAAAGGAAAGTATTTGATCGATAGTTGAACATTTTAATCTAAAGCTATTGTGATAAGTATAAGTACTGCTATAAAAACTGTGTAGTATAATAACTGATGAACTCTGATAAGTTCTTCAGTATTTTCTGTGATAGTTATTACAGTCTGTTCTCAATAGCTACCACTTCCTCCAGATCAAATAGTTTCTTCCCTTCTGTGAATGAATTCTCCCCTGGCCAGCGAAATTCATACAGTGCCACCTTAACTTCTTTCCCCTATTGTTTTATTAACCCACCGGGTGTATTCAAACTTTTCAGGACCCTACACTTAAATTTCTATTTTAAAACTTCTGGGTGGGACTATCGGCTATTCTTTTTTTCTATGAATTTTAAATGTTCTTTATCTTTAAATTAATCCTGTTTCATTCAGACATGCATTATTAACATATAATGAGGAACAGAAGTGAAAATAATTTACAGCAACAATCCAAATCTTACATATTAAAGAAACAAAATAAAACAAGATAAGTCAAATATAATTTTACAGAAAGGAGACCATTGATATGGAAAATAAGTTTTAATGACTTAATTTTACAAGTCCTTTAAGTAAAACTTCTTTTACCATTACAGAATGGCTAGTATTTTTAAAAAGTAGGATACATAAAAAATTCATTTTCAATATTTATATATTTCGAAAATGGATAGCCCTTCTAACCATAAAATGGATTTTTATGCAGTAACATCCTGGGAATTATAGTCTAATTTGTAATGGCAGATCCATTGAATAAATCCTAACATTTTAAATAATTTATCTATAAATTATAAAGCACTAGATATCTATACATTATGTTATAGTTATATAAATTATTATTATATTAAAATTTTACCATAGAAAAAGTCAAAAGCCTGCAGTTTCTTATTTTCTCTACAATGGAGATCCATGGATCCAATGGGAATTGTAAGTTGCAGAAGGTTTTAACAGAGAAAGAATAAATTAAAAATATCCCTATTCATTTTTGCACAGTTTATATTAAAACTGGAAAATTTGCATAATTATTAAGGAATTAATTTGTTGTAACGCCATTAACAAGAAAACTGGCACAAAGAATATCAATGCTCTCCTTGTTTGTTCATTAATATAGATGATAAGCCAATACAAATGTTCAGGCTAGAAAGAATCTGAATGAATATCATAATATTCACAGACCTTCAACTATTGTAAAAAAAAGGTTTCACCTCAATCCAGATCATTCTTGAAAAACAAAAAGAAAAAAAGGATGTCAAGAAATGTATTGCATTATTAAAAAAGATTCTACTAATTAAAAAAAATAAAAATAAACTGAAATATAGTTTTAAAGGGAGATATATTTGTATTTTATGCTTAAAATATTCCAAAATATTTTTTAAAAGAACTTTATTTTAAAACAACATTTAAAAATACCTGGACATCTTCAAGCACAATATATTAATATAAAATAAAGAAAACCATATCTAAAACTGAAATCTTATAACTTTTAAATTAAAATATAAACTTAATATTGGGTTTTCACGCATGGAATTTCCAATTTTTTAAATTGTAAGTTTTGGGAAGGTCTTAAGTGATGTCTGTTGGTTCACACCAAAATATGTGCCATGTATAATTGCTAATACTCAATTTACTAGCAGTACTTGTTTTTGTTTGTTTGTTTATTTAATGTCACTATATGGTGCTATGGCTAATCTGACGATGCTACAGTGAAAACCCTAGATCTAGCCTATCCAGGTATAATTAGGATAGGGATCTTTAACGAGTACCTGACATTGTACTGCCTCAGGAACCTTGTTTTACGTCCCTTCCGAAAGACGGCAAAACCAAGGATTTTTTTATCCCCTTTTTAAAAAGTCCTAGGGCCTCCTCCTGGGCTACGAACGAGCGATCTTGGGCGTAGTAGGTTGACCACAGTGCCTGTTTGTTTTCTTCCTAAGTAGTCATACATGTTATAGTTTCATTTCAAACAAGCCAGTGGAAATACACTTGTTTTTTCATCCAAGCTTGGCATCAAGGAATATCAATAAAGCTTTTGGCAAAGAGATGTCTGATGAAAGAACCATTTGTTGTTCGTTTTCAAAATTTTCTTCGGAACATACCTGAGTTCTCTTGAAGAACTATTGTCAATGGTCCTAGTCAAACATCCATTTTCGATTGAAGATCTTTAGGAAGCTGTGAAGAAACCCTCATAAAACAGGCAGCTAATTTACAAGGTCTCAGTCATAGTTGAATGATTGCTTCCATTAATCACCTATTGCTGTTCCAAGCATTCCATGCATGATGACCCAATAAATAATTTAATTATCAACAAACAAAGATAAATTTATAACAATAATATTTCAGTCAATTGTTCATATAATAATGAATTTAATATACAAACAGTCATATTATATAAAATAATAGTCACCCAGTAGTAGTATAATAGATATCCACTGGCCCCTCTAAATTGGAACAATAGTATTTTAAAACTCACAAATTTATACAAATTACACAGCCTAAGACTAATTAGTCTTAAGATTACGGTCATTAACAGTACTCAATTAAGGCCTAAATAGCCAACCTGGATGCGGGAGTTAGGGAGCTCAGAAGAAGCAGACCTTTATCTGAGCTAGAGGCAGCTGGCTGTCCAACACTGAGAACAATCTCATAGTACATAATTATATAGAAGCCTATTAATTTAATATAATTAAGCCTATTAAGCTGAATATGCTTATTTAAAGTGAGTGTTGTTTCACAATCACAGTATGATCTTTGCAGATAAAAATAGTTAATAAAAGATAAAAGGGTAGGTCTATATCCTTGAAAAGAAGTTTTGATGCCTGATAAGACAAGAAGATAATACATGGAGACTTCAATGCAAATTTAGGGAAGGATAATAAATATTGTCCTTCTTTAGGAATACATAAAATCAACAATAAAACTAACAATGTCTCTGGTAATGGAGAAGATTACAGAAAAGACATTGGGATAGCAGGAAAGGGAAATTTAATCTTATCAGCTTGATGCAGAATGTGAAACTATCATAAAGCAGACTAGGCAAAAACCCTAAGCTAATTAATTTATAAGAAGAAAACTAGAAGAATATTGAGTGTGAAAACACGGAGATAAAGGGTTTCCATAGTAAAAAAGAAACAGTGGGAAGGAGAGCTAGAGTAGAATAAAAAGATTTTTGGAGAGAATGGATCCCAAGACTTAGGAGAATAAAGAGGAGCTGCAAGCTTCATTTGACAGCCTATTTCATCTGCAACAACCTAAAGTAAAATGCAACAACTTACCACTGACCGAGCCACTGTACTTTTTATCAAAATTTTATTGTACAGTAGAACCTAGATTATCCGTCAGGGTATGGGACCAAGATAGTCCCGATTTGGGAAATAGACGGATATGGGAGTGAGACAAATGTTATATATGTTATATATGTATATATATATATATCCATAAATTGAACAATATATTTCAAACATTCGACATTATATATGTACTCGTAACTTATTTACGTACTAATAAGGTATACATATGTAGTAAAAATATTTTTAAAACATAATAATACGTTTTATATCATTAACTGTCGTCCGAGGAATATCATAGATTTTTGCTAAGATTGAAGTACTTTCACCTTTTCGTAAACGTTTTACAATTTCAAACTTAGTAGCGAGATCTAAACTCTTCCTTTGTCTTTTTTCCGACATTATTATATGTACTTTTAAGAAAAAGACAAGTAACCATAAGACAAGAATGAAGACTATGAAGGTAGTTCATCTGCGGAAGCTACCTTAATTAAACTACCTCACCTGCTAGATGAGGAGATAGTTAATTTCTGAGAAATGTGTGCGAGGAAGCCTAGGTTTTGAGTAAACAACAGATTATAGGAATCAAAGTTGTCAAGAAATAACGATTGATTCTTTATTAGCCAGCCCCTATGACTTTAGCAACTAAACAATATATACACATTTTTTTTCTTCTCAAAACTGAGGTGACGGTTAACAGAGAGTGACGGTAAATAGAGGTTTTACTGTATTAGCATTGGGGCCACACATAATCCTGACTTGAGCACAATCGCAATATAACATGCCAAATAAGATTGTGAGTTCTCCTAATAAAGCTGATAATGCTATAAAGATTGATATTTAAAATAATCTGCTAACCATACCTGCAATATAGTCAGGTTCGAGGGGATTCATTTTGGAAAGGGCTACTTTTGAAGGCCTCTGCTGTGGAACACGCTGATCCTCGCAGATAATTGGATTGTTACAGTGTTTTCCGCCTTTAAATTTAGGAATCGGGAACTGAAATAAAAGATTGTTCTATCAATTAAAAACAACAAAGCATTAACTTAGAAGATATTCAATATGACAACCATACATAATTATAGATAAATAAATAAAAATTATTCAGCAAAATTAAAATACCTAATTTGCAATAGTTAAAAAAATAATTAATAAGGTCAGTAAATTAACCTGCAAACTAATTGCTACTTTGTTACATTATTTATATATTTGATATAATGCCCAAAAGATATATTAAATAAAGGATAATAAACCATTTTGAGTCTTGGGATAAATATATTGAAGCTAAAACAATTTATTTTGAATACAAATAATATACCAGTAGTTTCTTTATTTTTCATGCATTTCCCCCATATACCAACAATTGATATATCAAGCGTTAACACCCAATATTTAATTAGATGACATCCAATGTGTTTTTATTTGTTATTAATAACTTTTTTTTTAACTTTACAGGAATTTCACATAACCTGTACACTTTAATAATCTTTGTTCTATTGGTTAATTTATAAAAAACAATCCAAATATTTATATTGCTAAAGCTAGTTAATTAAAAAATATGTAAATTGTTTCCATGGCCAGCTAAGAGAATCTAAAATATTAAAATACAAACCTTTTTCCCTCTCGAAGTAAGAGGTCTCCTGAAATTAATATGGATAACCTCTTTTCCTTCATTATCGACAGTGACAGCTACTCTTTTCAGGGTCTTGTTACCACAATTGGGACAAAAAACTTTGTCCATAAGGGAAGTTGTTTTAAAACAGGCATAACAACGGAGAATGAATGTTCGAACCTGCCTGATCAGCAAGCCTTCAAGGGTAACAACACTTAAACCCATCTGCTTCAATACATTCTGGAAAAATAAATTAAAAAAATTAAGAAATCAAATTAAAGAGTGGAGTAAGATGAATAAAGCTGAAACATTAGTGGAGAGATAGATATTGGTTTAAAATTATACGAACACTCCAACAGAAAATAATCATACCTCAACTATATTGTATGCTTATATAGAAAAAAAAGCAAAAATTACCAGCGAAGCTTGGAGCCTGGCTAGAACCAGGCAGTCATGGCTAAATGGTCTCTAAGCTGAAAAGCACTTACCGGGTGGTGCGAAAGAGGAAGGATTCATTTTGGAAAGAAATAACTCAGTTATTTTCTAATTCTACCACAATTATTTTGAAATTTCTTTACAGCTCTTTTGTGATAAAAAAAAAAATCCCTCTTGGGTTCAGGTAAGCGTTAGAGTGTGAACTGTTTCTAAGACGGTTGTGCAGGGAGGTGATTTCTCTAAGACCACACACAACAGATTTTAAACCGAAACTTGTCATTCCAAACTGCCCCTACATAATGATAACATGAATAATAACAAAATAGATATAATACACAAATCTGGTGTGGTACATCCATCCATTTCGATTGCTGAAATAAAGTTTTAATTAAATTTCTTATTTATTATCGAAGAAAGGATTCCTTTTTCATTAAATAAAATAACAATGGAAATTATTAACTACAAATTTACTTACATTTATGCATTTTCTGTCACTCTTAATTAATTTTGACATTTTTTTTTAGACATTTTTTAAAACTAATCCGAAGCTTTCCAATGAAGTATCATATATTCGTACTACTACTCTTATCTGCCTTCACCCTAGCTCAATTTTATACCAGGAATGTCATTATATACATTGGAATATTTAACAGTAAGTACTATAATTACCTGTATGGCAAAATCAGTAGAAAGACAGGCAACTTTTGGTGGAGGACAATCTTCTGAGAGTTCTGCAGCACCAGAAAGTTCTCTCTTAGCATCTGCGACATTTCCAGGTGTGATCCAATCTTCGTCATCTAGAGGAGGGTCACTATCATATTCCTCAAATTCTTCTTCCTTTTCTCCATCACCCTCTTCTTCCTCCTCCTCTTCCTCATTGTTTCCTCCACTACATTCCAGTGATCCTAATTTCTTGGTTACTTCATCTATATCTGGAACTTCCTGTTCACTCCCAGAATCCTGGGTCATTAGAATTAATTTCAATAATATATTGGATATATGTATTCACTAATACAAAAACAAAACAACAAACAATAACTTACAGATGAGGGCAAGTGAAATCCGACAACGTTTGCAGATGAAATAAAAGAATGGTCAATAACTTCAACAGACTTTTTTGTAGTTGGTTCAGTTTTAATCCCGTCTAAACCTAATTTTTCTTTGTGTAATTGGTATGTAAGAGCAAGAACTTTGAGATCCGTAGAAGAGAGTGCTGGGTAATCACCAGTTTTCATAGAAAAATCTTTAACTAAATAAAAAAAAATATGATCAAATGATATTAACTGATTCAATAAAGAATTATTCACACTGCCTACCAATAAATAGAACAGTACATTATGTATTGTTGTATACCAGATAACAATAGTATAACATAGTCGTATGCATTTTATATATATATATATATATACATATATGACTCTTGAAATTAATTTATCTGAAAAGGTTTAAAATATTAAGCCCTAAAAAACAAGATAAAAATCAAAATATTTAACCCAATATCTATCAAGGGTCTTACATATTAATTTGAAAACTATCTTTTATGTTATCAGTTGTAACCTTCTTCTTTCAATTAATTAGAATTTATGAAGTAGTGTTGAAAAGTTTAGTTTAAATTACATTCCATTTCGATAATTTCATTCTTTAAATTTTTTGTGATTATTAATATTGAAATTGCTTTGATTAGAACATAATTTCACCACTTTTGTTCACTATATACTCTCAAGAGGTGACAAAACTTTCCAACAAATCACTTTAAGTTAGGATCGGGACATAAATCATAATTTATACTAAGTAATTTATTTAATGTAAATGCATATGTGATTCTTATAAATTTAAAACTATTTTTGATAGTCAAATAAATATAGTTATACATAAATTTAGTAAATACTTCACATTGCTTTCATCTATAGAAGGCAATTCAAAAAATGATATTATTTTCCAAGAATAACAGAAGAAAAATATGCACTGCATAAAATGCGCATTCTGTTAACAATGAAACTAAAAATGACAGATCATCTTATAGACCTGGGGTTAGGGGGGGCCTATTGCCTCATGCAGTAGGTACATTACACTTGTAATATGATTATATTGCCTGATGGGAAAACCTTAAATTTCCCTAATTGGTTTTCATGATTTTGATGATTAATATGTGAGGCTCTGATAGCCAAGCATAAAGGGACAAGCATCTAAGACATCCCAAACCGCAATAGTCCAGGTTTAATTTCAACCTGGATGCGGAGTAAAAAAAAAAAGAATAGACTAGCAAATAACTGACTTATTACGGCAAATAGCAAATTTCGAAACATTAGATTAGTAAAATAGTAATAAGAAAATTAAAAAAATTAAAGTAATAGTTACAGTTAAACATATCAGAATAAAATTTTCAAAAAATAGAAAAATAATTTTCAGTAAGAGTGAAACTGAGGTAATCAAAATCAGACTTTTAAACACAACTGATTACTTACCTACAGCAACACTTTCAGGATCTACATCTTTTAACTGTAATTCATAAGGAAGGACAATAAGCCTTCTAAGCTGCCTTTTGGATTTGATTTCATTAACAACTTCAGCTACGGTAAAAAGATTTTCAGCAATATCCTGAAATCAAAATAAATTCTAGCTGTTTAAAAATTGTCATTATTGATAGTTAAATTTAAAAAAAAAAATAGAAAGTAAGCTGGGCAAGAAAAAAATTGAAATTCCCACACATATATACTTACGCCATACTCCAAAACTTCCATCTTGTATTTCATGTGTTATTTAACTAATAAAAAACACATTCTCACAACTCACATTTTACCACTACATAGATAGTTATTTTTTTTTTGGAGGAAATGCAACTAATAAAAAATTACAATGACAAAAATAAATAATAATGAACGAAAATCATTGCTAAAACAATTGATTCAATGAATCTTCTTTTGTTTAAAGTAAATTTAATTATCATTATGAATAATATATGATTCTATCTGGAAATGATAATGTAATTATGGGTAATGAGTCGATTTCGGTAATCATTTCATCAAGAAATAAAATTTTCAACTAACATTTCGAAGTATAGATGATATATGTATGCTTCTTGAAATGATCATTTTTAGATGAACTGATTACCGAAATATATACATTTTCCAAAATTACATTATATTTACTATGGAAAAGCTTATGGTAACTTGTATTTTTGGAAAATATTAAAAGAGTAACTGTGAATTGGAAAACATGAAAAGTTAAAACTTGTTGTGAAGAATAATTAACCTTCAGTTATTTATAAGCCTATAAAGAAAAGTTATAGGGACCAGTTCTACTGTATGTAGACAGTCACTTCCCTGAATTTGATATACTGAACTATTATAGCCAGTTGTGTAGTGGATTATAGACATTTTTTTCTCATATTGATTCAAGCCAGAGTAATTTTTGAGTGGAATAAACATTTTACCTTGCTAAAGTGAAAATCAAGCCTTTTTTCATAAAATTTGGAAAACTACAAACAAATTTTTCAAATGCATGTTTCAATACCAACAAACTTGTGGATTTCCAAGAGTAAACAGACCACACAGTAGATTGGATTGAAGACATAACTACAAAATACTACAAGAATACAAAATGTCAAAATTGAACAAATTGCACTTAAGCTTTGTTTACAAATTTCTATAGTACCTTATGTTACTGACAGGATATAATGTAAATTATGTTAGTTAATCTTAGTGAGGATTATGATGCCAGCTAGTTGATAAAACATCTTTAATAACATATTACAATGAGTGGCACATCATTAAAATAAATAATTAATTTATAAAATAATGAAAATTAAGGTTGAAACCAAAAGACAAAATTCGAAGAAATTATGAAACACAGAACCAAATAAACAGATAATATATAAAATTACCTGGAGCTGAGTGTTTTTTATAAAAGCACTAGTATCCACAACCAAATGTTCTACTTTAGGCGTCATAATGCAGCAATACTATTTTTATCTAAAATAAACAAAATCCACAGATTGAATCTCTTGAAACTTAAAATTAATACAGAAACTAAAAGGTTTCTGTATTATTCATTTTAATCCAAACTAACTAATGACGAAAATTGTAACCTAGTTCAAATGCTTTGTCTCATAGTTTTAGGCCATGCAGTAAATAGGCCTTTCAATCGTTAAAGAACAGCTCAACAGTATTGCATAGAGGTCGGAAAAGTACTGGCATATAAAATTATTTATGAAAGACAAAACTAATTTAAAGTTGTATAGTGTTCAGCACATTTTCGAAATCCATACGTCTATTTTTTATTTTAACTAAGCTATAATAAGAAAACTATAAAACTCCTAAATATCTATTCTGTCTTAAGTTTATAACGAAGCGTTATTAAATAATAACTAGAAGAACTTAATGAAAAGTAAAACATAATCGATTGAACGGACTTTTTTAAAGTATATTGCGTTAGTGCTAACTACCACAAATCATTGTAACTGCTTGGTATTTAAATGTACAATTTATATTCATTGGGATTACTAACACGTTGCCGCACACTTTCAATTTGACGATCGTCCTCAGAAACACAATTTTTTTTTCTCGATTGTTTATGACAGCCAGTTGAAATCGAGCGTAAGTTGTATGTTTGGAAGTGAAAATTATCATATTTGGCCACAGTTTTTCCAAAAAAAATGTCAACTGCTATAACTGTCGTTTGCTCATCATGTAATTTTTTCTCTTCCCGGAGCAAATAACGGCTGTGACCGTCTCACACAGGGTTATTTGACACTAAAAGTCGATTAAAATTATTTTTATGTTATGTTTTTATGTTACTTCATAACTTTAGCATAATAGAGGTTGGAACTATAAAAAAGGAATAAAAGAAACTAAGAAAAACATTAAACACAACCTTTTTATATTACATAAAAAAACAAAACAACAACTTTAAAATAGGTACATAATAATGGTATGACAGTACAATAATGTTAATAAATAATATTAATCTGAGAAATCATCCCATCCTTCTTCGTCAGAAGTCATTTCATCTTCTGTGTTGTAGTCCTCAAATTGGGTACATGGGAGCAACATTTCAATGGTTTCGTGCTTGAAAGACTTTGCCATTTGTGGGGTCTGGGCTTTATGCAGCTCAAATATGGATCAGATGTCAATAAAAACCTATTCAGAACATCCGTATTGCATTGAACGCAAAAAAATTGTGTGGAATATCTTTTCGGTATTGCCGGAAATGTTTGTTCCTTGCTTCTGCTGCCTCCTCTGTATTAATATTTTATGTTGATACCATGAGTACAGTTCGATGTACTTCTCAGCCGTTTATGACAATAGGCAGCGAATTGTTTAGTATATATTTTGTGGCCACTTGATATCACTTCCAAAATAGTCCCAAATCTCTTGATAAGCTTTCTGTCAATACCTGTTATGTTTGCAGATACCTCGGTGTTAGCAAAGAACCTCCTTCTGGTGGTTCCATCATTATAGTTGCCAAAATAAGCTTTAGGCACATCCACTGTTACCTTGGAATGATTTTTTAGGACGACTCAAATTAGGTAAACATGGTTTTATACCAATTTCAGTGCTTCCTTGAAACCAATCATGGTATTTCTTAAAAAATACAGTTTCTGTTCTCTTACCAGCCTGCCATTTTGATACCATATCCGATATGAGTCTTGAAAACTTTTGCTGAAACTGTTGCATTTGTTATTCTGAGAATGTAGGTTCTTTTACAATATTTTCCTCGACTAATTCCAACTTCTGTGCAAAATCAATTCCTACACAGTCTTTAGCCATCTTATAAACAGTTTTTCGGGTCATGATCTTTAAACCAGAGGAGCCTATAACAAATGAAATGTTAAAAAAGTAAAAGAGTGAAAATAATAAACAACCTCTACCTAGTTTATTATATCTTTATTAAACTAAGCTTCCATACTTATGTATCTCACTCTTTATATTTATATATTTTTAATTTTGTAACTTTCTGTTTAACTTGATTTCTCTCTTTGTATTTTGTTTGCATTATCACCTTTCTATACATCTGTTTTGTAATCATCTTTATTCATATATCCTTCACTTTTTCGGTCAATTTTTCTATATCTCTATATTATTATTATATTTTATTATATTCTTGGTACATTATGTATTTTTATAGTCATTTTAGCTTTTGTCTGTTTCTTCTCATAGCCCTGAAGATGACCTACAAAGTAGGTCGAAACCACGGCACAAATAAAAAATAAGTTTCCACTTATTTATTGTGTAAATTTTTGATTGCACCCCAACTATTTCCATTCTCCATTAGTACTTACAGTCAACGAATTTCCCCTTTAACATGAATAAGTAATCTCGTTTGGTCCTACATCAACTGTTTGTTCGTTTAATGTATTTTTTGGCAACTAGTTTTTGATAAAACTGGGAAACAGCACTCTAAAGAACACGTTAAAGAAAAGTCAAAAATCAAAGCCGGGAAAAGGCCGGAAGTATATCAAAATTACTAAATTATACATCTCTTATGAAAAAATGTGCAAAAAATTAATCATTCGACAAAAAATTATTAAAATAACAATGAAAGGCATCAGAAGATTTATGTCGTTATTTTCTGATTCTACGTACCTGGCTGTATAATATCCGAAAATCACCAATATTCACTTTTTAACACACATAAAACCATGAAACACACAAATATTTCATTCATTCACTTGGTAACAGCACGTGCGAGTTGTAATTCCTTCATAATACAACTAATACAGCAGCAAGTACAGCTGTTTTCCCAGAAAAAATTATGACCTTATGTTCTATAAACATTTGGCTTAACGTAAGTAGAGGTAGGTTCCCGGAATATTCAAAAAAATGTTTTCCTATTTTGATCGACTTTTGGTGTCAAATACCCCTGTGTGCGTCGTGCCGACTATACGGCATTTGCTTTACTGATTCTAAATGACTCCTATGAATAAAAGAGAGTAAATAGGTGTAAACTTAACAGAAGAAAATCAGTTTGAAACAAAATTATCATTTGTAATTTATTTTGCTTATAAAATAGTCAAAATGAAAAAGCAATAAATATGCTGTCTGGCATGATACACCTTTTCCCCGAAGTATTACTCAATAAGAAGTGTATGCGTCAGTACACTTCGTACTAGCCCTGTTCTTTTTTTATTGATTAAAATGTGCACGACGGCTGTTTTTGCACTAGACGGTTTGCCTACATATCGCCAAAGATCGGACGGCTATATATATTATTATGTGGGAGAGTTCAGTGGCAGAGCCCTGAGTTGCCGTGGCATAGGTCCCGGATTGAAATCCTTATAAGACTCACCCAGCCTCTATAAAGTTGACACCCTTAATTGTTCTAGGAACAGTATACTTTCTACCATGTTTACTATCTACTGAACCCTAGACCCTTCATGGGTTGTAGTGGTAAAGGTTATTTTTTCTTTAATTATGAGCATAATTACTGTTTAAAGTATCTGTTCTTTAAAATAATCATTGCTCTTAACTTGCGGTCTATACGATCGTTCCTAAAATAAAAAAAACACAATAATTTTCATATGAGGTCGAGGTCTTGCTTTACCTTAAATTCTTCTTGTACCAGGACGAGTCGGTGGGATAAGAGAGAACCCAAGCGAAGTCCATTCGGAACCCCGTTTCGACTGGACCATTTGACAGGGTTTCAAAATTGTCTCGTCGTAAAATGTGAAGACTCACTGTGGTTAGCGTGAGTCATTCCTTCATCAGTACAGATCTTCAAAATCACTAAAATGATGGTAGATTTCGTCGGGAGTAAGTTTATTGACAAAAATTTGAGACATGGAAAATGAAGAAAGGAATGTATAGGTACTCTAGTATGTATTTTCAACTAATTGTTAAGTAAAATATCCAACTGGTGTTTCTAATAATCCCCATGATTTAATGATAGAACTACTGAAAGCCGGTTTCTAAATCGAAGCTACAACTGCAGAGGATTCTACTCTGCTTACGGTTGCAGTCTACATCAACAGTAGCGCCACTGTCTACCAGCTGCTTATACACGTTTGCCAAAACAATGACCGAAGCCAAGGTAGAATTAACAGCTCTTTACGAAGCATGATGATTCGTTGATTTTATTGAAAATACTGGTGCTGGATAATTAGGCAAGGGATCTAGAGGTTACACCCACTCACCTTCGCTACTATCAGAGGTAACACAACTTAGTGGAAATTTTCCTGACAAGAAGAGGAGATATTAAGTCTCGTAATAAAGCTAATTTGACTGCTATACATTGCACGACTTTCAGCATTCGAGTGAAAACAGCAAAACTAATATTAAAAGCTGTAACTTATATTGAAGCTAAAATAGATAAGGACTTATCACCTCTTTAAAGTGCATGCTATGGTAAAAAAAAATAATGCGATGGCTCGACTGCTTAGTTTAAAAATTTAGTTTACATAATGAGAAATTGATTATTAAAAATTATTATTGATTTTTTAGAAAATAAACCTATACAATTATAAAACACGGCGAGGAGCACAAAGAAATTCCAGATTAAGAACAGTTTTCTTATTAAATTGTATCTAACTCACTAGGAAAAGAACTCCTCCGAATGGAATATGCAATTGGATACTAATAAGAAAAAAACATTTTCCTCCTAAAGCAATCATTGTGATTGTATTCCTGGCTCACCTAGACCGGAATTCTGGAGGAGCTCAAACGCCTATAAGGAAAACAGCGCAGGGAATCCCCGAACAGTTAACGTCACGAAGGTTAGTGGGAGATGGACTTTCTCCAGTCGTCATTCAACTAGCGAGCTCTGCGGTTCTGTATCATGATATTCTCGGCTTTAGTTACCGTCAACTTCATCAGCTTTTTGGTTTCGGTGAGTTGTCAGTAAATAGATTCGAGATATTTAATCTAATTTAGAAATGGGAAAGCCGGGAAAGATGAGAAACCATTGCGGGTGTAATGTTTTCATCGGATTATGGACGAAGGTTGTTGCCCTCTTCAACAAGTGTACGCGAATGATTCAAGTTAGGGTAAGCAATATAAGTTAGTGATTAGTGTAAAGCGTTGGCATTGGCACAATAACATTACTAACACATTTGCACTTTTTTATTGTTTACTTGATTATTAAATAATGTTTAAAACGTTTTCTTTCTGGTTTTATAATACAATTAATACATTTAAATTGCAAATTAACGTAATTTAGAAAATATTTTTGTACATTTAATATATATACCTATGTCATCAAATATGTTTGTTTGACTTTCTATCTATCCTAGCTTGTAAATATATCAAGGTATCAGTTCCGCAGGTTGTCGCTTCGAATTAAGACACAAGTTTTCATTCACACCTTTCCTTTTTAATATTCTCGAAAATAAAAGTAATCGTTAGTTCTAGTATTTAAAAAAAGAGTGTAATCATGTGAAATGTGTACACTTCGGTTGTCATTTCATCAAGTGATGAAACGTTTCAACAAACATATATCATCATCTATGCTCAGAACAGTTATTTGAAACGTTTTTTTCTTGATGAAATGATTACCGAAATATATACATATCCCATAATTATATTCTTTTTTTCATACTAAAATTCACGATTATTTTTATTTAGGAGAATATTAAAAACGGAACGAATGAAAAGTTAAAACTTGTTCTGACTTAACTCGAAGCGACTGATACCTATATAAATAATAATTTAAATAACCAACACCATAGTGTTGCATATACACATAATTAATTAATGTATATATACTAATTAATAATAATTTATATATATACATATTATTATTTGAAACGGTTTTAATTTATAAGCAATAAGTTCATTTCAAAATCAGGACTCGCTCAACTACTTTAGCCAGAATGACATGACTACGCAGTAAGGGAAAGTATATTGAAAAAAATTCAAAATTTTCAATGGATTTACTCATTTTAAAACGTGTATTTCTTTTTTTCTCTATGATATGGGTAGTCCAGGATCCATGTTCCATCTTCACACTTGATTTGTATCAAGCTGAATCTTCGTGAATAGCTTCGTTTCGATGAGACACCCAACAATTTCCTGTACGAAAATTCTCGATTGTGGTAGCTAATGGAGGTAACAAGGATAAAATATGTCGATTTGATGATTCTCAAAAATTTATTACTAACTGGTTTTTTTTTTTTGTTAAATCTCAAGATAATTATCTAAATTATTTGAAAAAATATTTGTCCTACAAACTGTATGGTTTGACCAACGAGTCCCCTCCTTCCAGCGTGTATCGATAACGAGGTCATCAAAAATGATTACTAACCAGCTGTTTTTTTTTTTACTTCTTCTTTTTTTGTCTTCTTTATCGATACATATTGGAAGGAAGGGACTGTTTGATCAAACCATACATTTTATAGGAAATATATTTTTTCAAATAATTTGATAATTATCTTGAGATTCAACAAAAAAAACCCAATTAGTAATAAATTTTTGAGAATCATCAAATCGACATATTTTATCCTTGCTATCTCTGTTAGCTACCACAATCGAGAATTTTCGCACCGGAAATTGTTGGGCGTCTCATCGAAACGGAGCTATTCACGAAGATTCAGCTTGATACTAGTGATCAAGTGAAAAAATGGACTATGGATCCTGGACTAGGGCCACCAGGTTTGCTAAAAAAAATATGTTATCGATGGTAGAATTTCCACACGTGCAGCGAGTTTGAAATTCATTGAGAAGATTGTTGCCATTTACAAACTCACGATAAAACAAATAAATGGAAAAGATCGCGACCATGAAATTCAGGTATGAAAATGAGGTATAAAATTCAGCACCAATATTTTTTAAATTGCTCAACAACTTCTTATTTACACAATGGATAAATAACTTACTGGCTGATTAACTAGAGAAATATGTCGTAATCTTAAATATAATTAAAGAAGTTAGAACATCGGATCCATCTGAGTCTGGAAAAGGGCGTAATATGATTATTATGATTGTCATGCTTATTACATTGAACGTACAGCCATTACCACTCCCATAATGTGAAGAAATGTACTTGTAGACATTTACTGAACGGTTAGCAGCTAGTACCCTATATCGTTTATTTATTAAAACACCTCAGAAACGAGTATATATTTATAAAAATTGCTTAATAGTGACCTTCTACCTTTACTCTACCTTACTTACCTCTAAGTTATAAACTATTCATGAAATTCCGAACATTTTTTTAAATAAAACAAAAACTCTAATAAAGTTTAATATTTCGTTAATTTATCATGACAAAAGAGACTAATTTTAAAATTACTTTTAAAACTATAATTGTATGCTACTGGGACCATTTTCACGAAATAGGGACGAAATGGGAAATTTTATCGATTGGGTATTTATAATGAGGTATGTTACTAATTATTAAAAATAACACAATTGTTTTTTTTTCACTAAGTTCCTATCGTTTACTGTTTGAGCAGGAGTTTGATTCGATTTTTATGATTAAAACAAATAATATTTTTTAAGGTTACTACATCATCTGGCCTTATCATAGCGCCCACCAATTTTTGTCTGTGCACAAAAACTCAAGAGAAAGACTTTTAATGATCTTCCAAATATCTGTTAGTTCCGATGAAGACGTACTATCGTTACAAAGAAATATAGATGACAACCCTAGACGGGAAACAGTCTATTGGATAGGTTGGGAGGCAAGTGATAAATGCATCGGAAATTAGTTTTACCACAAGCTCCAGATGTACTGCTCTGCTGCTCAAACACACCAACAAGCGAATGTAAGAAATTTGCCTAATTCCTTTGGCTTTTTTATGCTCTTTTAAAATAAAACGGTCATAATAATCTACGATATACGGACATCCTTGCTCAAATCTCGACGGTTGGAGATTGGCAAAGGAGGAACGAAATTCTCCAACGAAACAATTTTATGTGGAATAATTCTCAAACTAACACAACCCAATCATGTCGTTCCTCATGTGAATGCAAAAGTTGTGGGGTGGGTTGAAGATACATTCCATAGTAATAGTCAATTAGCAGATTAGATAAATGTTTAATGAAATATCGGTTTTATAACAGTCAGAAATGATACAAGTCTTGCATTGCTGGCCAAAGGACTGTTGCTAAAGTGACCGCCTAACCTGAGTATCCCTTGGTAAAAACATTCGACATTTATTCTCTGGATAGGGAATGCGGTCTGAAGATTGACCCTCGGACCCACCTGTCGATCTACTTGTCGATGTAGGGAAATGCAAGAGTGAGTGATGCCTGTTATGGCAGTAATAACTCGATCAAGGAGAGGTGCATTTACCAACATAATGGTCAGGCGATAAGCAATTAGAATAAACCTTAAGCTGCTTTACTTCATTAAAGCGTTGGTTGGGCTCTAGAGAGCGAAATTGGGGGCATCTATACAAACGGTGCCTTTCCTGACATAGAAGACAAGATTTTTTTGGACTAGAAGTATCAGTCGACATAAAAACTTGCTTGAAAATATTTTGGGGCCTACTAACTGATGAGCTTTGAGAATTATAATGGAAATTCGAGCTTTGGGAACTATGACCGAAATTTGAAGTTAAAGAATCTGCTTGAAGCTGAAAGCATTGCCGGTGAATAAACGAAGAAAAATCTTCGAAAGTTGGGACTTCATATTTGGATCCAAAATTAGTTTCAAATCGCTCGCGAGTTTTCGCATCGAGGAGCCTAGCAATAGGTAAACAATATGAATCCGGAAGGGTCCGGAAGATTCAATTTTCGGAAAGGAAATGCACTTTCCAAAACAACTTCGGAGAAATTTTCTAAGAAACGTCAATCGAATTTGGTACCAGGTCTAATTGAAAATATTGACTAGGTAGTGAGTGGATTGGATCCGCTTATTATCGTATTTCTTTTGTAAAGCTTCCCACGCCTGTTCGTAAACTTCGGAGGTCAATGCTATTGTCGAGATGGTTTGAAGTGCCTGGCCTTTTAAGGCTGACTTCAGATAATGAAACTTTTGAATATTGCTCAAATTTGCATTATTGTGAATTAATGATAAATATGTGTCTTTGAAGGACACCCAATTTGAAATAACTCCACTAAAAGTGGGCAGGTTAATGGTTGGCAATTTAATGTGAGATTCGACACTATATTTACTGTTGTCTACACTTCCGGATTGGTTGGCGGCAACATCACCCTCCCCAGCGATCCCAAAAGACAATGCTTCGTAATAACCATTTGTAGTTTCTAAGCGATACACGATAACGATACGATCTATCGATTCATCTTCAAGACTTTTTGTGAGTAAGTGTGCTTCTTTAAGTTTTTCTAAAAATTTATCAAAGGTGCTCTCCAACCGTGATAATCGTGCTGTTAACAAATTTCTATCTTAAGATCGGGTAGAGATATTGGACCCAATAGTTCGCGTTTCTATTCAGTCTCGAGATAAATAATTAAGCTTGCAATCGATAACAGACAATTTACTATCGTTTTTAGCGAGGACTGATTTAGGGGCCATTATTTAATCAGATTAAAAAAAAAATGGACAAAACCTATAAAGAGTGCAACAAAAATTAGAACAAATAAAATGTAAAAGAAGAGTGAAATTATATTATCAATTTAGAAACGGTTCCAGTTATGACATGCGATCCGGCCCGGAGGACCAATTTTATGTTTGTGGAACCTCGAAATAGTTATTGGACCTTTCGATGAGAGCTCCGAAATGGATAAGGAAAATATAAATTTCTGATTCAATTATACCAGATCGCATGTCATTTGAATTGTAACCTTTTATCAAACTAATAACATAAATACATTTTCATTAATTTAATAACTAATACTTTTGAGAATTAGATACTAATACTAATACTTTTGAACAATTAATTAAATTAAAAGAACAATTTAAACGTTTTTATAATTAGAAATGAAGTTACTAATGTTAACTAAATAATAACAAAAGAAAACAATTATTATTTAATCTTACGATAATAAACTTAAATCTATTAAATTACAAATAAATAATTGTTGAAATGAAATCTATTACAAAATAATAAATGTTTATCTGGTGTTGTAGTTGAAATGATATAATAATGAAAATTCTTATAAGTACTACTGTCGAAGTAGATTCCAGTAGATAGTAGATTCTCGGCAGGGCGAGCTGGATGTTGACACGACATAAAATTTTGTTGGCTCGGCGAGCGAAGATGGCGAAACAATAAAGGTTGAGATGATCAACTGGCTCAATTCGAATTGGTCGAATCGATGACGAAGTTTAGCTAATTACACCTGCAGGTGGGCGCCAAATTAGCATCTTCTTCAAATTCACAAAAAACAACTTTTGACTTATAGCTTGCAATGTGCACGTCAAGAGACTCGTGCCAACACTGTCTCTCTTGGTATAGCCAGAGCAAACAAAAGCCGATCGACTCCGCTTTTGTTTTTCTTTCCTTTTTTGTAACATATGTTTTAAAACGTATGACAAATATTAGACTTATAACTAAACAAATGAAATTACCTTTTAAATTAAATTATTCTAAACAATCACGAAACTGAACGTTTAAAGTATTATATTAAAAATAAAATGTGAAAAAGAAGAAGAGAAAATGTTCTTTCTGTAACGAAAAAATGATTTAATTTTTATGATTAAAACAAATAATATTCTATAAGGTCACTACATCATCTGGGCTTAACATTTACTATGAATGCATTAATGAATGATGCTGTAATCATTGTCCCTATTTTTTGGGTAATAGTGAATGTTTTTACGTGTTTCAGATTCAAGGATATGTGCCTTATGAAAATGAGACGACTGATCATATTTTATCTAACAGGGAAAGTAATGGCAAGATAAGCATAGAGACTTCTTCCTATGAATATGACCAAAAAAAAGAAAACGACCTTGGGAACACTAACTTGCACTTCGCTGCAATTCAAGGGGCATCGGAAGACGTCCTTTATCTGATATCTCAAGGAGCGAACATTAGTGCAAAAAATAATGACGATTGGACTCCATTGCATTACGCCGTTTGGAGAGGAAGTAAAGACATTGTAAAGATCTTGTTGAACGCTGGGGCAGACATAAATGCCCAAACCAATATCGGTTACACACCAATTTTTATAGCGGCTTCTAACAGTAATAGTAATTTAGTTAGCATGCTACTGAAGTACAATGCCTCTACTGAATCGAAAGACGATCGTGGGCTTACAGTTCTTCATGAAGCTGCAGCTAGTGGTTACGTTAACGTCGTAAGAAAACTTCTGGATGGCGGAGCAGACAAGGATGCTAGTGACACTGATGGTAAAACACCACTCATGTCAGCTACAGAGAATGGTAACTTATATGTAGCAAAAGCACTATTAGATCGTGGTGCAAATGTCACGTTACGTGACAAACTAGGGTGGACAGCATTGCATTACGGAGCTTATAAGAATCAAATCGAAATTACAAATGAATTGTTGAAAGTTGTCCCTGACGTTGAGGCTGTGACTAATAATCAATCAACACCACTTTTGGTAGCAACCTATTCCGAAAGCATTCCTGTGATGGAACAATTACTCAAAGCAGGTGCCAATACTGAGGCGAAGCATGGATCTGGGCGCACAGCTCTTCACGAAGCTGCTACTAAAGGGTCAGTGGAAGCGGTGAAGATACTCTTGTATGCTGATGCTGATAAAGAAGCCGAAGATGACTTGGGCAACACCCCGCTCTTTTCCGCTTCTATAAACGGCCATTTATCTGTAGTGAAAGAGCTTTTGTCTTATAGAAGCAATCCTATGTCTCGTAACCGAAAGGGGTGGACTCCACTACACGCCGCTGCTAAGAATAATTCGCAAGATGTAGTAATAGAACTATTAAAAGCCGGTTCTGACATTGAAGCCACAACTGTGGTGGGTTCTACTCCGCTCATGATTGCAATCACTACCAACAGTAGCGATGCAGTGTCTCAGCTCCTTGAACATGGCGCCAACACTGAAACAAAGACCAAGCAAGGGTTCACAGCTCTCCATGAAGCAGCAACCAAAGGTTTGATCAATTTAGTTAAAAAGCTTCTTGATGCAGGTGCAGAAATAGATGCCAAAACTGTTAGTGGCTTGACTCCTATCATTTTTGCAACATTGAAAGAAAACATACCAGTTGTGGAGGAACTTATAGCCCGTGGTAGTAATGTATCGGCTCGTACTGACTCTGGATACACTGCATTACATTTTGCAGCTAAGGCTGATAATATAGATATAGTGAAACTATTGATTAGCGCTGGAGCAGATGTAAATATTCAGACTAGACTTAGTTCAACACCACTTTTCATGGCTATGTATTCTGATGGTGAAGAAGTAATTTCTGAACTGATCAAAGCTGGGGCAAACACTGAGCTGAGGAACGTGGTTGGGTTAACAGCCCTTCTCCACGCAATTCTCAAAAGTTATGACACAGCTGCAGTAGCACTTATTGATGGTGGTGCAGACATAGAGGCCAGAGACCCTAATGGTAATACCCCACTCATATTAGCTACAGTCACAGATAACTTACCTATAGTAGAATTGATCTTGGACAAAGGAGGAGATGTTATGTCTCGTAATAATGCTAATCGGACAGCTTTGGACTTCGCTGCTCTCAACAACAGACCTACAATAGCAAAATTATTATTGAAAGCTGGAGCTAATAAAGAAGCCAAAACAGATAACAATTAACACCACTTGAAGTTCCACTCATTGAGAACATCAAGGATATTGTTAAGTTACTAAGTCTACCAGTTTGATTTGAATTGCAAGAACTTGTTTATTAAAGGATATTTTAGTGTTTATTGTTAATTTATTTATATATTGTTTCTGTATATCATCTACATCGTGCCAATTCAATAAATGTATGTGGATATGAAAAAAATACTGTTAGAAACACTGACAACTTTTTTTAGCTAATTCCTTTATTAAAGTATAAATGTGAGCTATAAAAACTTATCAATCCAGAATTCATTTAATCAAAGTTTGGCATGGTTATTCGGTTAGCCTAATAATTATTCATTACTAAGTAGAAGTTACATTACATTAAATTAATATTTACTGGAATTAAATAAATTCAGTACAGTTAAAGAAAAAAAAAGCATACAAAATGATGAGAAGTCGAAAGAGAGTACAAGTGACTATTAGTGAAAATGCATTTTACAATTAGAATATTTTGATACTTAGGGTCATAATCTCACTATCATTTATATTCTGTAATATAAGTTCACCTCTTTCATAAATTGATAAGCCTTTTTTCCTTTTTTTTGTGTCATTACCTGGACTATTCTTCAATTATGTTTATAGATATTATTTTTATCTAACAGTTGTAAATGCAGGAACGACATTGTATGATAAGTAAGATTATTGTTCTTTGAACAACTATGGCTTGTATATGTTGGGGGTTTGGGTTCCCTTACTAAGTGAGTATATGGAATTTGTTACTGCCCTTGGAACCATTAGTACGTCGCTGGGATGAACACTGGCGAATCACCCCCAAACAAATTGGTTATGGAGCTATGAAGAGCCTGTCACAGCATCATGCAAACTGCTACAGCAACGTGATGTGTGACAACAAACCAAAAAAAAAAATTATATTTATATATCACTCCAGAATTGGTCTTTTAAGGGCTATTAAGTCACATGACTTACTCCACACACCACAGATTAAATTTGTATCCTAAACATATTGAGTAGAAACAAGTAATAAAAACAAGTATTCTTGATATGATTTTCTTAACTTTAAAACTGCTATAAACTACTAACTAACAATTTCTACAACTAATAACTACTAATAAACGTCAACTAATTTTTATGCTGACATTATTTACGTTAATGAAATGTATTTTTAGTGCTTTATTTAAAATAACAGTGAAATTAATTAAACATTTTTAATGAAAAGATATAATGTACAGGAAATTAATTTAAGCAGTAAAATAAAAAATAATAATTAATTATTTATATAAGAATTAAACAGATGCTATCTAATATTTTAGAGAGATGAAAATGTGTAAGATGGAAGAAAATGGAAAATAAAATTAAAAGAAATTTTTCATTATTGAATACCTCAATCAGAGGAAACCCTTAAAATATAAAATATATTATAGTGTTTATAAAAACAAAAATAGGATAGTTTTTATTTTTTCTGTGATTGGTTATGATCTTCTCTAGGTTATTGAACTTGTAATGGACTAACAGTATTTCTTGCACAGTTGAGGATCTAAATACATAATATTTATATGATTATAAAACTTAATTTAAATTGATAAAACAAATGGAAGGGAAGGTAAAAAACAAATAACATTTTATAATGATAAATGAAACAACATACAAATAGGAAAATCTTATTTAACAAGAAAAAGAAGTATTCCTCAAATATTTTATTTTTTAAGTAGTTTACTTTAAATTAACTAAAAATTATTATAGATGAAATAATTGATAGAAAATAATTCTACAAACAACAAATATCATAAACAGTTTTTCGTAACTTTATATAGTTCATATCGAAATTAACTGTATGCATATGATTAGAAAATAAAAACAATTTTATCTTAATGATATTTGTTACAATTGTTAATCTTTTGATACATTAAAACAGTGTCAATCTAAGCATACGCATAAATATTCAAAAAAAAATTATTTTTTTAATTATTTATTTATTGATATTTACAACTATATTACAATAATATATCAAGTAAATAGGCTAAGTGATACTTAAGGCATGATATAATGACAAGTAGAGAAACTACCCACTGGTAATACTCAAATCGTATGTTTTTTGGTGGTTATCCATAATGTTTTGTCGGTGGTTGTAAGATTTTCAGTCCAGGTAATTAAATTTTGAATTTTGAACTTCTTGATTTCTGCTTTTAGTTTGTTAGTTAATTTTGTATAGATAGTTTTATCTGCTGGATATCGAGTTCTATCCCACTTCGATCTTGCTCTGCGTTTTTCTCTTAATAAGATTCGAATATGCTGTGGGAAATCAGTCTGTTGATAGTTAATAATTGTATGATTTGTGATGTTATCTTGTAAACTGTTTCTGATTGAAGTTGTAAGTTTTTCTATGGCTGTATCAATGTCTTGTTTTGTCTTAAGTGAAATTTTTAAGTCCAGTTTGTCCTCCAAGTCATAACAAAAATCATCCCAGTTGACACGTCCTGTAACCAGTGTGAGAGGGGAAGGCTTGGGAGCGAAACTTGAGTACAAGAAAAGGAGGACTGGACTATGATCTGATGACAGGTCGTCCAAGGATTCAATATTGGCATGTGCAAGGGAAATTTAGGATGTAACAAATATGTCAAGGATGTCCGGACGTTTTTTGAGGGATGTAGGTCAATAGGTAGGATTTTTTGGGGCAAGGAGAGAGTAGCTCTTTGAGGATGCGAGGGAAGATAGAATATTTCCACGGGAGTTGGATGTTCGACAACCCCATCGTTGGTGTTTAGCATTATAGTCTCCTCCAGTAATGAAGCGCTGTCCAAATGATCGGAATAAGGAATCTAAAAGGTTATGGGAGATGGAACTACCGGGAGCACAGTATACAGCTGAAAGTTTGAAATGGAATGGACGAGTCGTTATGTTTACAGAGGTTGATTGGATAGCATCAGTTGGAATGGAAGGAATCGTTGAATGGGATATATTTTTATGAATGAGACTACAAGATCCGGCATGTGAAGTGTTATCTGGGTGGTCTGATCTGTAAGTGATGTAGTCCCGTATGTAGAATAGTGAGCGGTGTGTGAAATGTGTTTCAGTCAGGAAAGCAATAGCAATTTGTTTGTCATGTAGAAATATGTCAAGTTCCTCTCGGTGATTATTCAGTTCATTAGCATTCCACAATAGGACAGCTAGGGGTTTTATGCTCATTGTGGATGATTAAGTGGGAATTCGGTTAGGATTCTTGTCAATTGGATGATGAGTGGTTTTATGGTTTCTTGAAGATCTTTCAGGAATGATGTTAGGATTGAATTAATGTCATTGGGTTTTTGCATTTGGATAGAATACAGATCTGGAGGTTGGGGTGGATAATTTACATAAATAGGGGGGTTGGTTGGGGGTTGAGCCTGAGGTACTGGTTCTGTTTTCAACGTGTGTTGAACTAGGGTAGGGACAGGATTTTGGATGTTGTAGTGGAAGATTGACTCTTAAGTTTTAAGAGTGGAGAGATATTTGCTGACGTGGAGTTTGGACTTTAGGATTGGATCGAGCATCTCAAGGTTTAGGTTGGGAGTTTCTGGGCTTGTTATAGGAAGTCTGGGGTTTTTGTTGGAAGGTTTGAGGCGCCTGACGTTGAGCCTGGTGCTGGTTCGTTGTTCTGTTTTCCTTTTCCGGAGGTAGAACTATTTAAAATTTAAAATTGTTAATCTCTTACCAGTGAAAAAAATGGTTATATACAAAGCTATTTATAAATCTACAAAACAGCATGTTTTTGATCAATAAACTAAAATAAGCAAAGCTTAATTACAAAACAATACAAAAAATAGATTTATTGAGATGAAACTAAGTAAAATCCAAATTCTCAAAGCTCATTTTATTCAAGCTAATCACCCATCTACTTATAGTAGGTATTATTAAATTCGAAATGATCATCCATGTTGCACAATCTTATTACTTACTAATAAATAAGTAATTTTTCTGTTCTTCATCAACCCATGAATTAGGGATAAATTTGTCGATACACTCCACACTTTACATACTAAAAATAATATATAATTTGTTTGTTAATTATACACCAATGTGTGTTGATTACAATTTTTCAAAATTGTGTAATCAATCTGTTCTATATGTTAAACTGGTGAGATATTTTTGTAAGACATTACATATTATTATTTTAATTTTTCTTCTCAGCATTGCTGGTTGATATGTCTTAACCGGACCATGGCCAAGGTCAAGCTCAATCGTCTTATTTATCGATATTTAGAAATTTCCGTACAATACCAGCAGTTCCCAACAACACTGCTTTTTGTAGTATTTCAACTTCCTTGTTCAATTCAAGGATTTTCAAGGATCTTATTGTTTCCTCTGGGATAAGTCCATTCGTAGACACTACAATTGGCAGTACTACAACCCTCACCAGTCCATAAAGATGCTTCAACTCTTCGCTAAGCTCCTGATATTTCCGAATTTTTTCTCCTATTGTTTTGTGCACGTTATCGTCGGAAGGAACTCCTATCTCAATAATCTGTGCTTTCTTTGCTGCCTTGTCAATAAGCACGATGTCAGGTCTGTTGTGAGATATATGGTGGTCTGTTATCATCGTATGGTCCCAATATAATTTAACACTACCACTTTCTAATAATGCTTCAGGGTGATATCTGTAGAAAGGTTGGTGATCTTTAATTAGATGACATCTTTTAGCAACTGCTTGATGAATGACCTTCGCTGCATTATTGTGTCTTTGGAGGTATTCTTTTCCCACTAGTACCTGACAGCCTGAGGTCACATGTTGTATTGATTCATTTGTTGATTTGCAAAGACGACACTTATCATCAATGGCCTCTTGTAAGATATACTTCCTATACGAACGCGTTGCCATTACTTGATCTTGTATAGCTAAAAGGAATCCTTCTGTCTCTGGAAACATACTTCCAGATTATTATTAATGTTAGATAGAAACTAAAAATAGTTTATTATTATTAATGTTTTATTATTATGCATGAAGTTTTTAATTCCTTCAGATATTTATTAATATACCTCTTTAAAATAACTAAATATATATATATATATATATATATATATATATATATATATATATATATATATGTATATATATTTATAAATATATAATTTAACTGTAATTAAATTATTTATTTAATTTCAAATATAGATAGTTACTTGTTCCATTGATTGCATTCTGATGATTCCACATTTTCATTTATTTTTCAAAACTGTTTTTAAATATATGATATTTTCAACAAGATCTGTTTCAAAACAGAAATTTTCAGCTAGTAAGATTTTTATTTTGTTCAAAACAAATACTTACATGATATATTTAACTATTCTGTCTGAAAAACTATATAAACTATTCGAAGGATTTAAAGCTCCAGGTGGCAATCAAAGAAAATAAACAGTAAAAGAAACTATTTATTGAAATACAATGTTTTAACTCCATCTCTTCATTGATTGATCAATTGCATCTCTTCATTAGGGATAAATGATACAATATAATTAAAATACTGGGGACACCTGTATAGTAACCTGTTATGCATATGATCACGGGTTCCAGCCCAGCAAATGGCCTTAGGATTTTTTAAAAGAAGTAAAAATATACTTAGCTATGCTATCCTTTGGAGATGACGTAAACTGGCAAGTACTCCTCAAAGTTTTTATCAAATTATACCTGGGTAGGGAAAATTTAGGCCCCCCACTGTAGCATTGTCCAACTGCCATGGCAGCATAAAGTGACAATAAATGAATAAACAAACTAATGACATTTAGAATATAGTAGATAAACAAAAATAATAAAGATATGACCACGACCGAAGAGCGTGCTTGATTAATGCCCAGGATAGCTCAAATGGTAGAGTCCCAGACTAGCGATCTGGAAGGCCCGGGTTCGAGTCCCGGTGCTGGACATATCTTTTATTAAACAATTAAAACAAATAAAATAAAATAAATTATAAAAATAATACAAATTTTAAAAAGATTAAATAATAATCATTATTATCTAAGATATGCTATAATATCATTAAATTTTTATATTTAATGACATTGTTCTATTCTTATAATAATCATTGTACTGTTTATAGGTGTAAATAACAATATTTTGTGACAATAAACCTAATGTAGTGAGATGCTCTGATTCTAGCCAAAATAATAGTTAAATGGTCTCAGTTAATCAAATTTCTCTTCAATCAGTTTCTCCCAACACTAATCTCCTCCTCAGGGTCTTCAAATCTAATTATGTTTACAGATATATTCCACCAGGTGAACCTATCTACTTAGAGTTTTGTTGAATCAACATTTTTCTTATTTTATTCTTCCTAAACATTAATATTCGGAATTTCAGTTTTTGTGGTGACAATACCTCATCCTGAAACTCTATCCTTCACGGTTCTGGTGACAAAACCCAACAGATCTTATAAGCAGTTCTAAGCTTATTTATCCCTCAGGCACTGTCACTCCTCCATTGAGCCTGCAACAATACCTGCTATAGGGTATCTGTTCAGCGTTGCTGTGAGATAATAACCTTAGCTCTGTTGGTTGCTAATAGATTAGATGATCCTTTATTCTTTAAATATCCCATCTTAAGATATCTCAATCCCATACTGGTTATTGATTGTGAGCCCTTTTGATAAAACATCACCAATGAGCACCCAGCCACTGTTGCTGCTATCCATGGTTATCAAGGTGCTGCACCATGCTACCCATTGTTCCATAAATAGACCCTTTGGGACTAATTCACCTGTGCCCTTCCCACTGACTATGTATAGTTGGATTCAAGGAGAGTAAAAATCGGTCTAGTTCCATGGATTGTGGTTGTTCAGGGTCAGCAGATGCAGAGAATCTATATTTCTTTCCTTGAAGGAGACTGTCTATGAACAAACCTCTGGGCAATTATTAACATCCTAGAAAACACAATGGATTCCCATTAGTAGTATGTAGCTTTCAGGCCTGCTGACAGTCCTCATATCGGCAGTCAAGCACTTGGCTACCCCTCACCCCATAAAAAGCAAAAATTAAAATCTGTTAAATAAAATTAATGTAAAAATATTTTTATTAACGATTTTTAACAACTTGGTTGTTTTACATCTCTAAAAGGTCTCCCCACAGATCTCTATCCACCCAGTCTCTCAGTCAGGTCCTCTTCCATTCTTTTTAAGTGGCCATACCAAAATTAAGTGGGGAGTAAAATCTGACCTCTACCTCCACGTGGTGCTCCCTGGGGATTTCTAACAGAGGCGGTACCGAGGAATGGCAGTATAACCATAACGGAATGCAGGAAATGGCAGTTCAGGGGTGGACGGGGCTCCAAGCCATAGCCTTCAGGCTTTACTGAAGGCAACCTGTCTAGGGGGGTACCCCGAAATCAAGTACACCGGTCCTACAGGTTGGGGGTTGACTTATAAGCCTGCAATCTATCGTCAGAAAAAAAAGTTCACAGCATACAATTCTAAAAGAATAGCCTCAGATGTTGGATCAAATATAAAAATAACTTTATTTATAAAATGCAAGCATTTATTTTTGTAGTTGGAAGTTAGGGACACTTACATACTTGCAAAGTATGGTTTATATTGTTTCTAGACTCTAAAGAATGACTTTCTTTTGATCAAAACTCAGTTGTGAGTGAATCTCTCACTTGGGAGTATTTACGTTTTGTTACAAGTTCTGAATATTTTTCTCATGCTAAGGCAGTGTAATAATCATGTTAATGCCCAAGTTTTTTTCTATTTTACTTGAATCAAATGCAAAAGTTATCCTGTTATCATTTTGCATATGCATTTTTCTCCCTCAGGGAAAACCTTCATTATAAATAAAACTGAATTTATGAAAATAGTGAAAGTTCCAGAGTGAATTAGTTAATTAGAGTGAAGAAGTTAATTCATACTGTACATTTGTGTTTGAAATGGTGCTTGATAAAATGCACACCCTTGCAATGATGGATAAATGTATTTCTTTAGTAATGGTTATCTATAATTCATCATGTGTTATCTACTTACAATTAGAGGAAATGCTGTTGGCTTTAGCTCTGATGGGTAGGTATTAAACTTTGTTTTATGACTTGTCTTTTAACATGTAAATATAAGTGTTATATAACTGGAACTATGTGAAGCAATGTTATAATATTATAATTTTAACTTGTGAAGCAATGTTTAATCCACATCATCTACCTTGTTAATGTTTAAAATTAATTGTTTCCAATATCACATATGACTACTTCCATTTGCCATGCCTCTCAGGAGATAGTATAAAGTTAATTAAGGGAATGATTAAGTTGTGCAAAAAGTAAACAGAATAACCAGTACCAAAAATGTTTACCAAATCCTCACACTACTCAAAATCAGATTATCTCATTCACTACACTTTGTGGCAGACAGGTACAAAAGTTACTTGACTCCCTCCTCTTGTATACATCCAATTTTCCCTGGATACTCAGGCTTATTCATTGAAAATTTTACTTAGTAATTGAGTACTTATTCTACATGTGATCTTGGGTAAAATTATTTGCATATATTGGATATAAACTATTTGTATTAGAATTTTATTTTCACTTGCCCAATACCCAGAGATAAAAAAAGAAATTTAAATAATTAATATAAAATTAACATCAATGTGTTTAAGTCCATGAATCTTTGTGAAAATTGTAATATCATTGTTGAAAGACCATTATCGGTTTATGAGAGGCTTTACATATTTTGGTAAATAAGAGAAATGAAACCAACAGAAGATTGACTGCAAGTTTGAGAAAAATATTGTTTTTGTTACTGATATATACGAATGTATCGCCGTATGAAACCTATACTTTTTGAAATTTGTTTAACAAACAAAATCTTATAATCATAGTTTTAATAGATGCAGTAGACAACATTTAGTCATTAGTTTGGTATGAATTATTTCTGAAGCTGAAAACATTCAACCTGAAAATAAAGAAAAGATAGAACTTCACTACTGACATTTTGTGTCCTTTTTTTTGTTATCATTTTACTTGAAAATGTTACAATTGATTAAATTTAATCTAAGGAACCACCAAATAATCTATTCCACGCAATCTTATATAATTTCAAGTCATTTTGGTTGTTCTAATGGTATATTTTTTAAAAATAGTTATTTTCTTCTTCAACTTCCCATCATCCTTAACCCAAAAGTAATCTTGATGTAAGCATTTTTTAAAACTATAGCTTTATTCTGATTTCAGATTGATAACCAAATTGCTGATAACTTTGGAAAGGAGAAACCATTTACCGGAACGAAAGAAATAGAAATAAAGTCACAAAAGTCTAAGACACTCCTTGGAGAGGATATACCTAAAGATTCTGGTTTGAATAGAACAGAGGTACACGTAGACACACTCTTACATATAGCAGCAGCAACTGGGGCGCTTGAGGAAGCGAGGGTTCTAATCTCTGGTGGGGCAGACATCAATGCGAGGAACCAAGAAGGCTGGACTCCGCTGCATTCAGCTGTTAACAGTGGCCAAGGGGCAATCGTCCAGGAGCTGCTGGATGCAGGAGCGGACAAAGAGTTAAAGGACAATATTGGAAACACTCCCCTCTTCATAGCCGTTAGATCCATTAATGGTAGTATTATGAGGCAGCTCCTGAGAAATGGTGTCAATATTCGAGCAAAGAACAATCGAGGATCAACTGTTCTACATTTAGTGGCAAGTGATATTAACGCCTACCAGGCGATTCAATTTCTGGGGCTATTTAACTGTAGTTGTGCCGACTTGGACGCTAGGGATTCCGATGGTAACACCCCACTCATCATTGCTGTTGCACACCACAACGAATTAGCAACAAATGTGCTTTTGCAATGTGGCGCAAACGTTACGGCACGTAACAATCATGGATGGACTCCGTTACATTACGCAGTTTACAAAATTAATCGGAATTACAAGTTAGATATGATAAATAGATTGATAAAAGCTGGAGGTGACATTGAGGCCAGAACCGAAAATGGTTCAACGCCACTCATTTTGGCCACTATTTCAAATAGCATTGATGCTGTTGAAATGCTTCTCAAAGCTAAAGCAAAAACTGAAGTGAAGAACAATCTGGGGCAGACTTCACTTCACGAAGCTGCAGCCAAGGATTTAGTTAAATTAGTAAATATGCTCCTTGAACATGGAGCTGAGAAGGAAGCGCGGGATAATAATGGTAACAGTCCTTTAATTTTTGCCGTTTCGAGTGGTAGTGTACTTGCTGTGAAGGAGCTTTTATCCCATGGGTGTGATGCCAATTCCTGTAACAAAAAAGGAGCGACCACTTTACACTATGCAGCTGTCAAGGGTAATCGTTTTCCCAATCGGTATTTGTTAATTGCAGATGAACTATTAAAATATGGTGCTGACAAAGATGTACGGAATAGTAAAGGCCAAACACCACTTTATATTGCTATATGCACCAATTACACGGAGTTGGTGGAAATGCTCCTGAAACGCAGGGCCAACACCGAGATCAAAGACAATAATGGGTTTACAGCTCTTCACGAAGCCACTACAAAGTTACAGTTGGAGATAACAAGAATGCTACTGGATATTGGAGCTGATAAGAATGCCAGAACTCCTACAGGCAACACACCACTAATTTTCGCAGTCTTAAAGGGTGGCTTAGCAGTAGTAAATGCTCTTTTAGATCATGGAGCTAATGTAAGTCTTTGTAACGAAATTGGTTGGACCGCTATACACTATGCAGCTTGGAAAGGCTCACAGGATGTGTTGAAAGCATTATTGGAGGCCGGCGCAGATCCAAATGTCAAAACAGAAAAAAGAGGTTCCACTCCTCTGTATATAGCCACAATATCAAATGATATAGACATGATCAGGGAATTACTCAAAGGAGGTGCCAATGTCGAACTGAAAAATAACCTTGGTGCGAGAGCCCTTCACGAAGCCGCTGCCAGGGGCTCAGTGGAGGCTGTTAGGACCCTGTTGGGCGCAGGTGCTGACAAGGAAGCAAAGGAGCGAACCGGCAATTCCCCTCTTATTTTCGCTACTATAAAAGGTAGGCTTCAAGTGGTGAAAGAACTTTTGGTTTGGGGAGTCGATGTCATGTCTCGTAACAATAACAATTGGACTGCATTACACTTTGCAGCCTGGGTTGGCCAGGCGGAAATAGCAAAAGAATTGTTGAAAGCTGGAGCTGACAAAGACGCTAAAACAGCGAAAGGTTCAACACCGCTCTTTGTAGCAAGATATTCTAACCACACTAATATTGAGTCTCTGCTTCTGAAAGATAATGCCAGTAGTGATATACAAGTGCAGTGAAAGATAAACCTTGAGAATGGTTTATTTCTTTTGGTTTTTTATACCTTAAAGTTAATTATGATCTAATTTCCAAGTCATTATTTCTAATATTTTATTACTCCCTTTAAATATTTTATGATGATTACTAAATAATATCTGTATACATTTATAAATAAAAGAGTATACGTAATATTTGATCATCTTACATCCAACAGAAAAGTATCTTCTTCAAACTAAAATATACATTCATCAAAATATTAGTTACAGTTCTGTGAAAAAATATAAACTCTAAACACTAAACTAAAATATTTTTAAAATCTGTTGAAAATGGGTGTTCACATAATAACTTTGCATTAGATTCCACCATATTACAATCCAGTTCCAAAGTTGATTATTGTACTGTTTTTGAGCTTAATATTTTCTAAGAGTCTTATCATATTTAAAGTACCCAGTGTCAGGTATATACTTCCATATTAAGTTGGCATAGCCTCTAACATAATTAAGATGGCTAGAAAATCTTGGAAGCCTTCCATATCTATTATTTCCCTCTAATTCTCTGGACCTGATTATAAGATGTTTTTTATTACATAGGAGAAATCCAGCATAGAAAATATTTTTCTTTTTACCATCCTAGTTTTCATTTAATAGTTATCATTCAAACTCAATTAAACAGGTCAGTTTCAGGCCGCAGATTTTAAATTGTTATTTGACATGAGCATACTATATTTAATCAGAAAAAGAGACCTAAATAGATTTTCTTTCATAGGTATTAGTGCCAACCTGCAAAATATATTTTTAACCAAACAGCAAAAAACAAAATATACAAATCTTACGTAGTACTTGACATAGTTGATATTTTTGGTACCTGATTTTATAAGGTAGTTTCATCGTAGTACCATGATTTGGCTAACCTACTGTATACCCATTACAGAGACAACCTTATTACCAGTAGGTGCCTGAAACCTAGCCTACATTAGTTTCAATGTATACATATATATAATTTAGTAATCCTTTACTCATAAAATATCTATATGGAGTAATAAAATATTAGAAATAATGACTTGGTAATTAGATCAAAATTAACTTTACAATATAAAAAACCAAAAGAAATAAACCATCAGTCAAGAATGTGCCTGGAATCAGTGTATCATAGATGTTTTTGTAATTTATATAGATAAAAGAACTTTAAAAAGTTTTGTTGTTAATAATTTCACTTAAAAAATAACTGCAAGTATACCTTTAAATTTCTCGTAGTACAATTAACAGATCCAAGAGAATTGTGCACAATATTAGTAGTAAAATGATTCTCGAATGAGACCAAATGGGTAAAATTTACACATGGTATCTGTATCAATTATTTTTTCTACAAATTCAAGTTCCAGCACTGAAAGTAAATGTGTTACTTTAATATTTATTTAAACATAAATTCACACACACAAATATTTATAAAAAGTATTTTTATCGGAGAGTTCTTGAATAAAATATTTATTAATTTCTTCACATTTTTATTATACATTTATTATTTCTATATATGAATGTTTTTAATGATTAATTGTTATAATTAAAAAACTTGTAATATTGTTTTTTTCTCTAAACATTCACCCCATACAAGTCAAATTCAATTTTAATGAATTCAATATTTGAATTATTAATTCAATTAAAATTCAAAATTTGGATTTTTAAAGAGAAGAGTGAACAGTAGTTTTCTGCAAGATATTTTGATTTTATAGCCAAGCAACATGGTCGTAATTTATTTAAAATATGTTCAGAATAAGCAGAATTTGATCTACTTAATGACACTAGACAAATATGGAGAACATTCATTAATTTGAGTATATTATTTCTGAAGTCAGAATTGAATTCAGGAATTATTTATAGCAGTTTAAAAAAATAGATTTGCACAAGGGTGAATTGGAAAAGTAAAATCTTCAAGAGTCAAAATGTTTAAAGCTAAAAATTAATGAAAACATTGAATTACATCAAGATTAGCAATAAGTTTTAGTAATCAGTGTTATGACTTGTATAAGTTCACAATGTTCCTGTGAATATATTTATAAGACATCAATATTATGTACTTTGCTGCAATAGCTTTTACGGCCATTCTGGACGATTCAATTTGCGTTAACCTCTTTGGAATCTCTTTAACACCTCAATATTTCATTAAACTATCAACGAGTCTCAGAGAATTATGACCAGTCAGTGGATAATACTTAGAAAAAATCAAGAAGAAAACTCTTCTGCAAATTGATTTTTTTTAATAATATAAAACTTACTTTCCATTTTGAAAAAGAAGGCTATGAAGTGTTAAGGAAGTCACATAGAGACGATTGACCATTTTCGAAATCAAGGCCCCTTTTTAACTTAACAGGCTCACAAATGTCTTGACGTTTGCTCTTCTTCGACCGTATATTACATTCACTTAAAGGGATGTACTCCGGATGGAGTGCCATCAAATCTTAATCCCAAAACCGAATCGAAGGAAAGATTACCCTGCACTATAACTGAATGTCTCTTCCGGTTGTCCCTGGTGGGACACAAGCAACCCTCACGTTCTTACGAACTTGTACACTACACCAAACACCATGACCGAAACCAACATGAGTACAAGAGCTGTCACGATCTTCGCGAAGGCATTAAGACCTGAATCTCCGGGGTCTAGAGGTCGCTGGTTGGAGTAAGATCTTCTTTTGCCGGCAAGTCCTCGAGCGAGTGCAGGGAAGGCCAGAGATTGGGTGAAGGTAAGTTTATGGACGCTGCCGGAGAGGCTGTAAGGTCCGACGGATCCCCTAGCAGCGGCGCGGAATAGCGCGTACTCCAAGTCCAGGGCGTCGAGAAGAGAGTACCTCGCGGTGGAGGAACGGCGGCGATCCGGTAGGCGAACACTGGTGAGCGAAGACGCGGTCGAAGACGAAGGAGATGGGTCGGGCTCATCGAGACTAGGCGATGACGGCCTCCTGCGGGCGTGGTCCGGGTGGAGCAGCGCCGCGCAGAGGGAGGGACGCTCCGCAGCCACCGGGCCGCCGCATGGGCTCGCCTGCAACATGTCTTGTATAAATATCCATACATATACATTCCATGATAACAATGCACATTACATGGTACTACGATATACTCTTAATATACCAAACAAAAATATTGTAAAGAAGATACTCGTAATTTAATTTAACAATCTAAGGGTTTGTGGCAAGTATGTGAAAATTCACATTTTTTTAAATTATTAAGTATTCAGTACAGAACACTACTTTTCTTGATAGGGCTCTTCGGTATGATATGATTCATAAGATAAAACAAGTATTATAAACTCGTTCGTGCTCAAATATATTCTGACATTTCGCACCAGTATTTCTAAAGTGGCATAAGTCAAAACTTTTACAAAAAAAAAAACGAGGAAAACTATTGGTCGTAGAACGTCTTCTCGGACTCTGAAACAGTAATAATGTCGCAACTCGAAATAATGCACATTTAAACTTTGTTTCACGTTGGTTCACCACAAGATTCAAGTTTTAACTTAAAATGTGTCACATTTGCCTAAGGAGGAGGAATACCATTAGGACATTAAGAGTGACATAGGTATCCTCTGGCAGATAGGCTATGAAGCAATGCAAATTTGACAACTGATAGAGATATATCCATTTCTTTCAGGGTCATAACTCAAAAACACCGATTTTTGAGTTGTGTAGCTTTATTAAAAACTACTAGTGCGATATTAAAAATACATTTGAAAAGATAATTTATATTAAAAATTTATAATTAGTGTATACACATCTCCAGTAAACAAATCGATGCGGATAACGGTTTGAAAATCTACTTTATTTACTTGACGTTGTTACACAGGTTGAATGAGTAGATGAAAGCCCATGCTACTATTGCTTATAAATACCGCATTTCTCTTAACTCACACACAAACATAACATACAGACATATATGTTATGTACACACACGAGATGTGTAAATTAAGTTATAAAATCACAAATTCACAATATATCCTTCAAAGGGAAGACACACAGCAATGGAGACGATTCTCTGTAATAAGAGGCTGGATGAGCCCAGTGAGGGTCCCAGATCCCAAAGACCCACCCCCGGTTACTAACAGAGTAAATAAAATCTGCCGACAGCCGGATTAAAACCTAGATCCTTTGGCGCGGCAACTCAGCGCTCTACCACAAAGCCACACCGTTACTTTTGTTATAATTTTTATAAAAGTTAGATACAACTTTAAATCTTGTTTTACAGTTTTCATATACTGATGACTATTTGGAATATTTTTAGAAAGGGTTGAGACAGGTTGAGGTAGACGATACCTAAGAGCACATTTCCTGACACATTAAAATGCATGGAATTTCTTAGTGATCTCTATTTCGGTTGATACCTGGAACGTATTTGCCGGCAAGGAGGCTGTAGCCGTATATTTTATAAGACGTTGATGACCAATCGGTTTTACGCCTCAAATTTAAAACAACCAACCAACCGTATATTTTATTAGCTTGGCATGGTTAATCAATCCATGATGGGGTACGGAAAGAACCTCTGAATCCTATTATCGATAGTAAGTTAGTATAATTCAATAGGAATCTAGAATTTTGGTTGTTTAATTTATACAATATATTTGTCTAAAACGTTATACATAGCTTAACTTCGTCTAATTTTGTTTGACAATGTAATAAGATGTATTTTCGTTCTTAAGTTAATAGAACGAAGAAGCAAATGAATAACAACATATCTTTCTCTTTTTTTATTCTCCTTGTTTAATTTAATTTAAACATTCTGAATTATGTTTTGGTATAATACAGTAATTAACCCTTAATTGCATTTTCGGCTTCAAACATTGAGCTCTCTTGATTACCTGGACGGACTCTATTCCTGAGTCGTTGGGCCCAGCCTGGTCGAAGACGAAGGTACTTCCTTCTACTACCTTGGGAGAGTCCTGGCTCGGCCAGACCTGAAGAAGAGGAAGCGATGGTCGAGGTGCCTCAGGATCTGGGTCTGCGATGGCAGACTGCTTCCGCTCTCCCCACAGCCTTCGGAGGTCACGCAGGGCTGACATCTAACACTGCGGGCAAAATCAAATATTGTTTATTTGACTGAATTAGTTGAATCTATAGAATAATAATATAATGATAAGATGAAACATTAATGTTTATTGTTTATTCATTTAAGCTCAGTTTATACTGCTATGGCTAACCAGACGATCCTATAGTGGGAGCCCTAAATTTTGCCTAACCAAGTTTAATTAGGACAGGGATCTTGAACGAGTGCCTATCTTCGTACAGGCTCGGGATCCCCGTTTATCTCCCCTTCAAAAATTCTTCTTCGGGCCGTGCTACGGACCCGTAATCTTGGGCTTAGTGGGTTGTTATGCGAACCACTAGACCACAGGTCGCCCATGTAACATTAATGTCAACATTTATATTTCATTCAAATATTTTATAACTGTAATTTAAAAACATTTCTATATTGTTTAATTTTATGTAATTTGATGTTTATCTGAATAATGAGTGTATTAAATTGTGGTTTAGATTCTGTTAATGGAGTTATTTTATTGATAATAAGAATCCTCGGGATTGCCGAATTTTAGTCCAACGTATTGTAGTATGTCTGTCGGTTGGACGAATGAGTTATTAAGGCAATTGGAAAGTATCGTGCAATAACTTAAATTTAATTTGTTGAAACTTTTTTGATATAATTGTTGTGAATATGATAATAAGTTCAAAAATGAAGTTCTGCAAAGCAGCTTACCTAAAAATTAAGCTTACTTTTTTAATTTCACTATCTAACAGGATTTCAGAATCAAGGATATCTTTTTTAAAATTTTATATTGTATTTTTTTAGATAGTTTTTGTTATATCTATATTATTTCCAAATCGTACGTGATAAGCTAAATTGAAAAGGATTTTAGATTAGTCCAATTTGACAATCAACCGTTCATATGAATATTTGTAAAAGACTTCTAACTTACCGAATCATCCGAATCTTACAATATGATAAATTAGAAGGTAAAGATGAGATAAATTTAATAATAATCATTTTATTAAAACTATTGTATGTTTTAAATTAACACTAACTTTTAATTTATTAATTCTAATATACCAAGGACTAAAAGAATAATCCATAAAAAATAAATTCAGAATTAATTGATACCATCGGTTATTTGAGAACTACATCATAAGCAGGAGGATCTCTCACGTGAGCTAAATGATCCAATCAAGAGGAATGAAATTTCCAGATTGCTTCTAATGATAAAATATAATCCAATATCTTTCACTCCTTTATTATTATAGTATACTATCTGTGCCCGCGACTTTGACCGCGTGGAATAGTGACTTTGGGCAGCATTTTTAATTTTTTAGGCTAATTACTTTGCAAATAAAACAAATACATAAATTAAAATATGTGTTTTACTGAAAATAGTTTATTTAAGTACATTTTTATAAACAACGTTGTTTGTTTTCCTATCTTTTATTAAAACATAGAGATTTTGCCAAAACGTATTTTATTTAGTAAAATCTAAGTGAATTTAAGAATGGTTAATTTAACAGACATCGGAGTTATTAAAGTATATTAAAACTACATCATTTATAATGTTCTATAGTAAAATTTCGTTTATTACCTTCTCTTATAGTAGAATAGTTTATTTGATCAGTATTTATTGTTTAACTTTAGTTTTAATAGTTAAATTATAAATTTCAGCGATGTACGCAGTTTCGGAGCAGGCTTGGGTACGAAGTACAGGTTCAATGGTCACGGCGTAGAGGGGAATATAATAATTATTAATTTTGATATTCTTTTAGTGCATTTTTTAATGTTATAAAAACGTATATTATGTTGTAAAATCGATGTGAATTAAAGAATGGTTAATTTAACAGAAATTGGAGTTATTAAAGTATACTAAAACTACATCATTTATAATTTTCAATTGTAAAAATTCGTTCATTATCTTCTCTAATAGTAGAATAGTTTATTTTTTCTGTATATATTGTTTAACTTCAGTTTCAGTAGTTAAATTATAAATTGCAGTGATCTGAACAGTTTCAATAATTATTAATATTTTATATTCCTTTAGTATCTCTTTATTTTTAATGTAGAAGCAAAATATAAAATTTCATGGTGCTTGCTTTAAAAATGACGTTTTTGTCTTATTACAAAGGTTTGTCACCCTCTTCACCCTCTTAGGGGACGAATTTTCAAAATCCTTTCTTAGTGCGCGTCGGCCTTATAAAATGTACCTACTGTTCGGATTTCAATTCTGTAGCTTATGCCGTTTTGGCTCTGCTATGGTCTTTTCAGTTAGGAAGAACTCTTATATATATATATATATATATATATATATATATATATATATTAGTCTTACTTATTCTATATTATAAATTGAAGTTTGTTTAGAAGTAAATATAAGTTCTTAATATAATTGTGAGTTTTTTAATCCAGGGTTTTGTAATCTTTTCCTAAAGGGAAACGAAAGGGCCTTAAGATATAAAACTTTCAGTTGGCGCCCGGACAGCAACTTCAGTAATTGCTTTTCAAGAGCAATTAAGAACAAACATGTTGGTTTATTTGAAAAAAATAAAACAAATCATAAAACCTTAAATGTAAAGAATTGTGTTGAAATAAAAACTTGGCGCATAAGAGCCAGGTTTTAAACCAAGAAATCCCATAGGCTCCATCTCCGTTCGCTAACATATTAAGTAAAAGTCTGCCAGCGGGCGGGATTGGAACCCAGAACCTTCGGATTGGCAACTCTATGTTCTACCACTGAGCCAATCCACTCCCTAAATTCTAAAATACTAATCATACTTGAAAAGTTATGATATTTTTCTTATTAAAAACTTTCATTCTGGTCCAAGTTTAACAAATTGTTTATTGATACAATTATAAGTAATAAATTTACAAAGGGTTGAAATTTTGTTTTAAATAAGAATAACATCTCATTGTCCCTATTTATTTTGGCATATCCCAATGTTCAAGAAGTCTTCGATAAGTATTTATAATAATCCATATTATTGAAGAGAAAAAAATAAAAGCATGACATTATCCTTTATAATTTTTTAATATTTATAGAACTTAGCTGGGAGTGGGCGATTATTCTGGATCTGGCTGGGAATTATAGAGCCGTCTAGTCCTGTATTAATAGTTTAAACGCTTAATTCAAGTCATTGAGTCGATTTTACTCCCGCTATCTTTCTATCGTTATACATAATTAAGCAACCATCCTGGGAGAAAATTCGTTGGGAAAAATAATAAAAAGAGATAATATTAGAGAAACCAATCAAATTCCATTGTTTCTCGGAGTAAATTTATAAAACAAATTAAAGCTTATGAAGTAGTGTCTTTCTGTAAATGAATAATATAAAGCTACAATAAATTAATAAAGCTACATAAGGGATTAGTAATTAGTTTCCATTGAGTTATGTCTTCATTTCATAAATTTTGGATAGCTGAGGCAAAACTAATTTTTAATCTAAAAAAATGGTATATTCTTCATATATAATCCTCAATTCCCCAATTTATCAGGGTTATTTATCTCTTGAATCAATCTCTTTGCCAACTGTTCGATGTTATAACTATCCAGCTTTATACTCTCGGTTTTTATGAGCTTTCGTGAGTAGAAACTAGGTCTTGAGTGAAAAAACATCGTTAACTATCCTACGACATTTTATGACATGATATATAGCTTCTTTTTGTTAGAAAATACAAAAAACAAACCTGTACCACTACAACCCGTGAACGGGTCTGTGGTTCAGTACATGGTAGAGACTGTACTGTTTCATGGACAACGGTTCTGCAAGGAGGTGACTTGTCCTAGGTCACGCTCAACCGCCAGATTTTTCCCTCTTATTTTTAGTACCCTATTTTTATAATATTTTATAGAGGCTGGGTGAGCCCCATGAGGGTCCTAGATCCCATATGATCCATCTCCCGCTGCAAACAGACTAAATAAAAGTAACTGCCTGCAGTGGGATTTGAACCAGGATTTCCGGCATGGCAACTCAGTACTCTACCACTGAGCCGCTCCGCTTCTTTTTGTTAGAATAATTGTACTTATTCTGAATAATTTCCGAACTGTTTGGCGAATGTTTTCCATCTTCCTCCTGTTGATTTTCATCTACAGATTGTTGAGTGTTTTTTTCGTAACTAGATAAGTACAATTTTACATATTTTTCTGTAGAAGCCGAATTCACTCCTTATGTTCTTCGGATCTTCTTCTTAGTTTTTAGCCAAGTTTTCAAATATCTTTTTCAAAAGTTTTCAAGTATCTTTTTCTAGATCGGGGAAAGATTTTTCGAGGGATCCCACGAAATTGGTAGCACTTTATTTGACAATAAAGAAAGGAACTTAATGAAATGAAATTAACTTACCGAAAACTTGTCAGACCTTCCTCTCTTCATTGACGTCTCGTAGGTGAGCTACCGTAGCGCACGTCCAAAAATGCAGGTCCTCTCAATTCGGAAAAGAGTTTATCCAGAGAAGGGGTTTATAACATGAGGGATTACTGACTAAATGTCACTCAAGCAAATTTCACATATAGAATCATAAAATCAAACATATGACTATAATTTTTGGAAGCGGTTAACAATAGAAATTTAGGAAGCAGTGAACAAAAAAAACTGATCCGGAATTATATACAAAAAAAAATATAAATCATAAAAAAACAACTAAATACAGAACAAAACAGGACTTCTAAACAACAAGATAGTTTTGAGGCCAAACGATTGTCTTGATTTGTTCAGCCAGGAGTGACTTCTCCTCCCTGGTTCCCTCCTACTACCAATCTTTCCATTAGTATTATTAGCCATAGTAGACAATATTTGTCAATTCGCAAGTTGTGGCCAAGATATTTTAATTTCGGTTTTTTTATTTTGTAATAGTTTTCGTTATTTCTTTATCTTTTCTCAACCGGAGACCATATCTCAAATTCTTCTACTATCTTCATGAGAATTTCTGCCATTATCCATGCTTCCGCGTCATACACAAGTACTTGAAATACAAAGTATTTCTAGCCTGTGTTATTTTTAAGGTACAAGTCATTCATAACTTGTGAGATGTCTCTTCATGCAATTATACTATTGCCCAGTATTCCCAATTATTGATCTTATTTCCCAAGCCTCATCCCATTTTGAATTGAACCATTGTTCCCAGGTAGACGTATCCTCCTAAGTCCTTAGCAGTTTGACGTAAGTCGTTCCTCTGACCCCTGATGTTTACTTACTAACATTCATTCCGTTTTGGCAATTTTCAGGTGTAGTTCATATTTCTCGCCAATACTCGTTGCAGTTCCTCGATATCGGTAGCAATCAATACGGTCTCATAATCATATCTTATGATGTTTGATAATTTACTATTTAACTTGATTCTGTTATTCATTTCCTCTAGTAACTCCATAAAACACTAATTTCCTTAACTAAGAAAACTATTTATGTTATCTAAGTAGATTATCCATTATTAGGCCAATAGTGACATATGGTTGTGACAGTTGGGTCATGAATAAAAAAGCAGAAAGAATGGTGAATGTCTGGGAGAGAAAAATACTGCGGCGGATTTATGGACCCATCTATGACCAGGGAGCATGGAGAATCCGTAAACAACTCCGAAAACTTTATGGAGAACCAGAATTAGTGTCTTTTGTAAAAAAGAGGTCGGTTGAGATGACTGGGTAATGTGATGAGGATGCCCGAAACTAGAATGCCTAGAAGACTGTTGTTTGGGAAGCTCGGTGGTAGGAGACCCAAAGGAAGCCCCCATACTAGACGGCTAGATAATGTGGAGGCTGATCTTCATCAGCTGGGAATCAGGCATTGGAGAGAACTGGCTATGGACCGAAGTGATTGGCAGGCAGTGGTGGATGATCCCCAGTTCCTTGTAGGACCGTAGTGCCAGGGAGTGAGTGAGTGAGTGAATTAGATTATGACGTTGTTGCCTTAAAATTTTGCTGTTATTAGATATAGGAAAATTTTACGGGCTGTCTAAGTATCTTACAATTTTAATAATATTGTAATACATTTTCAGTTCATAAATGTTCATCATACTGCCACACGACTCTCCAATTCTGCGAAGCATGTCGACATGCAATGTATAGTACATTCTTCCTTAAATTGAAGATGCACCTTAATTAAATAACGAATTAGCTTAAGGTGGTGCAACAATTGTATATAAAAGTAAGTAAGTCTATTAAATGTCCGGAACTGGAAGGCCGCTTCATTGGACAGAGAAAACTGGTGGAAACGTATTGAGGAGGCTCATTAACTTAAAGGCTTATTGATGGGCTGTAGAGCCATGCAAGAAGAAGAAGAATAAATATTTGGATTATATGTATATTGTATTATTCCAAAAATGTTAAACTATCAGTTAATGTTGAAAAATGTAGGTTATATTTTTGGAGATCTCATATCAATTAATGTTTATTAAAAAATAAATAAAGTAGAGAGAAAAGGAAATATACCGCGCAGGTCAGGGGAATGTTTAAATAAAAAAAAGGTGATTCCAAATTAATCGCTTTCAATAAAACATCGGCCGGTCGAATTACAAAGGTCTTTTGTTTGTTCTTTTCATTACACTACATCTGTCCTTCGATTTTTAATTTGTTTTTCATTATTTCTATTTGTGCTCCCCTTCGTAATTATACGTATACCCTTTTTTTATCCTGTTTCATCAAAACCCCATTTCTCGAAGCTGAAAGGCGAACTAATAAAAGCTTAGGAATTTCTGGAATGTTTATACTGGAACAATTTTTTAACTATTTTTAACTTAGTTATCGGGATTCAGGGTAATGTAAGTGGTTGTTAATTACTGATGACAGATGGAGTAAGAACATATATTCAATATGATTTTGTTAAGAAGTTCAAACAATACTATTCATATTGGGAAAGAGAAAACCATTTTCCAGTCATTGTATTTTCTTAATCCTTATTGATCATTTGAACCGTTTCGACACTGTGTCATTTTCAATCTTTCACATTTAATTATCTGCATCAGTACCAATAATTTATATAACTTTTTAACAGTTATAAGTCTAAAAATTCTCCAAGACACATTCATTTTTAAATTTATAGTTTTTTATAATTTATTAGTTAGTTTTTTTAATTTAAAATATTTTTATTTTGAAGAGAAAATATAAGCCCCCGGCCGGAAGATAGAACCCGGGTCCTCTGTCTTACCGTGACAGGACTCTACCAACTAAGCTACCAGAGTTGATACCAGCCTAATAGATTATAATAAATTATAAATAGTAATATGTAATATGTCAACAAGATCCTAAAATTAAAGTAATGGTCAAAGAAAATTCGTTCTCGTGTATACATCGCAAAACTTGCGAGAACACGGGAACATGGGATTAGATAAGAGAAAAGATTTATCCCCGACTGGTATCAACTCCAGTAGCTTAGTTGGTAGAGTCCTGTCATGGTAAGACAGAGGACCCGGGTTCGAATTCCGGTTGGGGCCATATCTTTTTTCTTAAAAATTAAAACATTTAAAAAAAACAACACTAGGGGATCGTCTATCCTCCATGGTCAAGATAATATACTATTAATATTCTCATCTGTTTTTTATTTAATCTTGCATGTCTTTAACTATCTGGAACATTTCATAGCTTTTTACCTAATCTACCTGCTAAAATTAATTGTTCACTGCATCTCCTCCTCTAATACTGGGATCTTCTCTCCTACTTCACCATCTTGTCCAGTGTCCTGACCTCCTGTCACGTTAACACCCAATCCTTACCTGCCCATTTTGATGAACTCCTTCAATATTTTACCCAAAACTTTTATCATACCGTTGGAATTTCTGAAACATGGCTAAAACCCCAAATCCCCACCTCTGCAATATCCTTACCTGACTATTCATTCCTCCGCCACGACCGGGTAGACCGGTCTGGTGGAGAAGTAGGTCTTTATGTACACAACTCCTTAAAATCACGTATCCTTGATTCCTCACCCGCAACCGGTTATCCTCACACAGAATTCCTTCTTGTTGAAATCTCTTTTAACCCAAAACCTCTCCTGTATGTCGTAGTATATCGCCCTCCTTTGGTCCCTCTTGATTCAATCTTTGAATCTACCCTTTACGACTACATTCCTCTCTATAACCACATCATAATCTTCTGTGATTTTAATATCAATTTCCTTTCCAATCCAACGATCGACTATTCGATCGAAAATCTCTTTTACTCTCTACACCTTTTCATTGTCCCATTTTCTCCCACCCATCACACCTTTCTATCCAACACCTGGCTATACTTGTTTGTCATTGATTCACGGCAGAACCTCCTTTCTTCCTCTCCATTAACCGTTCCATTTCTGTCCTCCCATGATCTTATCCATATTTCATACAATATCCAAACTCCTGTTATACTATCTAAAACCGTAACCTTTCGCAACTTAGATGCTCTCTCCCCAGAGAACATCTCACCCTCTCTTGAAACCTTGGATTGAAGAGAGATTTATTCTTGTGCCACTATTGATTCGATGGTTGACATACTTACTTCCAATCTCAAATATATCCTGGACGCACATTCCCCACTGAAAACCTCAGCCTTCCGTCTCCAGCCTGATCCCTGGGTGTGTCAAAAAATTAATTATCATCAAAGGAAGCGTGATGGGGCTCGAAGACGCTTAAGACGAACAAGGCTAACTGACGATTATCAAGCGTTTAGGGCTCTCCGCAATGTGACACAGTCGACAATCAGGCAGGCAAAAACCAAATACTTCCACAAAGCCCTTTCATCTGCTCCCGATTCTAAATCCAAATGGAATCTCCTTCGAAAGCTTTGTAAAGAAATTATTGCATGCTAGCTCATGCATTTAACAAAAGCTATAGATTTATCTATTCTCTTTAATTGCTTAATATCTTGTCAATATCTGTACTGTTTATTTACTAACTATTATTTTTGTTTAAATATTTCTTTTTAAATTGTTCTCTGTCCCTTTTTACACGCTTTATGATTTGTAACATTTAGCCTTCTGGGCAGATAAACATTATGTTTTTTTCCTATTCATATATGTTATTCTAAAGGGACTTAGTCCCAGAATAAAGTTACTTTTCTATTCTATTCTAAAGTTATATAAATGATTGGTACTGATGCAGAGAACAAAATGTGAAAGATTGAAAATGACACAGTGTCGAAACGTCTTAAACGATCAATAAGGATTAAGAAAATATAATGACTGGAAAATGATTTTCTCTTTCCCAATATAAATTCTTAAAGAAATGAGTTATAAGAAAAAAGTGTATAAAAACAATACTTTTCATTAATTATTCCAATCAATAATGACAATTAATTAATATAATCTCAAACAAGAAGGCAGGCGAACAAAATACTTGTAATGATCTTAGAATAATATAATATTTATTGCAGAGAGTAACGTGTTATGTTTATTGTTACTCATGGTCAAACAGTGTGAATTGGGGATTGTTTCTTAACGTAATAGAGCTGTTTATTGATGTCTATTCACGATATATCGCGGAACTGTATATATATATATATATATATATATATATATATATATATATATATATATCTATATATATCATATTAGTAATATAGTAATAATGCTAAAATTAAACCATACCATGCTGAGGATCTTGAGCTTTCATTAATACACGGCAGGTATATGCAGTTCCACAATACGCCACGATTATTGTGGTCAGTATAAATGAAGCTCAAACAGGTCAATTGCTCTAATGAAGCATTATTTTTTAGGACCTGAATAAGGAGGTTTGTAAATATTAGGTAGGACCTAGGCAATTAGTGAGGTAATATAATTTTCAGTAGCCCAAAACTGATAGACAGCGTACTACCAATTATAGCTCGCCATCGTTATCGAAATAATCTTAATCAAATTTGCATGTCACCGACGGAAAGGAGTATATTTATCCCGGAGTCGATTATTGGTCAGAATCGATATTTACTAGTGAATTTACATCCCTGAATATTTTTTATTCATTTCTATTTACAAAGTACTATTAAATAATTTTGAGAATGTTTTTTTACAACGAGCTTATAGTCTATTAATTTTCATCTAATTTATTAGTTTTTCCACTTTTTCATTTTTACGCAACACTATACAACGTCTAAACAATTTTTGGTGTTCGTCATTTTTTATTAAATAAAATCATCCATGGATACAGAAATGTACAAATATGAATCTATTTCATGAGTCTTGAAAGGGTCAGGTAAGGTATGAAACATCAACTAAAGTTAACAACGATTTTTCATAATTTATGAAGCAATTCAAATTTGAATTTCCGGCGTTGCAGTATTCTTTTCTTTCTTAATAACAATGTTATAATACTATAATACTGGATATTTATTTAGCTTGCATGAGAGCATCATCTATCTGAGAAATAGTGAAGGGAGTACCAAATAGTTCCTAAGATCTCTTATCGAAAGATAAGTATAACTGTAATATGGCCATGGTCTATTGGTCTCTTATATTCATATAGTGTCTGTTGAAGGCACTAGAAAATTTATTGGGCTATGACATTCCACCTTCACAACATCTAAAGGAACTGTTTCTTTAATGAATTCCTATTATGAATAAGAATCATCAATGATCAAGTACCCAAGTTCGGTGTCCAGTGGCGACATCTTGAGCCAAGAGAGGCAAATAATCCATTCGCACTGGATACCTACCAACAACATTAAATATTTTTCTTGGAAAAGAATAATAACAGCTCTTCGCTTCTCAGGTTAGCATATTTTATATACGCGAATGTATATATATATATATACACATTTTATAAGGCCAACGCGCACTAAGAAAGGATTTTGAAAATTCGTCCCCTAAGAGAGTGAAAAGGGTGAAAAACGTTTGTAACAAAATTACGTCATTATTAAAGCGAGCACCATGAAATTTCAGATTTAGCTTCTACATTTAAAATAAAGAATTACGTGTATTTTATTTTTTGAAAATCAACACCTAAAATTGTAAAATTGGGGTTGGACCTTTGAATGAAATAAATATTTTAGAAGCGATACGAAAATAAGTTAGCAGGCTTTACTTTTAAACATTACAATAATTGTATTAAAACTTTTGCAACATCAACCTCCAGAAGTGTGCAATAAAGGATAAAAGTTTCCATGGGACTTACGTCGTTTTTAAAGCGAGCACCGAGAAATTTTAGATTATCTTCTTTATTTTAAATAAAGAATTACGTGTTTTTTTATTTTTTGAAAATCAACCGCTACAAGTGCGAAATAAGGTTTGTCTGAAATTACTAACTTTATGTAATTAATGTAAATATCAAGGAAAACGTAGAAGAAAATGCTCCGCGTGGAGGTCAAGAAAATTTTCTTATGTAGAAAAATCTCTATATATATATCCCTATATTAAAGAATTTTCTATACCTCCACACAGACCATTTTCTTCCTCATATATATAAGGTCAACTAATATTATCCTACATTAAGGAAAGACATATAGATTGATTCTGTGAGCGAGCTATTTGACGCTGAAAAATGAGAATGCGTCTAAAATCAATGCTATTCTTTTAGGGGCATTCGAAGGCGAGCATATAGAAAACAAGCCAATAAATTCAGTAGTCGAAATTGACGAAGCCGTGCACTATCCTACAGAACTTTTTAATGCTTTAAGTCCATCTGGTCTGCCAGCACATGAAATTTTACGTAAAGTTAAAAGGCACCTGTAATGCTACTCCGAAATTTAAAACCTCCAAAATTGTGAAATGGGCCCAAACTGCAGGTAATATTTTTGCACAAAAACATAAATGGTACTGTAATTACGAGATGTGGTCGAGGAGGAACCGTTTTTTATCCCACGGATACCTCTAATACCATCCGAGTATACATTTCAATACAAGAGATTACCGTTTTGGATATTACAAAGTGAATTTCAATCGAAAGTTCTGTAATTATGCCATTGAATATTTAATAGGTTATTCTTTTTACTTTCTATCTTCATTAGAAAAACTATAATGATTTAAAAAACAACATTTCTTTTAAAAAATAATACAAGGTGCTCAACTTTTGACCACTTTACAAGTATACCAACGAAGTTCATTAAAAAATAGTTATTTATGCAGTTAGGGACTAAAGAAGATCATTATTCCCTTAGCTGTAAGTTTGTACCCGAGCGAATGCGAGGGAATAATTATCTTTACTCACGAGGCCAAGCCGAGGGAGTAAAGTATTGCTAGGAATAATGATTAATTTAGCCCCGAGGGGCATACGAGATTTGATCTCCAGATGGGATGTAAAAAGGCAACCATACGCTATAATATTTTATATTATTTTATATATGTTATGTTATATTTTACCATCGAAGAAACTGACCATAAAGTGGACGATTTCTTTTCCAAAATAAGCATAAAAATGTAAGGTTTCAAGACGTTCTTATAGGTATTTAGTAAAATAGTGGAGACAAAATCTTACCTTAGATAATTCATTGAAGTATGCATGTAATACATTTTCACTTATGCTTTTCACATTTTCTTTATTACACCATTTTTTGAAGTCATCGTACGTAATGTGAAATATTTGAACAAAATAAGACTAAGTCATACTTATTGTTTATAATTTTATTGACATCCTGAATATTTTATAAATCAAAAATTGCCAGAAACTTGAATCCTTGTAGAACTTTAAATTAATTAGATCTCAAGATAATGTTTTTTAAAACAATTTTCCTCATTAAAGAGAAGTTATTTTTCTTAAAATGTATTTTGATTAATATTAGACAACTTCATGAGAAACAGTTAAACTAAATTCGAAAGGGGTTGATTTTCCATTTTTAAAAATTAGATCTTACCTCAGAAAGAAGTTAACAGAAACTTGCTCCGATGGATTCACTTGCCATTAAAAAAAAAAAAAAACTTCACACAACGGTTGCTAGTGTCGTGGTTCTTGAATGTTGGCTAAACTCATTTTACGTTAGGTCAATCAATTTCACATTTTCCCATCCTGTTAACTCTTAATATTCGGAGTGGATCCTAACATAGTAGAGGTTTCTTTATGTAGCTTGACAGCACATCCTACATTTGTTGGTTAGAACTACAATCTGAACCAAATGATAAATGAATTTGTTCATACCATGTCTGTCATGGGATGAAAATAGTTTCCATTAATCTGGAATACGGTAACGATATATTCTGTTATTCCGTTTTCACATATATTTCAACAAATTTAAAGTTATTACAATTATAAGTACACAACTAAACTAAGTACATAATACTCTATTACTTAATACTTAGTGGTTAATACTCAAGTAATACTCAATCGAACTATAAGTAAAGCTAAAATTTAAGTTTTTAGATCATATAATTTATTTTATATTATTTATTATAATAATTAGATTATTGAGCGACATAGAAAGTTTTTGAATAAAATAAATAGAAGCAAAACGAAATGTTTTATTTTCCTAGTTATAAACGTTGATACCTTTTCGTGATAAAGTAGCTGTTAGACTTCTTATGTAGTTAACAATTTATATTCCAAAGTTTCCTTCTCAACTCGCTTCAACTTTTTCTGCAAAAGTCGTTACGAAATGTTTCCATCAGCGAAACGGTCCAAGTTTTTATGGAATTATTAAAAAAGTTCCGTATTCCTTAAACCCGATCCTTAAGATAGAAATACAGGATATGAGAAAACAAAACTGAGGATGCACTTTTGGTCCATTTAGATTTATAAATTTTATATTTAAAATTTCTGTATGTTTAATTTCAATTAAAAACATAGATGTAGGTGGAGATATTATGAATTATACTATTGAAATTTATATAGTTTCTCTCCCAGGTAATTAAATAAATTAAATTTAGAAGAGAGAAAAACAAATAAAAGCTAAGAAATATTTATAAAAATGAGTAAGAATAGAACAAATCAAAGTGAGGTCGATAAAAATTACAAATAACAAGACTTTCTGGTGATTAAGTCCAAAATAAAAATAAGTTTATGGAAAAACTATATTTAAAAAAATACTACCAATTACATATCAAATTATTAGCATAGTCCAACAACTCATGAACTTCTAGTATTAAGACTTAATCTTCAAATTGCCTATTTGTTGAGTGTAAATCTGGTAGTCTTTTGGTAGTAAATCTGTGAAGATATTTCTCAAGACTTGCTGCGGCAAGTTGGCGAGGCCTTGATAGTGATGATAAAGTCCCGAGAGATGATGGATAGTCCAGATGCAGTTGTTAAATGGGTCATTGTAAACTAAACTACTTACTACGGTTATTTAACATTACACTATCCATTTGCCGATTATTTATTATATCATTTATTGTTATAAATTATTATTATAAATTATTTTATACTAAATGAGAAATGAATATATATATACATATATATATGTATATTGAATTTTCAAAAGATAATAGATTTAATCTGATTCTTTAAAATATGTTTTCTATATTATATATCTTTAAAGATATATGAAAATCGAATAAATTAAAATATTATTAATTAATAATTATTATTATTCTGATTGCAAGTTAACAGATTTATTTGTAATGCTTTTTTAAAAATATGATTGTTCTTGTAATATTCTTATTGCTAGGGAAACAACTGTACGAATTTTTGTAGCTTCTAAATGAATGGTTCAGAATATATTTCTGAATTGCCGAGACTAATTTTTTTTTTTTTTTATTATTTTAATAAACAATTATATAAAAACGTTTTATTTCGGCCTTTATGTTTAGTTTGGGCAATCGGTTCTGTAGTAATGGAAAAGTTGGAATGTATTAGAGCAATGTCATAATGCTACAATTCCCAATTTAGCCTGGAAATTTCCTTGGTTGTCTTCATATTTAAATATTTGAAAAAATAATTAATTAAAAGCATTAAATATATTTGAGCATTAAAAATATCAAAACAAAAAACAAGACAAATTATTCAGGAAATAAGTTGACGAAAATGATTAAACGAAGCTTACATCATAAAAAAATAAAATAAAATAGGTACATTTATGGCTGAAAATAAAAAATCGCTGGTTTCTAAAAAATTAATGAGTGTTGAGACGACTGGTAAACTTTCAAGAATGTAGACCGAGGTGTAGTTACGGGGAACGTGTTGACGGATGTTCGTAATCTGATATAGGTAGTATCAGAATCGTGCCTTCGTGTGCACTAATAATTTTTGTAATTATTTATCCTGTTTATATTACAATGAAAATGGTTTGGGGATTTAAGAGATCAATCATTAGAAACATGATAAAATAAATATAACTTGTTATATGTGACACTGTTATTTTTCTACGAATATTATAATGAACCTGTGAATTGTTACTAAGCAGGTAGAGTTAAGGTCTTCCAGGCCTGAAAAAGAAGAGATCGGACATTGGTAGGCTGGACAGATGAGAATCAAGATGCCGGAAGATCTCATGTAGAAATTCACAGCCACACATAAAACTTAGGACCATTTTGTAAGTTGACATGTATTCTATGTATTCATGATCACCATCTAATGAAAGTAAATTTATTTATTTTATCCCCTGTTAAAGGATACTTATTTATTAAAACAACTCCCCGTTAATCACTCACGTATACCTTTAGAGAAGAAGGGATATAAATTATAATTTGCTGAAATAAATTATAATAATTGTTATAGACCGTGGTTTGGGCAAGTGAGGACATAATAGCACTTCTTCTAAATTTTTCTAAAAATCTTTTAAAGGTTTAGTGTTTTTAAGGGATTCGAAAACCTCTACATTAAATAATAAAAATTAATTAGAGCATACTTCATTTCGTAGTTTTGGAAGTATAACTATTTTAGTTAATCCGCTTCCCAATCAATATAAACATATTTATATTCATCGTGAAGAGGAATATAAAAAATAATAATCCAAGAGAGAATTGTATGTGATTGGGAAGGTAGGTGACTGAGGCGAATACAAATAAAGGAGCGATCAAAAGGAGAGAATTGATCCTGGAAGAAGGAAGAAGGCGAGCGCATTTCTGATGAGCGGGGGCGGTACACTCCAATCCCGGCTCATTGTCTCTTCCATTCCTGTCCATTGTGTTTCTATCGTCTTAAATTTCCGCGGGTCGCAGGTCACCATTTTCAATGTGTTAAGTGAAGTGATTTGTTTTTTTATTTAAATTGAGTTAAATTTAAATAACATTTAATATAGTTCATAATGTTTTATCAAATATATTTATATATTGGTATAATTTTTTATTGAAGGAATCTAAAAGCTGAAAATCAATTAGTTTACTGAAATATTGAATTTTCACTTGTCTTATTTCAAGTTACAAGTGAACAATATCAATAATTCTCACGTAGATCTCCTATAATAATTAAAAATATATATTTTTCTAATAGTGGATGTAGGAAACGGGATCTCTGAATATAAATCTCCTGGTCCTCCAGGTTGGGGATTGAGAGTGGGGTTAACGGCCCACCTTTTAAGAAAAGTTGTTACGAAGAAAATAACAAAGCCGGACGAATTATTGAAAAAATGGCTAGAACTTGGAAAAGGCGAATTATATTAAATTGTGACGTGGAAGGTACGTTCCTTATATAGACCTGGAGCCCTAAAGATTTTATCATATTAGGCTCTCAAATATAAATTGGATAGTTTGGCTTAACAGGAGATGAGATGGACAGGTGAGTGGGATTACCAGGGGAGTTTTTAAGATTGCTTGTCAGGACTTCGTTCGGGGATTTGTGTACCTTGGGTCATTTGTAGAACTGACAATAACTACTCCAAAGAAATAGAAAAGAGAATTATATCCGCCACGAGGGGTTATTACGGTATAATCAAGCTCTTTAAAACAAAAGCAATATATAAAGACACAAAGGCTACACGCTACAAGACCCTCGTCAGACTCATAATGACATACGGTTGTGAATGCTGGGTGCTAAAGAAAGTTGATGAACAGAAGATCGCAGATTTCAAAATAAGAATTATCAGAAGGATTTATGGGTCCATCAAAGAACATGGCACCTGTTGAATAAGGCATATTCGGGAACTCTACGAAAAGTATAAGGATGTCCCAGCAGTAAAATTTATCACGATCAGCAGGCTTCATTGGGCCTCTGCAAAGGGTGGTGTGCAAAGGATGGCTGACGATAGCATTTCCAAGAGGATAACGAACCATGCTCTAGTCGGAAAAAGAAAAGTGGGAAGACCCCGGAGCATGTTGGAAGGGACGCGGTGCGGCTGGGGTCCTCAAGCTGATGGACGGTTGCCAGGGACAGAGACCGGTGGGAACAGTTTCTTCTGGAGGCCAGGGCCCGGCCTGGGCTGTAGAGCCGAAGATGTATGTATGGATATAGTAATTTGACAGAACGCTCCCCATTCCTCTTAACATACACACTGAAAAGGATTGCAAATTTTACAATCATAAGTACTTGGACTTATCACCAAAACACCATGGTATGTCAATAACAACATTTTTCATACGGACTTAAAAATAAAAACGGTTGACGAACACATGCTTACCTACTACTCGTACAAAAACTTTCAAGAAAAACTACACGGACACCTAAACCCATTGATAGAACAAATGGGCACAACTCTCATGCCTCAGAACACTAGGAGACGACTAAAAAGAAGGTGGATGAGGGATCTATTACCATAGGAAATTAAATCAATCCACAGGAGAGGTACAACTAGGTACATTTCCTCATGCCTTTCATTACATTTTGTATAATTTTACTGTCAGCCAATCTGCTGATTGTTAATTATATTTATTATAGATCCTGTACTTTCTCTTGGACAACGGTTGTACGGGGAGGTGATTTGTCCTCCGATTTGGGTGCACACTTTATGGTGGCTGTTAATCCCCAGGAGGGGCATAGATCCCATTTACATAAATTGCAGATTTTAGAGGAAGATTCCTCAGATAATATCGGTTCACCATGCCAAAGATAGAACTAAAGAGAGTTCTAATATTTTTTGTAGATTTTGAAATGATTATTGCTGTCAAGTGGTCTTAGAAACGTCCTTACATATCAATCATATGTAAGGACGTCTGCATAATACAATCGAATCGTATTCTAATGATGGATTGAATTGGTAAGGGGTGCAGCCAAAGATAGCACACAATAAGCGAAACTTATTTTTTATTTGTTCCAACGTTTCGGCCTACATCGTACATTCACCAATTCAATCAAACAATAATTTTTGTGACTATATTACTAAATACATTGTGGCTTACATATATCATACATATGAAGATGTTATTTTGAATATGTAAGTGTAATTATGCTCATTTAATGTTAAACAAATTATAAAAAAACTTTTATTGTAAGGTAACAACCCTCTGACTGAATTAGCATTCTGGAAATAAACTACACTTTTGTATTTTAATTTAATAAAATAAATAAAAGGGAAACGTCATTGTTATTGGAATATTGGGAGAGTGCTGACTACAGCTGTCCCGATAAGGTGGCTTTTGACGTGTTATCTTTCTCTGTAATAATAATTAGACCGAAAATGAACATAATGCAGACTAGAGATACCGCATCCCATTTCTACAGTTCAATAGAAACTAATTGAATAAATCCTGTAAACCTTTCCCAAACATATAAACTAGATGTTGATCGGAAACAATGATGTACGATTTCCATTCAATTATTTTATATTAAGGTGTTATGGTGGGTGGTAATACCTCTAGTATGAATTAATCATTTCCATTAATCGTATGATTGTATGAAATTTCAGCATTCACACCTGTCAAAAGTGCTGAATGCTAGAATTTCAACATTTTGTGTTGAAATTAAACAAGCAAATTAACATTTTAAACATGTGAATTTGCTTGTTTAAAATATGATGATACAGAGTTGTAAAGCTAACACAATGGTGCCTCTTTCTGTCTTTTAAGAATGTTTCCAGTTTAGAATCTGGCAGCGAGATTCCTTAAAGTTGTATGCACTTTTCATGGCTTGAATGAGGGTGCTAAAATGTTCTCAATGCATGTCATCCCAAAAATGTTTAAATTCAGTAGGTATTCGGTTGAGAAATGAAGGTCTCTGTGTGAAATAAAAGTATATTATTTAAAATAAAATATATAATAATATTATTATATTTTTAAATAATTTTTTTAAAAAGTTTTGGGCACGAAATGTTTATGCCTGATGTTTTTCTAAACTGTTCCGCATATCTGTGAAACGTAGTTTCTCAAGTTCCTTTGGATTCCACATAGTCAAAGTCAGTTCATCTAATTTATCCTGATTATTTATTCCACTATGGTCATAACCATAGGACTCCTGGCGGATACTGATTGAGGAGGACTGGAGGCGTCCACGTGTTGTTGCGCCGAATCAATAATAATAGTAATAATATTAAATAATATAATTAACTACTCAGTAAAAAATTGTTTCGTTTAAAGATAAAATAATAATCAACCATAAAATAGGGAAGAGAGCTGAGTGGCTCAGTGTTGGAGCGCTGAGTCTCCATAATGAAGGTCCTGGGTTCGAAGCCTGCTGGGTGGCAAACTTTTATTTAATTTTTTAGTGGCTTGAGTAGGATTCTATAGGATCTAGGACACTCCTGAGGCTCACCAAGCCTCTATAAATTGGGTACCTACAATAAGGGGGGAACATCTGGGGCTGAGCTTAATCTGAGACAAGAACCTTCCTGCACAACCGTCCCAGTAACAGTACAGTCTTTACCATGTCTTTACCCTTCGTGTGTTGTAGTGGTACAGACTTTTTTTTTTCTGGGACTGTGATCACCAGGTGAAGAAGCTTTTATTTAATAGAATCCAAATAGACTTAAGTAATTATGCTTCACACATATCCCTAAATCCAGAAGAAATCTACAAGAGCAACAAAAAAAGTAACTGCACCAGTGTACTGAATTAACTATTCCAGAACACTACACCAGTAACTACATTCAATGGCCCAAGTTATAGAGCAGAATGGATCGTGTCTAGGAGATGATCTGCTAATTGTTATTAATAGTTGGAGTTGGGAAGCAATCCATCCAACCACCGGCTCCTTGATGCTAGCCACTTCACCTTCTAACCTTTGGTCAATAGCCAAGCATTATACACCACTACACACACTCTCTACGTATATATGTCCTTCAATAGCATCAATGATTAAATTTGTTGAAATTTGAATAAAAATGAAATATATGGGGAAGAATGTATGGCTAATAAATAAATTCTTTCAACTAATAAAGCTTCTATTATTTACAAGAACCAAGCACCTAAAAATTAATCACCGTGTTTTAGACATGTTAACTTCATTCAATTTTTTTTGTTTAATAAACGTAATAATCTATTTTTAGTTGGCCCTTGAAATAATGTTCAATATCCTGTAAATTGCCATAGTATTTTATTATGTTTTGACAATTTATGTGCCCTACATAAAATTTTTGAAAAACAAGGTATTAACAGCACAGGGTGGGGTGAGGAAGCGGTCGATCACTTCAATGACTGGTTTCCTCGATCAAAATATCTCCTCAATCCTTGCCAAGTTTTAGATTAATAAACCGCTGATGAAACGATCTTTCAAATATATTTACTCCACTTCTGAGCTATTAGTAGTGGTTCTCAGTATTCAGGAAGAGTTAAAACATATCAATGTCTTAGCAAACCTGTACCAATTGACTGTATACCCTATTAAAAAGCAAGCCATGTTTGTTGGATCCTATTCTCTTCTCTGTTTTGGACTATTGAAGGATACAAAGACCGTAGTTGTAATTAACCATTAAAAGACGCAGTTTAAACATAATTTTGTAAAATAGAACGATCAGTAGAACCAATATTAGTCTATTAATAATTCTCTGAACGAATCGATACATTTTATTCTTATTTAGTTATTAATAAGTCTGGACCCACATACGTTCTTTTCAATAATAGTCATTTCATTTATCAATCCGTAGATTCGCCCATGAAATGTATTATGGATGCAGAGATAAAAGGTATGGATATGTTAGTCGATGGTCACTTGTAATAAAATTGTATTTAATGGTTCCATCATCAGTTCCAAAAATCGGGATTATACTATTAATTTATATCTGGCCAGAAGACTAAATGATACAAATAAAAAAAAAGTGTAAAAAGTGACAGAAAACAATTTAAAAAGAAATAACAATAAGTAAATAAACAGTAAGAATCCTGACAAGATATTAAGCAATTAATTAAAGAGAATAGATAATTCCATAACTTCTGTTAAATGCATGAGCTAGCATGCATAATTCCTTTACATGATGTAAATCTTAAAAAACAAAAAGTAAAACAACAAAATAACACCGTGAATTATTCTATACATTACATTCTATGCAAATGATTAACCTACTTTGAGAGCATCTTTTTGGAAATCTTGAAGATGTTGGAAAAGCAAGGATTTAAACGACGAGAGTGGGGGACGATGACGGATGTTAGGAGGGATTGAGTTCCGAACTGTGGTGGAGCGGGCGAGAAAGGAACGTTCGAATACTTTGGTTCTGTGAGAAGGTATATAGAGATCGGAAAGGCGAGATCTTGTTTTATGGTGTGGAACTGAGGATTTGAATCGGAGTAGCACTTTAACTCACCATAAAGTGCAACCGCCTCGGAGTACCAAGCACGAATCATAGAGAGCAATTCATAATTCGCTTTATTCTGTCTCCGATATTCTTTCATTTGTTCATTGGCACATTTCTTTTCTATCCAGCTTCGTTCAGCCTTATCTCACCCATAAACATCCTAAAACCCTTCAAGATTCTCTAATGTTTAACTATTTAAACTCTTTATTTATTTATTTAGTCCTCGTTGTCGTGGGCTTCTTTCCCCAAAGTAGTCAAACATTTGCGTTATCAATCTATGTTGTTCATTCTTTGCAGATGCCCAAGGAATGCGTCCTCTTCCCCATAGTACTTCGCTGTTTACTTCCTTCTTTAGTCTGAACTACACTCCTGAACAATTAAAAGAAAATCCAAATGATTAGAAAAGAATATCACATCTGTTGAGTCAAAGTGAACAAAATAACTAATCTAGAAAGCTTGATAATGCATTTTATATTTGGAGTGGAATGAGTCTTTTAATAAATATATTCTTATTTATAATATATAGAAGTGTGTTATATACATATAACAATATATTATGTATAAAAATAAGAAATAAATACAAATTTCGTAACTATTTTTAATTAAAATTATTATTCATTGTTTCATAAAAATGAGAAATGCAATAAACCCATGTTTGATTATTTTTTTCATTTTGAATAACACGATACTGCTTCGTGCCAAGGTCAGTACCGTGCTAATGACTTCTTTAGAATATTGAATACAAAATTAAAATTAAAATTTAAATAATAAATAAAATAATTGTATATTATAAAATTATAAACAAATATGTGGAATATCACAAACATCGATGATTTCAGTGTTAGTTTAAAAAATCTGAGACAAACATGGAAAAGCTGTTCATGGAAAAGTTTATTCACCATTTAGGTGCTTAATATTGCCCCATATTTCCCTGCATAATTAATACATCAAGATTGTTTTATATTTGTCAATTTATCCATTCATATTTTAATTTCAGAAACATTGTAAATCGTTTAAAATGCCCAGATTGTCTTGTCGGAAAACGGGGCCGGATACAGTACCGCAATATAGCTCTGTTATGCAAAATAGTATACGTAAATGTTTCCAGGCGCTAGGCAGAAGTATACATATATTCTCTCTCATTTGGTCCCCCCCATAAATAAATGAGGCGATTAGGATCAAAGGCAGATAACTATGAAATTCCAATAGTTCATATTTGTTCGCTGATTTAGTATTACAATTTAGTATAAGGTGACACTCTTAGATTCCTCATTTCTCATGGTTTTAGTGCGGTCCTGAGCCTGAAGTTTCGGGAGTATAAAATTGCTTTTGATATCAACGTTAAATATATTTATTAGATATTGAATTTTCTTTTTTTTCAACCAACTTTAAATTTTTTTCGCTTCTATACCAACGCCTCCATGGCCGAAAGCGACATTATAGCCCCATGGTGCTCCGCTAACTTATTCAAGACATTAAAATTGACTTATGTGGAGCTTGTTCTAACAGAGGAAACAAATCTTCAGAAGTTTCACATTGTGCCAGGCTATTAGGGGTAAAATGGGCCAATGGGTCTCCAAACTCTCAAATCATCACTTTACATTGTGGCCCTACTAATATTTTTTAATTTTAATTTCTTTCTTTTTTTTTATCAGTATTTTCAATGGTATTAGTAAAATAATAATATATATGAATAATTTTATGGCCACGAATAACGCCTTGTTGAATCCGTAGTTAAACTCATCAAATGAGTAATTTATAAAAAAAAAAATGTGTAAATGGATATCGTTGTAGGAGTATAACCTATTAAAGTATAATACGATGGCTGAAAGGGTGTCCAGAATAAAATTAAAGCCTGCTTGTACCGTGTCAAGTAATATTAAACCATTAAATACACATAAAAACAGTATATATCGTTGCTGTCAAAACAATACCGCCTGTCTACAACTTTTGGTGAAAATGAGTTAATAACTTTAACGCATTCTACAGGTTAAACTATTCATTTAAACACTATTAATAAAAGTGTTTAATATTGATAAAAGTGTTCAATATTGATATTGATAAAAGTGTTCAATATATGTGACATATCTTTTCTTTTCAAATGAATATATTTAAAAATTAGTAACAACTAAAATAAAATTAATTATAATAATTATAATGACGTATGTCAACTAGATCCAAATTAAAATAATGTTCAAAGAACATTCTTCCTCTCGTATACTTCGCAACATGCAAGAACGCGGGGACTTAGGATCAGAAAAAAAGAAAAGATATGACCATGGCCGAGAAGCGTGCTTCATTAGGGCCCAGGATAGCTCAAATGGTAGAGTCCCAGACTAGTGATCTGGAAGACCCGTGTTCGAGTCCCGGTCCTGGACATATCTTTTCTTTTCAAATGAATATATTTAAAAATTAGTAACAACTAAAATAAAATTAATTATAATAATTATAATGACGTATGTCAACTAGATCCAAATTAAAATAATGTTCAAAGAACATTCTTCCTCTCGTATACTTCGCAAATATGCAAGAACGCGGGGACTTAGGATCAGAAAAAAAGAAAAGATATGACCATGGCCGAGAAGTGTGCTTCATTAGGGCCCAGGATAGCTCAAATGGTAGAGTCCCAGACTAGTGATCTGTAAGACCCGGGTTCGAGTCCCGGTCCTGGACATATATTTTCTTTTCAAATGAATGTATTTAAAAGTGTTCAAGGTTGAACGCAAGGCAAGCATCTTATATATAGGTTATCTTTATCAAAGATAACCGATATGTAAGATAATATAATATATGGTTTTTTTTCTCTCCTGTAAAATCGCTAAAAAAAACAAAGGCGGTATTGTTTTGGCAGCGACAATATGTAAGTAGTAAACAAACTGGGTTTACATATTAAAAAGTAAATTAGGTAAGTCTAATTTAAATCCAAGTATATAAGTACAGTCTCTACCATGTACCTAACCCCAGATCCTTCATGGGTTGTAGTGGTACAGGTTTTTTTTTTTTTTATATATAAGTACGTAGGAACGACAACTAGTGAAGAATCTCAAAAGGTGATTTTTAGTAAGATTCGTCTATCTCCATAATCATGTCGCTCAGGCTTTTTGAGTGCCAGGTAAAATATCTCCCTCTAAACTACTAGACCTACTGGAGGGGAAGATTGGTGATTTTGTGGTGTTGGAATTTTAAGGTGGTTTAACAAGACGATCTAAAGTTAAGAAGTAAAGTTAAATGAAAACCAAATTTAAAGAAAAACATGAGAAGATGGAGGTACGAAATTTGTTTGATATAAGTAAAAAAAAAAAAATAAGCCAGAAAACATAGCAGTGCAATTTAGATTTGAATTGCAATGAATGTTTCCGAACGAAATTTATTTTATATAAAACTATTAAACATTAAGTTTAAAAATAGTTTGCATATTGATTTTTTCGAACCAATAACGATTTCTCATTTTTTTCAATGATTTAAAAAAGTTGAACTAGGAAAGAAAATAAATACATACGCTTACTTCCTCAAATCCATATGGACAAGCTAGGATAGGAAATTTTTGACATTTAACAAAAAAAAAAAAACGCTAGACTTTCCTTTCAAAAATATAAATGCCTACTGACCTACTCAACTAACACACATATAAGGTTCTGTACAATATTGTTCTGTAATTTATATGGACATGCAAAATTGTTGATCACTGATATAGCTACATTATCATGCCTCTAGCTATGAAGATTTGACTCAAAGGATAATTATGTTATTATGAGCGATGGGAATAATTCATGAAAACTGATTCGGAACGGACTGTTTAAAGACAAAAGTTTTAGATCCGGTCACCAAATAATTTGCATCCTCAACGAGTTCGGATCCCATCGGGCCTTGTAAAATGCAGATTGATGGTTCTTCACGAGCTTATGATATGACTCACACCGCTCTATCCATTTGTCAATGCTGCACTCCAGCCTTCATAAATAACTATTAATGTGCTATGTCTGTGAGTGGGTTTATATAGAGAGATATGGGAAACTGTTCTTTCTTTCATCACAATTTATCTTCATATTTCTTTAAAATCTTGTTAGTTTATTACTTTAGTTGCTCTTTTTTGAAAATTTTTATATCAAACTGTTAAATAAATAAAAAAAAGTGTATTCATATATTCCATTGGTAATCTCCTAGTGTACTTAGACTAGTAACATGAACAAAGTTTATAGTAGGTAAAAAAACAGATTTTTTTTAAATTGAAATTTTTATTTTATTTTGAAGTGAAAAGATTTACCCCCAGCCGGGAGTCTATCTCCGTCTCGCCGTGGCAACGCTCTAACCATTTGAGCCACCGGGGTCGCTCCCTACATAGGATAAATCTGTTCTAATCACCGATCCCATATCACCCGTGTTATCGCAATTTTGCGAAGTATACATCAGGTTAATTGAACATTACTTTTAATTTTAGGATCTTTTTGACATGCGTCATTATATTTTTTATAATTTTTTAATCATTGCTTTAATTTTTGGTTTTAATATTTTAAAAATTGCTCTAATTCCTTTCTCACTCACTCACAGTCTGGCGCAACAGTCCTTGTCGGACCTGGGCCTCCTCCAACAACTTTCTCCACTCCGCTCTATCCGAAGCTAACCTCCTCCATCTCCGCACTCCCATCCTACGCAGATCCTCTTCCACATTTTCCATCCACTTCAATCGGGGTTTCCCGCGTTTTCTCCTTCCTCCCGGATTATCATACACTATTTTCCGAAGAACTCTCTTCGGATCCATGCGTTCAATATGACCTAACCAGCCTAGCCTTCTCTTTCTAATGACCGTGGCTAAGTCTGGCTCCGCTAGCGATTCTATCAGTTCTGCATTACTTCTCATTCTGCATTGTTTGCCTTCCTTAATAGGGCCATATATTGTTCTTAATACTCTAGTTTTATACTCCCAAGATTCTTTCCGCCCACTCATTCACTCTTCTACACAAGGCTATGGATAGAACTTTATACCCAGTACTAAGCAGTGGATATTGGGCGATAGTTGCTACAATCTTGCTCACAGCCTTTCTTATATTTTGGACAGATGACTGATTCTGACCACTCACGGGGCATCTTCTCTTCCATCCAGCACTCCCATATTATCTGGTATATTTCTTCCCATAGGTTCTCTCCGGCATACTTTATTATTTCTGAATGTATATTGTCTGAACCTGGGGGTTTGTTATTTTTGAGATTCATAATTATCTCCTTAATTTCTTCCTTATCGGGAGGTACCTCTTCATCTACTTCGTCTTCCGTGCACTCCTTCCTTTCTAGATGTTCCATATCATTTCTCTCTGTTACATTAAGCTCCTTAGCGAAGAATCTGGCCCACCTTTGTAGTTTCAGGTCAATATCCCCCACAAGCCATCCATTTTCATCTTTTATAAACTCAGTTCTTTGGTTATACCCCTTTTTGATTTCTTTTAGCCCTTTATAAAACTTCCTTTCTAATCTTTTAGAATTAAAAATTGTATTGTATTGTTTCAATAAAAATTAAATAGGATATCATTTTTGGTACAATATAGACTTCATTCGTCTTTGTAACTTTCACTACAATATTTTTTGCCGTGGTACAAAATAATACTTTTCGATGATTGATAAATTTCATATCATTTTCATTTACTTTTAATTCATGTAATTTAACCCAGTAGTCAAAATTATGTTTATCTTTGGAAATATCGTTTCCTAAATAGTGCAATGATGTCCAAATCTGTTTACTAATTCCTACTGAATCGGAATTTCCCGGCTTTTCATTTAGATTAATTTTAGTTTCCAATTGTCAAAATCCAACTTTTTGAGAGAGTGTTCTTATATTTAACTGTCGCAAACTGAAAACTTGCTAGTAACTTACGTAGATATTAGCTTCTTTAGAGGTTCAGAAATATCTTTAACCTCATGTTATTGTTGAATTAGAATCACTAGAATATTTTTTTCTATGAGACATATTGATGTATAGAAATTATTAAATAAATGAAAATTTTATCATCATATTCTTGTGTTGACTTTGTTTGGTTTGAAGGTAAATTATTGACTATTCTTTCCGGTTTGCTGGAATTCTATTGGATGAACATTGACTTAATCTATTTTTATGCATATATTAGAGGCACCTATGTTCACTAAAATTAATCCTACATTATGAATTTCGTTGTTTGTATATTTTTCCGGCGTTAATAAAAAAATGAGCAAAAATCGTTTAAATTACAAATTAATTTCGTGAAATAGAGAATCCCCGAGCAGGAGGCGCCTGATATCACATTTGAATATTTGACAAGAACGATGACGCAGAAGGTTCATACCATATTACACTCCTCCCTCTCTCCATATATAGACCATAAATCTTAAATTGGTTCGCTTAATTTTTGCTGTCTATTTAGACTATGTTATATACAAAATAACCCTGGAAAATTAATCATTATTGTGGCTTAAGATCTTTGAGGTAACATAGTTAAGAATACTTGTTGAGTAATGTTAGTTAACCTTATATAAATAAGGTTATTGCTCCCTCGGTTAATAAGACAATGGGAACTTAAATGGTATCAGAAGATTTGGCATTGCATAAATGGGAATGAAAGAAAAGTACCTGGCAGCTCCTCTGTCCGGATCTTTCATAATATCTCTCATTCACCTTCCTTTGGGAGAGCCGTTTAAATATGAACGTTCTTTTTAACAATAGTCATTTCATTTGTCAATCAGTAGATTCGCCCATGAAATTTATTATGGATGCAGAGATAAAGGGTATGGATATGTTAGTCGATGGTCAGTTGTAGTAAAATTGTATTTAATAGTTCCATTATAAGTCTCAAAAATCGGGATCAAACTTTTAGGAAAAGATTGTAGTTTTGTATGTCGTATTGGTTGTTTAACAATAAAAGTATGGTTTCAAGTATTTATGTAATTTAAGGTCTAATATTCAGATAATAGGAATTCTAAAAGAACAGATAGTATTTCAATGGTTTTTAAGTCATCTTTCTGACTTGAGACTCCATTTCATTATTCGCTCCAAAGTAAGTTCAAGATAGCTTACATTGTAGGTCTTATGAATTTGGTTGTTGCTTATACAAACTATTGTAAAAGAGTGTGGTTGCCTTTAGAATGCTATAAGTAGTAATTTGTCATTTTAATTGCATCCAATTACAGGGAAGTACCGTTCGTATATATGTAATAAGTTATTCTGTAAAGTCGATTACGCCAGTGAGGTGTTCCGTCTTTAGTGATGGCAGAAATATTTTGTTCCTCACGCCAAAACTATTTAACTTAGAGACTTTCCGTTTGCAGTAAGTTAGAGAAAAATATGTCAAACATGGAAAAACTTTATTCTATAAATAAATTAAAATCTGGCATATGATTGTCTCCGGTGTCATTCCAGTCATTTATCAAAAATAATTGGATAAATAAATCAAGATCAATTCAGTTGACCTTTCATAGAATTACATACAGCTTTACACCTCTAACTTTAAAATCGATGTTCCAAGTGTTAAAACATTGGTGGTTTGAGATAGATGTTGCCACACAGTGACTCCTCCAAACTTAAACTATAAATATCCTTTTAGAATAGAATAGAATAGAAAAGCAACTTTATTCTGGGACTAAGTCAGTTTAGAATAACATATATGAACAGAAAAAGAAACATAATATATATCTGGCCGGAAGACTAAATGATACAAATCAAAAAAAGTGTAAAAAGTGACAGAAAACAATTAAAAAATAAATAATTAAACAAAAAATAATAATAAGTAAATAAACAGTACGAATCTTGACAAGATATTAAGCAATTAAAGATAATAGATAATTCCATAACTTCTGTTAAATGCACGAGCTAACATTCAATACTTTCTTTTCATGATGTAAATCTTAAAAATTAAAACAATATTAATACATTAGTGGAAAAATTCCAACTAAAAACCTTAAGTCTCCAAACTAAAACAGGAAATTGAAAATACCCTATAAGGTTTTAGTTGGAATTTTTCCACTAATGTATTAACATTTGTTAAATGTCTCTGTTGACCTTTCCCTTTTTCAATAAAAATTAAAACAACTAAATAACACCGTGAATTATTCTACACATTCTAAGCAAATTACCAACCTACTTAGAGAGCATCTTTTTGGGAAGCTAGGAGATGGTGGAAAAGGAAGGATTTAAATGACGAGAGTGAGGGACCATGACGGATGTAGGGGGGATTGAGTTTCACACTGGGGTGGAGCGGGCGAGAAATGAAAGTTCGAATGCTTAGGTTCTGTGTGAACGTATATAGAGATCGGTAAGGCGAGATCTTGTTTTATGGTATTGAACTGAGGATTTGAATCGGAGGAGCACTTTAACTCACCATAAAGGTGGAACACGTGCGATCGCCTTGGAATACCAAGCACAAATCTTACAGAGCAATTCATAATTCGCTTTAATCTGTCTTCAAGCATTTTTGAAAGGGCTCCGTATACCACGCTACAATAGTCAAAGTGGGGGAAGATGAGAGAAGATTACGGGAAGATTGTGTAAGGAGATCTTGAGAACGATGGAATAACTTCAGGGAACTTATTGGCTCTCGGAATATCTGGGCGATGTCGGATTTCCAAGAAAGGTTTTGGTCGATAGTAATGCCTAGGTTTTTCACAGTGGAGCTGGATGGGTGATCGTTTAGGATTAATGTTGGGAGGTTTTGGAAGGATTTAAGGAGGGAATAGGAACCTAAAACAATGAGTTTTTATTGTGTTCAATTCCAGTTTGTTCAGCTTTGTCCAGGCACTGTTCCTATCTAGGTCTTCCTGGACACTGAAAAACACAATTAATAGCTCACAAGGAGGAAAGGGCAAATAGATTTGGAAGTTGTCATTATATAGATGGCAGGAACAGTGGTGAACAGATTTAGGAAGATCATTGATATAGCAGTTGAAAAGAAGAGGAGAGATGCTTGAGCCCTGTGCCACGGCTGAGGAAAGAGTAAGGAAAGCGGAAAGGGGTTGACCAGGTATGGAAACTGCTTGAGATCAGTCAGAGATAAAAAATTGGAACCATCGGATAGAACTGTTAAAAAAAGGACAATGATTTTAGTTTACTGAAAAGGTCTAAGGAATCAAAAGCTTTGGAAAAGTCAAGAAGGATAAGCTCTGTTAGTTTTTTGTCGTCCATAACGGTATGTATGTCACTGGTGATTTTGGTAAATGCCGATTGTGTGGAGAAACCGCGACGGAAACCTGATTGAAGTGGATCAAGGAGGTTGGACTGATCGGGGAAATTTGAAATTTGTGACTGGACTATTCTTTCTAGAGGCTTGGGAAGGTTGGAGAGGATTGAGATTGGGCGGTAGTCTTTGAGTAAGACAGGGTTAGAGGATTTATTGATAGTGTGGACAATGGCGTTTTTCCAGGAGGACGGGAATACTCCGTTTTGCAGTGAAAAATTATATATAAAGAGTAGGACAGGTATAATATCGATATTGGGCGGTAGTCTTTGAGTGAAACAGGGTTAGCGGCACTTGTTGATAGGATGGGCTATAGCTTTTTTCCAAGAGGTAGGGAATACTCTTGAACTTTCGTATATTTACACGGTGATATAAATATAAAATATAAATCGTCACATTCAACTTCCTGACACACCAGAGGACGATAAAAATCCATAAGGGCGGGGGTGATAAATAACGAAGGAACACTTTGCCGATAAAGCATCGCGTGATAGCCACCGATAAAGTTGAGCTTCTTGGCTTATACATCGCGTCTGGGCCAATAACGTTTTATCACTAGCCGTCTGGTAGTAGTTAGCTTTGTTAACCGGGTCTTCGTCAGTTATTCTGTAAGCTAAGCAGAAAAAAAAAAAACTTTTCTACCCATCCTTTCCCTAGAGGTAAATGGAACGGTTGTAGGTAAAATAAAATTAAACAGTAAATAATCATTATTTATTGGAAACTGACTTTTAAACCCACTTTGCCGATCTTCACGACCGAATAAACATGATACCAAAAAAGAAGAAAGAACTGATACGGGAGGGAGAGAAAGTCGTGGAACATGCACTAATCACTAATCCGGAGTATCCATAAATGGGTGAATTCTAATAAATAATTACTAACAGTTTAAGAATTTATTTTAACGTCTTGCTGACCTATTCCCCTTTAATGATAAAGATGCAGACAGGTAATGATTATTCAACATTTCTTATTTAATTCATAAGATGTTATTTAAAAAAGACAATGCTAAAAAGTAAAGAAATAATGATAATTCAAATATACAAGATCGGTTTTGGTAGTTTGGTTATTTATTTACGTTACTTAACGCTACTATGGTAAATTCTTTCAATAGTAGGAGTCTATATTTCGCCTATCAAAAGTATAATTAGAATAGGGGTCTTTATCGTCTAACTCACTCCGCACAGGCTCAGACCATTTTACGTCCCCTCCAAAGGATAAATACATAAGGAATTTTAGTAATGAGTAGTTCGGATTGTAAATTACTGTGACAGAATATCAGAGCACAATATCCGCTGGAGGGGAGAGGAAATATACTTATCATCAGATGCTGAGGAAAGATCATACAGTTTTATACTTCCCTTTAAAAAATCCTAAGGCAACCTGCCGGGCAGCGAAACTTGGTTAGGTTGCTATGCTAACCAAGAGACCACAGAAGATCCCTTCATGGATTTTGCCTGAGAAAGCATTATTATAAGAAATTAATTATGAATAATTTAAATTGTAGCTTAACAAATCAATAATTATAAAACAAAAATGCATTAATGTTACAAAAAAAGGCAAACAAAACAGAACAAACCAAGTGCCCTCGTCATTACTTTTTCATTCGGTCCAAAAAGCAGTAGCAGTCCTACCAACAGTAACTTCCCACTGTTACTTTTTGATGAAGGCGGAGGAAGAGGGGAAGAGAGAGAGTGAAATAGAGGATGCTGAGTTGAGCGTTGGCAGCACTGGGACCCTGGCCACTATATTGCTACTGTAATATTGATGAAGGTCCATTCTCTAAACAGTTAATACGTTCAAGTGTCAACACGCTCTGGATCGATCGATGATTGTTTTATATCGTTCTATCTTCACAAAAGGGTCTTTTCTCGTTGAAAATTTTAATGTTTGCATGAAAAGATTTACGAAACTTTTTGTCGGAATACATGACCTTCTGTATTATTTTCCTTTGGTCATACCTAGGAACAACACTACTTTCCTACTTAAGTTCCTATGTATCAAGCAAACCAATATCACTATTTAGTTAATACGTAGAATATTTAGTTAATACGATTTCGTAGAATAAGAAATGATGATCTGTTTCCCAAAAAGGAAAGTAAGGAACAGGATTTGTCATAAAACCTGTCATATAACTATAAATACAAAAGTGGTATAAAATGTTCAGGGGTGCAGTCAATGATTACACAATAAGGAAGATTTATTTTATTGTGCCAACGTTTCGCCTCAAAATGTTGGAAATTTTCAGGGCTGGAGAAAAGAAACAGAAAACAACTATATAAAACATTTGAGTACCAAATAAATAAGTATAAGTATATCAAATAAAATAATGAGTGTATAAAATAAAATAAGACTTCATTATTTTGTGTAATCATTGACAGCACCCCCTGACCATTTTATTCCGTTATTACAAGTATCCAGTCAACTTTTTTCCACTTAAATATAAATTAAAAAAGAGCTACTTATGTGGGAATATAACCGACGAAGATACTAATATCTTCTACTATTACTAAAGGAACAATTATCTATCTCACAGAGAGAACTAAAGGAAAAACCACTAATTCCTTATATAAAAAAATATTGATGACTTTATCTAAGGAGGTATAAATTAAGTTAAAATGATTTTTAGATAACATAAGAGTTATCTCTCCCCAAAAGAATACAAAGTCAATAAGACGAGACTAACATCCCCCACGCTCGAAGAGTTTTTTTGTTAGTCTGGTTCATACATGCTCATATTGTTATAGATACGCGTTATAGAATATACAGCAAAACAAGTTTATTTATTTATAAAGTAGAAACAATGACAACGCTTATAAATTGTATTTGTTTTAATGATTTTGTAGCTTAATTAAATCAGCGTCACTAAATTCTAATGAAAGCAATATTAATAATTAAGTTAACCTATTGGTTATGACAAAAAACTAGATAGGTAAACACACAACCATCATTGGAATGGATCCCAATTTAGACCATTTGTTGACATAAAATTAATTCTTAGGGAATTTATATCAATTAACTATAAGTTTTGGGTAATTAGCTTCAATAATTACTCAGTTACATCCCAATAAATATAATTCGGTAGTCTCTTAAAAGACATGAAACAGGGCATTGCCATCAGCCATTTTAGACATGGTCTTGTTTTTATTGGCCTTACTTCAGAAATTTTAGGAGATTTTATCTGACATTCGCTCAACGTTGGCAAGCCTTCTTATTATTATGATCTTGAAGTGAAGAACAATATATGGTTCACAAATCATTTAACTGATCGGTCATTATCATTCTTCTGGATCGCCCATTTTCCAGAGCCATTCTTTAATCCTTATATAAATCATGCCTTCACCCCACGGTTTATTATTTAATTTTCTTCATTCGGTGTATAATTTATAACTTCAGCCATGACTATTATCCGATATATTATTAATTTGGCTTCTTGAGAAATATTTCGAATACTTAGCTTCTAGGGTATATATCCGAACGACTACTGTCAGTTGGCAGGCTTGCTTTTATTTGTACTTGGCGTTAGTAATATCAGTGAAAGGTGACCCTGGATATTTCATATTTTTCATAATATTTCCCTTTCCTTTCTTGATATGGTACAGCAGAATGTAGTGTAAAACTACCCAGCACATCTCTGTATAACAAAACGGTTAAATGATCAGATCTTCCTTTATTTTCTGTTGCATAAAGACTTCAAAATAAATCATCTAATTATTGCAGAAATTCGGTAGAAATTAGGCACTATACTGCATTTATCGTAATGTAAATTAAAGTTTACAGTAAAATCACGTAGTAACAGCAAATACAAGACATTTCACTCGTCATCACATCGTCAGCAAAATCCTCATCTTTTTTTTCTAATCTCTCTACTCTTTTCTGTTATCTGGACTTCCTAAGAAAAGGTAAAAAAGATAACCTTTTTAAAATCAATACCAAAATTCCATTTCCTACCAAAAGTGGTTATATCCAAGCTTGACTTCTATTCCAAAAAGACATCGATATTGATACTTTATTGAAAAAACGTTATGGAGAAGAATGGAGAGCAATTGATATCTTGGAATTTTACAAAGAGGTCAAAGAGCATAATGTGGCACCTATCCAAGTGATAATCATATTACTATTAAAAATCGAAACTATGTATATAGACTGTTTAATTTAATTGGTTAAAGTGACTTGTTTTTAAAAATGTTTATTAAATACAATAGACATTTATTTTTTATCTACTATAAACTAACCTGTTATCGATATTTTCTGATCAGGTATATCCAACATATCTTTTTTTTTTAAATGAGATTTAAAAAAAGATATTATAAAAAATTGTCAGTAATTATTGTTTGAAGTGAATTGTTAGCAAAATAACGAAAAATAATAAATACAATTTTTTAAATTGATTGTTTTTTTAAAATCTAATCTTTTTTAATCAGTCCTGAAAATTATTTAGTTATGGATGTAACCGGTTTTGAAACCAAACGCCTCAATTATAACTACTTCGACATTTAGTATATTTAGAGTTGATGGTTGTATCAACGTTGATTTATTAAGAAATTTTTATGAGTTTACTAAACTGATTATAGCGATAAATAGTGCGAGGGAGAGTTTCTTTAGTTAATTGGTGATAATTAGTCCTAAGATGAAAAAGCAAAGAAAAAGAAAAAACCTAAACGATGAGCGATCCAGAGGCTAAGCTGATAATAAATCCAGAAGGCCGTGAAGTGCCTACCTCATCCATCTTCCATCAGGCCATTTGTCACCCTAACTGTGTGCCGTACCACCGTAACTGTGTGCCGCGCCTCCGTATCTCTCTTCCACTTGCTCACTTCTGCCAGCCCGGGACCGTGTCATATCTCCTTCCTTAGTCTACAAAGCAATCCCACTATTGATCACAACCCTCAAGAGTTAAAAAGTATCTATTTAATCAATTTAACTAGTTAATACATTTTATTCATTCTATTCTGATGTATTTAGTTATATTATTTATCTAATGTACGAGAGCTATTCAGAAAGTAAGAAACGTTTCCACCTGTTGCCGCCAGGCGCGCGCCGATAGCGTTTACATTGGTGTGCTCGTGATCGGCACCTCAGTCAGCGTCTACCCGTGAGAATGGGAACTTCTCCGCGGAACCCCTTATTTTATATTCAAATTTAAAATGTGTGCTACAATCCAAAATCCCGCCAGTTGTGAGGTGGGGTCTGTGATTCGTTTCTTGTTGGCAAAAACTTAAAGCCAATAGAAATTAATTGGGGACTGCGTGAAGTGTACGGGAGCAACGTATTGAGTGACAGTTGTATACACGGGAAAGAATGTTCATTGAGTAATTAGGATATTGTTGGCTTGTTAAAGATTTGTTCTGGCCTGGATTCGAACCCGTGTCGTCTGTATCTCCGGTGAAGTGCTCAACACCGCTGAGCTACCAGTGGTTGTATCCAGGTCCGACAAATAGTAACCTCTTCCATTGCCAATATAGCAATGTACATAAAAAGTTTAATATATTGTGAAATATATATTAATTAATATTATTGAAAAGGAAAACAGCTTTGTACTAAATCGCTATTTAAGAGTTAAAAATCGTTTGTAACCATACGATTTTAAATTACTATTACATAAACAATTGTGTATATAATAATATAATTATTATTAGTTTTCATTTATGTCATAATATCTAATTTCTTTTCATATTCGTAACTTACCATTTTGACTCTTGTTAGTATTCCTTTCGAATTCCCTTCAAAGTAAGCGATAAATAATATGTATGATTTTTCATAAGATTTTTCACACTCACAATGTGAACTTTATATTGAAGAGAACGATAATAATAATCTTAATATTATGCTAATCCTAAGTATGGAACTGGGCATGTAGGCATTGGACGTAAACATGCTTAAGAATATCCTTCATTCTTAGAAACCTGGTCATGACACTTTCGAAGTTTACTCAAGAAACACCTCTACGAGTAAACTTAAATTAGAAACAAGAAAGTAATTACCTTGGGGTTCGGGCTTATATTTTTACTCGGAAAAAGTTTAAAATAAACTAAATCTAATTATAGGGAGCGCGGTACTGACCTGTAGGTCCCGGATCAGAGAACGAATTCGGCAAGTAAAATTATGTATTCTGTTAACAACCGTGAATCGACTCTGTAGGATCTCCAGATCCTCCTGGGCCCAGCCCAATATCTACAGTACCTTTGATTGGGAGAAAATCCAGGCGCTTTAGCCAAATCCCAAGCCTCTCCAACGGTTTGTTTAGAAATCTACATGCGTAGTCTCTACCTAGTACTGAACCTAAGACCCTTCGGGGATATTAGTAGTACAGATATTTAATTCTAAATAAAATGTTCTACCTAACGAATAACATACAATAGATGAAACAATTTTTTATAACTAACTGAATATGTACCAATCGAAGCATTTTCATCTCTTTTTTTCTTTTAAAGGAGACATTTTAATGAGTAGGTAAGTTGTTCTATTTCCCTTGTAGAATTGAAAGGGAGCGGGGCCAATTCGAAAGCAGCTGTTTATACAACAGCAGTATCCGTTCGGTCTCTAAGCCTGAGAGAGTTCACTGTGAACAATCATTAATGAAACATTCCCCTATCCTTGGCCCATATCGATGTCCCGTGCCGATAATTTACTTCCTCGTTGAATTTTCTTTAGGTTAAAAATTAATTTTTCCAGCATTTGTTTATGTATCTGCTTGGATGAACAGTTACATGATAGCAGAACTCGAGTGAAATTCTCAACTTGGATATGTACTTAGTTCATAACTTTCTTCATTAGCAGCTCCCGCTTTCAAGAAACTCTGATAACTGTTGAAAACAAACGGCCTCAAGGATAACTAGCGTGTCTAAGAATATTAATAATTTTAGAACAAATTGATAAAACTTTTCTTTACATTCAATTTACGAAATTTATATTTCAGAATAATCAAATTGAAAAACTTCATTTGTAAATTAATATTACTAGGATACATACTTCATACTACATACTAGTTTTCATGTTTAGTGAGAATTTTTTTCATAAAATATTTTGATTTTTTTCTCTTTATATTTTATCTAGTCTAAAAGCGAAAGTAATGTCTTGTCAGTTTTGATTGTGGAGTCTAATCATATATAGTTACTACCAATCATATCAACATATCTGTTGTAGGTTTGGTGAGTACTGTGCTAAGTTTTGATTGAAGCTTGGTGATTAGGACAGTGCCGACAGCTTGGGTTGCTGTAAGTATGTTGGAACTTTGTCGTGTGTGCATGTTATGTAAAATAGAGGTGCAAGTATTGATCCTTGAGGCACAACAGACCGATCCTAGGTCTTAGTTATTCCATTTAATTTCCACTTAATTATTAATATAAAGATATATGAAGAGTCGAGGAAAGTAGTTAATTAATGTAAGATAAAAAAAATTAGTTTTATTTTTTATTTATCTATTAAATCCTTTTTCAACGCTTCTAGAACATTTTATACAGTCGTTTACAAGATAATGGTCAATATAGAAAATAAAAGTGTAACTTACAACTTATGAAACACACGCACTTCTGAGTCAGCAATGGGAAGTTGAGCAAAATATACAAGTAACAGTATTTCCAGTCCCTTCAAGTCTGAACTTGGAATCTGAGGAATAGTTGTGTTTTTCAGTCCATTTACATTGAGAGATTGGAGAGGGAAAGGATAGCAATACAAGAACCATCAAATAGTAAAGTAAACCTGATATCAATAGCTGTTTATTAGTACGCTTTAATAGAATCGAAATGTCTTGATGCAATCCAGATTATGAAATAAATTTATATTTTAAAATTATAAATTCAATAAATATTTACCGAATAGAGAATTTACATTTTCTTACAATTTTCAGAAAATAATATGCCTAAACAACATTTTAATAAGAAAAAAAAAAAAAAGCAAATATCAGAACCGATAATGGTTCAAAGAAATAGCAGGGAAGAAACATTTTTTTTTCCATTAATCTGCAACTTTATTTGGAGAATTATTATTATTTAATAAAAACATAGTAATTTGTATTATTTTTATCTGGGGTCTTTCTGCTTAATTCAATAATAACTAACACCGGTATGGGGTATATAATATAGAAATGGAAACCCTATCGTTTAAAAGGAATTATTTTATAGTTTTAACTAACCAATTTAATTACTTTTATTATTTTTTTTCCTGTAAATAGATTATGTCTCTCGTTATTCCTGTTTAATAACCAAGTTACCACGAATTTTCATAGAATTCAGTACTGGTAGTCTGAAAATGTGTTTAAAATCAGACTTTAAAAATTACTGATTTTATTCGGACTAATTAGCAATTAATTAAGACGTAGACAACCTTTGACCTCCAAGTGATTGCCTTTTACTAACAAGATGAATAGCCTAAGACTTCTCAGGATGCCTGTGCAAAAAGGCAACTTAATTTAATTTTAAAAACAATTTCATTTAAATTAAGACTGAAAAACCTTTATTAATTTTAGATAATTCTTGCTCCGTAAAAAAAACAAAAAACATAAAAGCAACAGATAAAGACATGCCAGATTTGTACCTGAGAAAAAACCCGCTGAAGAACTTTTACCGCTTTCCAAATTCCATTGATGATCCTAACTACTACTTTCCTTTCGAAAACTTATAATTGGTGCTGTATGAAGAGTAAATTCACCACGTCTCAGTGCCACGAGCAGCTTATAATTTAGTATCACTTTATTTTAGTTTTTTGGGAAAAAATCCGAGAGCAGAATAATTTCAAATTTGAAAACTATACACGGTTTGCTAGCATAACCCATTTCAGGATTTTGTGATTTTACTTTCGTCATTGACTCATGAGCCTGGGTAGGTATATGAAGTTTGCAACCTTTTTTGAAATGAAAATTGTCAAAATAGTGATCACAGGAACCTATTCCATTTGGATCGCTCCGACATTATCATATAATTTGTTTAATGTAATTGTTCGGTCATAAACTTAAACCATAATTACCTTTTTGTTTCGATCATATGTCTTTTATTTTTTAACACTTCCATTATTTCGTTAAACATGTTTTCTCCAATTGAATTTACATTTATGATTTTTTATTCAATAATTAATATTTGGGTATTGTTTCGAAAACTTTCAATTATTTTATTTTTGTTATCATGGTTTGTTGTAAAATACATATTGGCCTTGACATTGACCTCATCATGAAAATTCACTAATTATCAAGAACGAATGTATCCAATGGTGAGTGTTCGTGATAACAATTTCTAACTATTTTTTTTTCTTTTCCTTTATTCTTTTTATTATTTACCTTTTATTATTTAACTATTAAAAATAGTTTTTAAAGACGTATTATTTGTTGAAACAAAAACCTTCTTGTTTTCAATTTCTTTGGTGTATGCATACAACTGTACACAGTTTTGCCTATATTCCTGAAATACAATATTAAACAAGGTATTATGTTTTGCCTTTCCCAAATAATTTGTTTACTTATCTTAATAATCACTAACAGGTGTATTTTCTACATTTATGAAATATTGGTCATCTTTTAAAAATTTCGGCATCATCAATAAATTCCCTTTCTTTATCTTCGCCTCAGTTTAAGATAATAGGCTGATAAAGCTTCAGAGACTAATTAACCGTCTTGGTAAACTTTTTTACTTCCGTCGTCTAGGTTTTTATTTCCTCGATTGTATTATTTGCTTTATTTTTCATTTCGTTTCAACACATTCTTTTGGTTTCTCCCTTTGGTCCATGATAGTTTTTTTCATGTGTGCTATTAGATTTTTCCAGGCAAGGTTTTTCATTACTATTATTACCCCGCACTCTTTATTAAACCATTCCACGCTCGTCTCGAATTGCTTTTCTCATATGTTTTCACTAGTTGTTTCACAAATGGAATTTTTGATTGGAATTTCTTCTCAATTGTAGAGTTGAACTGTAGTTGGCAGTCAAGGTGTTAATATTTTAACGGTAATTGAAGATGTTATTGATTCCTTTAAGATTTAAACAAGGATTTCGCGTTATCTGTGAATGAGAGAGTGAATTTTCAAGGTTATTGATTTTTTTTTAATATTACCATAATGCATTTAAACTTGAAAAAAAGTTTTAAACTAAAACTTTTAGTATTTCTTATCCGAAAAACAAGAGTCTAGTGAAATGATTCTTTTAAAACTTACCTATTTCTTTGAAGTGAGGGAGTGAAATGATAATATGTAATGAATGAAATGTGTAATAGCGCAGTTCTCCAACAACACATTGCCGCCACAGAACTAAACAAGCTACGAGCCCATGGCTGTTTAGGTTAGGACAATTTGTGGAGCTATCTATTTACTATCGTCTCGTCTATTTAACTAGCTATGCAACCATGTTATTTTCCGACTTACGTCTCCAAACATTTTCTGTGAGGGAGTGAAGGAAAAAAAAACCCCTGGACAATTTAATAAAATTAAAATGCCTGCCGTTTTTATTAACAAAAAATAATAAGGCGTATTTTTCAATGGAATCCTGTTGTAGTAACTGACATAATCAGTTAGTGATTTAAAACATCAGTTGCTCTAGATCGAATAAAAATCTTTAAAATGCCCTTACCAGAGGTTCTGTACGTTTAGGGAGTGAAGAAGGTTGTTTTTTCAATTTTTTGTTTACTACTTATAAATGTATTTTGGAGATTAAATATAGTCTCTTTAGTAGAAAAAACTGTATCAAAAGTTTTTGATCATTATTTTTTCCACTGACTGTTGCTCACGTATAAGTTTAAAAATGCACAAGACGTACGGTAGGGATATTTTCAGACAATGACCTCTGTAAATCAATCTTTTCATAATTAAATAGAATACTTTAAGGTATTTTTTTTTCTTTTTTGAGTGGAATAGTCCAAAAAGAAAACAGGGAATCGGTTGTATTGTGGAAGGAGATTATTATTGGTTCCAATCCAGGCAGATAATGGGAATGAATATTGGAGATCTTATTTCACGGAACACGATATAATATTCATCGTAATTATCGCGATAATATCTAGTTCAATAAGAAGGATTTTCCTTTTCTTTCACCTGAGGCTATAATTCCCACTTTAGTACTAATTATTATGTAATGTATAATAATTCTAGCTGATATAGTGTTAAGTTTTAAATATCTAGCTCCATGAACACACATACACACACGAATTATTGAACTTAATATTCAGATTAATTCCTTTATTAATATAATTACTTTCTTCAGGAAAAACGTGATTTATTAAGTGATACCTTTCATTCGAAATTTAAATTATCTATCTGCAATAATTCTCTAACTGACCCAGGCCACGTGTTCGTATTTTTAGCCTGGTTGCATGCCCGTTATGGAAGGCTGGTAGGAGTATCTCAGGAAATATCTGTGATTTTGGTGCAATTTCATGCTATATCACGCGGGTAGGTCTCATCATTAGGTTACACGCTTTAATATTTAAAATATCACCTGGTCTATTTATTTTGCAATGCTAGGTATATAACGACAACGCTCTTATCATGCGTGCGATGATTTTAGAAATGCCAATTTTACTCAATGTCACGAAAAATATGTTTATTAGTCAAGTTTCAAAGATTATTAAACAATAATGTTACAGACATCAATATATTTAAACTTTAAAGAAAGCTCTAAGGCCGATTTTTTTAAAAGGTTCAAATAAAAGACAATATAAATTATAAAATCTAAAATTTGATTTTATTATGGTTTTCTCCGTTAATTTTTCTTTTTATATTAAAGGTATAATAACAAATCGATAAATAAGTTGTTATTTTCTTTTTCTGGACGTATGAAGCATAGAATTATTTTTTACAATAACAGTTGAGGTGTGCATTTTATATTACAAACGGTCAATTTTTATATAATATACTTAAAAAAAATAAACATCAATTCAAAAAAGACATTCAACGCAATCATAAACAGATAAAACTAAAATTAAAGTATTGTAGGATGTATAATAAAAAACGAAATAAAAACCTGCCTTAGGAAAGTCCCTTGGACATGAAAGGGTTTTCGGTTGCAAAAATTATTTAATTTGAAAATTTACAGAGAATATGTGAAAAAATGTAGACAAGTACTGATTACTTACCAAGAAACTACCAGCTTGGTTCCATTAGATTTGTAACACTCTTTGGTTCTCCCTCTAACCTATAAAAATAATTTATTAAAACACAATTGACATTATTTAAATAAAAATAATATTGATCAATAGAATTTTTACTAATGTAATTTAACTAATTTATAATATTGTATGTAGCTAAAGAGTTTGCTATTTATTCAATTTAACAAACTAACAATCCGAGTACAACATACAACTACCAAAACATTTTGTTGTTAAAACTAATGAAAAGACATTAGGCTTTATGAAATCACGCTACACTTACAGGAATGAAACACTGACAATAAAAAAATAATATTTTTGTAGCCAATAAAATTTCATCTGTCTAGTGACGCTAATATATTAAAATAAACAGCTTGTGTATATAATCGCCCATTTTCGGAACTATCATTCCGATTTGTAAAACTATTTTTGTGTTAGATAAATCTTCTAACAAGAAAAGATTTGTTCTTTACTTGATCTTTATCTTTATTGAACCAAGCTCCTGATTAAGTTCTAAATGAAGAAGGATCGAAGTTGTATACGTTTTGTTGTCATGGTAACTTCCTATTATCATCCATCATGTAAAGCTAAAGAGATTTTATCTGTGAATATGCCAATTTCAGGACTACCAATCCGTTTTGAAATTAAAAAAAAAGTTAGATAGAGTTTATCACCTTAAAAAGTTATTAATTGTTGTTGATATAATTTAAGTAGTTCTTATAATAAATTTATCATCTTATTTTCCCGTTTTTTTAATAACCGGTGTCTTACTTCATCTTTGACCTCAACTTCCGACAATGTTTTCTTCAAATTAAACTTTTAAATGAGTGTACATAAATACTTCTATTATAACATTATTAAGTAAATAACATGAGAGGGTAAAGTAGGAAATGTTAAACTTATTTAAGCGAAACTTTATTGCTGTTTATAAAACTTTAGTGTTTCTTGAAAATGTCAGCGAAATTGAATAACATAAAACAAGGTCTTATTTAGAAAATTGTTTTGTCAATTTAATATTATATAAATGGAGTCAGTTTATATATTTATATACTACTATTTATATGTATTTATATTTATACACACACACACACATACAAATATGTGTGTGTGTGTGTGCGCGCGCGCAAAGGTTAATAAAAGTAAGCTGGAGTTATATCAGATTTTATTAGTTTGAAAAGAATAATTACAATAATCAAGGATATACCTGAACAGAATAATTAGATTTCAAGATAAATATCTAGCCTAATGCATTGACAATATAAGTTATAACAATCTAATCAAGTTTACACACTCAACAGCAGGGTAGTGGTCACGGCAATACAGAATTGATAATCAAAATCATAGATATAAATTTATATACACATATTTTTTTCGTGCAAGGCACAATGAGACATCTTGCTAAAAAAAAATCCAGACGGACAAAGGTAATCTGGAAGGAAATTAAAGAAATATCCTTGAAAAAAATAGGAAAATGGCGTAAAAAATCTTGCAGTTAAACGCCTTAGCGAAAACCCTAACCTAACCCTAAATTTCCTTGAGATAGTATCGTTATGCAATAAGCCACAACATTTAAAACAATACTTTTTAACCTACGAATGCTTAAACTTTTCAGAGAAATGAAAAAAATATAATAACATAAACGAGGTATGAACCGAATTGAACATTTCAGTTCAAAGTTGGGACTTCATTTTTAGATATTAGTGTACATATTTTTCACGTATTATCAATCTAATCATAAGGAATATAATATGGAATAGTAATATTGACCACAAACCGTTCTAACCAGAGTGGGAATATCAAGATTCATTCCCTGGGTCTTCCACAATACAAATTTCAACCCCCCCAGGGCGGATTCGAACCGGTGGCGTATATTGATCTGTTTTTAATATTTTTACTGAATTCACCAATAATTGATAATTGGTAATAGAAATAAAAAAAGCTCAGCTTAACATATATATATATATATATATATATATATATATATATATATATATATATATATATATATATATATATATATATATATGTGTGTATATAATATACATACACATAAAATTAAATATGTGGTTATGGTGTGGAAACCTAGAAACTAGCCTCCTCAGCTGGCTTTTTGCTCTTAATCAGGACTGTTTGCCAATTCATAGCAAAGGCAACCTTGAGCTAAATCTTGCCTAATTTGCATTTAGAGTTCCATTTCCTCTAGAGTACTGGGAATCCTATTAGATACTTTGCGTGTAACTGGAAAATATAACTGTATTAATTTAGCTTATGCATGTATTAACTTTAATTTATACAGAGATATGTTAGAAGCCGTAAAAAAAATATACCCTATATTAATTAAAACATATTAAGAAACTGACCTAGATAGTGGAATATTGTTGACAGTATTATTTATGAAATAAATTATCTTTTTGATAACATCAACCCTCAAGTTTATCAACATGGTCTTTCATAATTTAAAATAAAAATTCAAAGAGTGGAATGTTTCAGACCCGGTAGACTTATAAATAATAATTTAATAGTATATATATATATATATATATATATATATATATATATATATATATTAATGTACAAGAGAAAGTATTTCAAAAATATTCGCCATAATATCTGGCGAGGCTTAAAAAAGTGCTGAATCTTCTGTTTTCCGGGTATTGTAGATACTCAGCGCCGTTCTCTGGGCTGTCTTTTAAGCCGGATTTACCTAAATCCGAAGAACCTTATTAATAAAATCTGCACCAAAGCTCATTCTTATACACATAGGCTCAAATCCCGGGAGGACGAGAAAATGTAGCGTGATTTAGGGGCTCAATATAACCTTTACTTTTGCCCAACGCAAGTATGTTATGTCCAGTTAGTGCAATATGTGTTTTAATAATAAAAAATAAGATTTGATTGCAAAAACAAAAACGTAAACTATTTATTTTATAAATTAAAGATAAGAATTTCTTTAAGATAAAAAATAATAATAAAGGGTGTCCCAAAATTAACACAAGATTTGAATTAAATTGAAAACTCAGTTTTTAGTCTTTTGATTGTTATTTTTTTATTGAATCATAAATTACTTGGATAGGGTTATTAATGGAATAACACTTCAGGCAAATGGCCTCCACGACTTTGCAAGCACATACGCACTTGTTTGTCGAAATTATCCATGACCATTTTGCATAAATGTGGCTGAATTTCGTTGATGCTGCCTTGAATCTCCTCCTTTAACGGACAGGTGCTTGTGGGCTTGTTGACATAGACCCTTGATTTCAAATATCCCTACAAAAATAAATCTAATGGTGTTAAACCAAATCACCAAAAGGACCTGGAAATGTCTCATGCAGTAATTGAATTGTTTCACGGCTATATCGAATGTGACACCGTTTTGTTGAAACCAGAAATTAGCCACACCTATATCATCCAATTTCGGCAGAATGAACTGTGTAATCATGTCCAGTAACAGTCACTGCTTGACCAGCCTCTCTCGCACTGCTTCGATATTGACATTTGAACGGTTTATTTTTGGACGACCAGTGTGTTTGGCGTCTACAACGGATCCAGTCTACAATTCCGACCATACTTTGTATGAAATTTTTGAATTGGGGAAGATACGTTGTTCTATCGTGTAACGCTCCATTTTTACTAACGCTAAACTGTCAGCTGTCGAATTGTTTTTTTATGGTTGCCTACACTTTACTGCACACATGGCGTCAAATTAAAATCTTGCGTTAATTTTGGGACACCCTCGTACGCTGGGACATTTATACTCCTCTAACACTGAGTAACAGATGGCAATCGATCAGATGTTATATACTAAATGTTTACAAACAAATGCACAGTACCTTTTTTAAAATTATGTAAGAGAAGCAATGGCGGGAAGAGGGTTGCGAGACGAAGAAGAAGAACGGACCGATATAAAAAATTGGCGGGAAAAGATTTTGGGTATCGGGATACATTAATTGCAAAAAACCCGAATACATAAAAATAAGGGAAATTTTTTAGAAGTAATACAAATCACCAGAGTGTTAATCATGTTAGCGAACTTGTTCAATATTTGAAGTCTCATAACACGAAGTTGAGAATATTAAATAGACATAGTAATTGATAGATCCTGATTATAATATAGTATGTTTAAACCTTAGTACATTAGGTATAATTAAATTACAATTTATGAGCAAAGTTACTGAATTTGCTTTATTATTAAACTTTTTCGATATATTCTTTTAATACAATTATAGTTCTAATACTAAGTGTTATTACGAAAATATGAAAGTCTTGCTTAAAGAAATGTATTAAAACCGAAACGAAATGTCATTTCTGGGAGATGAACGATTGGCTGGCACAATATTTACAATTGAATTTGCACACTCTCACAATCTATTAATTGCAATTACTCACGATTTTTTTGTATGGTTTATCTGAATATATTTTTCTGTTTGGTGATTTCCTTTTTGAAATTACATTTTGACACTGATCATCATTCTAATAATGGAATGTGTAGCTTGAAAAAAAAGTCCAGCCACTGTTTTTTTTTCAATATCACTAGTTAGTAAAAGGCATTTTAAAGAGCTAGGCTTCAATTTAATACACTTTATTTTCGTTTGGTACGAATCAAAGCAATTTACACTTTTTTATATACAACCAACGTGAGTGTTACAATTTCAGAAGGGTATATCACAGCTGGGGGCAGGTTACTCATGGATATGCCACTGTAATGTAAATGAATAAAAACTATGCAGTGGTGTACTAAAAAAAAGTTAATTAATTATGGTTAGGTAATTACTACTGAATACAATAAAATAAATTAAATGGTTGAGACAGTGGCAAATCCATTTCACCTGAAGCCTCGTTGGTTACCCGGCTGTTTATGACCGTCTCAATATTTATATCACTCCCGTTACAGTATCACAAGTTTCATGTGGTACCATCTACATTTTCAGTCCTAGGGAACAAAAAAATTAAAAACTTTTTTCCCACTACAACCCACGAACTACATCCCCACTACAACTTGGGTTTGTATAGTAGAGACTATACTATTTCTAGGAGTACTGCTGTGAAGGGAGGTGATTTGGCCGAAATCATACTTAACCCCCAGGTTATCCTCAAACTAAAGGTACTAATTTCTTAGAGGCTGGGTGAGCCACAGAAGGATCTGCAGAATCAATATGGTCCATTTTTTGGTTTTTAATTCGGGACTTTCAACACTGGGACTCAGAACGCAATGGCTACTCCACTCTCACAATTTGATTTTTTCCGAGTTTTAATTGAAATATCTTTGAAATTTGTAAGTCAATTCTTCCTTTAAATTAGTGCTGGGACCCTTTATATTTATACCATGAGAATTCATTAAAAACTTCCAAGTAAATTTAATTGGCCCTTGTTTATTTTATATTTTCACCCCAGTAGTATTTTCAATATTCGTATTATTTCTTTTTTGTTTGATATTGTTTTGGATGTATCAGGATCCTAACTGACCGTGGGCTATGCACATCTTTATTCGAGCAGTGGCTCTTATATTCAGAACCAAAAAAAGTTTACACTATATTTTATTACATAAAAAAGTTAGATATAAATAATTTTTATTTTAGTTTGAATAATTATACCAATGGTAATATTGATAATGTTGGTTAAATTAAATCATTGTGTAATGGTTAGTATGCAAAGACATAAAAAAAAGGAGTTAAAAAGTTCTCTTTCCTTTGGTTAAACTTTTTTTTTTTTTACGGAGTTAAATTCAATTAGTCAAAACCTTTTTCTAGAATTAAAACTTTATACTGTTCGTAGTTTTAGCAATTAACTTTTTTAAATCACGGTATATTTTTTGAAATACAACATTAAGATTAGGTTGAGTTAATTTAACTTTAACGTTAAATTTAATTACACCAACAAAACTTTATTGTGAGGAGCATTTTTTTAATACAGATGAAAATTAAAATGAAGAACGTTTAAGGGACTGACTATAATTCTTTCTTCTTCTTTTCCTCGTAATATTTTAGAATAAATATGGAGATTCCCCTGTTGTGTAGAAATAAATGAGTATTTTAGGACTGAGATCTGAAATCTTTACTATTCCCGCTTCAATCTAAAAAACAATCTATTAATTATCTTCAAGAGAAGCGAAGACGGTATCGAGAATCGATTCCCCTAAGGCAACGTGAGGAAACTCTAGGATTAGAAGCTGAGGTCGGGAATAATTCAGTAGGTGATCGTTACTAGCTGAGCCGGTATCCACCTCTATAACCATATTTAACTACTCTACATTGTACATTAAGTATATTATATAGAATAATGACCCATCTTGCTTTTAATATTATTGATATAAATTCATAAATTGCAAACAAATATGAAATTAAAATTCTCTCAGACTACATTAGTATTTCAACATTTACATTTTAAATAAGGGTTGATGGTCGGAAAAAAAAATAAAAATAGATAATTATATAAATCTTCATTTGAACATAGATATAATATGGTATAGAAATCGGTTGTAGAAAGTTGTACCCTCTTGTATCTTGTGGAGGTGATAATTACATAAAGTTAAATAATCAATAGATTTTCACATTAAATTGTTATTAGATGGGAAGTTGGATTCCAATAAATTTAGGCGCATTTGCCATACGTCAAGTTATAATTTAACCTAAATTATTTATCTACAATTTCGTTATATCTTTCTTTTCAACTAGTCAATCTGTACTTTTTTGTTAAAATCAATTTTAATTAGAGGAATTTTAATGAACATATATTCAATATTACTTTTCATATCATAGTTATACAAATACTTTTCGCTCGAATAATAGTTATAAAGTGCAAAACAATTTTTTTTATAACCATGAAATAGAGAAGAATAAAATATTATCTAAAAAAATAATAAATAATATTCAAAGCTGGATACTTGTTATTTCTGTGAAACATAAAAAACATTATAAAATAATGGTTCAGAAAAATAGGTGAGTTTATTGTTTATTCCCTAACAGTTATACAAGTTCGTGATGAAGTCGACAACTATTCTCATTTTATTTCAGCTTTATTATTACTTTTTTGAAACCTGATTGACTCTCTACAGTTAGTCTAGAAGATCTGTCATCCAGCGCCTTTCAGGCATCTGAAAGTGTTGTCAGTCATGTTTTTTATGATAGTACTCTGTTTTATTGAGTTAGGAAATCGTTTTTAGCAGATTAGTTTGTTGTACACTGAATATTACCATATGAATATCCTAATTTAATTTAAATGAAAAAGTGAGACGTATAAATTATTTTGAGATGGTAGTGAATTGGATGTGAATGGGCAAATAGATAGGGATAATGAGCTTCGAATAGTGAACCATTTGTTGATTAATGTAATTTTAGACGAAGGCAAATAAAAAAAAGTAAAATGACATGTTGTATTTTGATACTTGAGGAAAGTAGAGAGATAGGATAAGAGATGCATAAAGGACCTACAGTGTTCTAAGGGCTTGGAAAGGAAGACACAAAAGAGATATTACTGCCGGGAAGTTGGATGAAGCCACTTGGTATTCCAATAAGAGTCATGAGGCGTCTGGGAAGCCCCAAAATAAATCTCTGGAAACATTTCAAGAGTATGTTCTGTCTCTTCTTTGCCTAGGAGATAACAATGCTTCTAATATGCCAAACAACTTTGTTTTGACTTCTCGGTATATCTGTTCGGTGTATCCTAGTATTTTTTTTCATATTCTTTTACAATGATTTCAAAAACTAATTTGAAAATTATTTCAGTATATTTTAATTTGATAAAATCTGTTACAGTCAAATAAAGTACTACCCTGGGTGTACCTTAGTAAACAAATAGGAGATGAAAAAACCGAGTATTCGAACAATGTTACTAAATAATTTCATTTCTCTGCAGCTTATTGTTTTTTGAAACGTCCATGATACGAACGGATGTATAAATGTTAAGACGCCGCAAAGAATTCAGGGATAAAAAAAATGGATATTCCCGTTGAAATCTAAAACCTAAATTTTTGCATCATAATGCTACGTACAGAGCTGACAAAATACTTATAGAATTACTTGGATAGTTAATTTAGTTCACTTCTATACAATATATTTATATTATATATAGTTCACAGTTCAAAGAACAAAGGAATAGAAATTCTTGGAGAATGGATGAACCATTTAGAATTTGCGGATGATCAATTACTAACAGGAAAATGCAAAGAAGAAATCCTAACCATGGCAAAACAACTGATATAAGAAGGTGAAAACATAGGGCTCAAAATAAACTATAAGAAGTTTAAATACGTCTAAAGGTTAACGGAGATTTAATAATAGGAGAGCATCTTATAGAGAAAGTAGAATCATTTCTATACCTCGGGCATCTTATCTCTATTAAAGGGCAAACAGAAGAAATAAGCAGGCGATGTACTCAAGGATGTCGCACGCTCTTCAAGTTTAAGGATATATATATAGATCCTCTGTGAGCTTGGAAGTCAAGAGGAAACTCTGGATGAGCACTCTACTTCCTGTCATGACCTACGGTTGTGAAACATGGATAATAGACAAGAAGACTAGCCAGAAGTTGAGAGTAACAGTCAGAGGTATGGAGCGATACCTCCTCGGAATATCAAGACAAGATGGAAAACCAAATAAGTGGATTAGATCAAGGACTGACCTCCCAGATATTATGGAAAAAGTCCATTTAAGGAAGTGGACCTGGACCGGACATGTCATCAGAAGGAATGCTGAAACATGGACCAGGCAGATTATGGATTGGTATCCAAGAGAGCAAGCAAGGAAGAGAGGACGCCCACCGACAGACTGGTACTAGGAGATGAAGAAGAGCTGCGGAGGGGCAGCCTGGAAGAGAGTAGCATTGGAAAAGAAAGAGTGGAGACGGATGAGACTAGTACATTATTTACTGTGTAATTGCAAGAGTGATATGAAGAAACAATCGAACTTAAAACCCCAACTAAAGGTTGATTTTGTTTATATGTGAATAGGTATAGGAAAAAATAAGAATGTTTTGTTTATGCTTATTATAGTTTATGAACAAATAAAGGATGTTACTATTATTATTATATATAGCTCACAGTTAAATTATTGTATTTCATACTATATATTAAATATCGCGAATTTACAAAAACTTTTATGCAGTAAAAATATGTTTTATTAATAATTAACTCTGTGAACAGCAGTTAATTGGTTGTTATTGATCCCGCATTAGGTAATTATAACGGATACTTTTATAAGAATAACAGTATATACAATATAAATTGCTTTTGATGTTATAGTAATAAAATAAATTTATTAAAATTTAATTTAACTCATTATTGAAGATTTAATAAGAAAATAAATCGTGTTATCTTATGGTGTCATGCCACTCTTATGTATGAAATGGATATAATGTTCAGAATAACTAATCGATTTATAAAACATCTATTGTTCCAATATACACATTGTATAGTTCTAAAGTACAAATATTTTATTAGAAATACGGCATTTCAACATATCAAATGCTATTTTGGTCAAACGGAGCGCTGTGATTGGTTTAAATTAAATTTTAGACATTGGCTAAAAGTCTCTCGGTGCTCAATATTTAGTTGGCACATTATTATAACCTTCCTCTAGGTCAACCCTTCAATACTTTTCTAGCCTTTAAACTTTTATCACATAATATTTTATGCTGCTCACGTCCCTCAAACTCTTCCACAATAGGACTTAGAAATTTTTTTAAATCATTTAAACAGTTTATTGTATTTTTCATTATATATATACATATATATATATAATGTTTCATTGTGGTGGGGCGTAATCGATAGCACTCGACAGTAATTTGCATTGAACGTAGCAAAGTACTTAATGGAATTAAACGTAATAATGCAATTTTTTTTAGGTGGACATCATTAGAATGGTTTACACGTTATCATGTCCATTATTGTGGTAGAATTTTATTTAATTTATTTTTACCTAATGAAGGCTATAGTGGTCGCTGCCATCGAGGAAACCTTTCTTTGTTATTTTTCAACTTGTTTAAACTCTTTCTAACTTTGTGTAGTTAAATTTAACTTTTGTATATTAATATGTATTTATACATATATATGCGGGAAATTTCCTGAATCGTATTTCACATATGTACTAAACAGCAAAAAATAAATAAAATAATACTCTATTATTATTTTGTAATCTGCGATGTTGCTTCAAAAGAAGCCCAGGGATTTCCTGTAGGTCCGCTCTGCTCAAGACAGGTGAAGGGTGGAACTGGGCCCGATGATCCCTAGGGCAGTGTAACTTATTTATGTAGGTTTGAATGTGGTCCTAGATCACTAATACTTGTTGCCCTTCGTGTGATGGATTGTGTTATATTGCTATCCAATAAGTATTACGTATCTAAAAAAAACAAATAATAATAATGCTTAGAGAACCCGAAGGCTCGATGCCTCTAGCATTAATCTCTGCTTACAAACCGCCGTCCACGGGATATTACCCAAACCCTAATCCACCAGGTCACTCTTAACTCAATCCTCCCACCTACGCCTAGGTCTACTCCTCAGATGTTTACCGAATATTCTACGCAACACCTTATTTTTTAATACCTTAAGACGATGTCCGTCCATCAGAATTAGTTTTACATCCCTTTTACTTTCACGTTTCATATCCGTAATGTAGAGTTGGAAGGATGATAGTTTTATAATTGACTTAAAGATTTCAGAACAAAACACGCGTCCTTATTAATAGATAAACAAAACAGTAACAAGCGTCTATTGTCTTCAATCGCGAAAAATTATTATTTTGTACGTATCTACGCGAAATTAGCCAGCTATACTATAGTATATCTATGGTATTGCTGTTTTCCCTCTTACTGAGCATATAGTTGTATGTGTATGGGTTCCCATGGAAACAGAATTGAATATTTTTTTCTTATATAACGCAGCCGTCTATTTATGTATGGCGTTTATTAAATCTATTCCCCTTTAAATGTACATGGAGCCTGAGTTACCGTTAAAAAAAAAACTGTTTTCCTATTTATATAGGGATAACGTACCAGGTATACTTAAATATAGTTAAAATATGCAAATTGCCAGTGGCACTCTACTTTAACAGAATTACCTATGTATATTTTAATGTATTACTATAGATTTTACGATAATGGGAATGAAATAGGGCTTTAATATTCGGCAAATACACATAGAACTTGTAATTTAATTTAAACATAAAACAAATTTTGGTCAAAATATATATTTAAATCTAAATTATTTTAAAATTTATTATTATACAGATTGATATTAATAATATTTTTAATATTAGATATTGTAACGAGTTTATTTTTTTTTATCGCTCATCTAGTCCGTCTGGTGCTGCTACCTATCGGTGTAGACCGAAGTGATTTTGAAGCACATCTGTAACTCATTTTATGGTGAACATTTTGGATGTATACCTTACCTCTATTTATTTTTTTTATTTGGCCGAGAATAGCCAACATTGTCTTTTTTTTTGTGGCTTAGCGGTCAGCATCCTACGATAGTTAGTAAATAGTATTGAACATAATTTTTGTTTCTTCTTATTAATTAAAATTAATTATTATTTAACTATTTTTAGTTGGTGTAACGGTGTTATGCTTGGTTATGTTATGTTTCTTTGATAACTTAATAATTAAATCCGTTTTATATGGATTTTTTTTTTTTCTTCAATTAAAAATTAGAATCTTGGACCTAAAACCTAAAATCTACAAACCTGGTCACGATATAGTTGATAAATTATGGAAATGATAATTCACTTGAATTTTTTACAGACTTTTAACCGCCCACTATCTCTTAACGAATCATACGAGTCCGTGCTAAAGACTATTTATACACATTTTTCCATGTGTAACCGTTTTTTTAATTTTTATATATTCTGCATAAAATAATAAGTGATTATTTACTATTACCTTATCCGGTACAGGTGGCTTTTGATTTGATTCTCAATTTAAGCTGCCGATTTATGAATTAATTATGCGTACAATGAAGCTATGTGTTGACATTATTTTTTGATTTTGTATGAATGGGAACGATAGGCGTATGTTATTTACTTACAATCCGTGCTCTTTGAAATCCTTTTTGTATTTTCCTTAAACCTACTATTATTTTCTTTCGTACACCATTTTAATGTTTTATAGAAGAAAACCAGCAGGATAGTTTATTTATAGTATAATATATGGTATATATAAGAATATAATTATCATTGCATATACTTCTAAAAATAGCTGATGACCAACATCAGGATTGAGTCCGAGGCGGATGAACCTTTTTTTGGCCTGTTGAATAACTTATCCTTCGGGAGCTTGACCGGGACAGCTCATGTTTGGAAATGTTCTCCATCCTGTCTCAAGCTTTGGCAGAGTATAGACGATAGATTGGAAAAGCCATTTGCCTTGAAGATGTATTAAACGATATCTGCGAATGGAGATATATTCTACTTCTTTTGGTCTAAAACCTTAGAATTATGTTTTTGATGAAAGAAAATTTTCTTTTAAATATTATATTTTTTTAGATATCGTAACTCACTCGTTCGTTGTGAACTCTGTATCCTAAAGAAAGTAGTGTTTTCTATTTTATCCGATTTCTTCATAAATGGATGATTATTATATGCTAAATACACTATCAAGTTTGTAAAACGTATTATTTACTTAATTTTAAATAGGTTGGTGTTCAAACCATATATCTTTTGAGGAGTGGTTGGTTGTGGTTTAGATTTCCATGTCAAACGAAGACAAGTTATTATTAGCTTTTTGTATATATTATTTTATATAAAATTATTACATAAAGTTGTTTCAAGGGTTAGCGAACATAGACATACCAAATCATACCTGGACAGATTGCACATAATCAATTAACTCATTTAATTGACAAAGAAGAACATACATTTAAACAAATTATTTATGACTGTCAAATGTATGAAAGGCAAAGGTCAAAATTAATTATTTCTGTAATATTACGAGGGAAAGATAGGTCAGTATCTGAACACGATCTACATAATACATTTCGGACCGTATTTATTCAATTCATTAACAGTATTGTTTTCGAAAAAAAAAATTATATTCATCAATTTAAAAATATTAAACATAGATAATCATTTTATAACTTTTGAAAATTAAATTTTTGTTAATTAAGTAATGAAATAAGTAATCATGTTTTGTATATACTTTAGTTATCACATATGTTGTAATATTCACATTGTTAAAATGTAATTAAAGGCACATATTATACAGAAGAGTAACCTATAAATAAACGGCCCTCTGAAAGGGTTACTTTGAAGAGAAAAAAAAAGTTAGCGTACAATTAACAAGAGGATTACGAAACAAATCGGTGAATAACGAAAACAAACAGTTTGCATTACGAACTGTGAGAAAGGGAGTTGGAATAAGTATAAAAATAACTGAACATTCAAATGTTTTATTTATTTATATCAAGTAGAAATTTTGCCAGGAATTATGAAATTTAAAAATAAACAGAAATGAAATTTCAAGGAAACTTTCTCGGTATAATTCGAACGAGTTGTTGTGAACATATTAGAGTTGAATCTTTGTCATCATGTTTGTGTTGCATAAATTAATACACATTTATGGTTTGCGATCATGTAATAATTATTTTGTAATAATAAATAAAGACGCAGTTTTAAGAATCTTCCGTGACACTGCATGATCTGTTCGTTTGGATGGTCTAGTCTTTCGTGACTGAAGCCGAACAGTCTAAAGAGCAAGGGTGATATTTTATTTAAACTATTAAAATCATTAACACGCAGGGCTCTGTTAGTTCTCCCAAGGTTTATATCTTGTTAGAAAAACTATTGCCCGGTTAGTCTTAATTTAATGAACGATATTGTCTATATTTATACTTTTATAATACTGGTATTCATCCAAATTATATTTATTTCTTTGATATTATTATAAAATTCATGAAGGATCTGGGGTTCAGTAAATCCTAGAGGGTGTACTGTTTTTTGGACGACGATTGGGCAGGGAGGTAATTTGTTTATTTCACTAAGCAATTATCAAAAATTCTGGAATTAAATTTTATTATAGAAGTTATTAGCTTATGCGAAAGATATTATCAAACCACACAACGCCCAGGCCGGTAAACTTCTGCCTAACTCAGTTAAATGTGTTTGGATATTAATGGCTGGGTAGAACCCCTTGGAACATGTGAGAATATCTATCTAGATATTTTTTTTTGTATTAACACCCCTTCTTTTAAGTTTTAGTTTATTTTTAACATTCTTGTGAATATTTATCGTTGATTGAATCGTGAAACTTTATCAAATAGACATGAAACAAACAAAACAGAAAAAAAAATAATGGAAAGCACTGAATGAATCTCGCTAGTACTAGAGAAAAATGTCTTACTTTCTCCAGAGTGAAATATTAAAAACGAATTCTGGTCTTCTTATTTTCCTTGATGTATTTGGGATTTCGTTTTTTATGAATCATATACTTTTTTTTCACGTTCTGCTGAATACAGATGGATAACTGAGCTGTAAGGCAAACTGAAGCAAAACAATAAAAAATGGAACACACGTGAATCCCGCTTGTACCAGGAATCTGAAAACCCTTTTAGATTTACCTTAGCGAGATATCGGGAAACTACATAAAAAAATGTTACAAAATGTTTTGTCTCGTATTCTTTTCTATTCATTATTCCCTCATATTTAATTTCAAATTATTTGAAGCAAGAGTGATTTTCTTTATAGACAATTATAAGTGATCTTTTTTCCCATTTATAAAACTTTGTTATTTTATAGAGTGATTTGGCATTATATTCTCATGCAATGATTCTTTTGTTTGTCATTTATTATATGAAAAAGCTAATGGGAATCTCCACCCCCAAACCTTCACTTTTGATTATTTGCTTGATGGGATTCAGATAGGCGAGTTAATATATTGTCTTTAGCTAGAACACGAGGTGTGTTTTACCTTCACCATTCCAAATGCATTTTTGTGGTTGAATTTCTATTGAATTCTCTACAAAATAAATTTATTTGCTAAAAAAATCATTTAAGTATATGTAATTCTTATCACTCTTCGCTTCCAACTATGGCGTTCTAAGTTATTCTTGTTTTTTACAATCTATATTTTTTTAACGCTAAGTTATACATTTACATTCGTGTTATTATTTTTTAAGTTTTTTTGTCAAACTGGCTAAATATTTTTCCATTATCTGCTTCAGATAATTACCAAATTCTTTTCAGATTTATTTTTATTCATTCTAACAACCATCGAGGTGTAGTTAATAATTTTAACAATAAAAATTAGAAGCTTTGGTTAGACTAGATTTGGTTCCTAGTCATTTGACAGACCTGTATTTCGAGTTTAGACATGGCAAAACATTGGTCATTCCTAATATCGTCACACGGCGCTGAATACAGTTTTGCAACACACAACTGTTATCCTGGTTTGGTTTAACTTTTGAATTTAAGGTGCTGGAGCATTTCATTATCCCCAACACCACTTTTATTAATTATTTTGGGATATAAATGGTAAATTTCAAAAGAAATTATTTTTTGCGGTAATGTGATAATTAAAATTTTGAGTAGGTAGATTTAGAAGTAGTTAGTAGTTAGTGTCGGTATAACAAACTGAACCCTCATCACCACCGCATTTAATTAACGAAAATTAATATAATTTCTTTTCATATGTCTAAAAAAAACATAACGTTTTACTTTTAGGTTTCTCATGAAAAATATTTTTGCATATGGAAGGAGCAGGGCAGATCAGTGTAAGGCGCTGAAAGTCCTAGCCAGAAATACGACTTTGGGAGGAAAATGACTTAATATGTTATAGGCCACGGTTGGACCCTAGGCCTACCGAATGGATCTGCAGATGTTCCTGGTGCTCACTCAGGTTCTAAACAGCGGGCACCTTTAATTAGGGGAAAGCTTTGTGGTTGAGCGTGATCTCGAACAAATTACCTCCCTGAACAACCGAAGTCTTAGGTTCAGTTTATTGTAATCCCTATTATTAAATAAACCCAAGATCCTCCATGGGTATATAGTTTTTTTATGCATGAAAGGTCTGATGATACTATTAAATACTAAACAGGCAGTATGCAATCATTCAGTGTGATTTTTATTCATTGTCGCTATATCTGTTATAATATATATTTTATTTACTTTAAATATTTATGAATTATATTGTAAATACATGGTCTTTACTGAACCCGTGACCCGGCATGCCAGTTATGTTAAACCAGATATTTGTTCCTATTTTGTTATACATTAAAAATTTTATCTGGGAAGGTATTTTTTTTGCAATTTACCTGGTTTTAGGGTTAGGGTTAAAGTTGTATTATATTTTATCATAGAACTATTTATTTGGTTATTACTACCATTTTGTTATTTGATGTTGTTCAACAAAAGAAAATCACGACCATGGATATGAAATATCAATGACGGAAATGTATTTCTTCGACAAGAAATAGACACGCAAACCGTGCGTGAAGTGTCCTAGGCATGACAAGTCATGTTACTTGGTCACGAGATATAATTCCATGCAGTTGGGAAGGTCAGGTAGTGCTTCCGATTCGCCCCATCCAACGGTAACCCATTTTCTATCATAACCTTAAAGTTATTGTTGCTGTTTGTTAGGTCAAATATTTGCTGATGGTTATTGTAGTCTACATAATTAGATTTATTTAACTCATGAGCATTCTTGGCTTCAGTAAGTGGTAGAGACTGTACTGTTTCTGGGGCCACGGTTCTGCAGGGAGGTGATTTGTTCTAGATCGCACTCAAACGCCAGATTTCCCCCCCTACATGGTATATCGTGAATTGTACTCTTCTGCACTACGAAGATAAGATCCTGCAACTGACAATCGGTTTGATGATTTTCAGATTATTATTCTCTTACGAAGTCTATTCGATTAGATTACTTTTTTAATTGGCTGAAATAAACCTGAATGTAGCATGCATTAGGGGGTTACTCTTCAATTTAGTGAGCACACAAGCCATTCCGATAGGTGAGTGTTTTAAACCATAGACCTTCAGTAGCATATATAATGTTATAGTTCAATTTACATTAGTATAGTTAAGAAGCTATACATTAAATACAAATTTTGAGTTCGTATTCTTCACTCAATAAATTCAGCCGATTCACTTCAAATTGACTTCTTTACGAGCGAGGTAATACTAAAAGGTTTCTGTTTAAGACTCCTGAAAATTAATAATATTGTTTCACTACTTCAGTTGTGGTTGAAAAAGCTCTAAATCGATGCCTAAGAGCACATATGTCCTATGCCCGTTCTTACAACGTGGCATATAAGGTAGGGACGTGGTGTAAAATTGGTAATAATAATCTTCAACGCGTTAATTATATCACTTATAATAAATAAAATAACACTGGAATGTTACAAAAGTGTACTTAGCGCCGTGTTATTAGAAATGAGTACTGATTTGACATAATAACTTGATAATAAAGTAGGAATAGACGTTAGCTAATTGACTAGGAACCTAATGTAGTTTCACCAAGCCAGACTACAATTCCATTTATTATTCATTATTTTAAATGATAAATCACTTAACGATATTGTATAAATAAAGTAAAATAAATCTGGAATGAATTTGGTAATTATCTGAGGCAGGAAATGGAAAAATAGTTTTTCAAGTCTATAACGAAAATTCGTAAAAAAAATTGTAATGTTAATTTTTAACATACCGTTGAACAGCTAAATATTATAGAAAAAAAATTATCTTTTATAACCGCGCTAGGAAATCCAAAATGAAAAAAAACAATCAATAAACTTTTTGGAGTTTACTCCTAAAGAAACGATTTTCATATTTAGCCCGCGCTATGAAAATTTTATGAGGAGTAAAATCGAATTTAGATAAAAGTGGTGCGTTAAGTTCCTTTCTTGATAATATTGTATTATCTGTTTTACATAATATATAGAAATTAAAAGTTAAATTCCGGGACTAATCGGGAAGAGATACGTGTGGGATCTATGGTAACAGTGTATTCTATTGCTTTATTTTCGAAGTGTTTAAATGCGGTAATTTTTTAAAACCTCAAATTAAGGTTAGCTTTGTTTTAACTAGTTAAGAAGATAAATATATAACCTCAATGTTACCTTTGACCATAGATGTTTTTTATGTTTTGTTATTATGAGAATAGATTTACAAATGTTTTTAATGGTCAGGGACGAGGTTTAGTCAATAAACTTTACTGTAAAATATAAATATATTGACTGGAACCCCGGATATAGATTTTATATTATCGCTTTAAAATCACCATATTGAAATTTTTCAAAAATAAGTGAAATAACTTTGTCACTGATTGAACTTCTTTCTAAGCTTCATCAAGATTGCCTTTAAATTGAAATATACTTACTTACAGCGAAACCAGTTTTAGTATAAAATCATTTATCATTGGTTCTTTCAAAGATAAAGACACAGTGGATATTTGTTTATTCACTCAACGTCACTAAGTAAAATTTTAATGGTGAATTTAATTTTCACTAAGTAAAGATGAAAGTTTACACTAAGTAAAATTCTTGAAAAATAAACTTAATTTAGACTTTATTTTTGGCAGATTACTCGGGACGACTAGTTATGGTACAACTATTGATGCAACGATTTCACGATTTATAACCCATGTAACTTCTGACGTATCGTATTTTAGTTACCACAACTATTTTCACAGTATTTAATAATGATGACAGTACTATTCACGGACTAAATATTCTTCAAAATCATGGTAAATGTCAAATGTTCATGGTAGAACAAACGAATCTTCTCAACAATGATTTTTATAAAAATATTAAAAATTATTATTATGTGAAATGGCTGATGTCATATATTTCAATGGAATGATGTAAACAATATGAATAAATATTTATATATTCTTTGACCATTTTTTAAGATGCTTCCCTTTACCTTCTTTTTACATAATCCACACAATAATAATTCTTAAGGAGTAAACTCCAGTCGTGCGTCGGAGCTGACCAGCACATTTTTAAAAATTATTTATGTTAATATTTTATTGCAGAAACTAAATTTTAATTTAGAATATGGAAAGGTGGACTTTGCTGAAAAGGTGGCATTAACTTACCTATTCTGAGTTTCGCGATCTAAGTAATCAAAAGTTAAGTTTTGAAATTAAAACTTATAAAAGGTATATATGAACACATACACACATCTTTATTGTTAAAGATATATTATATATAAATATAATACGATTTATCAAACTCCGGATTCATATTAAAAAGCAGCAAGGACCAAAAGAAAGGGAATACTACTAATTATAATAATAATATGAGTCTAAAAGAAAAAAGAACACGTGGCTTCAAATTCAATAAGTTACAAACGAGCGAAAACTGAATACGAAAGTACACGAGGCAAAATACTTTCTATTTAGTTTCGTTATATCTCAGGTATAATCTTCGTCAGATAAAACCAAAAGGGTTTTCATATTCCTGTTACAAGCTGGATTCACCTGTGGTCCATTTTTTCCTCTTTTGCTTGCATTACGGTCCCCTGTTATCTATTAATAATGGATAAAAAAACGTTAAAAATAAAAGGTTACATATTATAAAATTAGAAGCAGGTGTTAATAAAAATAAATTACATCTTAAATACAAACATTTATAAGAGAAAACTAAGAATAATTGTTTTCTTACACAAATAAATATATATATTTATTTTTTAAATAATTTGGTAAAATATAAATTACATTATTATTCATATAATGTCTAGTAATTTGCACATATTCCAGAGGATTCCACCCAACCATAGCCATGCGAAACCACATTGAACAGAGTTAAGCGACAGCTTTATGCCCTGGGTATTGTATGGCCTAATTGGAACTTTGTAATAGGCTTATATACTTCTAAAATAATTCAATTTCTGATAATTGATTACTAAGATAATATCAAAGAATAGAATGTATATATTTGCCATTATAATACTGATACTACCTAATTATATATTCCTGATTTATCATATTGATTAAAACTTTTCTAATTAAATTAAGTCAATATTTCGTTAACCTGATTATCCCTGACAAAACTTAAACATTAGTAGGACTAACAGAGCCCTGCGTGTTAATTATATAATTAGTTTAAATAAAATACCTTCCTCCCTCCTTTGATTGTTCGCCTTCAATCACGAAAGACTAGACAGTCCAAGAGAATTTCCAACCCTGCGTCACGGAATGGTCTTAAAAACTCCTCAGTAAGATTTCATATTAGATAATTATGATTATATGATGGAATATACTTGTGGATGCAGACATGAAACACAAGTGCTTCTTACAACTCATAAACAACAGTCACTATTTGAGATAACCTTCGTATGTCCTCCAGAGCGTTTTAACAGCTATCTCTGTCAACAGGCTTGGGTAATAATAATGTTTAACTAGAAATTATTAACAGACTAATATAATACTTCAATAATTTGAAATAATCATATTTTTGTTAATGGTGAGATAATATTTAGTGAATAATATTAAAAATCTATATGTAAGTATAAATTAGACTTAACATTGATTTTAGTACCATGATTTGCATCTATTCATGCGCATAAAAATGAGGATTTATGGACCACAGCACCAAGCATCAGAAAGAATGATGGTGGTTTCCTCCTAACAAATAACTGAAATAACAAATAAATGAAAGCCACAGATTTGTTATGATAAACTTATGCCACGAAAGTCCAACTATAAAACATGACATAACAAATCTTATTATATTAGATCATGTTATTATATCATTATTCTTATTATTATACCATATCAATAAAGTTCTAATCGTATTATTACGTTTCTAAGGGCCAGTATCAATACTATTTGTTACTAAGTTATAACAATAAAAAAATCGAATATTGAATCTTTAAAAAAATGTATTCCACTATTGTTGTTTATTCAATCAACGTCACTTACTGCAGCTATGGCTAATCGGACGAAGCTACAATGGGAGCTCTATATTTTGCCTATCCAGGTTTAATTAGGTAATAGATATTAAGATATATTAATAGAGAGAGAGAGAGAGAGAGAGAGAGAGAGAGAGAGAGAGAGAGAGAGAGAGAGAGAGAGAGAGAGAGTGAGAGAGAAAGAGAGAGAGAGAGAGAGAGAGAGAGAGAGAGAGAGAGAGAGAGAGAGAGAGAGAGAGAGAGAGAGAGAGTTGTGTTCATAATAACCATCGCGGGGATAAAAGCAGACTAATAAAATTAATGTTAAACTAAGAGGCTATTAAATATTGAGAAAGTTATCCTAATCACCACCATATAAGTTGATTGTTAATTTTCCTGTGATATTTCGAATAAATTGTTGAATTTTGAGACTATTAACGGTTTTTACGTGGGTTGGAGAAATTACCTCTTATAAAGAATCCCTTCCTAAATTTTTTTATTTTTTAAATATTTTTTAATGGGAGCTTTGGACCGCGAATTTGTAATTAGATATAGTAATTACCAGAATTCCAAAATATTAATTCAGCTATTATTATAAGGAAATGTTTTACCTGAAATAAGGTAAAAAGAGCAGTGGGGCGTATCATGTAGGCGGTGGGGGCGGAGAGTGAAGGAGGTACTACAAGAGTGGGGTGCTCCGGTGAGCGATCACAGCGATTAGCTAGCTCAGTAAACTGACAGCCTACACTTGCCAATTAGTCTACTCCAGCAAAGGGCAGGGAAAAAAGTCGAGGTAGTTTGACTCTTTTACCGCCTGAGAGCGTAATCATCTCAAGATCTGAGGCGGTTATTGAGCATTTTGAACAACACGATTTCAACCGGTATTTTATATTCTCCCTGGTTATTTTTAAATAAAATTTTAAGCACTGGTGAAAACAAATTTTCTAAATTCGATAAAACCAGGATCATTCGAGAACTAAAACGCCTAACCACCTCTAACAAACCTCAACCTGCCCACTAATACCAATGAAAGGACTTGGGTTTGTTACATGGTAGAGAATGTTCTGTTTAATGGACAACAGTTGTGCAGAGAGGTAATTTTTTTCTATATCTCACACAACCATCAGTTTCCCCTCTATTTTGGGTAACCACTTTAAAGACGCTAATCCAGCCATAGATCCCATAGGATCTATCCCCGGCTGCTAACATTTAAAATAAAATCCCTCCAGAAGCCGGATTCGCACCCACGACCTTCGGCATGGCAACTCAGCGCTCTACCACTGAGCCAATCCGCTCCCCATTTTTAAATATAAGAAAGACTTGTATTATAAGAAAATAAAACACGCAATTATAACAATTAAAGTAGCATTTAATTTATAAAACTTTCTTACTTTTTATACACCACAGCATCATTAAATTCATTTTAATTGAATGAATAGTTAGAGATTATTCTTTGTCTAAAATACAATTTATACCATTTTAGTTTCGTTACTGTGAATTTAATCAAAAATATCACATCTCACTATAGCTCTTCCACTTTATTCATTTTTAATAATTATATTTTTTAGTTTGATGAACTACCTTTATTAATTATATATTTTTTAAATAATTATTTTATTGAATTGTACAACTGTAATATATACATCTAGTCCAATGGCTATATGACTAAATAGATACATGAAAAGACATGTAGAGGCACTACCCACTGGCAGCACTCTAATAACATTTTTATAATATAAGGTCCCGAGGCCATCTTCTCTTCAGACGGCTAGGAGGACTGTCCGGCATGGAATTGGATGCAAGGATGGAAACTAGTGGGTTTGGATGGGGCTGGAGTTTATTATGGAATGATAGGTATCTGGAATGGGCTAAATCGGTAACATATGGAACGTTAAAGTCTTTATGAATGGTTTTATTTGTGACAAAATAAGGAGCGTTTAGGATTTTGCGAAGGATTTTGGATTGCAAGGATTGAATACGAGAGAAATTTGATGGTTTGGTGGAGCCCCATAGTTCAATTCCGTAAGTCCATATAGGTCTTATAACAGTCACATAAATAAATCTTTTGTAATTGATCTGAAGCTATAAGCGTTTGCCTAGTATGCGTTGAAGTAGTCGGAAGAGTCTACCTGTTTCTTGTCTTTTCAGTCTTGTGTGGGGGTTCCAAATAAGACGATTGTCTAAGTTGAGTCCTAGGGAGCGAATCTGTTCAACAGGGATAAGTGGAGTAATATTAAAGGATACAGTAGGAGAGGAAGTCATGGGTTTTCGCCGAAGGGTAAAGGTAATTTGATGGGGCTTGTTGGAAATGATTTTAATTGTCCAATTCCGACACCATTCTTCGAGATTTGATAAATGTGATTGAAGGGATTGGGATGCAATATATGGGTCGTTATTAACTGATAACACACATGTGTCATCAGCATATGTGGAGATAAAGGTGTTAGGATGGGTTGGAATGTCAGCTGTATATACTGTGTAGAGGATAGGACCGAGGATGCTACCTTGAGGATCGCCAGCAGACTGGGAATAGAGAGAAGATTAGGAACCATTATGATTTACTTTAAATGTTCTGCCAGTTAGAAAGGAGCGAACGATTAAGGAGGAATTGTCGGATTTTGTAAAGGAGACATTGGTGCCAGACTCGATCAAAAGCCTGTTATACATCGAAAAAGGCTCCCGTGCAGTTCAATCTACGCTCCAATGCAGAGGAGACAACATACACCACACGATGACATTGCTGGATAGTGGAGTGGGAGGTTCGGAAACCAAACTGGTGGTCTGGGGTTATGTGGTAATTATCTAATTATAAATTTTAAATTGTAAAATTATACTTGTACTACACCCAGTAAAGCTACTCTGAACTTAAATTTATAGAGTAGGGAAAATTCTGATTGATTGAACAATTAACTGTTACAATTACGTATTAATTGATATCCATCAATTATAAATAAATTACAAGAATTAATTCAATGACTACACGAATGTGAACTAAATTTTAATTAAAACCTGCAAATCAGCAACAAAATTCATGTAATGTTTACTTTTCTCATATTTAAATTATATTTTGGATAATAAGGACTATTTCATTTTTAAATATTGTCACTATCTTTCTTCATTTATAGTATATATCCTGGATTGTATATTGTTATTGTTAATATGACGTCTGAGGGGTAGACCGAGAGGTAGGTGGAAAGATTGCGTTTGGGTAGTGGTCAGTGGACTGAGGTTTGTAAGCAGAGATTGGTGGTATCGGCATCGAACCTTCGGGTTCGCTAAGCGTTTTTATTCATTTATTGTTATTATGAATCCTACGGTATTGTATAAAAACATGTTGATTTCTAACGAACTTCCAATAAATTGAAACCCTTATATATTTAATTTATAAATTTAAAAAACCGAAAGCTCTGTTATAAAAAAAGTATAAATAATAAAAAAGAAATAAATAAGGGATTGAAGGAAGAGGAAATATCGATCAATAAAAAAACTTCAACAGAAATCCCACCAAAGGTAAAAGCAAGAGTGCTTTCTTAAAAGTTCTATGGGAAACTGGAAAGAAGAGAACTTCACTGAGAAAAAAAATATCAAAAAAACATAATGAAGTCTATTACCCTTAAGGTCTTATTTATAAAAAAAAAATCTTTTTATCTCGGTGTTGGAATTTCGGAATTGGAATATAATGCTAGAAATATTAGGTAATTATAAAAGATCAATATATATATATATATATATATATATATATATATATATATATATATATATATATATATATTGATCTTACATGATCTATTGATCTGATAAACACAGTTCGACAGAAGGAAGGAAGTAAAAGTTAAAATATCATTTGAAGTATATATTACTAACCATATGCATGTTTTCTTAGTTATACAAGTTATATTCAATACAACTAATATGTTATGAGTTAGGAGTTGGCTGTTTCAAATAATTCTGGTTTAGATCGATAAACATAATATAATTTGTTAATAATTAATTAGGAAAATAAATAATTGTATTTAAGAAAAACAGTTGAAGGCCACGTTTATGGTTATGGTAAGATATAAAGCCTACACTAAATAAACTTTTCCAATATTAAAATATTTTAAAAAATTTAATTAAAAATCACTTTAATGAGATATGAAACTAATTGTGGTTAATACTTTATTATGTACCGCAGTTTTTTATGTCCTATACAAGAACATGACTGCAGTAGTTGAAGCCATAATAATATTCTGCATTGTATATGCATTGTGTATTCTGCTACTATAACAATTTTTTACTGATACTGCTCTCTGATCCCCCAATTTGAAAATTTGATGAGAAAAAACTATTTTAAAAAAATTCCAAAATAGTCATATTTTGAGGGATATTTCTTTGCCAAACGGCTTTATCTTAGCCAATAAATAAATACAATTTTGGTACCTAATACTTATCTAAATCCTTAAAAGAAAGCTCTATTTAACGAGGAAACCAAGAGAATGAAGAAAGGTCACGTCGTCTATAGTCGGATTCAGCAAATAGATAGAAAAGCAGTGCGTCTTTAGCACTGAGGGCGTGTGTGAGGCAGGATAGTATCCATATATCCTCTTTAGCAAAGGGGGTATCTTCCATTGCGCCGGCATATATCGCCATTAGCAGTTAAAAGGTTAAAAAAATTCTAATTAAAAAAAAAACAATTTGTATTCACTTGACAACAATCGCCGTCTTTATTCTTGAATAATCACATTATTCTTATAATGTTTTTTGCTCGAAAAAAAAACAACACAAAATTTTGGATTATGTTTCACAGGGAGAATATAATAAAATATTTATTAAAAGGTACAGAACACAAATTAAATTTCATTGGAAAACATCAAAAGAAGACCAGCTGAGTGAAAAAGGATACCATCTTTTGGAGTACAAAGCTCTTTTAAGTGTATTGTCCCAGATCTCTATCTGGTGAGGAAGAAAGGGCGTAGGGTTCTTTGGACTTGGGCCCAGTGTCCTTCGTGTCCTTCCACTGTTTCCAGCCTTATTGGCTCTTTCCCTGCCATGGAATTCATGGTCAAGAATCGTACGGTAATTAAAATACATTTTTAATTTTCCATCTTTCAACAAGTTATAAAGAATAACCCGTTTGTTGAAAATCATCAAGTGAGGTTACAAGAGAAAATATTGGCATTTATAGGATTAGAAAGAACTGCAATAAGGTGATCATGCTTCCCTTGGTCTAGTTATAAAGGTTAAGGAAGATCTCTCATCCAGCGCCTTTTTACTTTCATCCTCACATCCTCGAGCTTTAGATATAGCTCTGCCTCTTAAGTTGTTTTGTAAGCGTTAATTATTCAGAAATCGTTTAAAAGTACTATTCACTATGTTTACTCTCATATAAGCAGGGTTTTTTTAGACACGTACCATTATCATGACTTGTTGAAATTGGCTTTAATCAGAATTGTGTAAAAATAAATTTTCGAAAGTATACAAAGTCTTTATAAATTGGGTACTGTAAAGTTTAAAATTTAGGATTGTTAAGAAAATTAAGGTATTAATTTCGGCTACAACCGTTAAACAATAAGTGATCATGTATTTAAATCATCAAACAAATTCTTGGCCAGAAAGATATTTAATTAAAAATGAATTATTTTTAAATTTCTTAATTCTTATGACAGTTTAAAATTGAATGATAATGACGAGATGTCTAGTTAATGCTGACATACCGTAAATGATACCTCAAAATAGCTGGGCTAAGGAATCATGGTAAATATCAAATATTAATATTATTTTACTGGAATTATATTTCTATTATTTATTATTGCATTGAATTATTATTATGGTTTTAATCACATGTGTATCGTATCATAGGGAGGTGTATCGAAAGTTCCTTACAGATTTCTCCACGAATTTTACTACAACTATAAATATACGTTGTGTAGTCTTGAGGGAGTATGAGGTAGATAGATATAAACGATATGAGAGGGAAAAAAGGACTTCTTTAATTTCCTCACCCGAGACCCAATAACCACAGCGCGTTCAGTTTGTTTATTTGCAATTTAACAAGCAAGTTAATGAAGAGAAAACAAGCGTATGTTAAAACTTTCACGTCATTTTCATCAGATGAAAATACACGAGAGATATCTCAAAGAAAAAAAAATAGTGTAAAAACTGCGTCACGACTTTTAAAGAGAAACATGAAGTAAACTTGAAGATCTATCGGGACAGTGATTATCAACATCTTAGGATTTCGTTCGCTACTAAGCCCATCGTACTATTTGTGACGCTATCACTAGAAATATATTAACCGGGTGCAAGCTTCGTAATGCAGCGTTGTGTAATCTCCTAAATTCTCCAGTTATCTCAACCTTTTTTGAACCGAATATTTTACGCAACACCTTATTTTCGAAAATCTGAACCCTTTAACTGCTGGGATTAAGAGCTTCAGGTCTATCACACCGCTAAGTAGGCCGATATCGTCTTCAGCAAAGGAGGCACGTTCCCTTGCGCCGGCACATATCACCTGTAGCAGTTAAAGGGTTAAGACGTGTTTATCCTTCAGCGTTAGCAGCTTTCCGTAAAGAATAGTTGAAAGAATAATAATTTAAAATCCTGATTTTTAGATTTCGGGACGAAAGACGCGTGTTTAGTAATTTCGAGACCGGCCAGTAACAAGTATTTCATCCCTTTAATCGTGCCTTTATTTCCTCTTGAATTTCGTTATTTTTAGTTAATATAGACCCTAAGTGCTTAATCTTCTCTACATGTTCAAACTTATACCCCCCTACAACAATATCCCCAAAATCCCCCATGTTTTTACAACTCACCATATACTTATTTTTATCCCCCGATACCCAATATCTCTATCTCAAATATGACAGATTCTACTAAAAAGTTATTAAATGGAGCCGAAATTCATTATTTAAATTGTGGTATATTTGTATGATTTCTTGAAATTTGTTCATCACTTTTTATGTCCATTAAAGAATTCAACACAAAGATGGCTTTAGCAATATGTGAGTCATGAGCCAAATAACAGAAGCTGTTGTAGATCGGTTACATTGACTGGGTATAGTCTGCTATTTGCGTTCGACAAACACGACAGAACAACTTAATCTCTACCACACTAAGCTACGCGCTCGTCAAATTTAACCGATTGATTTCATTCTATGTTAGCACAATAGTGATTAATTCAGACTGACAAGATTAGGAATACGAGATAAAATTCTCTCCAATAGGATTGCAATAACATTGTTGTAACTAGACCCAATTTCACGAAGTTTTCACTCGTATTACAAAACTTTACTGAATCTTATACCTTTTTGTAACTACTGTGCATTGTTTATACCGATTTATCTCTCCTTTCTGTTTTCTTGGAAGCTAATAATATTGTTCGTTGTTGATAATGTTTCAAATTAAATGTTCATGGGTTCACATAAAATGATGCGTTTATATTGGAATAATTATATTTCTTTCTTAATTAGTTATTTCGTATCACTCTATTACTGCTCTTATTCAGAAGTAAGTTGTTCTAAAGGCTGATTAGCGACTCGCACTCGGAATCGTACGCAAAGTAAGATCATATAGAAACTTTCTTAGTAATTTCTTCCCTTGTAAAACCTGTACCACTACAACCCATGAAGGGTCTGTGGTTCAGTACATGGTAGAGACTGTACTGTTTCATGGACAACTGTTCTGCAAGGAGGTGACTTGTCCTAGGTCACGCTCGACCGCCAGATTTTCCCCCCCTTATTTTGGGTACCCTATTTTTATAATATTTTATAGAGGCTGGGTGGGCCCCAGGAGGGTCCTAGATCCTATATGATCCATCTCCCGCTGCAAACAGACTAAATAAAAATCATGGCCTGCAGCGGGAATTGAACCAGGATTTCCGGCATGGTAACTCAGTACTCTACCACTGAGCCACTCCTCTCCCATATATTTTTCTTCTCATGTAAATTTGATTTATTTTTTATTAAATCTCATCTGTTTTTTCAATAAATAGGTCACTGTTAAACTAGGACCCTTTTTTTCACACATGAATGATAATGACTCTTGCCATATTTTTAAATTTAATAATTTAAATTAAATTCTGAACACGCGAATCTGGTTGCATGCATTCCGGTCAAAAAACTGCAGAAAATATTAATGAACGAAGTTGAAATTTCAAATGAAACCAAAAATGATTTAAAGTACTTTTGTTTATAGGACCAAATTCATCTAATGGTTTTGATCAACGTCATATCATTTCCAAAATAAACTACGAACCCTTCTAATATTTAAAAATGCTGAGAAACATTTCAGTCTTAAAAAACCCATGTGGGCGGTTGTTTTTTCATCAGAACCACAGACTTGTTTCTTAGCTCATTCAACAATTCTTTACATTCCTCTTTTATTTAATTAAATTTGTGAATTTCAATTATTTTATTATTAATTTTATATCTGTGATATTAATTAATTTATCTATTCAACCTTAACTGCGGGTGACAGATAAGAAGTACAAAAATAAATTCTAGAAAGGTGTGCAATTTTCTTAATGAAAAATAAGATATGGTAATAATAAAATATTTATTAATGAAATAATACATGAGCCATTTGGCACATATTGTATTTTCGATCTTTATTTGAAAACCTCCATTATATGCTTGGATATCCACCACATCCTGAAGAATTTTGCGAGTAGTTTGTGAAGCTTACGCCATTAAATATTACGCCCAGGCGCACATTCAGACACAGTTCAACGCAGGGTAGTGTAGGTTAGGCAGGGCAGATTAGAGCAGTTTAAAGCCTGCGCTACTCATATGACCGCACATTGAAACGCAGTTTCTTGTCATCTTTGTATACAATCGGTCGTCGAACTTGGAAATGGACGAACTAAACGAACTTGACCTAAGTTCTTTAATTCGAGATCATCAGCAATTTTGTCCCATAAATCATTTTTTAATTTTGATTTCATATAATCAGCATGGCTAGTGTCGTATAATATTTTATGTGGACGAACGGCTTCAATTAATTTTTCTTCCATAGTGATATTATTAATAATGTGTTGTAATGTATTTTATAGGTCTTTGTAAAAATGTTTTCTTTTTCTATCAAAGTTTCTTTTGGTACTTTTTCCCTTTTTAACATCCAACAGTAGTCTCCCATCATGTTGACATTCCATTGACCTTGGTATCTGCGCTCCATTTCTTTTATATCTTGATGAAAACGTTCTCCTTGTTCCTCACATAAGTGAGGAACAAGGAGAACGTTTATTGGCTATAAAGCCAAAAGATTTTCTGGAAGATAGTCCAGATGTGAGTGAAGGAAATTAACTTTGACACTCATGTTCCAGTCCAACTTTTGTAGTTTTGTAACAATTCAGCAACCAAAGTTTTGTAGTTAGGATCTTTTTTGTTTCCAACAAAGCCTGTTGCAACAAGTTTAAATAAATAGGCATTTTTCTTCCATTTCCATTTTAGTGACAAAGCTTTCATCTTTCAAAAGTTTTCTGATGTCAGGACGCAACAGAGAAAGAGGGTCTTTGTCTAAGCTTAGCATCGGATATACCAGGAAACTGTTCACAAAGATACTTAAAACACTCCCCTTCTTTGAGTAGTGCTTTCACAAACTGTTTCATTAGCCCCAATTTGATATGAAGTGGTGGAAGTAATATCTCTTTTGGATCCACTAAACTTTGTCTTTCAACATTTTTAACTCCAGGAAGAAGAGGCTTTCTGATTGGCCACTTCTGCTTGACACAGTGTTTTTTCCTGTCACGGCTATCCCATTCTCAGGGGAAACATGGAAACTTTGTGTTACCACTTTGTTGGCCTAGTAACATGGAAATAACTTTCAAATCCCCACAAATGGTCCATTTATGGTTAGAGTAGCTATAAAGGTCACGGCTCACTATATTCCTCACGACGTCTAGCAGATAGGAATTGGGGATGGAGCAGACCCCTGAAAATAAGAAATTTTCAGGTGAAATTTGTGATTTATCTAGGGGTGATGGAATTTTTTCACTATTTGTTCCGTAATCAGCAAAAAAATACTGGTAAATATGATACAATTTTCTCATTGCAGATCTGTATTATTTACGTACTCCGAATTTTTGTTAAATTATTATCTTGAGTTGATTTTAAACATAAGAGTCATGAGAAAGAATAAGATGTAATTTTAATTAACGTTGCATAAAGTAACAAAATGTAATGTGAATATTATTTATATTATTTTAACACATATGTTTTCTTTGATTGATTTTTAATTCAAAAAGCCTTATACATCTATAATTCTGATAGATATAACAAGAATCCGATAAAATATAATAATGTTATTTGGGGATAAAAAGTACTTTCAATAAGAAAAGGGGACCTCAGGTGTTTTGCCAAACACGGTTTCATCTCTCTTCGGGGCGGAGGGAGTATCAAGTTTTTATTCATTTCTTTATGGATACCATTGGAGCGGGGAATAAACAATATGTAGAATATACAACTACGGGCATAACTCCTCTCTATTCCCTCTCTTTTCAAACTTTATTTTACTTCAAGAACTAAATATTACTAAAATAGTAATTTAACATGCCGAAGATATGAATTAGACAATGCACATGTCCTTCAACAATTAATAACTATTATTATATTATAATTTATAGATTTACGATTTAGACTCTTCAAATCGTATATGAACGAAAATGTAGTTTTAAAAAATTGAGTAATTGTTTTCACGTAACAAGTAGCAATCAGTAAAATAATAATGAATACATATCCAATGGCAAAACATTTACTAAAATAAACTGGGCAATTACCTTCTTGGAATTTTTAAAAAATAATTTATTTGTAAAAAGTAAACAACTGTATTATACTAATACAACAAGTAAATAGAGTTATTGGTACATATTAGAATGAAAGATAAGTAGAGAAACTACACAGTGGTAGTACTCAAATAACAAGTTCAACTTAGGTCACGAGGCCATCTTTTCTTCAGACGCCTTTGAGGATTATCAGGAAATGAAGAGGTTGCTGGTTATGAAACTAGTGGGTTTGAGTGTAAGTAAAGTTGGCCAGGAAAAGATTGATATCGGACTCGGTCCAAATTAGCAACAAATGGGACATTAAGGTCATTATAGATTACTTTTTTTGTTACAAAGTAAGGGTCATTGAGGATTTTTAATTGTAAGGATTGAATACTAGAGGAATTCGATGGTTTAGTGGAGCCGGAAAACTCCATTCCATAAGTCCAGATGGGTCTAACGATTGTCATGTATATGAGTCTTTTGTAATTAATTGAGAGCAAGAGCGTTTGCCAGCGTCTAGTAAATGTTTGAGTAGCCTGAAACGGCATCTTAGTAAAGTAATTTGAATTATAAGTAAGATAAAAAGTATTATATTTACTTCGCATTTTCATCGCTTATATTTTATCAAAAACCATTATGATCCTATTGAACGTCAGGGGGCTTAATATAGGTTGAGCAGGGCATATAGAGGGAGTTAAGAAAACAAGTAAATCTATGGGATTAAAAGGCCTCAAATTTCAATAAAGTCAGAATTGATAATAAGTTTTAGATGATGTTCAAGTTTCGCTCAGGTATAAAACAAGGTGTAGCTAGTTTCCTCCCCGTTAATTTGACACTACAGGAGGAAGTTAGAAAGATGCTAATAAGAAATAAAATGCGTTAATCTGGGTAGTGAGTGCATAGGCCTACAGACGGATCGGTACAGCTAAATGAATACTCGGGAACTATACCACTAAATAAAAAATAGGCTGTTAAAACCGGTTTTAACGTAACTATTGACAAAAAATACCGTTACTTTAAGTAACTTTATTCTGGGACTAAATCCCTTGAGAATAACAAACAAGAAAAGAAAAAGAAACATAATATATATCTGGCCAGAAGGCTACATAATAAAAATTATGAAGTACATAAACAGTGATAAAAAACAATACAAACAATAATAACAATAAAAAAATAAATTTGTCTTCTTAGAAAATAAAACTAAAACGAGTAAACAAAAAAATACATTATTCTATACATTTCATTCTAAGCAAATGACTAACCTGCTTAGAGTGCCGATTTTCGGGAAGCCAGGAAATGTTGTAAATACAAAGATTTAAGTGACGATAGTGAGGGAGCATGGCGGATTATAGGAGGGATTGAGTTCCTCACTGTGGTGGAGCTGGTGAGAAAGGAACGTTTGAATCCTTTGGTTCTGTCCGAACGAATATAGAGATCGGAAAGATGGAATCTTTTTTTATGGTGCTGGACTGAGGATTTGAACTGGAGAAGAATATAGATATATAAAGGGTGTTGAGATTTAATGGATCGTTATAAGAATGCACAGAGGAAATATTGTCTTCGGAATGAAGGGAAAAGCCACTTTAACTCATCATAAGGTAGGACACGCGAAATAATAATACAGATATAAAACAGGATAAAATGTTTAATTATATAGTAGTTATGGTAAAGAAATGAGTAGTTAAATACTTTTTATTTTTTTCATCGACATACTTTGTTCACATATTTTCTCTTACAATTTTTTCCCTATTTTTCTAGTGTAGAATTACCATTAAGTCGACTTTTTCCGACCATCGAACAGGATTCCTACACCGGGCTTACCCGTAACGTGTTACTTTTTCATTATTCTTTCGTAGACGGTTTGTCCCAGTTTTAGTTCTTCCATTATGACATCTCTTCTGATCCCGTCTCCAATATCTTATGCATCTCCAATATTCCATGTCTACGGCTCTAATTTTAGAGAAAATTTTCACGTTTTATTTAAATACATGATAGAATGGAATAATGGGGGTAATTTGGATTACTATATCATTTACCCATACCCACCGGGCTTATGGAATAATACATTAAAGGAAGCAAAAGGAATACAAAATATGACTGATGCTTCCAGTCTAACTTTTGTATCACTTGTTTACTGACTTGATCAGATTAAATTAAAAAAGAAAAACAAAGATAATTACAACATTCTATAATTAATAAAATTAAAGTTTTCTTTATTTTATTAACTCTAAATTATACGTTTAAAACCTAAGCTTTAGGGGAAAAAAACAGTTGATCCTGCTTTGTGACATGGGGTTTAGGCAGGCTTAGAAGGGGGATCACTTCGTTCTCGAGAGCATGTCCATATTATATACAAGGATCATCCATCTTAGATATATATAAAAAAATATCACATATATAAAGTAGGATTAATGTATTAGAGTATTGTTGAACACTGGATTAATCAATTTTCTTTTTAAAATGACCACTCTTTCATATTTTAGGGGATGCTGATTAGAGGAACGTCTGAATTAAAAAAAAGGTAATTTATTAAAAAATTCTGAACTTTCTAATATTTTTATATTAGATTAGATTATAATAATCTATAATCTATCCACAAAACCCACCTTTAAATAACATAAAAAACAGAATACAACAGTCTCCGTGTAAGAAATCGATTTTAAGTATATCGCGTGTAAATACTTAGAAAAAGAAGGGCCTCATATATTCTGTAATCTTACTTTTATGAATATTTAACAGGTACAGACATATCACTTTTGAATAACAAACCTAGTTTATTCAGATGAATTATTCATTCCTGTGACATTGGCTTTACATTTACTTATTTTATTTTTTCTCCAACACATTAACAAAATAGGTATTAGACCTCAAATATTCTCCTATATATATCGTATGTTTATTTCATTGACCTGGATTTTTCATGTTTGTTAAAATATCTGAAGATGGTTTTTCTGTATGCACATTGGTTATAACAATTTAGAAAAAAAACAATGAATATTTAATAAACCCTTCTTCTTCTTTAATGGCACTACAACCCGCGGGGGCTCAAGGCCTCCTGCAACAGACGCCACCAGTCATCCCTTTTCAGAGCAGCCGTCTTCCAATTCCTCATCCCAAGGATAGACCTTGCATTGGCAGCGACGCCGTCTGCCCAACCCAATTTGGGACGTCCAACTGGTCTTGGTCCATGGATCTGTTCGTTGAGAAGCTTCTTAGGAATTTGGTCATCCGTGATCCTCACCACATGTCCGGCCCAACGTAATCTCCCCACTTTTATAAATCTGACCAGGTCGGCTTCTTGGTACAACATTTGTAGTTCCGCATTGTTCCTTAGTTTCCGCTCTTGATTTATACACACTGGACAAAATAAACCCTTTTAATTGAATAAATGTATGTATAAATGTATTCATCGATCTACATGGAATTTTTACTTAAATTAGCTTTATTTTAAGAGCCAATAATAAGAATATCTTATCACTACTAATCTTGTTTCTTAAAAGATAAAATTTTATATTCGTTAATGAATATCATTAAAAGTGAGCGATGAAATAAAGCGAAGTAACTAACCCCAGTTGGGAACCTAGTAGCCGGTGATTAAGGCCCTATAGCCTGCCCTATTCCACTTTCATGGTTTTAGCTTACTTTATTAACTTATAGGACTTTATGAAATCATAAAGCTATAAATAAGGTTAGTTTTAATATCAAAAGAAAAGGATGGCATAAAATGTAACGAAGGGCCTTTATTAACAAAACTCGGCCCCACTTTAACAGATAGAGGGCCCTCCACGTTGGAGATTTTTTTTTTTACAACATTTATCTATAGAAACAGTAATGATCATACATTTTTAAAAATCTGTTATATTTATTTTTCAAATAATACTTTATGTTTTTTTGGAACCATACAAAAAGAAAAAAATAATAAGCCTTTAACAATGAAATAAAGCCCTACGAAGAGGGTATATGATAAAGATAAAAATGATCCTACTTGTCCTTTGGTTAGCTGCCTACAGTCCATCAATATGGTTTAACTCATTTACTTAGATAAGATATACGAACAAAAAATCTAATGACTCTTTAAATTTCAAGTCATTATAGGAAAATTAACAAGATTTCTGTAATTAAACCTTAATTATTTACAAGCGGTTGACGAACAATTACAAACATATTACAAACGCTTTCAAGAAAAACTAGACGGAGAACTATAATTATAAAAAATGACAACGACTCTCATGCCTAAGAACACTAGCAGGAGACTAAAAAGGACGTGGATGAGGGATCAATTATCATGAGAAATTAAATCAAGCCACAGGAGAAGTAAAGCTGGGGACTGATCTTCTCCATGCCTCTCATGTCGTTCTGTATTATTTTACTGTCAGCCAGTCTGCTAATAAATAAGAGTGTATCGTACTGTCCTTCAACCAGTGGTCATATATGGATGGAAGTGAGTCTTGGTCGGTGACACGAAACGATAAAAGGGTGTTAAACATATGGGAGAGAAAAATCTTCATAAAGATCTTTGGCCCTACTAAAGAAGGAGATCGCTGGCGGATGAAGACAAAGGAAGAACTTAGAAATCTACTTGGTACACCAGATATTGTTGCCACAATTAAGAGTGCCAGGATAAGATGATGATGGAGGGACGCCTTGGGGGAAGGAGGAGCAGAGGGAGACTTCGTTGGCTGCAGGATGTGGAGGAGGATCTTCGGACGTTGGGTGCCAGCAGCCAAAGACAGGTCGGAGTGGAGGAGAATCACTGAGGAGGCCAAGGTCCGGCAAGGACCATAGCGACGTTAGATAGACAGTCTACTGATTGTGGATTTTTTGTACTTGACAGGTTAGGATAAAAATATAAGGAGAAAAAATATATAAAAACATTAACTGCAATTGATCTTTATAGTACCTGTATGATTGTTTTGACCGAATATCTTGTAAATAATAGATAGCTATTTTTAATATACATGACTTAATTCTGTATTCCATTAATACTTCCATACTCATTTGGAATAAAGTTCTCTATTACTTAGGCGCGTTAAGTTCTGGTCTTAAAGTAAGTAATGGAATACTTTAAATGTTTTTAAGCTTGTAAACCAACAACTAAAATCATAACTAATCATTACTTCTTATCCAGATAACTTTCTTCCCATCTCTACTCCTTATAAATCTCGATTCCAAGCTATAAGCGCGTTATGAAATGACAGCATGCGAGACTGGATATGGGCTAACTATAAAAACAATAATAATTGAAGCAATATCTCGGGAAAGCATATACGTAAATTCATAGTTTGATTAATTCGAAAACAAAATATGTAAGACTTAAATGGACCATACTAACAACGCCTTCGTCTTAGCGTCAAACGTATAACCGCTAGTTAATAATTTATTATACATATACATTATACGTTAGGTTGGTATTAGTTCGATTATACCTAACGCTTAATTTATTTTAGAAAATATGAAGATCCTGTTATTTTCCTCAACTTAATAAATAGCACTGTATTAAAGGCATATATTAATTAATAACTAACAATTAAGAACAGTGATTAATTTAATGTATTTGAAGCATGTAATTATTCAATTATATAAATTATTACAAAATATCCCTCCATTAATTAATCCGTATTACACTGATTTTTAAGGTATTGTATAATTCATAACAATATCGCTGACGACATATTATGTTTATTCCATTTACCAGCGGTTCAAATAATAAGATAGTTTCTCACTTACCTAAATACACAAAATATCACTCTTAATTACCTACAAAAGGAATATATTTAATGTTTTCTAAAAAAAATACGAATTCGAGTTTGATAAAGTCGCCACAGTCCTTAAAATCTTTAACCCTTTGTCCAGGGTGTAAGTCCATCCTAAATACGTCTGAATTAAAATATCTGTCTCAAGAAAGAGTACGTTGTTGCACCGTATGCTCGATATTATATATATAGATAAGCTCAAGGGATTGAAAAAAATTGTTTGGCTTAAAAGTTATGATTTCACAACCCTCTAAAATTGAACTTTGTGTTGATATTTGTTCTAGCTCAGTATATATTGCTATAACTTAATAAATAAAATTACTTGAAGGTTGGCATTAATTGATAAGTGGCAGAAGTAGGTATATGCAAACCTTGAAGTGTTATTTGATACATTCCTGGATCCTGGTTTACAAAGGGGACTTTCTTTTATAAAGATCTTCTTGTCCTGAACCAGCTCTTTGAGATAAAGATCTTTATATTGGAAGGCGCATTCTGACCTTGTACTCTTTATCGTGTTGTTTGTGCCTTGTCTATTTCGTATTCCTCTTCGTTTTACCTACAACGTTGCGGTCTGTTCGAGCTGCTCCTTTTTTTATATAGATATATTTTATCATAGTTCAAGATTTTTGTATACATTACTTATTTAAATAAAAACTTTATCATATTATAAGCCTTTTTTTGGGCGATTTTACAGGAGAGAAAAAATAACCGCGCCACATGTTATATTTTCTTAACTATATCGGTTGTCTTTCAATTGATAATTGAATCACTGCCTTGAGTTCAACCTTGAAAACTTTTTTTAATAGTGTGTGATTCAACCTGTCGAATGCATTACTAACTCATTTTCACCAAAAGTTGTAGATAGGTGGTATTGTTTTGACAGCGACGATGTGTAAACGTATTTAAATTTTATTTTTCACGAATTAAGCTCAATTTAGATCAAAATACTGTGGAAAAACTAAACGGAAATAACGTTACATATTCATATATGCGAACAACTTTTCTTTAGTTAATATATATAAGGTCTTAGAAAGTTATTGTTAAAGAGTTCGGTTGCATTCCTTAGAAAAATAGTTCAGAGGTTTTAGAATAGTTAGTTAATGTTCTCTAAGGGTGCACCTACATTGGATCCGATCCTATGCGACGCAATCCTATTCTCTCACATACGATGGGGGGCTGAAAAAACAAATAACTGAAATATAGGGAAGTGCCTACACTGAATCAGATCCATCGTGATTCTATTCTTTTCAATCCGATAGTGAAACTAGTCACTGCCTTCAGAAGAAAATAGTATTAATTTTATTCTTTTATTTCTTATGTTATATATATATATATATATATATATATATATATATATATATATATACACACATATATTTTAGTAAAGTATAAATATATTAAAAATAATTAATAAATAATCTTAATTTTATAAATTTAAAGAACAAAATGTTATGAAAATGAGGTAATATTACAATATTAGAATATTTTTGTCTTGCTGTTTCACTATAAATAAATAATTAAGTTGTTTTTCAATTTAAAAAGAAATAGAAATTATTGTTTATTGTTATTGTTATTTCTTTTATTCCACAATCGAGGCTCGTTTCGAACTAATTCTATGAGTAATCTTTGTATATTTTGTTGTTCATCTTTGCAAACGAGTATAAAAAATCAGAAAAGCCCTTACCTCCCAATGTTGCTAAATGTTTAACAAATAAATTAAACATTAAGACGATAATTTTATCAAAAGTTAATGTTTCCAATTTTTTTTTTACGAATTAAAATTTTATGTTGGTATAATTTTTATGGACATTTCTGATAGATATAATTTTATTAAACGAAAAATTACCTTCGCTAATATATTTAATGGTTCATGAAGTTTACTAATAAAATATTTCAATGAGAATTGACAATATTTAATTTTGATTTATGAAGGACATTTATATAATAGTTAATGATCAAATTACAATGTCTGTTTAATAAACATTTTAGACAATAACGGTTAAGTTGCCACACATGCTAATGGCTGGCTTATCTGATTGAGAACTAATGATTTTGAAATGTGAAAATCGTGCCTGATCGTACAGTATCGCGCCGGATCCAATTTAGGCGCTTCCGTATAAATAAACTATTTTGATTCCGCGAGCGACTAAATCGGTCGGATTGGTCGGATAAAAATGGATTGGATCGGAGCGGATCAAATGTAGGCACTCTCGATATATTTGCTCTACATTTGATTTGCTCCCGATGTCTGATCGTATCGCATCGGATCGAATGTGGGTGTACCCTAAGAGTGAAAAAACGGCCAATGTTCAATCGGTTACACTTATTTCAAGAGGCAGAATGTAACGATTTGATTCTTTCTCAGGAAAGAGGAACAACTCTGATACTAATAGTGACTACTCACAGACAGTTATTGATGTCTTCGATATCAGTTGACAATTTTTTTCCCTTTTTTGTTATTACAGTCATAAAAAAAAGGTATTTCTTGATTTTTTTAAAATTAAACATTTTGTGTCAATGCTGTTATTGTCATATTTATAATAATCAACACAACTTTAAATAAATCTCATAAGTTCACATACTCACTAATAGTATTATTTCTTTATTGTTCTGTATAATAGTTTAAGAGATTACCGTAAGTTGGAGTTTCTCTGTGTTCTTTTTATTTTTTATCTTGAAGAGGTAGATTTTGTTCCAATGTGAGGAAGGGTTCGCCCTTCAGATCTCCATTTAGGGAACTTGTCCTAATCGGGGATATACGAGGCCTTATATATAAATGATGTTTTCTAAGCTGAATTCTGTTAGTTACGAAAAGTTTTTTCGGAGTGAGGCATGAGCAATCCATATCCATTAGAATACCTTTTGGTGCACTGATAAATAGTTCTGTTTTATTTCACAATAATAAAAAAAAGTATTTTTCATTTCGAATAAAAGTCCATCCATCTAAATCGTTTTATTTAAATATCACGTCAGTGCGATTTTATGCAATCTGGAGCCATTTTCAAGTTTTATTTTTTGAAAATTCTCCTTCATCAAATCTTAGATGAAATCTTCACTTGATTTTCGAAGCAAACAGCTAATCGATAACACTATACTAAGACCTATTTGGATGTATAGAGCAGAAAATCGTTCAACAAAACACGTCCATATACACAAGACACAAGGTTCATCCGCAATTCAAGGGAAAATCGTTGATGCTCCTTTGTTTATTTTGAATCATACTATAGAAAGAAATGAATATTCCCACTGTACAATCATATATTTATAGGAAATACAGCACATTCCACTCATCAACACAAAATCACCAAAATCCACTTGTTCTGACTGTTTCCTACTTTCTGCTACCCGGAATTAATAAGTTAAAAATAATTCTAAACAAACTAATAAGAAAAACCATGGGTTAAGTACGATTATAAAGCTTGGGTTTTTATCTTTCGCCGACGATGTAGATATATCATTCTAATGGCAACATAAATTCCATTCTTTTAACGCCTTTTGCGATGAATTCGTAATGTTTTATTTTTCGTTTCATTTAATTATAAACATTATTCGAAACAAAATGAAATTGTTAAAACCATCTTCCAAGTAGCACGTTAAGTTATTTTCAAGTTTATTTGCGATTATATTTTTACTTAGTCGTTATTGTAGATCTTATGACCAAACATAAAAACTTTAGAACCTCTACAAACTCCATCTTTCCATTTTTACTACTGTTACTCTCTACTTTTATTGTAGCCTTATGCCATATATCTTTTGTTAAAAAAAAAACTGAACCATTACTTCGCATGAATGGTATTGGTAATGGTATGGATGGTATAGGGCTCAATACATTGAAAGGTTTTCATTGTTTCTAAGCCAATGGTTGTGTAAGGAGGTGATTTGGTCGAAACCACGCTCATGAGGCTTGCTTTACCTCAACCAAGGGTAACCACGTTATTGAAACTTAGAAACCAGTGGGGTCCAAGGAAGGCCTGCAGATCCCACAGTGCCGAACTAGGCTGTTAACAAATTAAATAATTTATCTGTTACAGCTCGATTTGAACCAGTAACCTTCTGCTCAGCATCACAGAGCTCTACACACTGAATTATATATCATGATAATATAATTACCATATAATTGTATGATGCCAGGAAAATATGTAATCTTTCATAATTACAGTTAGGATAAAGTGAAGTCGAAAAATTGTAAAATATGCATTAAAAATTGCAGAATATGTAAAATAAAAATCTTGCCTTTGTATTATTTTTTATGGGATAAAATTATAATTATAAATCTCCTATCTTCCACGAATTACTTTTGACCATCAAATCAGGTGGGGTCGAGCATTGTGATAGGGTGTGCAAATTCACGAACACTTATTGCCGAAAATTTTCAGCCAGTTTCAAGTGATTCACGCATTGAGGCAGAACATTTTATGCATGAGTTATTTTTTACTACCCTGCTTTGAAGTTTTTAACAATGTATTGTATGACAAAGGGAGACAATCCCAATTTTCATCCAATAATTCGATAAATTAATTGATGTGGAAAAATAAATCCTATCAGATAGATATTGATTATTCTCCTGATCAATGATGCTATTTGGTGGAATTATCCTCAAGTTGATCAATTCAGGTCATTTGGGCTACTCTTATTACGATTTCCCATGCGTTATAGCTATAAACGCATTGGAACAGTACGCTTTATTGTTTCGAATGTACTGTTTTATTATTCTGTTTTGGTTTTGGTATTTGTCGAAAGGATTATGTACAAAGTTAAAACGTAGGACTATAAACAGATCTTCTAAAGCTTTTTTTCGTGTTTTGGGGCCGTCTATCATTATTTTTCTTTTAATTATTTTTCTCAACTTGGTCGATTTTTGCTATGAAGTGCCGTTTCATTTTTTATTATTTATATCCATATGATTATTATTTTCCACTGTGAGATTGTGTTTATCAAATTGCTTTTTACGATTTTGAATGGAGGAAAACAAATTTGAAAATCTCTATAAAATACTCAGAAAATTTAACCTTGAGCCTTCCTTTGTGTATTTGTTTTAATGCTTACATTTAGGAGCCAGCAAAATGAACTACATATCATTCTTGCCTGAATTTTTTGGGGGAAATAAAAATAAGAATTGCACGATTACTAATTTGGGTAGATTGCCTCATCGCCTGGGTTCAAACGGAGCAGGTAAGAAATATTGCAAAAGTGTCACATACGATGTGTGTGACAAAGGGGGCGAAATTATAGGTAAAATAGACTTCCTTAATTTAGTATAATATTATTATTATGCAAGAATTGATTGAAACATGATTTTTAATTTAATGGAAAAATAAAGCTGTTGTACTTAAAAAAATACCTAGCAATAAAGTTGACAGTGTAGTTAATTCTCGAGAAATATTTAATATTTAACGAGAAAATTATATCCAGTAGAGAACCTTTGGATATAATAATGCCTTGTGTGACTGGCGTTATTTAAATCAAAGGGAATCTTCCTAAACGATATAAAAAAGAAATAAATAAAACAAATCTTTACTATTACAAACCATGAAGAGTCTTGGGCTCAGTACATGCTAGAGATTGTACTGTTTCTAGGACAAAGATAGTGTAGGGATTCCATTGGAGGTCATGCTCAACCGCCAAATTTTCTCCCCTATTTAGGGTATCCACTTTATAGAGGATGAGTAGCAGGGTCCCAGAGATCAAAGGATCCATCTCTGGCAGTTAGCAGTTGAAGCAAAATGTGCCACACCCGGATTTGTACTCCGCTTTGAACCTTCCGCTGAAAACACACCGCACTACCACTAATGAATCGGAGTTTCTAAACGATATTCAATAAAATAAATAAAAACGTTAGACTTTTATTTAGGGTACTATTGATTTAAAATACTAAAAAATGTTCGGGTTTTATGTGACGTGATAAAAAAAATAAAAATATTTTCTCTCATTGAAGTGGTTTTTTTTTTATCATTTTGTAATTTTTTTATACCCCCAGAAAAATAAATTGAGGTAGAAAAGTTTAAATTTATATTCTATTCATCTTCAATTTATATATATAGTTGAAGATATTATATATATACAAAATCAGACCTACTCCAAAACTTTCCGTCAGAGCCTCCATTTTTATTATTATTTCACTGACCCAACCGCTAAAAATAAACATTCAAGCGTTTAAAAACTAACAGTGAATTTTAAATATCTCTGAAATAATATTAATTAATTTCAGAGAGAAGAAAAGGACTGAAATAAAATAGCGTAGAAGTTTTGTTAAGTATCTCAATACTCTAACAAGACGCTGAGGCAATAGTAAATTATATAAGGAATCCGCTTTATAGACGGAATGTACAGAAGGTTTTAAAAAGGACATAATTAAAAGACGGGGAATTAAGGTCGGAAGTTTACTCAAGGCATGAATGAATTAACTTCTCTTAGAAGACAATAAGCGCTGTCGAACGCTTTTTCATCATCTAATTATTGTAAAGCTTATTCTTTATGTTTCAATGATGGGAGAGGGGGGATGTCATTAACCTTAATATATAATGTAATATTATTTCTTTTGATCATTCATTTTTCTATTTCAGAGTATAGTAAAATGTATAATAACTTAATTTGTTATGGTGAAATCATGCCAAACTAACTGTGATTTTTTATTTGTATAACTAAGAATTTAAATATGGATGGTTAATAACGAAAACAAATATATAATCAAGATCAGTTACGTTTGCTATTCTATAACAATTATAAAATATGTTATTAGTACAGGTCTGAAAATGTAAGTTTCTTAAATAATACATTTTTATGAAACGACAAAATATATATGATTTGGTCAAGGAAACAGTGGGAATCTTAATTACTTTATTCAACTGAGTAAAAAATTCAGCAATATAGCCCATTCAATTTAAAAAATAACATCTCAATCCTTACACTCTGTTGGATTAAGTTACAATAATAAGTTCTTATTTTATGCTTTGCTTATTTAACATTATAATAGGTTATCCTTTTATCATCAGTGCCTTGGGTTCGGTACATCGCACAGTATTTCGATTCGTAGGAGCTGGACAAAAATCATGTTTCATATATATAATAAAATTATTTATTAGAATATTGTAAACGATAGTTCAAAGCCTAGAAATATAATATTTGTTTATGCCTGGCTAACTTTTTCTCGTCAGTAATAAGGTCCGAAGTAATGAATCCATAGAAATAGACTAAATCAGTTGTATTCGACGCTTCATTTCAACCGCACACAATATAAATGTTACTAATTTTTCATGAATTAATTGTTGAATATCGACATTATATGTACTCTTAGGTGCTATTTTGTCCAATTAAAAAATCTTCTAATAATCAAACGGTATCAATTCTTTTTTTGTTTTAATCCATCAAGGATTTATCCTCATTTTGAAACTTTGAAGTAATAAAAATGACTTGTATCCGTTTTGTATCCGCGCTAAATTTTATATATCTCATAGCTCCGTCTCTCCCATTAATAATAAGGTTCATTATTGCCTGCACACTCGAGTACAAAATTTTTTTAAAAATTTAAAGTACTTATTTTCAAGAAAAGTTTTTTTTTAAGAATGGTAAAAACACCATTATTTTTTTATTTTATAGTCATTTTCGATAAAATTCAATGTTAAAAACCTTGCAGAGGACTTTGAAAGGAAAATTAAAATAAGATTGTGTAAATATTTCTCCAAACTTTCTGATGAATGGTGGGGAAATCAAAGGAGCGCACAGTGTTTCGATTAGTACAAGTTAGGACAAAAGTCATGTTTAGAAATCTGAAATATGGTAATTGGAATATTGTAAACAATACTTCAAAATATGGTAATCTAATATTTGTTTTATTCTGACACACTTCACAGCTTTAGGGTTAGGGCCCGAAGTAACCATAGCAATATAATAAATCAGTGGAATTCAAGGCAAGATTTCAACCTCAAAAGTTGATTGTTCAACTACTTTTATCGAACCAATCGTTGAATATAGATATTAATTGTACTGGTAAGTGTAATTTTTTGAAATAAAAAAGTCTTCTGATAATCAAACTATATTAATTTTTTTTTAAACGACCGAAGAATCAAAAAAAAAAAAAAGAAATTTTTCCTCATTTTGAAACTTTGAAGTGATGCCTTTTACCCATTTGTATCCGGGCTAATTTTTCTATTTTTAATAGCTACACCTATCCTATGAATAATAATACACGTTTTAGCCTGCATAATCGAGTACAACATTTTTTTAGAGTACTTTACAAATACTTCGAGAAGATATTTTGATGGAGAATGGGTTGATGGACCTAAATGAAGAAAGAAACTCTTATCTCCTAGAGTTTCTTTCGACCAAAATTAATTTTGGAAACATTACAGAGGACTCTGAAAGGAAAATGAAAATGATTTTGGCGAGGAGTTCTTCTAATATATTATATATCTTATTTAGCATTTATTTACCACGAAAAAACTTTAATTAGTTTTATGATGACAGTTTTTTGGATGGATGAATGATGAGCTGTAGTATATATATAAAGAAATAAAACATACATAGAAAAATTTATATATATGTATACTTTTATATATATATATATATATATATATATATATATATATATATATATATAAGTATACATATATGTAAATTTTTCTATGTATGTTTTATTTCTTTATAATTATTATTATGCTATTTATATTTTCATTGATTTAATTCGTTGTTGCGAGCAAACTCCTAATTTATGTTCATTAATTTTTTATTTTCATTTATTGATTAAATTGTAATTGTATTCTACTCTAAGAAATTATAGTTTATATTTGATTAAACTATTTTAAAGGATTTTGTCCTTATTATAATATTATTATATATATATATTGTCTTAATTATTGTCCTAGCAATCCTCTTAAATTCAGTTGGTAAGTAATTAAAAACCAGTTTTGATAATAACAATACTTAATCAGTCGAAAGAGAAGCAAAAATGCCGAAAAATAATTTTGTCCACCTAGCTCCTACTAATCGAAACTTGGATCGTAGTGACTGAACGGTTTGAAGGCCAGCTTTTGTTCAGGGAGGGGATTTATCCGATATCACGCTCAACCACCAGATTTTCCCCCAATTAACGGTACGCACTTTTTCGGTTGATACTGATTAAAACTCAGGCGTTGCCATGGAAAAAAGTAGTAAGTGATGAAAAGATAGTTTTACAGTAGAAGGAAAAAACTCTAGTGACAGGTAAAAGTGAATGTTTCTATTGTAAAGTAGTAACTACCACCGTTCATAGAAACTAAACCACTTCCAGTTTTGACTTGCGCTTCTTTAAATTATATTGGTGAGACCAATTACTTCCTTTTCGTTGGCAATGCTTCATTTATTCTTAAATATATAAACCGGAATATTTTTACTAAATTCAGTTGTAAACACTTTAATTACCTAAAATAGATTAGTAATAAATAGCCTATAGTAACTACAAATTACTTTTGAAAATTTAATATTAGTATTTTAGATTTGTATGGCTATTAAATAAATAATTATGAAAATAGAAGCATTATAAGAAATGTTGAATACTTGCCTCAGTGGTGGAGCCAAATATCTTCAAAACCTGCAAAAAAATATATATATAGAATTTAATAAAATAATGCACATACTTAGTATGCATAAAATTATATACTTTTAAAAGTATTAAACTATTTAATATTATGTAAACATTTAAGAAACATAAATCCATTTAGAGAATTCAAGAATTAAATATTGTTCTCTGGCTGCATTATGCTCGTTTTGCTTTTGAGTGTAACTATAAATTCATTCCTTACGGTATTAATTACTTAGGTGACCAAAAGAAAGTTGGATTTATTTTCATGAAATTAAATTAAAAATCTACAACCAAGTATCCCCAAATAGTTTACTTTTTTTCACGCGTGTTATTATCACAAGCCTCGTGTACAGGTTTATGAGCTAAATAGTTCAATAAGACGTTCCTTAAGGTAAAAGTCGATAATGTCCTGGTGATGGGTTTATAAATCTGAGATTAATTAAATTTGGCATTATAGAAAATAATAATATGGAACAAAACGAAAACCAAAATAGTCTTTTAGCACTATATAATATTACACTATATAATATCCTAAAACAGTCTGCTACCATGGAAAATGTACATATAGCTCCTTCAAAATAACGACATAACTCAAAATTTTGCGTTTTTGTGTTAGGGCTTCAGTTGTAATGTATTTGTTGAAGCTTTTTAATTCAGGAAATACATATCTGATCTTACATTTCCAAAATGTGTTTTTGTTTTTTAATGAAGTCATATTTTGAACTGTATCATTTTTGTATTTTTGTTATTTTATGGGAATAATGACAAATTAAAAAAAAATGTTTCAAATTTAAAAAAAATGTTTAATGGTTAAGAAAAGAATTTTAATACCATAATTACAATAGGAATGCTTTGCTTTATTCCTACCCAAATTTATCAATACCCAAATTTAAATTTATTCAACTCACTTGGAACTTTTCCAATACCTTTTTTGAGTTACTTATTATAATAAATTACGTTTTTTGAGTTATGACGTTGTTCTTTTGAAGGGGCGAAGTGTGCTTTAAATAGACTTGAATTACCTTCTACTCATGGTTGCCTCAATCTCAAAAGAGATTCTATAAAGGACGTCAGGCTGAGTAAAAGGGTACTCATCTCCGAGATAAGCGAATAGAAACACGCCTGCGGGTGAGCTAAGCTTCGCTCAGTCCCTACTAATTTACGATTAGATCAAGGAAGCAAATACATCCTGGAATGTGAGAATATGTTTGCGATCAGCCTTTGTTTTGCTGTGTGATGCTGAATCTGAATTACCTGTGTTGGTAAAATTTGTGAAGTAATTTTTCCTTAAACAACCAGTCAGAAAAGTGGTTTCCATGTAACTAATTTTGGAAAAAATAACTGCGGCACTACAACCCATAAAGGGTCTTGCATGTGATAGAGACAATGCTGTTTCGAGGACAGCGGTTTGTCCGAATTTAAGTTCAACGAACAGGTTTTCCCACTATTAAGAGTACCTAGTTTATAGAGCCTGGGAGAGCCCAGGGACCCCAAGAGGGTCTCCAGATCCTAGAGGATCCCATCCCCCGCAGTTGTCATATTAAATAAATAACTGCCACAGCCGGGTTCAGACTATAATTTATTTAGAAATTCAAAAAATAACGGAGTTAATCCAAATTCTCGAGTTTTCACTTCTGCCGGCAGTTCTCATGACTACCTATTTAATTTATTTTTTTACATTTCAAAATAAAAAAAAATCCAACCAAAACGCATGGAAAGAATAAATATAACAACAATACTTTTCTTGTCAAATAATGAGAGGGGTTCTTGAATTTTTTGATGACGAAAGATCCACTAATCCATTATGTATTTTAATAAATAAAAATATTTTCCAGAGTTTAATCAGAGAAATCCTGAAATTAACTGGAAATAGATAAATAAATACAAATAAAGAAAATTAGAATGAATAACAAAAACACGAACCTTAAAGTCCTATTGATAAGTTACTGGTGAAGAAAATACCATGATATCTAGAAATGTTATTAAGTAAATCCGTGAATAACGTGGAGTGGGATCGTCACTTACTTTTCTGTAAGTCAGAACTTTCCGATTCAACAGATCCGTGTTCATAAAAGTTTCTCCAACTTGCTAGTTGCCAGACAATCAGAAATATATTTCGATGCTTGAAGTGTTCTCAGGTAATTCAATCTCAGGTAATATCATGCGCAGGGATACTCCAATATTGTTTTCTTTTTCCTTTTTGTTCAATGGTAATTATAATAATAATTTCTTTTCAATATTTCCTTTTCTTTGAAATAATTTAAAATATCTTGTCTACATTCTCACTTCTTGTCCAAGATGCTGTTTTCTTCGAGTTCCTAGTCTCGATATAAATGGTATTATGAAAACAAGTATTATCATAATTTTTTTTCGGAATATAACTTAAATAAGATCCAGATATTTATTTAGATAAAACTATTAAATAGACTTCAATAATTTAAAATACCATCTGCCAACTATTCGGAAAATAAAATTGCTGTTTATTTATTAATTATTTGTATTTATCTATATTACATTTATGCTTTGGTGTTTGTTAATTATTTAATGAATGTACAATCCGATAAGCATTTAAAACTTGGAACAAGTTTTTGCATACATTTATCATTATAAAATTAAATAAAGTGCTTTATCCTTGGAATTCATTAAAATTAACAAGCAAGTGTTTAATTAGCAGAAATCCCTCTGGTTACTACTACTAGGATTGCTACTGCCTTCCACACAAAGTCATTAAACCTTTTTTTTTTCTAATTATTATTTAAAAAATCGACCTCAACAGGATTGAAATTAGTTTTTTAATTCCACAGTTGTATTTTTTATATTTTAGAGAAATTAATTAATTTCACATTTCAAACTAGTTTGTTAGATTTTAGTTTGTTACCAATACATCAGAATATAACAATTGTTTTGACGAAATAATGTAAGCACGGCTTACATTATTGCATCATTACATTATCACGAGGAGGACCCACACCATCAAATCCTCGAAAATAATTTATAATGGGAAGGATCAGGTAAAGTATTATGTCAATGTACCAACAGGTAGACAAAATTAGTATAGATAAATTATAACTTAAATCTATCCATGCCGCATGATTTATTTACTAATTTCATTCATTTCTGAAATCATAATTTCGGAATTGTATGACGCAACTTTCCGTTTTGTAAACTTTCTGCAACTTTTGGGATATCGAATTTGAACTGTATTGATTGTTTTAAATAATTGATTTTATGATAATTAAATGGTAGGCTTCACCTGATTCTGCTCTGTAATGTTTGTTCTTGCAACCTTTTGAAGGTCAGAGAAGTAATATCTACGTAATTGTGAATAAGTTTCAAAACAGTTCTGCATTTTTATAATATATTACAACTACCGCATCACGACATTGGACTGTCACCGCTAGCGACCTCTGTGGTTAAGAGTAGTTTATCTTTGTACTTGGCACACGCAGCACGATTGGTACTTGGCACTATATATATCTGTATACCACATTTCACCCAGTAGATCTAGTGTAGCTGCAACCTTACTTCCTAGTTATAACGTTTAACACCTTAGTACAATTTTTATATTTAGTTATTAGGTCTCAAGATGACCAATTTCTACTCTTTTAGTTTTCTTTGATATTATTTTCATATAATCAGTCCCAAATCTAGTCAACGTATACACCAATGATCACAGACTTACTAAGAAATTCATCCTCAAAAAGCACTCTGTGTTAGATAGAGTCCTTTTTATTATTTCTCATATGCAAAAATAACTCATTTATGATGAGTACAAATGACAGTTGATGCTAGTTCTTCAGACGACAACTAATCCGCTAAGTTTGACCTGGGAGATGCCACGGTTCATTCACTCCGAGTTTCCTGACCACTTCGCATTTGCAGTACAGTCACAGCCAATATTGTTAAAGCCCAAATGTTATCACTCTCACGTAAATATCTGACTAGAGGTATCGAAAACTGTGCTAATTATTAATGTTTAAAATTAAAATTCCACAAGAGATAAATTATTACTGGAAATGAATTACAAGTGTATCATAATACAAGAGAGCGGTGTGGGGCAGTGGTAGAGCGCGGAATTGCCAAGGTTCTGGGTTTAAATCTCGCTTGCTGGCAGACTTTTATTTAATCAATTAGCGGCCGGAGATGAATCCCATAGGATCTAGGATTCTCCGGGGGATCAGCAAGCCTTTTAAAGGCTTATAATTCAAAATAAGGGGGAAAATATTGCGGTTGAGCGTGACTTAGGACAAATTACTTCCCTGAACTTTAGACCCTCATAAAATCAAAATAAATTAGTATCATGGTAAATGTACAAAATAAGAACAAGTACAAAATAAGAACAAAGTAACCTAATATAATAGAGCAGAAGGACTGAGATGTGATTTTAAATTTAATAAATTAAGTGGCAATCTAATTTTCCATGTCTTATAGCATATCCAAATATTTCTAGGTCCGCGTGGCAGCTACGGTATAAAATTCATTATAACATTTCATCAAATATTTTTTATACAATATACTATGTATATATACATATCTTAGTACATACAGTCATTAATATTAAGATAAAATATTTGGCACGTATTGAACGCTTCACGTCAATGAATAATTCGCTTGGCTATATAATGGTGAGACCTTTTTATCCTTTCTCTTTTTCCCCTCATGGTTACCCATGGAGGGACCGTTTATTAGTATAAGGATATGCGCCAAGCTTGCATGAATGAAATAAGCATATTTCATGCCATTACATGTGATTTTATATTAACAGATCAATTTATAGAATTACATTAAAATACAATAACATATACGTTAAAGAAATTAAAAATTACAGGTGGACTAAATTAACAGCAATGTTAGTGTAAAATCAGGATTAAATTCGCTGAACTAAATAATCGAAAATTATTTAAAAGTGCGCTTAAAATAAAGTATAAAACTTCCTACCCGATCATAGGACGATTTCCTCTGTTGCAGAACACCCTCTTTACAGAGACGGGAACTCAATATGTTCATTAAAAAAACACCGTTTCCCTTGTGGATTTCCAGAAAACTGTTTACATTTTCCGCCTGAAAAACACACAAATTCTCTTTGTGACAGATAAGTAGGAAGCTATATATCGACCAGTCATCTCGATGTTTAGCCGTAGTGAGATATCTCTTTGTTTGTACCAGCCACTTCCCCATGGGCGAAAATTATAGCTGCTTTCGACAAAATGTTTTAGATAATAAAAATAACGATTTATTGAACACGGTAAACGTAAGCTATTTGAGTATCAAATATTAATTGTTAATAATCGATTATATTATAAATCAGCTAATAAAAAATATTTAAATATAAGAATATAAAAGTTCGCCATAAATTTTTGTGTGAAAAATTTTAAATTTTGAATAATGATTACATTTTTTGTTTTTAATAATGAACCTTAGTAATCTATCAATAAAAATAATTTTTACCACTTCTCAAAACTTATATAATAAAATTTTAAAAATTCAATGATTTTGTGATTTAATAAAATAAAGTAAAACGGTTGTCTTACACCAAAAACCCTTGCCTGATGTTAAAAAATATAAAAATCCGAATAGTAAGTATGTTGTTAATGGAAAAAGATCCACCTTGTTTAGTTTATTGATAATTCGAAAACTTTGAACTTAAACCTCCTGAAACAAACCCTATCCAAATTTTAAAGACATTTTGAAGCAATAAAAAAGAGGAAAAAGATAGTTGAAATATTTGATGACTATTTTATAACTATTTTTAATAATTCAAAAACATACATAGCCATATATAAATACATTTATTGAGAATTCTTATCCTTTTGTATGTATATAATATATAATTTATATGCATTTATACACACACACACACGCGTGACACATGCTAATATGTCATGTAATCTTTGGTAATTTTAAACTTATAAATTAATTTCACAAGTTTTATATATTGAATAACTCAGTTGGATAACTTTTTCCTTTAAAAACTTGTTGATTCAGAGTAATGGACCTAAAAGGACCTTTTCTTGGATATGAATGTTCACTCTAGAATGGCTACCTTAACATTTGCTAAATTAAGCTTTTAGCACTGTAACCCAGGAGCAGTTAGGCAAATTTATGCATTTTACTAAAGTGGAAAAGTTATTGTAGTTTGTTGGATAAACTGCTATATTTCAAATTATAAGGTTTGTTTGATCATTTAACGTCACTTTATGCTGGTATGGCTCATCAGGGGATGGTACAGTGTGAGCTCTAAGTTTTGCCTCTCCAGGTTATATTAGGATAGGGATTTTTAGCGAGTATCTACCTGACATAGTACAGGATCGGGACCCCCGTCTAACGTTCCTTCCGAAGACGGCATCACCCTGCCGGGATACGAACCCGCTTCTTGGGTTTAGTAGTTAGTTATGCTAACCACTAGACAGGTTGCCCAAAAATTACAAGGGTTATCAATAATAGTTATGCTTAGTTAGGTATAAAAAAGGTTAATAGTGATCGAGATTTAGCTATTTCGGATAATACATGTAAGATTATGTTTAGTATATTCAATAAAATATGACAGATGCTAAAGGCCATTCCTATATAAGTACAAATTATTTATCTTGAAACCAATTAATTCCTATGCATTAATCGATGAGATAGTCATTTATAAAAATATAGTTCATATAGACACATGATTTGTAGATTTTTAAAACTGCATATAAATTACACAAAAAATTGCCCTATACTAGACAAAACTGCGAATTAAGCTTAACATAACACATATTACTAATGACGTCCTGCGTCAGCGATCTTGACGCTAACGCGAAGCAAAGAACCTGGCGGTTATTCGTAATCTCAGACTAATAACCTCTCTGCACAACCGTTGCTCTACTAACCAGTTTCGCTCCCATATAATGTGTACTGAGCCGTAATATAGTGAACAAAGAAAATAATTGCTCAACTCGACAACAACCCCAATTAAGAAATCTCTAATTCAAACGCGACTATTTTTATGTTCCATATAGAAACTAGTCAAAATAGGTTATGGAATTATAAAACATAGGTTTGTTCATTGAAATCTAAAAGTCTGAATTTATTGCGATTACAATGCTTCTTCTATTTAGTAGAAGAAAGTAACATTAGATGTCACTTAATATTTCATAAACTTTGTATGCAGCTAGTAGTGCTTTAAGTAATGTACTAACTCGATGTAAGACATATTTAAAAAAAAAAAATTTGAACTAATAATTTTGTAGGAATTATATGTACAGTGAATGAGTAGCAATAATTAGATGACAGAATGCCATAATTCCTTCAATGTATGAGTCATTCCAAGTATCCATTTCTTCCCATATCCTCTACTGTACGAGTAAATCTTCCATAGAACGACTAAATCCTCCTCTTGAAATGATTGATCTGTCAGAGAATGTTTCCCTCAAAACTCGAGGTATGTGAACCGTGAGGCTATACTTCCTCTGGGTCGATTCTGTCTAACTTTGGGTGATCTCAAAGATTTAGGGTTTCTAAGGTATGTAGTAGTCGGCGACAAGGCTACGCAACTGTCCAGACTTTTCACCTAAAGAAGATACCGAAATGTAACAACAGTTTCCTCTCGAAGTTTATAAATTACTAGAAATAACTCAAATGTTGATGAAATAATTCTGGAAACGTCTTCGTCAATTCGCATAAAATATTCAGTTAGTATTATGAAATAAAATCGTTTTGAATGTGTTTTTTTGATAATCATCCCATTTAATTTTCTGTCTAGATACTTGTAGTTACTATCAAGTATTTATGGAATACCCCATTATAAAGATAAATGTATAATGGTTATGGAATGGGGTGTTACAGCTCGGCCTGACCTTTTGATATGGGATGCAAACAGTGGGTACAGGATCGATGAGAGTTAGTTGAGGTGGACCAAAGGTTAATTACACTTCTTTGATCATCAGCCACCTCGCCTCTCCTTTCAACTTTACCGTCTCAATTTTTTTTTAATTTTTTTTTTTACGCTCAATTACGTTTTGGTACGGAGATGATTATGGAGTATTTGATTTCGCTATAGTTTCTTCAGAAAGGCTATTTAATTTGATATTATCTGCATATCAATCAGAAATTTTTAAAAAGTAAGAGACAAACTTACAATTAAACATTGAAGTCAAAAAGCATGAGAGTGAAACACAAACGGTAACGGGACTTGGTCAATCGGACCTGGAAATAACCAATTTTCGTTTGTATTTTTTTCTGTTTGTCTTTTAAATAAAAGTTTGCCTGAATACAACTCAAAAATATATATATTTAGAACACTAATACTTCTATATTAGTTCTTTTAAAATAAGATAAAAACAGGGGAAAAAAAACTGAAATAAAGCACACAAAAAAGAGCATACCGATGCAACTGAAAGTATCAGTTTTTGTATTTTTTATGGTGGTCCCAATATATGTCCTTTCAAAATAGTTTTGATAATTCTTAATCCTATGCTAAATAATTTACGCAGATAGTAAATATTCAATTGGTATTGGAACTCGAATCTTCTAATCAGTCACTCTTTTGACTTCTGATTATTTCCTATCATGGCGACTTACCTATATTTAAAAAATATTAAGGGATCGCATTTTCGTGTCTCTAAACAGATGTAAAATAAATAACCACAAGGCTAGTGAGGTGTCGCAGGGTAAGGGAGCTTTCCTCACCACACCTCGATTGGAAGTAGAGTCTTAACAAAGCAGAACCTAAAACGCAATAACAATAACAAGTACAATATGAAGTCGAAGGTTAGCCGAGTCGAACCCAAAACAATAATAACTAATAAACAATAATAATCATTGGCAATAATGGATAATTCAGAATTACATACTTTGATATTTTAATTCAGGATTTATTTTTGGACTGCATCATTGGCCGGTTTGAAATCTACAAATAAGGAATACAGATCCATGTCTGCTTTCAATCACTTTTTAAATGCTTGAGCAAGAAGGACGATCAGGACTAGGATGTTACAACCTCTTCTGAGCCAAAGGAAGTTGGCAATACTATATATACTAAACAAAATTTCCTGTTAAAATATATCTTTTCCTATCATAAACAAAAAATAATGTTCTCCTACGTAACTGGGGCGGAAATTAAAGGGAGCAGAAACAAGGATAACAAACGTGGGATAACTAACATATTTCAAGCGAGGAGCGATGTGCGCCCGCTGGAACCACACTCCCTTGCTATAATTATGATAACATCTCCGGCAGAAATGTAGTCCTGTTTCCTGCAATAAATATAGCTGAAGTAATCTTCTGAACCATTTTTATCATTATTAATTTAACTGCCACTACGCAAACATTAATATTTATAATATAAAAATCGAAAAAAGAAAGTAATGCCATTATTATTGAATAATACTGTTTCACAACATAAACAAAAAGTTGAGCATTGGTCTCAGGAGCTAATAAGCCACACTAGTTCAGTAAATTATATTGTCTTTATAATATAGAAAAAAGTTTCTAATGTTTAGTGTAATAATTTATTTTACATAAGGGATAAATTATAAGTGTGTTTTATGACAAAAGGGAGTGGGGGTAGCTCTGTGATAAATCACTGAGTTTCCGTGGTATGGCAGATAATGTATTTTATCTGTTAACAGCTGGCGATGGATCCTTTGAGATCTGGGGCTTACCCAGCCTCTATAAAGTGGGTACGCTTAATTGGGGAAGAAACTGGTGGATGAGCGTGATCTAGGAAAAATCCCTGTACAACCGTTGTCTTAGAAGCAGTACAACCTCTACCATGTACTGAACCCACGACCAGGCATGGGTAATAGTGGTACAGGTTTTTTGTTGTTGTGAAAACAACAGTACAGAATTAATCAGGAACTAAGATTTGAATTTTTGTTTGTACTTTAAATAAACAGAAAAATATGCATTATAGAAATTATATAACAATGGAAGATCGAGCGACACAATGTACACCCCTAATATAATAAAATAATATATAACAATAATAATATCTTACAAAAAATGTTATAAAATGGAAACTTTATAACTGTTATGTGCCAATAGACCTAATCAAATTAATATTGATGCATAAAGTAATTAAAGTTTATTCCTTAAACTTTTTCTCTTCTTCTTCTTTTCCTTCCTCCTTGTACCTTTCAGTGTGGAGGAGCCTCAACCCATCTCATCCATTCCTCTCTATCTTTTGTCAGTTGTCTCATTTGGGCAAGATTTTTCCCCTTCTTTTCTTCTAAATTGCGGATATATTCTTTGTAGGCAGTCCTAGGTCTTCCTCAAGGTCTTGAGCCAGTAGGTCTGGTCTCCACTATCTTCCTTGGGTCTCGGTTCTGACTCCTCCTGCATACGTGTCCGAACCATCTTAGTTGTCGCTTGTATAAGCTATACATTAATGCAGGGATCTCTAGTTCTTCTGTAATTCTTTTATTCCTTACACATTCTCTTTTAGTCTTACCAGCTATTCTGCGTAGGTATTTCATTCCTACTGCAGTGATTCGGCTGATGTTCTTATCACTAGCAACCCAACTCTCACTTGCATACATCAGGGTGGGAAGAAATATCGCTTTAAAAATATAGAGTTTGACTTGCTTGCTTACTTCACGTTTACCGACAATGGTGTTACAAATCTGGTAATAGACCGCATTTGCTTTCCTTATTCTGCTTCAAATTTCCTGGTCTATCTTTCCCGTCTTGGTAATAACTGTCTAGCTAAGTAGGTACAATCGTTAGCATTTTCCAATATTCCTCCTCCACAATAAAGTCTCTCATTCTTGCCTCTTCCCTGGAAACAATGAGTACTTAGCTCTTGGAAGTATTTATCCTCATGCCTTTCCGCAAAAGCTCCTCCTAGCATTCAGTTATCGCTTGTTACAGTTCCTCTTTGTATCAGCAAGTAGAACAATGTCGTCAGCGAATAAGTAGTACTTTGTAAGAATTTCGAGAAACTTTTTCACCTTTTTTATAAATAAAAAGCTGTGAAATTAATTACGGAGAGTTAGTTAAAGTTAACCTCCACTAAATTAATTACAAGTAATATAACACGTGTGAGTAAAAAAAAAACTATCCCACGTGTCATTTTGTGCGAGTATTATGAAAAATTCATCAGCAAATTTTTCTCTATTTAAAATCCACCAATCAAATTTGCCTTTTTTTTAAAATTCACCTGTTATTCAAAACAGGGAATGCTTAATTAAAATGTATAACTAATAAATGAAGTCTCTCATCAAAACAGCTAATTATGAGGTGAAATTTTAATTTAAATCTGTGAAAGATGAGAATTAAATATAGTTTTAAAAATATATGTAATAATGTTCCAAGGAAATCGGCCCAGACAAAATTAGTAAATTTCGTAATGAGAAATGAATCTGAAAGTTATGTCAGAGATTTGACAAATGATTGTTACTATTCTCAAGACTAGGGTACGTGATTAAATGTATAAACTGATAGTACAAATCTAACTATGTGCTTATCGAACAACTGTGTGGCTATGACTTCGTGATGAATCAAAAAAGACCTTTCATGCTACTTGGATCAATTATGGATATTACATCTTCGTTAGTTTTATTGAAGAAAATTTGAAACACATAAATTGTTTTATATGATGACCTGTTTAAGAATATTAATATATATTTGCACATTTTTTTACGATAATTCAAATTCTGCTATTAAAAAATGTATCCTTTTTTATTCTGTTGTAATCACATTATTTATTAACACAGATCTGGATTACGGATTATTTTTTAAGCAGTGTGGATTGTCGGTTAGCGCTCTTTAGTTTAATAGAGGCGTTCCATTTAAAAACATTTAATTTTGAAACAAATCTGAAAAATTAGACATTTATCCTAGGTACGCATTAACCTAAATAAAAACAATTATTTATAACAGGACATTACTGCAAACCATAACAAAAATGGTATTAGATAAAATACATCAAAACGAGTTTTACTAAATTATGTAAATAGTGTGGACAAATAAGTTGACAAAATAAACACACAACAGATAATAAAACCAAAATGTTTTTATTATTCCGTGTAGCGGTAAATGAGGAGTTTTTCATATTAAACAATGCTAATAAATTGATTTTTTATCTCTCTATAATGAAATTTCGATTGAGTTATGTATACATATATATATATATATATATATATATATATATATATATATAAATCAGGATAATTTTTCCTGATAATTCACTATAGGGCAGTCGTTCATTTGGTATATTTGATACTTACCTTGATAATTATAAATTTTTGTGACATTATTAAATAACCAAACCGTCCCTATTTATGTGATGTAGGGTAAATTTCAAAAGAAATTGGTATGAATGTTTTATAAAATTATAAATTGTTTGTTAGATTGAAGAGAGTATATTTTTAATCAATAATTGTTTACTTATTAAAATGTATGCAACTCGTTACATTAAACCTATAAATATTTTTATGTGGACGAACGGCTTCAATTAATTTTTCTTCCGTAGAGATATTATAAATAATATGATGACAATATTATGTGATTTGCAAATCATATTTAAACTAAATGATATGAATTATTAGTTATTTATGCACCTAGGGACTAAAGAAGGTCATTGTTCCCTCAGCTATAAGTTTCGAGTTTATTAATCCGAGCGAATGCGAGGGAATAATTATCTTTACTCACGATGCCTAGCTGAGGGAGTAGAGTATTGCTGGGAATAATGATCAATTTAGTCCCGAGGGGCATACAAGATTTTATCTTCAGATGGGATGTAAAAAAGCAAACTATTCGCTATTATATTTTGTTATTTTTTACAATAAATTCAAAAACTGAAATTAAATGTGCAATTATTACAATTTTTAATTGTTGTTTTGATTTGCAATTTTCAATTAGCTGGCAATAAATTAAGAAATAACATTATTTGCTTCTTTGTACAATATGTGGTGGATCCATAATTTACACAACCTGAACACAAATGAACTTCATCAGTTTTGGTGTTTTGAAACAACAGCTGATTTTAATGGCCGGTGTGACAGGTGTACCAACCTAACCAGTACAAAACCTACATTATTTAGACGAATTAGGTTGTCATCTTTTTACTTTATTCCCTCGGGAATAAAGTTAACTTTTTGACTCAATTTCTAATGTACAGGGAGAAAAGTACTTTAGACCTAACTAGTTGAGCCAAAAGCATATGTTTTTGTACCAGCTGGAGATAAAAATATTATACGACACTAGCCATGCTGATTATATGAAATCAAAATCAAAAAATGATCAATGGGACAATATTACTGATTTTTTTTTTTTGCAAGGTGGAAATCTCAATAGACATCTGAGGGAAAAAAAATCTTCAGATAGTGGGGGACTCCAACACACTAAAACCACCTTGTTGTGCAACAACTGAGCTAGCACAACAAGTCGCTCCTCTTTCACGTGAAAAATCTCGGGTGTGGGATATAGACCAGTGGCTAATCTCCCAAGTTAGTGGAATTATCTTTTGTTTGGAGTTTCAATTTACTTGTATTCACTTTCGTAGCAAGTCACCAAGCTTCACTCTTTTAAGCCGCCTTATTTGATACAAATGCTCCTCAGATATGCTCTGTATTTCAGGGTTTACGTGAATTTTAATTCTTTCATTGTGACTATCCGCAAAACTTCCAATCTCTTCTCTGACAGAGTTTACTTTGAGGTCCCTATGCAAATTATCGTTTCTGACATACCATGGAGCATCAACTATATTTCTGAGTACTGTATTTTGGAATGTTTGGATTATTTGCATGTTGCCTTTTTTGGTAAAACCCCAGAGCTGAATTCCATAAGTTCATACCGGTTTTAGGACTGGTTTGTATAACAGAAGCTTGTTCTCAAATGTAAGTTGATATTGCTGATGATCTCGAATTAAAGAACTTAGGTCAAGTTTAGTTCGTCTATTTGCACGTTCGACGACCGATTATATACAAAGATGATAAGAAACTGCTTTTCAATGTGCGGTCATGTGAGTAGCGCAGGTTTTTAACTGCTCTAATCTGCCCTGCCTAACCTACACTACCCTGCGTTGAACTGCGTCTCAATGTGCCCCTGGACTTAATATTTAATGGCGTAAGTTTCACAAACTACTCGCAAATTTCTTCAGGTGGATATCCAAGCATATAGCGGAGGTTTTCAAATAAAGATCGAAAATACAATATGTGCCAAATGGCTCATGTATTATTTCTTTAATAATATTTCATTATTACCATATCTTATTTTTCATTAAGGAAATTGCACACCTTTCTAGAATTAATTTTTCTACTTCTTATCTGTCACCCGCAGTTAAGGTTGAATAGATAAATTAATTAATATCACAGATATAAAATTAATAATATAATAATTGAAATTCACTAATTGAATTAAATAAAAAAGGAATGTAAAGAATTGTTGAATGAGCTAAGAAACAAGTCTGTGGTTCTGATGAAAAACCAACCGCCCTCAAGGGTTTTTTAAGACTGAGATGTTTCTCAACATTTTTAAATATTAAAAGGGTTTGTAGTTTCTTTTGGAAATGAGATGACGTTGATCAAAAACATTGATAAATTTGGTCCTATAAAAAAAAGTACTTTAAATCATTTTTGGTTTCATTTGAAATTTCAACTACGTTGCATTCAGAAATATTTTCTGCAGTTTTTTGACCGGAATTCATGACAATTCAACCAGATTCGCATGTTCAGAATTTAATTTAAATTATCTTTAAAAAGTTGGCAAGAGTCATTATCATTCAAGTGCGAAAAAAAGGTTTTCACAAAGAAACTCGAATAGTGCCCTCGTATTCGCTCGGGTACAAACTTACAGCTGAGGGAATAATGATCTTCTTTAGTCCCTAGGTGCATAAATAACTATTTAGTGCAAATTATAAAATTGCAACATTTACAAAAAAAAATATTGTTTTAGATAATTATTTTAAAATATATCTAGGTATAAATAAAGCATGCATGTAAAAGCTTTAGAAAAATGCTTGTTATTTTATGTTCTATTTAGTTGTGCACACCCCTATTTAAAAAAAAAACCTATGTATTCAGGTCTGGTAAGCCCTGCTTTGTTTCCGTTTGAGTTGTGGATTCTATGTCAATATAAAATTAAGCTGAAATTCCAAGATGAAATGACGTTTCCCTTCTTTTTACAATAGGTCTTAATTAAGGTATTAATAATTCTAATACCTTTATGAATATTTTAGTTTTGTAGAAAGGAAAGAATAATAATGTCGTAGTGTCTTTTAATTAGTAGCTGTAATTGGATACATATTTATTGATTAATAATTAAATAAATTAGACAAGTTTGGTCAAGTTTCTAGGGATAAAATAATAAATGTTAGTCCTTTGGTATCATAACCAACTGAATCTTGTTTAAAAAGATTAAATAGATTTCATGTGTTTTTCTTTAAAAGGCCTTATTTCACGGCAACTGTTTAATTGTAAAGGCCAAAAATATTCACAATCCCCATGCTTTAACCCTCGAGTGGTCACGTGGATAACAATAGTCATCCACACCCTTTTGATCTGCTCCTGTGTATATGTTTCGGAAGTGACGAGGGTGGGACGCCAGGAGTGTTCGCGGGAGGATTTGGGGGGGAAGCCTAGACCAAACGGATACTAGGTGTTTACCTTCGGAGAAAAGTGGTGCTCCTTTCTTTTTCTGGATGACAGTTGTCCTCCACGCGACTCTTCATGTAAGTCTTTTAGTATTTTTCTTTTTTATTAACTAAATTATAATTTACACATTTTATGTCTAATTTTAATATTATATATGTAATGTATTATTATTTACACAAAATTTACTTTTTGAGTGCAACTTTTTTATTTGTCATCCTCGCGACCTGCTATGTAACTGTTTTCATTTTTTTTCTTGCACGTATTCCCCCCCCATGTTATTGCGAAGATTACAGTATTTACATTTGAAATAAATTATCTAATTCAAGTTTAACACAATTAGCAATTCATACTGTCGCGTGCCGCTTTGATATAGGACTATTTGCCCCTTCTTTCCAGCCTGCCTTCTTCTTACTAATTTTGTTTTGTTTTTTAGAAGAAAATATAATTTCCATCATGGTGGAACGAAGCTCTGACCCAAATATCTAGAAGAAGTGGCTGGAGGAGTGTGATTCCGAAGAAGGCCCTCTTGATACCGACAGCGACTTAAGTGACTGTGACGATGATTTGTTACCAGACAACAACAATTCAGACACAGAACAGGAGTCGAGCAGCTCAGATGAAAGTGATCAGGATAGTGATGGTGATAGATTCATAGGAATAGATGGAATCACGAGATGGAATAAAAAAGTCCCTCGAAAAAATGTAAAAACCTTGTCTCGTAATATTATAAGCCACTTACCAGGACCTAAAGACGCAGGCAAATTTGCAAACACGGAAATTGATGCATTTCAACTTTTCGTAAATGATAAAATTGTGAGAATGTTAACGGACTGTACAAATCCCTATACTGAGAAAATTAAAAATAATTTCACCAGAGAACGAGATGCTAGCTCAACCAATGAAACCGAAATTAAAGCTTTCATTGGAATTCTTTTTCTGATCGGTTCTCGGCGTTGTAGCAGGACCAGTACTAGAAACGTTTGTGATAACTCAAAGGGTTGTGGAATATAAGCCTGCTACTTGGCAATCAGGGAGCGTAGATTTCGTTTTCTCATACGATTTCTCCGCTTTGACGATTATAGTACGAGAACTGCCAGAAGGAAACTGGACTTTCTTTAGCAATGATTGATAGTGTGCAGATTATACTTAATAATTACATGTTAAACACACATGTTAAACACACATATTTAATCATGTTTATACCTTTTTATAAATATGGGGAAAAGGAATGGATGACCATTGTCATCCACGGGACCTCTCTTGTTGTATAACAAGGTGCGACCACTCGAGGATTAATTAACATGCAAATATTTTTCAAATCGATCAACGGCTTTCTTGGATACTTGATATGACGCTTTGTCCCACCAATAATATTTAATCAAAAATGGAGATATATTAGTTCATCATGGAGATAGGTAGTATAGAGACAAGATATCATGACATGATGAAAACAAATATCCTTGATTTCCAAGAAAAACATGATATATGTGTATATATAAATGTAAGAAAGAAATTAGTTGACTGTAGGTACTATAATAGGATGTAATTAGTTGGGGGTGCAGTCAAGAAAACACAGCAAAATAAGTGAAACTATTGTATTTTATGTGCCGACGTTTCGACCTACTGTGTAGGTCATCTTCAGGGCCAATAGGAGTGGCTGCTAGGGCAGAAGGTAACTGACTCAAGTTATAGTCAGTTACCTTCTGCCCTAGCAGCCACTCCTATTGGCCCTGAAGATGACCTACACAGTAGGTCGAAACGTCGGCACATAAAATACAATAGTTTCACTTATTTTGCTGTGTTTTCTTGACTGCACCCCCAACTAATTACATCCTATTATGTATATATAAATATTGCTTCTTTCTTATTTACGGAGAACATATAATTAAAAAAAACACAATTCGTTTCTAGTTTTCAATTCTTTTAAACTCGATCGAAAAAGAATCGAAAACCTGTTTTCACCAGAAATATATAGTTCAAATAAACTTTTGTAGGTCATAGAATTGATCAATTGTTTGCGTTTTAAATTATTGGTAACGGTGGCATTCATTTCTAGTTCTCGAGTAGCTGCGAGGTGCTAATAACTTGAATATTAGCAAATGTTTTCTAATCAAGAATAATAGAAGATCCATTGCCGTACTAAATCGAGGTCGGGTAGTAAACGTGAAAAATGATTTGAGTGCTTAGAACAAGCTTATCAAATATTGTAACAACTCTGACTTATATTAGACGTTATTTTGAATTTTTCAGATAAGGAAACCGGTATATGAAAAATTTTGATATGATAAAAAATGTTACTTGCATAATTGAGAATATTTTTTGTAATTTGCATTAAAATTAAATTGTAATCTTTTTGTATGTTTTTTTAGCACAACGAATTCTTGATGTCAGAGATGCCTTTAGCGAACTTCATAAATATATTTTATTTATAAATCATTTCTGTTTTGTATGTGATTGATTAAAAGTATTCAAAAATGCACTAATACATGGGTTTAAGTTTTATTTTATATTAGTGCTCATACATTTTTCAACTGTACTATTCATGTTCTCAATTATTTCATAAAGTATTATTCAGCTCTTTATTGTGGCTCTTTACCACTTTTCGTACCAAACACGGAAGATACGGTGCATCTTTTCAGTGCCAAATAAAACACGTACTGAGTTAAAGAACATTATATTTTTATGTATCTACGACACAAGCATTTCATCACGTTATATTTTATCCATCGAGGTACATGTTTTCGTACCAATGACAATAAACTTTTGAGATAGTTTCAAGAGTTCTATTATCAGCGATGTGATCCCGAAATGAAATTTAATTCCCATCTTCAGTTTCTGATTAGGCAGGGAAATCTCCGTCCCTTTTCTGAAAGGAGTAAATGGAAATCCGTAATAATTAACTTTGTAGCAGACTTTGAAGTTTGGGATCTTTCCGGTCTAAGCACAAAGCCCGTGACTTACTTAGCCTGGGACAAGATAATATTATTTAGCTGTATCTTCTAGATGAATATTCATCCTTAATCACATTCAAAGTTCAAAACTCAATCGCATATCTGTTTCTAAAACCTTTCTGTACTCGGGTCGATTAATTTACTCCGAAAATATACCCCGTCGAAAATATGAAGATCGAGTTAAGCAATCTTACGTCAGCAGGCCAAACATACCTACCTATCAATCAGATACGGCTACCGCACTCTTAAGTCGTAAAACAAAAACCATCAGTATTTAAGGACTTTAAGGCTTAGTTTTTGTAGTTTTCCAATTGCATGTTAATAATTTATTTACAGTTTTTTTATTAGTGATATTTCATTTTAATTAATCTGTACTGATAAATTAGCAAAGAAAAAAAAACAGTGGTACCAGTGGTCAAACCTAATCTTCAGAGGCTTACACAAGGACCTGACCGCATCGGTGTGCAAAAAATATAATAGTTCATGTTGGTTTTGATATTCCCCGCGTCAAACATAATAATAAATTATTATAAAATAAAAAAAAATCGAAAAAAGTGATTTGGGAAAAGAAACCAAATACATTAAGTTAATATAAATAAATATTTTAAAATATATAAAATTTAAAATATTTTATAAAAGAGTACCTCAAATGGCGCAGCTTCCATTTTTAAACAGTTATTCCAGTTTTTTTTCTTCAAAGGATAAATTTGTAATCAACTAAGTAGCTAAGGAAAGTGAATCGTGCCACAAAAAAATTATTTCGATTTTATCAAGTCAACATCAGCCAAAATTTAAGTATTGAAGAGATGTTTGTAATTATTTTATCAAGAAAATAAGTACAAACATAGTAGAAACAACTTTATTTATAAACTTTCCCTTAGATATCGATGGTTATGTTTTACAATTTATTTAGTCCTCTGTTCCCGCAGGTTGCTGACCCAGATTCATTTTTTGTATCATTTTAAAATTCTTTGATAATGTCAAAAAATCAAAATTAATAAAACTATGTCACTTCATCAGTTTCTTTCTATAGCAGTCACACAACAAGTGTTTAAATAAATAACTCTGTAGGTAAGAAGCAATAATATTCGTTAATTAAATTGAAATATTATTTTCAATATTAAGAAAGATTATTCTTTAGGTAAGAAGAAATATTTAAAGTGTACTACAAGAAACTTTGTTGATGTAATTAAATTAAGAATAAATTTTATAGCTTCAAAAGTACACTTCCCCTGGAAAATATTAAGTGGTCATTTGAATACAATTAAATTATCCGTTTCTTAGCAGGTCCATAATTAGCAAAGATGTTGGATATATTTAAACATATGTGAGATGTTGTATTGGGGTATTATGTGCAGATTTCCTAATAAAATCATAAAGTAATTCAACAATTTTATAGCCTTCTAGCCTCCTTTTGCACTACCAACAAAATAACTTTACTTTACTTCATTAGTTTAAAATCCATGACCTTAACGACCGCCAATTTTCAGCATTATTTTGAAAATTTTATCGCAGGCAAAAATGTTCAGCTTTGTTCAAAAATACAAAGCTTTGTGTGTATTCTCTATGGCCCATCTGATAAACGTTCTTTGTCTCTTTAAAAAAAGGGAGAGTTTTTCTCTCCATACATATTGCTGTATTATTATCTAAAATAATCTGTCAGAAAATGTGATAGAGATTTTTTTTAAGATAAAGGGAATCTAAAACAAGAAAGATTACCACAGTTGAAGCAAATCGGGTAACTAAAAAACCCTTACTGACGACTCAGCATTTTATCAAAAGCATTTGAGTGTTGTTTATTTTTACTAATTTTTTAACTTTCAATAACTCTGAATATAAAATATAGAATATAGAAAATATTTAGGATTTTCAAATTTATTTTATTATTAGGAACATTTGAAAACAGAGTTTTCTCTCAATGCTAAAACCAAATCAAACGAGGGTTTCTGTTTAATAATTTATTTAGTTGTAGTTATATTTATACAGCGGGTTCTACTGCAGTCACAAAGAATAAGCAATACAAGTTAATATTTTACATGGATTTACGATCACCACAAAAACTATGGGCAATGGTAAATAGTGTAAATTTAAACAGTTCAAGCCTGAGATGGTTTTAAAATTTGTTAAGGCTGCTAACAAGGTAATTTAAAATTAATTATATTAAAATATAATTTAAAATAAAATATTTACATATATAACAGAAAATTACTTTTTAAGAAGTAAATATTGTTGATACTTGAATGATTATATTTAAACATGTCGTTTTTTCTGATTTTACTTAATTTTTTTATAATCTTATTATTTTAATATTAGAATATTATTATCATGCTCAGGGAAGTGCCTGCATCATATCAAAAAATATAATTGAATAGATGGTGTTCAACAGATGAACAATTTTCATTTAGCACATAATATTTTTAATGGTTGATAAAAATTGTATGTTGATTTTTTACCATGGTTAAATTGCATTGTTAATATATGATCTCGTAGATGATCAGATTGCTGAAACATTTTCATATGTTAAATTTAAAGACAATTTTGAGATTATAAAGTTTTGGATATACCTAATTAAGTTCTATACATTTTGACATATTTTAAGCAAAACTTTGACTTTCCCCAAAAGAAACTTCAAATCCATATGAACGAAATTAAAGCCTAATAAATTTAAGTGTTCTACTACAAAAGTATTTTTTATTTAGCCGTTTTAGCCATTTAGCCGAATATAGGCAAAATATGTAATGGTTAACTTATTTTGAAAGTAATAATTTATTATAAAAAAAAAACTTTATTAATTTGTCGGACATCTTATAACGATTTAATTGCATTATTAAATATACTTCTTACAAATACTTTTAAATTATCTCTTCCAATTTAGTAAATATTTGAATTTATATGAAATACAGAAAGCTTATATTCTCTTAATTATTTTATCTAATAATGGTCTTTATTATTCTACTAACATTTTTTAAAATGTTTTGTTCGATTTTATAGACAGATTGTATAATTCGAAGGGTTAACAAATTTATTTATTAACTATACTGGTCACAACTAATTTTAAATTATCTCTTCCTATTCAGCAAATATTTAAATTTATAAAAATACAGAAAACAGATTTTTTGTATTTTTGTTTGAAATCGGATAATCGTATATTTTACCCTACCATCATTTTTTTTAAAATTTCGTTCCGTTTTCTGGACAACATGTACAATTTGACAAGTTGGCAAATTTATACACCCACAGTCAATGTTTATTTTACTGAAATTTACAATTATTATCAATTGGGTAATTTTATGAAATTACTTTTTTTTTTTTTTAGTGATTTCCTCACTGTAATGATTTAGACATTTCAAGTTCATGCACTTGCGTGTCTGTACAGGGAGGAGTATTGCAGATAGAAGAGTATTGTCTTGAGATAGAGCTTACGAAAGATGTTCTCTTCTCTTCAAGGCGAATCATCTGTTGTTTTGCCGACACAAGGCCGAGTAATTGCAGCCATGAAATGATCTACAGTTTGATGGAAACCGACATTTTGTTGGACTATAAACAAAGAGGTGATGGTCAAGGTGGTATATACTTAAAGCATCAGCGCCGGCTCTACAGTAGCTCACCTGCAGTCATGAAGTCGACTATCCTCCTAGCCTTCGGTCTCGTCGTAGTAGTAGGATTAGTAAGTAATATTTCTCAAACTACATAAATCTTTTTACATTAATAATTTCTAAAAGTATTGAGTATTATATTTTACACATTAAATATTATAATTTATAAAAAATAAAATAAGTGAAAGATGATGGGAGGTTTTGTAATAATTACTTGGTTTGGTATCCTTTGAAATCTTGAGATTGCAACTTTTTTCAATACGATTTTACATTCTATGAAGTTAGTTCTCATAGTTCTCAACGGTCAATTTCGCCCTTGTCTCTTTTTCATACCAGTGGTTGAATAAATAATTAGCATTATTCTTTTCATTTTTTCTCTTCCAAATCCTTTATTGCTCCAACTGTCACCTTCCACTATCCCCTTTCGCTCTACACCATTCTTTAAAAATACAAATTTCCGATTTTTTAAATATAATTCTTACCAATGTATTCTTATCCTAGCGCCCTATCCCCTTTTCACATCATATGTCCTCTATCACCTCATTTCTTTTTAGGAGATTGAAACAATCAATTGTTTATTTCAATTTTTTTTAAATTACTTTATGATTTATTTGCACTAAAGTTTGAAATTATATTAAAATCGTGTTGAAAGAACTTTAAAAATAAAATGAAATAGTAGTAAACAGCAGATGCAATTTTGAAGTCACTTAATGAGGGATCTATTTATCAAATTGGACGACGATTGGTTGTAAATTATAAATCAACAAAAATAAAGTAATTACAGTTAAATAACGTAATTAAATAAATATTGGTAGTTTGTATAAGTCATGCAAAAGAACAAACAATATATTTATTTAATTATAATAAGACTTAGCCAATCCCAATACTAGTTTGTTTCGACAATCGTTACTTCAATTATGTCTACAACTCCTACACTGCAGTGAATTGAAAAAATTCACATCAGAGTTTTCTGAATAGTTTCTACCTACTCGATCGGGTCTGATATGCTGTTACCTCAGTTTCTGTATACTTTTTTTAATCTTTTCTCATTGTTATAAATTTTTTTTACATAAATCTATCCTTTATATCAATTTTACATCACTTTAAACTTGTTCGTATATTCTCCAATAATTACACTTAAAGACAGTTTAGTTTAGGCATATTTGTGTCAAATACTTCTATCACATTTATATACTAATGATGGGAATCGATTTTGTTTTTATGATCTGTTATATTATTTATTTCGAATGGTTAACCACCGTTTCGGAGCTTGTCAACAAAATAGGTAGATTCGACATGTAAGGGATTTTATGTTCTTTCCTTTTCACATATATGCGTGATTCAATGTTGTATGTATATTCATTGTGAAGTTTTAGGAAACTATTGCTGTATTTGGACTAATTTTACAAATAAATTAAGCCCTGTTAGATAGAGCAGGCACAACTATTCTTTTGTACATAAGTAACGTATCGTCAGTCGCAAGCTTAAGTGAAAAAATGGGCCAACTTATTTGGTTTGAAAAGTTAAAATTATTTTCTCAATTCAAGCTGTGCAATTTTTCATGAAATATGTTTTTATGTTGCCAACTGAAAGGTGGATTTTTTCATTCCCCTTTTTAAAGTTTTAATATTTCTGTTTAATAAAAATAATCCCGACTTCTTTTTAAGGTATTTGAATAAATGTACTTACTGGTCGAGTTTTCCCTTAGCTCCTCCAGATTTCCTGCGAAAAAATTCTCAACATTTTAACGTCTCCAATTCGATTTGAGTATTTCTATTTTATTGATCAGATTCTTCCTAATACCATATTTCCAGGCTGTATTGTTTTATTTACTACACAGTGATATATTGTATTAATAAGATTACTTCATAATCGATCATTTTCATTATTACAAAAAATAATGGAATACTCCGTATCCGTCTGGTGGAGAGTCGGATTGAATGGTCGTAAATAGAGATAAATTTATAAAATGATTTCTAAATTATTGATTCAAATATCTTCAATGAATCCATACATTTCCAGCATGGAAATTCTCTCTTCTCCGATAATTATTCTAAAACTATGTCATGTCTTAATGTTTTGTATTTGAGATTTTACGTTCGTAAAGTTCTAACTCATATTTCAATTGCTTATTTCAACTACAATGTTGAAAATAGTAAGTGAAAGTCGGACTAATAGTAGCTTTCCGGTAATGAATTTCTGTAAGTAATCTTTACTGTATTTAGTATGATGTTTTCTTCAACTACTGTTAGGAGAGTTATTAGGTGCCAGGTGACAGTGCATGCCTTGCCACGATGCCTATCCAAATATGTTATAATGTAGATGTTGGCTTCTACGTTTTAAGGCAGGATTTAAAGAAATAAGAGCGATAGAAATTTGAATATTTCTTCTGGGGTTAATATTATTTTAAACCTCAAAGCGATTCAATAAAAAAAAAAAAAGATTCTCTGGCTTACCAGATGAAGGTGTGGCCGGCATCATTAGAGGGATTCGTGACCTAGAGACTTCTCGCGCATCACGATCTCTGTAATCGATTTTTTTATATCTATTTTTTCTTGTGATGGTATACTCGTAATTTTTTTTTTCTCTACCGAATACGTCGTAGCCACCAGGATGTTTTTGTTTAATATAGATATCCGCATTTACAACTATGTGTATGAAAAATAAATTATTTTTTGAACGAACAACACAACAAATATTATGCCTGATGGGGGTTCGTGCATTACCATATCTTCGCTGTTACTATTGTATTTTTTTATTTATTTCAACGTTAACATACATGTTAGTTACGTATAAAGGATAATTAGAAGAAAATTCAGATGACATATGAGACGCATATCCCCAGATATATGACAGGAACGTATAAGAGAGAGGTAGAAAGTACAAACGTAGGAGGAAGAGGTTGAAGAAAATCTGCAACAAGAAAACTAGGAAGCGACGAGTGCAAAGGCAGTATACTAGTCCATGAATTGACCTGACGACCAACCTGGTGAAGGAAAAACCCGGAATGAAAATTAAATGGAGCATTCTTATGTTGTTAGTTGGATTGGAGTCTGAATATTGTAGAAGCCTGCCTTTCACAACGTATTATAGCTTGCTGCATTTTATTTTCCATTCTACACGTATTTTTTATTCCATTCTTACACGTCCACATACATAAAATAATTGTATATATTATCAGGAAAGCCTTTCAACAGGAAGAGATCTGTTAGGGTAACAGGTACACCAGGTTTCAATAACAAAGTTCAAGTAACTAACAAATTCAATATGTGTATATAGTCATAGATGATATATAAGCTAATAGATATATATATATATATATATATATATATATATATATATATATATATCGTGGTATATACCAATCGATATGTAAGAAAATTGAGCCCTTAAGGACATTATTTTTAAGTAAATTAATTTATTTTATTTACTTACTGTAAACTGTAACATAATTATCAGTTTATATGGAGAACTAAAAAAAAACTATTGATTAGTTTGAGTTCTACAAAATATAAGCTTTCTGTATAAAGTTACAAACGCTTTTGAACTTACGACAACTTCATAGATAATCATATATTTATTGTCCCTCATTTCTCACCAAACGTAGAACTCGTCTCCTAAAGGTCTTATTTTGAAAAAATAACCTGCTAAATTTAATTATAACATAATCATTTTATTTGTTTTCGGCTGAATTTTTGTTACGCAATTCCCCCACACACGTTTCCTTAGGTCGTTTACCAGTTATTGCAACTTATTTACTTTTAGAGATTTGTGTGTAACTAAGCTCTACAATCCAAGCTATCATTTCAATTATATAAATACAGCAGCCTGTGCAATACTATGTCATTCTGAATATCTGAAAACTTTATTTTTCAAACCATATATCGTTAATAATGCTTCGTTCCATGAATAATTAAGTATACCTATTTTTAATTTATTTTTATGTAGGTCTGTGGGCAAGAAGATGGAAAGAAGACCACTAAACCCGAACTTTCCGAAGTACCAGAACCTTCTCGTGATCTTCAACCACCCAAAATTGGCAGCAAAAACTACTACAGTAAGTAAAAAAGACGGAAAGTGATTTTGACAGTGTTTTGAGGATAGTATTTGAAATAAGTCACTAAAATGTGACTGTGTACATTTGGCTTTGGCTTTGGCTTTGGCTGTTTAGAAATTTGCAGTAACTATTCTTAATACAACAAAGTTTATTTATTTGTTATATATATATATATATATATATATATATATATATATATATATAAGTTTTAATAAATAACAGTGTATCCACAATATAAATCACTTATATTTAATGAAATTTCGCCACCTTGAGGTGTACCTAGGATCTAATAAGATTAACAAAATTTCACGGAAAATCAAATGACTATGGTTTACATTGGATAGAAAGTAATTAAAATAATAATAGAATAGTAATGGTCAATAGTTGAATCACCTGGGGATGGAAATTTAAAAAGCGGAAAATTCGTAGCGGGTTTTTATGGCCCAGTTGTTTTGTTGAAACATGGATTCAATATTTATAATGGTAAGATGGAACAATAGTTTTGGAAAGAATAACTAAAAAAAGTAAGCCCTTCTGTATGAACAACCCTCTTAATTAATCCTGTAAGAATGTTTTAGGTCCTACAATTTATCTCAATGTTTTTTAATTTCTTGTGACTTGAGTAAGTGGGATCATTTACATTTTCAAACACTCGTTCAATTTAAGAAGAAAATATCGTGATTCGTATTCTTTTGAGCTATTACTGGGAAAAAGGTCAGAGGTAAAATTTATTCCATACAAGCAGAGTCAATTATTCATCGAACAACTTTGATCAACAACAATCAAGAAATCTAGCAACACGACACTGCCCCCTGCACATCGTTTAACTGAGAAAAAATGAACGGAACTACAAGAAGTAAATATTTTTTCTCATCCGTCATAATCAGATGATGTTTTAATTGAATATCTAATTAAGAAGTATTTCACTGTATGGGTTGCGTAATATGGTCTGTTTAGATAAATAATTTATTTTTGATAGGCGATCTTATATAATTACGCGGATCTTTGCCTCAATGTCAAAGGAGTCATGTTGGTATCAAATACCATTCATTACTAACAGAAAGATGGATGTTGGAAAAAAAAATGGAGTTGAGGAGTTGTATATAATAATGTGTAACGTACCTAACCTAAAATATGCATAAGGAGTTTTGTAACAATCTAGTAGAAGTGGATCCTAGCGTGATTTATTTTCCTTTATTAGACTTTCCATTCTTCAAGCATGAAAAATTATTCATGAAGAAAAAATATTTTGTAAAACATCATTTACGTACACTCCTACTTGAATATCTAATTAAAAAGTATTTCACAGTGTAGGATGCCTATTATTGGATAATAGCAAATATATATGTGCTAATTATTAAACAAATAGGAAAGTTAAAATCATTACCGAGTTTTTATATTTTTTTTTAGAAATATTGTTTTAAGAGTATATTATTGAGATCATTAAATATCATATTCGCCTATAGGTGTAAATGATAAATGTTACATGACCTACGCACTATAACATAAGTCTATAGTCATGGAATAAAAGTTTCAAGTTGGTTATGTAGTTATTTTAAACCCCATCAACATAATTTAGTTGTGTTTTTTTTTAAATATACAAATTAAAAATTAAAGAATGCTTAAATAGTTCCATTCATTTCCGTATATTCATATAAGCTTTCATATCCTGCCAGCTGAACCATAGCCTTTCATAAAAGTGAGTGGCTTAAGTCTTCTAAAAAAAAGTTTTCAGAAAATAATTAGAATGATCTAAAACTATTAATCAATGACCTTTAATTTGTTTTGGGCTCCGAATTTTCAGATCTTTTCAGAAACTCAGGCAGCCTCATTACTTCCGTCTTTGTTACAAGATTGGTGGGAAATATTGAAAGATATACTTTCCACACATTTAATAAAGAATCTGTCAAAATTTAAAACAACCAGATTTTTAGTTATCGTTCTCAAATAAAGTTTTAGTAGTTAGCATCATAAACAAAATACTAGAGAATAATTTGAATTGGTTATTCTTTTCAATCTCAACATTGTGTAGCAAAATGTTAGTAAAGCCATTAGAGATGTGTATTATCTTTATAAAATGATATAACTGCGTTTTTTGAAAAGAATTTAGATGCAGGTGTAATATTATATATATAATAGCCGATTAAAAAATCAAATATAATTTGGTTAGACAACTTTTATTGTGATTAATTTAATTCTTTTAAGAAACTTGCTTGTTGAGTCTTTAATATTGGTAAGAATATATATTTTTTTAATCACGCTTAAAAACAAGAGAGTTTATTTATTTAATGGCAGTATTATTTAAAGAAACTTTAACCTTTGTCTTATATTACTTATCATAACAAATGAATCGTAAGAATTTAATAAACAATTACTCTTTACTAATTATATTATTGGATAAGTGTTGTAAAACCTTTTTTTTATGTTTTAAAAATCTATATTGCGATCAATATATTTCTATAAATGTTTCTATTTTTGTAGATACAGATAATGCGAAACCAGACTCTACAAATGATGTTGGATTTTAGAATACATGAAATGTATTATTATAATTAATTTTAAAATTGTATAAATATAATTTATATTAGATATAAAAATGAATCTATTATGCATAGAATAATTTTTAAAATAAAGCTCTTAAAAGTATATATTGTGTGAATCATAGAAATCCTTTGCAAGTTCATTATTCTGTTTCCTAATAAAAGGAACTACAGTAAGAGATACGAAAATTCCTTTGATAAGTTTCTTTACACAGGAATGACGCTGTGGTTTCTGTCAACTCTGCAATTATAGTGGAGTGGGTCAATAATTAATTTTCCAAAACTTCACAAATAAAGGTTCAAGGCCTTAAAAACTATGATTTAATAATCTAATAATATTTTAGAACAATTGGATTCGGAACGAAGAATAATCTAAAATACGTATAAATTAAAAATAAACTCTAAACAAATTAATTTAAAAAATGCGTTTTCTAAAAATCTCGTTACTTTTTCCGACTTTACCAGGACTCCATTACTAAGCCTATCGACATCAACAACTTTCTAAAACAAATAGAAAACAATCTTCATAATAATATTTGTGTATCATTAAAGCACACCAACAGAATTTAAATTTCTACCTCTTAATTTAAAAAAAAATAGTGAATAAATGACCTCCAGTATAGTAATCGATAAGAAAACATATGAGACATTTGTATATATATAAACCAACGGGCGTTGATGACCATAGCTGTTTTTCGCCCCTAAACAACATCAAACAAACAAACATCTTATGATAGTTATTATAATCGGTCGTTCTATTCCATCGACTTGCATCGCATTGTTTTCCACAGAGGAATTACTGAAGCAAATGTGTCTCCGTATTTTCTTCCAGTTCTGGAGGATCCTCGGCTTCTACTTTATCTTCTGCAATGCTTACTAAGCGACATTAGTGTGAGTAATTCAAATGTGTTCCTAGATCACTAATACTTATTGCCCTCAAGTGTAGCAGATCGTACTTATTTCTATCAAATAAAAATATATTACTCAATTAAAAAAAAAATTATCGTTTTTTTTTTTTAAACAACTTGGTATTTATTTTTCATATTTAGTAATGTATTAGCTATTTTATATGTATTACAATGGTTTTAACGGTCTGATTATGAATGAATGATTTTAATTTTGAATGAATTAACTGACGGATTTATTTAATTATGAGTGATATTTATGTCTCTGTTTAAAAAAAGTAACCTATAGATAACCATCGATCTTCAAAGTTTTCAATTAAGTAATTTTCAGTGACTTTGTAAACAAGTATTAGGTTGATTAAAATAGCAGCTTGTTTGCTCATCTTGCATATTTAATGATAAATCGATTTAAAAAGTGGCTATGATATAAAAACCGGGATTAAATCATTTATAGAGGAAGTATTGATTATTCAGACCGCCCTCGATAGCCTAGAAGAAATGAGCAAGTATTATAGAAGATCTGAAGGAAATAATGATGTGGCTTTCTCTGTAACATGGCGGAAGGCAGCTGAACACCTTGTTCCATGATGAATGGTATTGGTTTTTGAGTCTATCCATTTGAGAGATTTTGATACTAGTAATATTTTTCCGCGGTACTAGTAATACTCAATTAAAATGAATAAAATTATACCAAAGATATTAATTAATGTAGAGAATACTTCCAGAAAGTATATATCCATAACCGCGTATGGGATTCACTCCTATGGAATTTTGAAGAAAGCATGAGCAAAGTAAGTTATCTCATGTATTTTATTCTTTTGATTTGGATCATAACTCTGTGATGTAATGTAATGAAAAATTTATTTACTACGTAAAGAATACAAAAGTAAATAAAAAAAACTGACCTCTAGTTTCAAAATCGTATTTGTGTAAGTCATTCTTCTGCTAGGAAACAATTATTTTGTCGAAGAGAACTAATTTTGTTTTTACTTCAGGTAGGAGAAAAAGTATTTAGTAGAAGTTTAAATTTCGTTTTTTTAGTCAATAAGAGTGGGCAAAAATTCAAAAAGAGACATTAAGAATTTCAAATAATCCTAAATAAATCATACTAATTTTTTGCATAAGCATTACATTCTCTGTTGTGTTTATAAACACGCAACTTGAAGTGAAGCCTGGTCGTGTGAGTGTGTTCGTCTTGGTTTATAGCGGAGATATATATGCAAAATTGCATGCTAAGATGGTCAGAAGAATGGAGTTGGAGGCCAATTTAGTATTCCAATTTTCTTCTTATATATTTCGATTATAAAATGGGTGAATCAACGTCATCCAAGTTACCTTCTTAAAGATATCCGCATTGATCAATTACTTTGTTAATTTACCATGACCTTACGAAATGTTGTTCTTAGTGACCAGGAACTTGTACTTACGGATGTGACCTGAGTACAATAGACATAGCAGACATGAGACCTTGGTTACGTGACCGACTGTTTGGTGACCCAGATCACGTGACGGCTGTTAACGAAGGCTCTGGCACAGTCGATGCGGTTGAATCGATAGTTGACCGTGTTGCTGGTATTAATCGAGTTAACCATTTTTATGTACACTAGATTCTGCAATTTAATGGCGTAAGTATATTATTATTTTTCTTGATATTTATTACCAAAAAACAGTAATATGCCTATAAGAAATAGAAATTCATAAAATGCCTCACAAAATTTATTTATTTAGAACTGGATAAATTAACCAGGAACACCAAACATCTAAAATTCGGTCTATATTAGAAATTTCTCTATCATTAAATAAAGTAAGACTTTGTATTTATTATTATTTTTAATAATAATTTACGACTTAATAATAAAAAGTACTAATTTAGATTTATTATTTTTGACCATCTCATATTCTACACAGATTCTTGTTGTAAGTACTTTCAAAACTCTTGTAAACTATAGCTAGGTAAAATATTTTAAAATAGATAAACATTTATCTTAAAAATGGCATTCTTCTTCCCTAACTATTATTTTTAATTTCTTATGTAAATATGTATATAGTAATATGTATGCATTATCCAGAGGCAGAAACAACAAAACTCGTGAACTCTGCCAAACTGGCGACTTCCCAAACACCAGATTTGCATATTCGATTAATTTCTCATCACAAATTATTAAGCATATATTTATTATCGTCATTATTATTATTTTCATACAACACAGATTTCATAAGATGATATAACATTGAAATATTCGCTATGGGTACAGAACTATTTTTAAAGTATTATTAATAATACAAAGAGAACAGATTAAACTATAAAAAACCTTAATGTCAAAGAAGACCTAAGGTTCCTATCTATGGTAAGGTTTTCATCTTGGGAAATCTCTGCGATGAACTCTGACCTTAAACAATCTACCGCAGGAAATATCTCAAAAAGTGAAATCGTCTCCTAAAAATCATTTTAAGATATTTTATATATTCGTGTAAAACTGTATATGAAACTTGTATATTAACTGTGGGCGAAAGAAATTAATTAAAACCACACACACACACACATATAGTTTTTTGTTTTGTATAAAAAGACATCTGCAGTAAATCAGTAATTCAAGTTTTTAGTCATTAATAGGTGATTGAAAATAAAGTGAAATGTGTCCTAGAATTTCAGTGACGTTAAATCAATCTATATGAGACTTTTTGAACAGCTAAAGCCCTAGAGACAGGAGAAAACATTGTTAGATACTAAATCGAACATAATTACTGGAGTTTTGATGCGGTGAGCATAGGGTTCCAATGAATATGCTCTCCACCCAAAAGTCAGTTAGCAACTTAGAACTTAGTGAAGGTCCTGTTTGTGATGCTATCTTGTGGTGTCTCCAGCCTTACTCAGTCCTTTTGCAATTACGGATCTGCCAAAACTTACAAAATGAGTGTAACTTAGTCACTTTAGGACCCACTATTTTCACATAGCCTTTTTTATTTATGAAATTTTTAAACAGTTTTTGGTATCGATTTTGCAGGTTATCGCTTCGATTTGAGTCACATCAAGTTTTGATTTTATTTTTTTTTCTAAACCTTCTTTATTTTCATTAATATACTACAATTACAAAACATTACAACAATAGAATGTATACATCAAAATACTACAGCCTCCTATTACCCGAAGGCATGTTAAGAAATTACATCATCTGAGTACGCTGAAGGCTCATTTATATATGAAATTATTACCGAAATAAAAACTTTTCCCATAATTGCGCTCCTTTTTTCATAATAAAGTTCACAACTATTGTAATTTTTGTATGTAAAAACAATTAAATGTAAAAACATAATGAATGAAAAGTTAAAACTTGTTGAAACTAAACTTGAAGGGACAACCTGCGGGACTGACACCCACTTTTTGTTTTCCTACAAACATATTGATGTTAATTTTTTATAAAATAATACTTAAATTTGTAACCTATGTTCCGCTAAATTCTTTAGCTATCTTTCCTAATTAATTAAGTAAGCTCTTCATCGATTGTTTTCTTTATGATGTAGTTTCTTTTTTACAAAAAGTCATGTCTTCAACGTAAAATAATATTCAAATTTAAATTACATGTTTGTAGCTGATTAGAAAACAAAAAATAAAATAAAAAAAGGCGATGAGGAGTGCCGACAGAAGTGAAAACTCAAAACTTTGGAATAACTGTGAACTTTTTTGAATTTCTAAATCAATTATAAATATTTATATGTGAAAAGAAAAGATATGTCCAGGACTCGAAGCCGGGTCGTTCAGATCGCTAGTTTGGAACTCTACCACTGGAACTACACCACTGGTAGAGTTCCAGACTAGCGATCTGGACGACCCGGGTTGGAGTCCCGGACTTGGACATATCTTTTCTTTTCAAATAAAAATATTTAAAAATTAATAACAAATAAAATACATTAAATCAATTATAGTATACATTTCATAATTTTAAATTTAAGACATTAGTCTGACTTTAACATTAATTGGCACTCCGAGCAATAATTGTATTCATTGTCGAATAGTTTATTTATTAATCGAAACATTTGTTGGACTGCACAACCTCAATAAAAAATATTAAAAATTGAAATAATAAGGGGAAATAAAGTTTTTAGCTAGTTAATTGTTGATGTTTCAAAGTAGTATTGCTATGAATTTCATAACTATTAGACGATCTTTAGTTAAATATTATCGTTCTTATATCAATCGTTAATTAAAACAAATCGTTTAATATAATTATAATCGTTTAAATCCCAGCGCCAGTCATACGGAATACGCCACAATCGTGTCGCTCTTCTCGGTAAAGCGAACCCATAGGTTTACCCAACCAAAAATCGCTCAACGCAACTAAAAAAGTTTTCAATTCAAAATAAAATATAGAAATAGAAATAATGAGAAAGCAAAACACGAATAACAACTAAACAACAGGATAAGAGAGAGAAAGACAAGCGGTTGTGAGGAGTAGATTGAAAACTTCGAGGTTCATACGTGACTGGAGTCAAGACTTGAGGAAAAAGAAGGGAGATTAGACATGGTTGAGATCTCTCACTTCTCCAACATGAAAAGCGTTCCTCAAAGACGGAACTGTGTTCCTTCGGCTGGAAATTGCATTGCTCTTCAAATCTCTCATTGCATTCCTCTTCAGACCCATTCCATTCCGAAGATCATTAGGAGTCAAGTAATGTTGAACATTCCTTTCAGATTTAATTAACTTCCGGATACTTTACAAAAAGAAAAGGAACAGTTTTTATATGAGGACCTATCTGAATTTTGGCGTTTTAAGCGAATACGTCGATCTAGACTAAATGCCAGGAAGTAAGCTATGGCAACGGTTGTGTTGGCAAATTTTCCCCCTTATTTTGGGTAACCACTTTATAGAGGCTGACTTTATAGACCACAGGAGGGTCCCAGATACCACAGGATTCGTCTCCGGCCGCTATCAGATAAAATAAAAGTTTACTAGCGAGAGGGATGTGAACCCAGAACCTTTGGTAAGGCTACACAGCGCTCTACCACTGAGCCACTCCCCTCACATATACCCATTAGTACATCAATATTGTTAAAAATATAAGGGTATATCACTTAATCTGAATGAAATAATATTTTTAATTAATTTTATCTTTTTCTATAAACCTTTAAATAAAGGTCCCTTATTATTACTAATAATCTATAAATAATAATCTACATAGTTTTATAACAATAAATAAATTAAGATTATATGTCACTAAAATATTTCATAAATGTATAATATGATGTAAATATTATATAAATATCGCTGAGTTGCCATGCCGACAGTAAAGAGTTTGGTTCCCGCTCGCTGGCAAAATTTTCTTTAATTTGTTAGCGTCCGGAGATGGGTCCTTTGGGATCTATGACTCTCCTGGGGCTCACCCAGCTTCTACGAAGCGAGTACCCAAAATAAGGGTTAAAATCTGATGGCTGAGCATGTTCTAGGACAAATCAACTCCTAGCACTCGTTGTCCAAGAAACAGTACAGTCTCTACCATGTAGTGAACCCAAGACTTTTCATGGATCGCAGGGGTACAGTGGTATTTTCACATTTTTTTTAATCTAAAATTTGTTTTATAGCATTTAAACACTGTATGCGGTTAATTGTTTGTAACCCAAACTTAATGTATTCATCTATAAAATGGTAATTTTTATTAATTTGAAGAGCACGAAGTAATACAATGAGCACTGAAACTAAATAAAAGCCCAATAATACAAAAACAGTTAATGTACATGTAATCAGAATATAAAAGATGGAAGCTATGGAAAGGAAAAATAATAGAATTATTTCTCGGTCACTACTTAAACTTACGGTAATGGTATTAATGATTTGTCTTTCTATAAAAATATAAACAGATTTACAAAAGTGTGTACAGTATAGTAAAGATTTATATTAAGAATGGGTATCGAGTGGGTTTGAGACGCCCCAGGTGAGAAGATTATCCCAGGTGTTCGCCCATCATCTATCAAAATCAGCCTGTATCATGTATATATACATATACATCGTGATTGGGTCAGGATAGCTCAAATGGTAGTGTTCCAGACTAGTGATCTGGGAGACCCGGCTTCCAGTCCCGGTCCTGGACATATCTTTTTCTTTCAAATAAAAATATTTAAAATATATATATATGTTTAGAAATAGGTAGGCGATGTAGGAGTAAAAATGTAACCTTCATCTACTGTAACACACGTTTTATAGACTTGTGTCTCATCTTGTCAATTATCTCCTCATTACATATATAAAGAAAGACTCCTGCGGATTCGATGTCTTGTCATAAAGTCTTCGTGAGATCGTTGACATTGGGTGTTATTTGAGTTAGATTTTTCAGTTGAACAGAGGAAATACTGATAATAAAATGGAGAGGAGGATGTAGCCCAGGACTGGATGGAGTGGAGGAAAGGAGAGGGAAATTAAAAAAAGTAGTGCAATATCCTTCCCTGCACGGCCCCGCCTATATCCCATACTCCCCTTATTAATCCCAATACCGCATCTTCTTCGCATTTCTAAAAAAAATCTGGTTTAATTAATATTTGAAAAAAAATTGTATAATTATTTAATAAAAAAAAAATAGTTATCCTAATTTACTGTGGTAATAAATTCTATTTTAATATAAAAAAATTTACTTATCAATATTTTAATTTGAATATTATTTGTATTTTTTTGATATTTATTTATTTACGCTTCATGAAGTTTATGTTGAAACATTGGAACTCAATAAAATTAATTTTTATTATTTTTGAGTTTCTTCATTAACCCTATTAATCTTCTAACATTCTAAATAAATCTTTTGGACCATTTTTAAAAAAAATAAAAAATGAATAAAAATAATAATAAAAAATAAATAATGGAAAATTAAGATTTTTATTTATAAAACTGTTTTTGTTTTGCGAAATTATACATACGAGGCGTTCCAGATTAAGACTAGATAACTCCAAAATTTACTTTTTCCAAATTAGTTTAGTCAAGCACTGATCTCCTGATTTCTCATAGATTTAGTCCGATTCTGAACCTAAAGTTTCGGGAGCATACAAACATTGACTAAACTAGCGACAGATGCGAAAAATTCAATTTTTTGAAAATAGGAGTTAACTGCTCTTGATCCTGATGCACATTAAGACAATTAATACTAAATGATGTTCTTCTATTTTTCTCTCATATCCATCGTTAGAAAAGTAGTGATAATTAATAAGTATTATCAAACTGTCTAGATCGACCATAATGTTATTATTCAACTATGGCTAAATTTGTTTATTTACTATTCTTGAAGTATCTAATATCAATAAAATTGGTTTTCATGTATATATTTTTTTTTTTTGGAGTTTCACCAAAGTTGAGGTTATCTCTAACCAAATTTTAGAGTAAGCTTATTTTCCTGTCAAATGCGTCCTCTTCATTAAGTCCATATCCTGTCATGTCTTCCTGGACTTGGTTCATCCAAGAAGTTCGCGGTCGTCTTCATCTTCTTCTTCCTTCAGGGCACCCGTGCATTTTCATCTTGGGTATTCTATTATAATCCATCCTAATATTGTGTCCAAACCAATCTTCTGAGCACCCATTATCTCTCACACTACTGAATTGGGAATATTTTCACGTCTAGAAATTCCGGCTGCCCTTCTTCAGAAATCCATTTCCGCAACTAGAAGTTTCTCTTGTCTTCCCTTTCCCGATTTCCATGTTCCACACCCATATAAGATTATAGCCGTTATGATAGTATGGAAAATCATTTTTTTTGTTTGTAGTTTTTATGATGGTTTTACTCCATAGTACAGAATTGTGGATGGCAATAACTTTCCTTCCTTCTCTGGTTCTTCGGGCTATATCCCTTCAGATGTTCCATCTTTTCGAAGGATAGATCCTAAATATTTTGAGTTGGGTGCATTTTTGATCTGTAGGCCATTTACCTCCCATGGTCCGCCCTCTTTCGTATCCAAATATTCTGTCGTTTCAAAGTTCATTTTCATCCCTCACCTATTATATTCTTCTATTAATTTCGTACACATAAATCCTGCGTCTTCGTTATACTGGGCTATGATGAATTGGTCATCAGCAAATAATAGGTGGTGTTTTCATGTATATAAAAGATAATTATTAATAAAGCATATTTTGATACAATAAAGCCGTTAATTAAATGCGCCAATTTTGAGTTATCTACTCAGTAATGTAACAAAAACTTCATTACATAGTAATAATAACTCATGGGCTCCTGAAGTTTTCAGAAGACCAACCTGCTAGAGAAATATAAACAACTAAAAATACATCATTTTACATTTGACCTTTATTTCATTTAAAGATAATTGGTTATAAGACTGTATAAAAGAAAGTATGTAAACGTAAAAATTTTCATATGACACGTACGAAAGATATTCAAGTGCAGCGGCTCTGTTGTTCCAGTCCATGGCTCTGTTCTGAGTTTGCTATACACTCGGCGGAGCTAGGCTCAAGTTCACTTAATAAAGGAAAATAAAGGACACGGAAAGAAAAGCTGTTCAAAAGAGCGGTATTGTTGAACAGTTGGAGAGTCTTTATAAGAGCACTCATGTGTTCCTGGGAGTACCCATACAAATGTCGAGCACTGTTTTCTTCTCGGAGAAGTTCTGAGAATAACATACTCCTATTCATGTAGTGTTATATAAGATGTGGGTATTGACGTAAATGATCTTATGAAGGACGCAAAACGTGATGCTTATATCAATCCCACTCCATTAAAGACAGAAACGAAGATCTATAAATCATTACGGTTTAATATGGGCCAAGATCAATATTATTATTATATTTAATAATGAATTATACTTAATTAACCATCTATTTAGTTGTGGTGGAACTTCATAGGACCATATGGGTGGATTTAGCAAAATTAGTTTCTAAGAGTTTTTGGTGAAAATCAAAATTATTCTCTCCCTAATTGGGATCTGTAAACGGCTAGAAATGATTTATTAGACTAATTTTATCGTTAATGAAATCTTACGTAACATGTTTAATAACTATTAAACTATTAATTTATTACAAATAGTAATTGATGAATTTGAAGATTTATTTATTGTTATTATTTTTATTAACATTTCCTCCTTTGCAGTTTCGCATCCAGCAAATTCGATATCAGTGTTTGTTTTTTCGGTACCTGTTCAGCAGGTAGTCGCTTCGAGCTGAGTTACAAGTTTTGACTCCTTGATTGGCTGGAGTATGAAGAAATGATCAATAGTTCTTGAGTAGGTCTTTTGGCCATTGTAATTTTAATTTTCTTCTACCAAGTCCCGGGTAACAGAGAATAGGAAAGAGAAAGGACCAGTCAATTTTGGTGGTTTTGTGTCGAATTGTGAAATGTTAAGTATTTGCTGTGAATATATGATCTTACAGCGGCAATGTTCATGCTGCTGTTTATGGTCCGAAATAAACTAAGGAGCATTAACAATTTTCATTAAAATTTTAATAGTGTTGTTTGTATCTGGTTTACATGGACGTGTCCGAATCATTCTTTTTAAAGTGTTATAGATAGTCGTTAGTTTTGTAGGTCAAGCGAAGATCTGTAGTACAGAAGATGTGATAGTGGCTTATAGCGTCTCATCAGTTCTCGTCTTTTTAGTACTGTATGTATGTTCCATGTAGGTATTTTGACTAATTATAGTCCTAGATAACTCACATATTTTTCAGAAGGCACATAGTCGTAGTCAATTTTGACTACTTTTCAATTTGAACAGTTAGAAATAGTAAATTAGCTATATTATTTTTAAGCATATGTAGTTTACCAAACTATATGTATCTTACTAGAAATAAATACCGTATATTATAAATATTTATTTCTAAAATACATATAGTTTGATAAACTATATCAGCTCAAAAATATATTTTATATCTCTTTTACTATTTCTGAATGTTAAAATTCATCAATTAATATTTGAAAGCAATTAATAGTTTCCTGAAAAACGAATTTAAAAAGGAACAGCTTGGAGAAACAAATGGAAGTTGTTTCGAAAACGATATACCAACAACAATATAACAAGGAGTATAAAACCAAAATCCAAGCTTAAACAATGAGTAATTAGAATATTAATGACGTAAAATACAAATTATTATAATATCCAATAACTAACCTCGAAGTCACTAAAATGTTATTGAGCAAAGCCAATTGACAGTTGAAGGTACGTCCATTTGCTTAACGAGAAATCGCCTGGTTTGTGGCGATGCCATTAACTAATGTCAGGACTTCTTTGACGAAGGACTCGCCCGCTATGAAAGGACTAAGTCGCTAGGAAGTAACTCATGTTACAGATAACTTCTCACTCTTCAATCTTCACTTTTAACAAATGTCTTTCATATTCTCTTATCATCCCCTAGTTGATTAGTTTATATATTATTCGATTTATATTTTAGTTCCGTAGCAACATGTAAACAGTGTCAATGTATTTGTATAATACATATTTACAATTATTTGTTTGTTAATATGAATTTTTTGTTTTATCCCCTAATAAACTTCATTTCCTAAAACCAATTAAAAACCATTGCAGTGAACCGTTTTCTTTTTTAAATGTATGCATATAACTATTTTATTGTATATAATTTTACAAAAGTTGATATTCGGCTAGATATATATGAAAACAGCTAGTCGAGCAGAGTAACATTTTAACGTAATTTTTATACATCTTGCGATTAACTAAATAAAATAAAATTACACGGGTACATTGACCAAGTAAAAAATAGTTTAAAACATATCTTCATCAAATTTAAAAAAAAAAATATTTATTAACATTCCATATGTATGAGAAAAATAAAAATTTCAATTTTATGTTTATACGTATGTGTGATTTAACGTAACGACTAAAAGCCATTTTTTTCACTGTTACGGAATGTATATGAGAACAATTAAGTCTCAAACGTCACCAAACGATAGTTTATAAACTCAAGAACCAAAAAAGACTATTTTTATATAATATTCAAGGTCACCTTTATAAATATATCACTGATAGTATATATAGTATAGTTTCACTGATGAACGACATGCTTACGGATAGGTATCGGTTTGGAATGGTAGGAGACATAAGCGGTATAAAATCAAGGTAAGTTAAAAATTGTATTACTGTATACTCTTCCTGTTTTCAAAACTTAAGGAATAATGTATTGTTTGGGTACGGTTAGTTGTTTATTTTATAGCAAAAGATGTATAAAGAAAAATTACTACTCACTTCAGCACCCTTCATAAAGTAAGATGAAGCTCTAGGAGCTTTTAGTGGGAACACTCAATATTTCAAGCCTATCTGAAAGCTTCCCAACGATTGTTTTAGTGCGCTTTGAATGATTTATAAACAAGTTGGTGAAATATTGGTTTTGGTCCCCATAGTTTGAGTAGCATTTTGGAGTTACTGTGAAAGGGAATGGAATTAATTAAATATATATAAAGGTTTGCGAAGCCATAAGTCGCAAAGGGAATTTATTCATTTCCTCCCTTAAGTGCGATATTGGGTAGTTCACTTATATATCACTTATGTTTTAAGTTTAATATCTTTTGGACCACCGTTTTAGTATGACACACTATACAATTTTATGCTTTATAATATATTATCATTTAGTGTTATTATTATCTCACCAGATCAACTGATAAACGTTAATTATTATTATTTTATTTTACAGTTACATGTGATATCAGAGTATGCATTTTTTTTCTCCTTGATTTGCCGGAAGTTTCTGAATGGCAAATCAAAATAAGTGCCAATAACCGGAGCCACGTTAGTTTCTCCCTACGAGAGGCTACGTGCCCTCCAGTCAAAATTGATAACGAATATGCGTTAAAAAACTAATATACGTTATCTCGGACAAAAGACTTACCTGAAATATACATACAAAAGCTACAAACAACTATCACATCGTATGGACTACAGATCTTTACTTGACTTACGAAACAAAATACTAATCTGTAACACTATACTATGACATATTTGGACATATGGGTCAAAACATTGTGGTTCAGCTAGATACAAACAACACAATCCGAAATTCTGAGCTCCTTGGTTTATTTCGAATCACACAACCCGCAACAACATGAACATTTCTACTGCTAAGTCATGTATTCAAAGCAAATAGAGAGAATTCCTCTCATCAACACAAAATCACCTAAATTCTCTCTGTTCCCTGGAGCTGCTAGGAGAAGATTAAAAATACAAAAAAAAAAACAATGGCCTAAAGAACTAATCAGAAACTATTTAATTACTATATCATAAAAAATTGACTTTAAAAGTTAAAATTCAGACACCATATAAATAATAGCAACTTCATATTTATTAGTTTTATTTATCGTTTCCTCTAGTTTAACCTTCTTTTATCCTATGTTCTTTTCCCCCTTAGTTTGTCTTCCTCTAAAATATTTAATGGAAAAATTATAATTTTAGGAACCAGGTAAAGCTGACGTTCAATGAGACCGGCACTTCACTGAGATGAACATTCACGCAATTCTAAGATGAGATACAGTATAGTGGAACTTCATCTTAAAAAAGCAACCAATTTTTAATTACCTTTATTACCCAAACCTAAAAGAACACCAGAATGCCTATCCTCTTACCGTTCTATCTCTCTTTTATTTTGCATGGGTAAAATCCTAGAAAAACTCATCCTTAAACGATTGTACCCCATCGTGGATGCAAATCACATAATACCAGATCACCAGTTTGGATTCCGAGCATCCCACTCCACTATTCAGCAATGTTATCGTGTGGGGGATGTAGTCTCCTCTGCATTAGAACGTGGATCATATTGTTCGGGCGCCCTTCTTGACGTGGAACAGGCTTTTGACCTAGTAAGGCATCCGGGATTGCCCTACAAACTCCATACATTACTACCCCCTAAATACTTTCTCATCCTTCAATCCTATCTCAGAAATAGAACTTTCCAAGTAAACCATAATAATGTCTATCCATCCCTCTTTTCCCAATCTGCTGGTGTTCCTCAAGGTAGTATCCTTGGCTCAATCCTTTATACAGTTTATACAACTGACATCTCAACTCATCCTAATACTACCCTTACCACGTATGCTGATGATACATGTGTATTATCAGTCAAAACGAATCCAGTGATTGCACCCCAAAGCCTCCAATCCCATATCACTGATCTTGAAGAATGGTGTAAAAACTAGAGAATTAAAATAAATTCTCAAAAATCCCATCAAATCACTTTTACCTTACGCCGTAAACCAATGATTTTCTGCCCTAAAGTATCCTTTAATAATATCCCACTCGTGTCTGTAGAACAGATCCGATACTTAGGGTTGCATCTCGACAAACGATTAACCTGGAATCCTCATACAAAACTGAAAAGACGAGAAACCGCTGGACGCTTCAGGCTACTTCAACAATTACTAGACAAACGCTCTAAGCTCCCAATTAATTACAAAAGACTCATCTACATGACCATCATACGACCTATTTGGACTTACGGAGTCGAGCTTTGGGGCTCCACTAAGCCATCGAATTCCTCTTGTATCCAATCCCTACAATCCAAAATCCTTCGTGAAATCCTCAATGCTCCTTATTTTGTTAAGAATAAAGTCATCCATAATGACCTTAATGTCCCATTTGTTGCTGATTTGGCCCGAACCCGCCATATATCCTATCATAAAAAACTTCATTTCCACTCAAACCCTCTAGTTTCAAACCTAGCTTCCTCTTCAATTCCCGATAATCCTCCGAGGCGTCTGAAAAAAAAATGGCCACGTTCTTAGTTGAGCTTTTGATTTGAGTACTACCAGTGGATAGTTTCTCTAATTGTCATTCTCATGTCATTATGTATGACTTAGCCTATTTACTTGTTGTATTATTGTAATACAGTTTTAAATATCAATAAATAAATAAAAAATAAAATATTATATTATTGATATTTTACGTGTGTCTGTCTGTGTGCGTGCCAAGTATTTTTACTATTAATTTTTAACGCAAAACGAAGAAATGGTACTAGCACATACCAAAAAAATAACCCTATACTAAAAATTGTTGAAAATCATTTAGTTGGGCCCTAATTGAGCTAGACTGAGTGACCTTCGCTAGAGCCCATTATCGACTTCTGCTGCGTCTTTCGATATATATCGATTGTGCAGTTATCTAGACGACGGCTGAGACGGCCATCAAGGGCAGCTATATCGTGATCTTATTCTCCTGGCGGTTCTTATCGCCTGGTCCTAACTGCGACGATCGTCGTCGCAATGGAGCGGTTAGCGTGTCTTCTCGTTCGATTTCTGTCCTAGGTCCCGTGAAAGAGAGGCGCTTTAGAGGATGGTGTATTTATTTTTTTAATCTAACAATGTAATAAATCGAGTATAATGCTAGTATAAATAAACATTAATCATTCTAATTTCTATTATATCTTTTTTTAAGAGAAGCCATTTGCAGAAGTAACTTAATTTGTAAAAAGAGAAGACGATTGGTGGATAATAGGGAAATATGTATGTGCCAAAATATATAAGTTAGAATGTCATGTGTTAAACATTGATCATGTAGATGCCGACTACATACGGCTTGTGTTTATGTTTACATAAACGAATCAAAACAACAAAGATAGATTAAATGTTTTTAAATACGCATAAATAGCAAATCGACGGTGAATATAAAGTAAAAAGGAGAAACTTCACAAGTATCAGAATATTGATACATTAGCATCTTTTTTTAGTGCCACTCTGAGATTTAGGAAAAAATAATTTGTATACGTTTTACATAAATTAAGCAACAGAATATAATGAAGTCAAAATAATATTTAGATTAAAAATTATTTTATTATTCAGGGGAAAAAATCTCGTCAGTGATCGAGGCGGTGCACAGTGGGCGAAAAGCCTGAATTCGTCGCCTAAACCTGAAATGACCTTTCATCGGAATAAAAATTTGCATATAGGGGTTTGAGGGTCGCAGATTCCGAATCCGAAAGGCAAATTATTGTAAACAAAATGGCCGATCCAACATGGCGGACATGGATGCTAAAAAAGTGTCAGATCTTGACAATAATTGGCATACAGGGGTTTTGTGGGTCGCTGATTACGAATCCAAAAGGCAAATTATTGTAAACAATTTACAATAATCCGAACCCCTATATACCAATTTTCTACAATATCCAATATACTTTTTCCAATATACAAAATATCATTTGAGGTTATGGCCACGAATTCGGGCTTTTCGTTTACTGTGCTACCGCACGATTAAAAGAAAAGTCGTAACAGACAAAACGCACGTTTGGAGCAGCGAATTTTTGTAAATTTCGCAAGATGTTACAGTAAACTAAAGGCCTAGACACTAAATATGGCAAAATATATAACTTTTCGATTAGTTGAAAATATAAGTTTTCAAAAAGTTTCAATTATAATGCATAAGTTTATACTACATTTCAATAATTTGCACATTAATTTTAAACTCAACCAATGCAAAAATATTTTCTACATACCACCAGATGTCGTACCCATAACTCAGAATTGAAATTGAACACTTCACTTGAAAATTAACGATTTTAGAAGTAACCGTACTTTTCGTTCGATCACCCAAACACTCTTCACGAAAACTAACTTCCAACTGACGCAGTGACACAGATATACGGTGAAAAGGGCTCCACTTTTGGAATATAATGTACCAATTAGTCCTCTATCTGACTGACTGCTCAATTATCCCCATTTCGAAAATTTATTATTTTGGGTTTTGGCCGCGAATTCGGGCTTTTCGCCCACTGTGCGTAGCTACCCCATCAGTTCCCAGGCGCAGTTCTTGTAAAAACTTTTGTAAACAACTGGTATAACTGAAAAGAAAAACATCGAATGTCACCGCTACAGAGGTGTACAGAATATGTTTACGTTAGCGTAAATTAACCTATGCAATGAGCTGATGTTTCTAATAAGTTTTAAAAGTGTCTTTCTCTGAGCGGAAGTAAGATGAAATATGAAAGCAGGAATATTTCTTTTTAATGTAGTCTTACTATATTTTGGGTTATTCAGTTGATAATAGAGCCAATAAATTATAACTATCAATTTTTTTTTGTTTGTTACGACTCGATCTCTAACCAGATGGGATTGTGAGTCTTGGAGTAGATAGTAACTACTAATTACGTAATTATAGATACTATCTACTACAAGTTATGAGTGCTATTATGATTAATTTACAGCTTTTCTGAGTATCTATGATTTCGATCAAACTTGTGATTTTTTTTTAGACTTAAGAACGTTTAGGATTCGTTTCTTTACTACGTTTCCCATTTGTACTCTTGACCGTGCCTTGATTTCCACCCAGCCCATTCCAGGTATCCAGTAAGTCTAACATAGGAGCCACGGATATGAAATACTTACAAAACAGCACAACCGTTTATTAAAAATAATTAAGATTTGGCCTCAATACAATAATTGGCTTCTCTCAAGGACTTCTAGCCCTCTAGTGTGCATTTATACCCTTCCGGTTAAGTGTTACTTCAGTTATAGGAGAACTTTGCTCTGTTGAATATATGGATGGTAAATATTATGTGTATATATATACACATATATATATATGACTTGCTAAATAATTAAATATATATTTAAATAAACTGACCATTGAAAGAAAAGAAAAAATTAAATAACAGAAGCAAACCTTAAATATGTCAGGTGAACGTATCACTTTACGTCATGTAGTAGAGAAGTAAAACAATCCCTTTGGGTATATTTAAATAATTAACCGACTAGTAACGGGTCACTAACCCATCGACCGATTATTTTCGGACCGTTCATGAATGGAAGGGCATTTTAGCCTTTTAATAGTAAAGTGATTCGATTCAGAACCACGAAGCGATATTAAAGAGCTTTTATTAATAAAATAAAAATATAATGCTTCCATAACAGACCTATATAAAAATAAGATCAGGGAGTGGGCTAGAATCCAGTCAGACCGCGAAGGATCTTCTATGCAATAATAAAAACCTTGGATAAGAATAACCAATATGTAGGTCTTCTTCTTCCTTTTTTTATCCAAGAATGAGGTCGTATTTTTATTATTAACTATATATATATAAATATATATATACACAAACATTTGTTTGTGATGTAATATTATAAATGTATAATACTGGTACAATCCAAACTAGTTAGCGCTGTACATTATAGAAAAATTATCATCAATTATAAATAATCAAACACATCTGAAAAACGACGATTCCTGAAGGGTCTGGAGTACATGGTGGAGACTGAACTGTTTCTTGGGCAACGGTTGTACAGGGAGGTCATAAATCACACCGGAACCCCCCCCCCTTGGCAGCCTACTTTACAGAGGCTGGATGAGCCCCAGAAGGGCCCTAGAACACAAAAAATCCATCTCCATCCATCTTAACAGATTAAATAAAAGTTTGCCTTTTGTATAGGCATTATAGGGGGATTATAGGGGCTTCGGCATGACAACACAGTGCGGTACCACTTAGCCGCTCCGATACCTTATCAACCATTCAAACTATCGAATGTGTTTTGGGACTAATTAAAATACAGGTTGCGATAAAATTCGGATAAAGTCGTTTATACCACATATGTAGGTAAGATTCCTTTGATGATGCACATTGATTTTAATGAGCCTTTAGCAGTTTTTTCACTCTGATGAAAAGTTGTGTATATTCACTTCCGATTCTTTGCATTTGTAAAAGACGTTATTAAAAATATTAAAATATAAATTGATAAACTAAATAGAAACTAAACGAAATTTTTAATTAGGAAAACTACGAAAAAGAGGTAGTTTTCCTAACTACTTATTCACTCTCTTTGGTTCTCTCTCTTTGAATGTTAATATTCAAGCAAGAATAATTATCTTCAACAACCTATTCCTTAGAGTAGCTTCACATTCCCAACTGCTTGGAGGCTTTTCTCTTCGACAGCTCCAGCGTCCAGTAGCTGTTGAGCGGTCTCGAGCATCTCCTCCGTACAAATCTCTAGATCAGTCTTAAAACGTAATATACCGTGATAAAATGAGTAAGAATAATTAATAATTTAAATAATAATTTCCATAATTTTTGTATTAATAATGGAAAATATTGCCACTTTTACCGTTGTTAGTACTGTACCATACTCATATTCTGGCTATAATTCGTGGTGTGAGTAATCAATCTAAAGCTAAGTGTCAAATAAAAATAAAATCTCTCTCTCTCTCTCTCTATATATATATATATATATATATATATATATATATAGTATGCAATGAAGTTGTGTACATCGATATCATTTAATTAAATCTATATAGGCATAAGCTAGAACTGACAAGGATCGGTAGCCGAGCCGTAGAGATTATCGCACGAACAAGGTCGACCCGCCGATTACACTGTTAACTGTGGACTACTTCCAGCTACTACTAATAACTTGTTTTATTACCTCTGTACACGAAAAGGTAATGTCTATGATAGGGATCGAAAATGATTTATTTTTTTAATGAAGCCGTGAAAAAAAATGTACTTTAAATAATTTAGTCTAATTGAGAAATTAATTAACCGTCAATTCTCAAATTTACTGAAATAGATTTTCAGAGCAAAAATTACTTTTGATAATATTCATCAAAATTGTATGTGATATAAAAATGTCTTATGCGGACATCATTTGACTTTCTAATACACCTACAAATCGCTGACTTAATTGAAGTGATTCTAAACAGAATTAAAATTAAAATTGCAGTACCGCACCAAGTGAATATATTTACAACATAATATATAGGTGAAAAATTACGAATAAGTGATTTTGATCTGAATTTCTTTATCTCCCTACCGATTGGCGTAGGATAGAAAACAGTTTAGAGACTCAAGTAAAGCATCGCTTAATGTTTATAATCATTATAATTACATCTAAAAATGTTTCATCTTCTTAAGATTATATCGGATTTTGTGATTTCTTTTTCTTATCACGATCCTCAATACACCTTCCATCCAGTATCTCCTCTCCATACAATGCTTCTCTGTCAAACCTCCAGCTGCCATTTCCTCCCTCACTTCTTCAATCCACTGCTTCCGAGGTATTCCACGTCCTGGAGGCTACTGAAATAAAAGAATACATTTCATCTATTCTCATGACGTACCCATATCCCAGCAATCTTCTTTCACTGATGTCTTAGAGTATGTTAAGATTAGCTCCCACTTATTGTACTCTTATCACTTACTTCATTTGGGACCTACCGCAACCTGGATATGGCACAAGTTCTCCAGAAATTTAAAAATGTTTCTTAATTACTGTAACCCTGTGATATACTAAATATAAAAATAAATCTTTTATACTCAGATACATTTTTTTCATTCATACTTATTTTTTTAGGGAGAGTGTAGTTCAGTGGTAAAGCGGTGAATTGCCGTTGGGAAGGTCCCTGGCTCAAATCCGGCTGTGGCTGATAAAGTTAAATAATGTTAATTATTCACTCTATTAACAGCCGCTAATGGATCCTTTGTGATCTGGAGATCCTCCTCACCCAGCCAATATAACGTGGGTGACCGAAATAGGGGGGAAAACCTGGAAGTTAAGCGTGAACTCGGACTTCCCTGCACAATTGTTCTCCGTGAAACAGTACAGTCTCTCTATCACGTACTGAACCCACGACTCTTTAGAATATCCAGCTCAATTTTTGGTTATTAATATTGTGGATTATCCATACAGTGTGGTGATTAAAAGTATTGCAAAAAAAAAAATATCAAAGTGATTATATCCATTTAACAAAAAATTAAAAGTTTCAAGCAATTCTTAATTCAACATTGTACATTGTTACTCTGGGAGGGAAAACATTTTCTCATATAAATGATAGAAAAACCTTTACTTTGTGAAATATACTTGATGTTTGCTTTTTGGATACCCAAACTTTTTAAATTTGAAATAACAAAAAATAACTTGATTGGATGAAGATATCAACTATTCGTTTTGATAACTATATAGAAATTTGAACAATCCGTCACGTTTTATCTTCCTGAAGATCTCAGAAGCCCGTTCGAAAAGTAATCTAGTTATCTATGCGGTAAACTAAAGCTTTAAGGAATTTATTGTGAATAGCCAAATCAGAAATTTTGAGAATATATCTACAAGGAAATAATAAGCAATAGTGAAATAAAGTGCTACTTTTTGTTAATTAATAGTGTCTTTGACTTCCATAAAATAAATTTTCATATTTTTTATATTTTTGAATGGCACCCCCTTTAACAGATATTTTTTCGTTCATTATTATGTTTTCGTTTTAGTTTTTCCTGTTTTATTCGTTTCAGTCGTAATTACCTGTTGTTATACATACTATGTACTAATCAGGGTAATTAGTAACAGGGACGATTTTAATGATTTGAAAGAAATAGAATAAATCTTAGTAAAAAACATGGGAAACAAATTGTGTTGAATTTGTACTACTGTTGAAACAATAGGAAATTAATGCTGAAATTAAAAATATATTATTTATTATATTAGACAACAATGATAGATAATATAATAACAATAATTATATCACAAGACATTGGGGGAAATTCCAACAATTATAAAGGATACTATTCCTCTTCAAATTCCTCCCTAAACGAGATTGTAGCTTCTAGTGAAGCTATTTTATCGTTCCATCTCTTTCAGACATTATCAAGGATCAAGACCAAAACCACGATAAATTAGTTTAAACAGGAATAATCAGGTTTCCAGACAATAGTTATAAAGCTGACAATTTATTAACTGTTGTTATTAACCGTTAAAAAAGGATATTCAATTTTTATAAATTAGTAGCCAAATAAGTTTTATGTAGATTAAGCTTAGCTATTAGATATTAGATATTTTAGATAACTTTTAATAAGATAAAATGTTGTTATAAAATACAGATATTACGGTACCCTGCATTCATACAGCCGATAGGGTGTGTTATAGTGCAATAGTACTACACTGATGTTCGGATCGGTTGTGTGGTAAATTTACCTTATTAATGAACCGGTTGTAAGAAACGGAATTTACGTATCCATTCATCTTAATCATATGACTAGTCATTATTGATTGTAGAGCTTCACATGCCTAAGTCAACAGAAAGTAATTAGAGTAAGCTATCAGCGGGATGCATATCCCAGCTTAGGTAATCCGACTTCCGATATGGACCATGTAAGAGCGGTCAAGGTGCAGTATGTACGACAGTATGGATTAGACAAAAAGAAATATGGAACATAATTTTATCATCACTTCGTTTTTGTCCTTGTAGATTCATTAGTAGTAATTTTCTTAGGCGCACAACCAGACTCAGACCGTTTCAAATACTAGTCTGTCCCAACAAATGTGTAACAATCTTCTTAAGAATGTCCTCAAGTTTGTACAACAGGCTCATAACGAAGATATAGAGACTCGTTTATAGACCTACATAGGATACTGGCTCGTCTCGACATGTGCAATAGACACTGTAATGTCTTTCTTAACTTTTAAGGTTTCGTCGAATTGGGGGGCTATGGAGAGGCAGTCAGGAGATTGCATTACGGAAACTCCGATGGAAACAATAAAATACAGCACTTCCAATGATGTGAAGAAATTATCAATCAGATGAGTAACAGGCAAGAAGGACAAAGAAAAAGGGGTTAAGTGACCAAAACCGCTTCATGAACTGATTATGAATGAGAAATCCAAATATATAATGTTCAGTCAAGCTTTTAGAATTATGCAATAAAATTATTAAACAGGTTACCAGGAGAGGACAACTTTCATTTAATTAAAAAATAAAGCACAGTGGTGTTATCAGCCTGGGTATTGGAACCAGAACGTGGACAATAAAGCCTACTTTCCGATTTTAGTAAAATAAAAAAATACATAGGGGTTGAGTTTAGGAGTGCAATTCACTTAATACAAGAGATACGATCCATCCCAGTTGTTCTGAACCTTTCTTTTTTTTGTACCATCCACCCAACCCTTGTTCACGTGAAAGCCTTCCACGCCCCCCCCTCCCCCGTTCGAATCCCCCCCCCACTTGCACAAAATTTTGGGCGTATGAAAAAAACAACAACTAGTATTACACTAAAACAAAACATTTAGTTTTACTATCACAAGATACAACATTGTAACTTTCAATTTAGGATAAAGAAGTACTGGCAAGAGAAAATAACCAAAATACAATATGTTACGGTCAGAGCGGGAAGTAGGACCGGCTTCTGATCTGCCTAGAGCGGATTAGGCAAACAATGGGATTAAGCGGAAGGGATTATAGAATGGCGTAGAACCTTCTAGATTGGTCTAGGTGGTCCTCGTCCGTGTTCCGAGTAATGCCCCACCACGACCTACCTTGCCTATATAAAAAGGACAGCGTTTTCGGCCGCGGCAGTAGTAATAAGACGAGTCTGTAATAAGCCAGTGAGTAGCAGTCGTTAACTAGTGGCAGTGTGTGTGAGTTAGTTAGTCTGTAATAAGTGCTTAGTGAGCAACAGTGACAATTAGTGACCGTGTAATAAGTGTAATAAACTGTGTGGCAGTTTGTCATATTTGAAGAGTCTTACGGTCGGTGGACTTTAGTTAGCGAACTGTAAGTGTTAATTTGTAATTGTAAACTATAGTGTAATATTATTGTATTGTGTACAAATTTATATAAATAGTTTAGTTACTTAGTATAAACAATATCTTATATTATTTGTATATTATCTTAGAAATTAGATAACATTTAGTAGAATATTATTATTGTATATTGATATTAGTTTAATAATTTAACTGTTTTAAATAATCTCATTGTATTCTTGTTAATTTGTTAATAAATATTAGATTCTTGAATTAAGTAATAGTTTAGTCCATTTTACACCCAGTAGCCCGTAACAAATTGGTGTCAGAAGTGGGATCTTGTGTAATTGTTATTTTGTCTTGCATTTTTGTAATAATTGGGCTACTGTTTGAAAAATGGCTTCTCATAGTCTTAAATTGATGGATTTAAAAGTTGCGGATTTAAAACGGGAACTAGAAGAACGTGATCTGGATTCTTCCGGAAATAAAAGTGTACTGCAACATCGCTTGCGTCAATTTTTTGTAGAGTTAGGGGAAAATCCAGATTACGTTCTGTTTGAAACTGATTTAAGCAAGTTGTCTGCAACTTTTAAAAATGAATTAGGTACTGTTAAGAATGAGTTAAGCAATGTAGAAAATAAGCTAGGTAATGAATTAAGCAGTGTTAAAAATGAACTAGGTAATGAATTAAGTAGTGTTAAAAATGAACTAGGTAATGAATTAAGCAGTGTTAAAAATGAACTAGGTAATGAATTAAGCAGTGTTAAAAATGAACTAGGCAATGTAGAAAATAAGCTAGGTACTGTAAAAAATGATTTAATGGATACATTAGAGTCTAAGTTAGGCACATTAGAGACTAAGTTAATGGAAAATGTAGATAATAAGTTAGCCGATGTAAATAATAAAGTAGCAGATGTAGAATCTAGGCTAGGAGAAAAAGTGAACGAAATTAGGCTAAGAATGGAAGCTCTCGAGGGACGTAAGAGCAACCCACCGACGAACGACACCGACCGTTCCTCCGAGGGCAGCCATCGTAATAGCATTCTACCCGCCTATGCTGGGGCGCCGCCAACTCACAATACCATTCCAGTATTCGACGGGAAGACGCCGTGGGAAGACTACATGACTCTCTTCGAGACCGCGGCTTCGATCCACGGGTGGTCGCAGGAGACACAAGCTTCAGCATTGTGCCTGGCCTTGCGTGGAGACGCCTTAGGAGTGCTGCAGGGGATGCCCATGTCGGAGCGGTCCAACTACGGGGAGCTGATGAGAAGACTGGAGATGCGTTTCGGCCACCGCCACATGGACCAGCTGTATCGCTCACAGCTGAGAAGCAGGATCCAGAAGACCAACGAGACTTTACAGGAATTTGAAGCGGATATTGCCCGGCTAGTGAGGAACGCCTACCCATCGGTCACCGACGATGTCTACGAAAGCTTGGCTGTCGACAAATTCCTCGATGGACTTCGGGACCCAGAGACACAACAAGCAGTGAAGCTCGCCCGGCCGAAAACTTTAGGAGACGCATTATCCCAGGCCATGGAGTTCGAGGCTATTAGACAGTCTGTACGGGGCCATGCGCGCGTACGAGCAGCAGAAGCGGAGCCAAATGTAGTCCCTAGCTTTGAGGACCTAGTGACGAAAGTTTTAGAGGCTCTCAGGACCCGTAAGAAGGAGATACGCTGTTGGAGCTGCGGCCAAATTGGACACCCTAGAAGCAAGTGTCCATCTAAGAAGCATGAAAAGCCACAGGAAAACTAAGTAGGGTTGATGGGAGGGGGCAACTGTCAACCCGTAACGTCAAAGGCCCCAGGAAGACCATCAGGATTGCGTCAATAGGAAGCAGAACGAACAGTTTCTACGTTGACGGGATGGTGAACGGGCAGCTGCGAAGTCTTCTAGTGGATACTGGCGCAACCATGACAATTTTGAACTCGAAGATAGTTCCCGTTGAGAGGGTCTTACCAACCACTTGGGCATTACGGACTGCCACGGGACAGCCAGCCAAGGTCTACGGGGAGACAGTTGCCACCTTCATCATCGGGGGTCAACATCTGAGGCACGGTGCTCTCGTGGCAGAAATCGATGAAGATGTCATATTAGGCACGGACTTGATGATCGAATACGGGATTAAGTTGGATATGGCAAGAGGTGTGATGACGCTGGGAGAGGAGGAAGTCATCCTTCGGCAGGGAAAGGACCTCTACGCACGAGTGCTCTTACTAGAAGACACCACATTACCTGCACGGAGCCAAATCCTGACCCATGGGACGGTCGAAGGACAGTTACCGGAGGGTCAATGTGTACTACTTGAACCCGGAAGGCACGAAGAACAAGAGATCGGACGTGGCGTACTTGTTGCCAGGTCTCTCATCAAGGTCGGACGGACGACTCCAATCCGGCTAATGAACCTGAACAGCTTCCCGGTAACGCTGAAGAAAGGAACACCGGTCGGGGAGTGTACAACCGCTACCTCAGTGGTTCGTCAGCTGCAACGTCGTCCCACCGAGCTCCGAGGACTGCCAGAAGAACTAAAAGGATTTGTTAACGAGTCATGCCGCGACCTTTCACCTGAACAGAGCGAGGAAGTGAAGAACATGATTATCCGATGGCATGACGTCTTCGAGATCGGACCAGGACCACGGGGCAGAACGGATATCGTCCAGCACAGGATTGACACCGGGGATGCGAAGCCCATCCGACAGGTCCCGCGGAGGCTGCCGTTAGCCAAACGGGAGGACGCCGAGAAGATCATAAAGGAGATGGCGGCTGATGGTGTCATTGAGCCTTCGAGTAGCCCCTGGATGTCTCCTGTCGTATTGGTGAAGAAGAAAGACGGCACAACGAGGTTTTGCGTAGACTACCGTCTTCTGAACAACGTCACCAAGAAGGACAGTTATCCGCTTCCCAGGATTGACGATACGCTGGACACCCTGGAGGGGTGTAAACTCTTCTCTACCTTGGATCTCCGCAGTGGATATTGGCAGGTTGGATTGGCACCTGAAGATAAAGAGAAAACGGCGTTTTCAATTGGCACTGGGCTCTGGCAGTTTACAGTAATGCCGTTCGGGCTTTGCAATGCTCCTGCCACATTCGAGAGGCTAATGGAAAATGTGTTAAGAGGTCTCTCTTGGGAGGTATGCCTGGTGTACCTAGATGACATCATTGTGCTGGGAAAGTCCTTCGCTCACCATCTGAAGAATCTGGAGAAGGTCTTCGAACGACTGCGTGCAGCGAACCTTAAGTTGAACCCGAAGAAGTGTAATCTCTTCCGAAGGCAAGTCAACTACCTGGGGCATATTGTGTCAGACAACGGAGTTGCTGTCGACCCAGAGAAGGTAGAAGCGATCACCGACTGGCCGGTACCTCGAGATAAGCACCAGGTGAGAAGTTTTCTCGGGCTCTGCACCTATTACCGGAGGTACGTGAAAGGATTTGCTAACATCGCAAAACCGCTTACCAGGCTTACCGAGGAGAAAAGGACTTTCCATTGGGATCACGAGTGTCAAGCATCCTTCGAGGAGCTGAAGAGCAAATTGAGTAGTGCTCCTATTCTGAGCTATCCACGTCCTGAGGGCAAGTTCATTCTAGACACAGATGCCAGCAACATCGCTATTGGAAGCGTTCTCTCTCAGATCCAAGATGGAGAAGAAAGGGTCATTGGATATTTCAGCAAAGCACTCTCAGCTCCGGAACGCAACTACTGTGTCACAAGGAAAGAGCTTCTGGCAGTAGTAAAGTCCATAGAGCATTTTCATAAATACCTATACGGAAGAAGGTTCCTGCTGAGGACGGACCACGCGGCTCTAATGTGGCTGCTGCGATTCAAGTCACCTGAGAGACAAGTGGCGAGGTGGATTGAGCGCCTTCAAGAGTATGACTTTGAATCTGCTCATCGTTCTGGAACGAGCCACAGGAATGCGGATGCACTGTCAAGAAGACCTTGTGAAGAAGGCTGCAAGCATTGTTCTCGACAAGAAGAGAAGCAGGCAGCGGTATTGAGGACTACAGTTGTCATCGACAGTTGGCAAGATGCAGAGGTGTCAAAGGAACAGGACGAGGACCCGGACTTAAAACAAATAAAGGAATGGAAAATATCGGGGCGAGGAAGACCGGCCTTGCAGGATGTGGCTCCAATGTCGAAGAATGTAAAAACGTACTGGGCCCAATGGAACTCCATTTTAGTGGACAACGGGCTGCTGAAACGGGCATTGGAGAACGCGGAAGGAGATCAGCGCAGGCTACAGCTCATCGTTCCAAGGAATAAAGTGCCCGAAGTGCTTAGGGAACTACATGACGGTGTAACTGGCGGCCATCTTGGAGTTCACCGTACATTGGAAAAAGTTCGTGAACGCTTTTACTGGGCAAACCTTAAGGACGATGTGTTGGACTGGTGCAGGCGTTGTGCGACTTGTGCGGCTTCTAACGGACCAACAAGAAGAAAGAAGGCCCCTATGAAGAAGTACAACGTGGGAGCACCGTTCGAGAGGATAGCGATTGACATCGCTGGCCCTTTCCCTGTGACAGACGAAGGCAACCGATATATTCTCGTGGCCATGGACTATTTTTCTAAGTGGGTGGAAGCGTATGCCCTTCCGAATCAAGAGGCAGTCACGGTTGCAGACGTACTTGTGAAGCAGCTCGTCAGCCGGTTTGGAGTACCCATGGAACTTCACGCTGACCAGGGAAGAAACTTTGAGTCTGCAGTCTTCTCCGGAATGTGCGAAGCACTGGGGATACGGAAGACCAGGACGACGCCTCTTCACCCTCAATCGGATGGCATGGTGGAGCGCATGAACAGGACAATGGGTCGATATTTGTCTAAAGTGGTCTCCGACCATCAGCGGGACTGGGACCAGTATCTTCACTTGTTCCTGTTAGCCTACCGCAGTTCAGTCCATGAAGCAACGGGGCAGACCCCCGCAAATGTGGTGTTCGGCCGAGAACTTCGTTTGCCTTGTGATCTGAAATTCGGGTTCAAGCCTAATGAGGAAGTTGCCGGAGAGGAGTACGTCACGAATCTACGGAAGCGGATGGATAACATCCACGAGAAGGTTCGTGTAAACACCCAGGGAGCCAGTGACAGAATGAAGGAGCGTTACGACATCAGGGCAGAGAAAGGTGGATTCCAACCTGGAGATTTGGTCTGGCTACACGATCCTCGAAGAAGGCGAGGCTACTCACCTAAACTTCAGAACTCCTGGGATGGCCCGTTTGAGATCATCAATAGGATAAACGACGTCATCTATAGGATCAGAAAGCAGCCAAAAGGAAAACCCAGGGTAGTCCATTTTAATAGACTGGCCCCATACAAAGGAGACCATGGCCCGACAAAAGACCAGCAAGTCAGGTACCTCAACAACGTGGAGACCAGTAAGGTATCAGTTGCACAACCTAAGGTACAAGGTTCCCGTGGAGTAACTCAGACAGTATACAGAGATATCTTCTCGTTACCCGCGGACTATTCTCTGGCCCATTGTGTCGCCGAAGATCTGAGGACTTCCCGAGGGATTGCAACGGTCTTCAGGAAGAAGTTTGCTGGAACTGAGGAACTGGAACACCAAGGACCAAGCGTCGGGAAAGCACTCCACCATACGCACGAAGGACGACACCTGTTCTACTTAGTCACCAAGTGTGCTACTGATCAGAAGCCCACATATGACGCACTGCGGCGAAGCCTCGACGACCTGCGGAGTAAGCTTCTGAGACTGCGTGTCACCAAGCTCGCGATCCCTAAGTTGGGCTGTGGATATGACGGCCTGGAGTGGAAGGTTGTCAGGAACATGCTTGAACAGATATTCGCCAACTCTGGAGTCGCCATATTGGTGTGCACGTTCAACCCCTGGAAAGGAAATGCGTCTCCATCGAGGGAAGCTCATGACCGCCCGATTTCTCCGGACTATGCTCTGGGGCAGAGCACTTTTAAGGAGGGGGCAGTGTTACGGTCAGAGCGGGAAGTAGGACCGGCTTCTGATCTGCCTAGAGCGGATTAGGCAAACAATGGGATTAAGCGGAAGGGATTATAGAATGGCGTAGAACCTTCTAGATTGGTCTAGGTGGTCCTCGTCCGTGTTCCGAGTAATGCCCCACCACGACCTACCTTGCCTATATAAAAAGGACAGCGTTTTCGGCCGCGGCAGTAGTAATAAGACGAGTCTGTAATAAGCCAGTGAGTAGCAGTCGTTAACTAGTGGCAGTGTGTGTGAGTTAGTTAGTCTGTAATAAGTGCTTAGTGAGCAACAGTGACAATTAGTGACCGTGTAATAAGTGTAATAAACTGTGTGGCAGTTTGTCATATTTGAAGAGTCTTACGGTCGGTGGACTTTAGTTAGCGAACTGTAAGTGTTAATTTGTAATTGTAAACTATAGTGTAATATTATTGTATTGTGTACAAATTTATATAAATAGTTTAGTTACTTAGTATAAACAATATCTTATATTATTTGTATATTATCTTAGAAATTAGATAACATTTAGTAGAATATTATTATTGTATATTGATATTAGTTTAATAATTTAACTGTTTTAAATAATCTCATTGTATTCTTGTTAATTTGTTAATAAATATTAGATTCTTGAATTAAGTAATAGTTTAGTCCATTTTACACCCAGTAGCCCGTAACAAATACATAGCATTACAAGCCTGCCTGTAATAAGACAATTATTTATTTGTAAGATTATTTACACTATTATTTTCATTGCCCGAACTAATTATTGGTTGATAATATTGATAGTTACAACTTATGAAATAACCAAAGGCGTTCACTCAACTGCGGAATCGCTACTTGTAGAGCTGATTTCATTTTTATCCTGGGAGCCGATATTTCTATGGATGGCTTTATTGAAAGAGATAATGGAGCTCCTAACCGACCCGCCTCATTCCCATTGAAAGGCAGCAGAACACGGGAATTGAATCTCAGCGAGTGAAATTAGCTATTTCCAACTCCTCTTGTAACAATTTATAAAAGAGGCCAATTCAAGCTTTAACAGGATTATCTGAATCCTTTGCATCTTTAAAAAGGTTTAGATTCTGGATTAAAGAACGATAGTAACAATGAGCTGAATAATTCTCACCTGTTCAATTTAGAATGACGTGGATCGGAGAATAAAGAAATTCCGAATTTCGAAACAAAATTTCACCTATAAATAATTAATTTACAAATTTCAATGAAATGATAAGGCACTTTTGGTTTAAAAGTTCGTTGAGAGTCGTATGATCCCTGAATTTTTTTAAAAGGTTAATTAAACAAAAAAAATAGAAGTTAACGTAAATAAAGCATCCAAGCTTTTCGTTATAGTAATAGAGTAGCAGTAATGAAAAAAATAAATAAATCTGTACTACTACAGCCCGTGAAGGGTCTGGGGTTCATTACATGGTAGAGACTGTACCAGTAGTATGGTAGATTAACTATTCCAGTTTTACATTAATAATCACAAAAAAAAAAAAATCGACTATACGAATAACTTCTTTTTCCATTATACATACAATATTCTGCTGCTGATGATGGATACTGAGGATTCTGTGGATGCAAAGTGCATCCGGCAATTGCTGGACGATCACAAATTCACTGGGAGCTCTGTAGTTAGCGACCACTTCCATCTGTATTTAGTTAATGGAGAATTCTTGTCCCAATTGTCATTTACGACCTCTCTCTACCCGTCTCTCACATCATCTCTCCACATATCCACTCACGGATATTATAGGCAGTCATAATATGAAAAAAATTGCCTGTCCTAAGAATTTATATGTTAATAACAGTTTAGAAAATGAAGTACTTACATATAGAGTAAAGATGTATTCATGTTATGATTTCTGATCCTTCTTAATTTTACAGTATTCACAACTTACCACACATTCCTAAACTACGATGATGTAATTTAAAGATTATTGTTCATTTTTTACATCGTATCGTGGGTTGATGCATCCTAGGATATTATGGGATAAAGTAAGGTGGCAAGAAGGAACAAATAGAAAAGCAAATATGAGGAAGATGGATTTTTTGCAGAACCATAGCTTCGAAATGTAAATAAACAAGAGTTATTATACATATGAGTACCATTTCATCAACATTGAATAAATCCTCTTTCGACAGATTTATTTTATTATTTTTATGAAGTCATGTAATGGAGATAAGGCAAATAATAGCAGAACTATTTCAACTAGTTCAAAATTAAATTACTTATTAATTCAAAACTAACCTGACAGTCACAATTGGAGTATTCTAGTTAAAAAACAACTCTTACCAAGTTTACATTATGATTCGTGTATATTTTATGATACTTGAAGCCTACCTTAGTGAAAGTAATGAATAAAAATTCTTCGGTGTACGAACTAATCCTCTGAAAAGGTTCGAGTGAAATATTGGAAGAGGCCGTTGGTTGAAGGAGGCGAGTATCGTGAAATATGCTCCCTCTTGAGCCGTTCCTCCAACAGCGGATGATGGAGACCTCACCATCATTACGAGCTCCTTCAATCTTCCTTAACTGAATACTTAATTCCATAATATCCTCTATTACTTATGAAGCTTTTTTAAATAAATCACCATAACTTGCTTTATTAAATGAGTTCCTGAGACTAACTGAGTTCAAAAATTAACTGCGTACAATTTATGTTCAAGATAATTTCAAAATAACGACGTCTTTAATTCACTGTTGGGTCATCTAAAAAAAAAAATGTCACTTTCAATGTTCCTCACCTAGTCACCTTCATTTCTCCAACAATAGTGCTTATTTCCAAATCTAAAATTGTTGAATAAGCTACTATAAGCATAAATACCATGTGCTCAAATTGCTCTAAGGTGATTGTTGATAAAAAGTAATGTCATAATTTTGTCGCGTTAGTTACACTTCTACCACTACATCCAATTTTTCAAGCAGTGGTTTAGTACTGAATAACTTTGTTTTATAAATTTTTATTTGAAAAGAAAAGATACGTCTACCGGACCGGGACCCGAACCCGGGTCGTCCAGATAGCTAGTCTGGAACTCTACCAATTGAGCTATCCTGGCTACATCAGGCTCTTTCCCCGGCCATGGTCATATCCTTTCTTTTCACTGATCCGACGTCCCCGCGTTCTCGCAAGTTTGCGATGTATTCGAGGGGAAGAATGTTCTTTGAACATTTATTCAATTTGGATCTTGTTGACATACGTCATATTAATTATTATAATTTAATTTATTATATTAGTAATTGATTTTATTAATTATTAAATATTTTTATTTGAAAATTAATAAAATCAATAACTATTATAATAAAATAAACTTCGTTTTATATTTGACCGGTTATTATTTCTCTTTTGTAATTTATAAATGTAATCATACTTCTAGATAAAGGATATAATTCTTATGAAAAACACGTGTTTCCATAAAAATTCTCATTACCAAAATCCTCATTATCCTTATGAGGCTAATCAAGTTGTCGTTGGTGATTAGCTGTAGTGTGTACTTGTATATCACCCCTACGACATTAAAGATATTAAGGGGAGAAAGAAAAGTTTTTAAATTCAAAAAGAAATCGCTAAAAGAGACATGTTAGTTAACGTAAAAGGTGGAAAATGGCATTCTTCAAATTTATCCCATACAACTAATGGGATAATTTGTTTTACCAAGGATATCGTGTCGCATTTATAAATAAACATTACAGGTTTTTTAATTCATAGTGTATTTTTCCAACAAGAGCCTCCTGAATATTCAGATTGTAACGTTATCTTAATTGTAGCTATTTAGAATTCTTAATTTGAAATTATAATTTTTTCTGTGAAAATAAAAATACTTTTTCAAAACAAAGTGAGAGATTTTTTTTTTAATAAAGATACAAAAGAACCGTCACAACATCTATGTATCACGTTATATAATTAGTTTCCTTATGTAAGGTAATATGCCTGAAATTGTTGCCTTATCTGGAATTCAACTCATCAATTATGTAGTGTGTTTAGTACCAATTGCTGAATAAAACTCTTGAAATACTTTTACACTGTCTAGTTCAAAACTCTATTGTTGTGGATCTACAGCATATTTTTATTTTTGTATTAATATTTGTATAATACAGTATGTATTTTTTTCATATTCAGCAACATCCTTTTTAGTTTGTTTATAAAGGTAATCTTTTTATTTTCTTTAAATATTTTCATCGCCCAGATTATAAATTTTTATAATTTCCAAACGGGACTTTGGAAGGGATCATAGATTAAAATGATTATAAGGATTCTGATATTCAATCCCCTTTGTTTATTTTATATTTTCTCTCCCTTTTTTTTTAATTAAAAATGTTATAAGAGGGTTCGAGGCATGGCGGTTGCTGATTACATCTAAAAAGTTAATGAGTATTTTTTTCTAAGCGTTACTTCTTTTTGGAGAAACCTGAATTAGGGAAATTTAGACATGCTTCCAGGTTTTATGAATTTTCAATATACGTTCTAAAGATTATTTCCTTTGAGTGCGTTGACTTCTATATTAACAATAGATTTGTTCCTTTAAATTGTTCTGTCATGGTATAATGGTCAAGAGATTGATCCTGTGGAGATAACTTAAAATAACATGATAAGAAGCAACACAACGCATTATGTTCTTTCAGACTTTTTTTACTGAACTATAAAGTTTTGTAATAAAATAACCGTTAATTAAGTTTTTATGTATATTAATGTAACAAAGCTTTATTTGTGGAAGGTATTCAAATTATTTTAATATTACTGACCAAATAAGTAGTTAATTTTACAATTTGTTATTTTGGAATTAGGGGTAAGAATCAGAGAGATTATAAAATCCTAATTTTCGTCAAGGCGTTATTTTTGTTAATTCAAAGAACACATTTTTAAGTTATGGACAATAGCTGTACACTGTGCTGGTCTAGAACAGAGAACTCTAAATATTAGGCAGAAAACATCGTAAAATATGCAAATAACTCGGGTTTGGAATACTTTATAATAATTAATAGATAATTTATTTATATATGCCCAGGGGATGGATCCTGTGTGATCTGGAAATCCGCTTGGGGTTAACCCGGGGGTCTATAAAGTGGATATCCTTAATTGGATGAAAAATCTAGAGGTTGAGCGCGATCAGGGTCAAGTCCTCTCCCTCCATCACCGTAGTCCTTGGAACAGTACAGGCTCTTACACGTACTTAACCCAAGACCTGTATATATGTATTTATTTAATTTCTGACGTTTTGAAATAGAAATATATTTTCACAAGCTTATAGAGAATTTCTCAAGCCTTTAAGTCGATGGACCATTTAACAAAAGAGTCCTAAGGTTGTTATCGATAATGATGGCAACATTTGAAAGGACAAAGAAGTTCTCGATAGGCACAACATTAAGGGCTTCAGTGGAATCCTGAAGGGTATTAGTGCCGGAGGGCTTCCACTCCAAGGACAATAGGCCGAGGTTCAGTTCATCATGGATAATGAGCACAAGGTTGTTCAATTCCTTCTTAGGCTTTCCAACTTCTTTCCAAGTTGGCTCTAAGGGAATAACTTTGAAGAAAGTGATAAATAGAAACGAATGCCCATGCGCCAGAAAAAAACTGGTAAGATAAATAAATCTGATCATTTTTGTCCATAATCCTCCTAAAAGTGATTAGAAATATTGGAAATTTCTTTTTAAATTAGAAATAATTCGTAATTAAAAAATATTAATAATTCATAAGTATCATCAACAATTGTAGTTGATGATAAAAAAAATAATGATAAAAGTGAATCGACTAAAATTATAACTATTTTCACACCTAAAAAAATAAAGTAAGAAATTACAATGTATCAACTGAATCAGTAACAATATTTAGTTGAATTTCGTGAAATAAGAAATCTGTACCCCTAAGAGGGCAAATAAACTAAAGAATTATCTGTTGGGATGACTTTAAATAGAAACAAAACTTCCCCCAAGCAAGAATCTGTCAATATAATTGATGGGGCTAATAATAGCTTCAAGGAAACACAAAGTGAACTAGAGAAAAACATATTTGGTCTCTCTGGTTCAATTTCGGAAATCGACCCCCACCCCATAACAATTTCTAGTCAATAAGATGGTGCCAATGTCTCCCACACGTTCAAGGAAAGAAAAAGAATGAAAGAGGCTGTTTTGGAAAAGAATAAGACATTTAATCACCTGAAGAACCGGGTCTCTGGGTTGAAGAAATAACTACAACGACGAGATCTGTGAAATTTCATTCCATATACCAACATTACGAAGTACGGTATATGTAGTAATATAGAACTCATTTACAGATAAGTATTCATTTAGTATTATAGTGTATTAATTTGAAAAATTCACATTCATATAATTTTTTTAAAATTTAATTTATTGATATTTACAACTATAATATGATTATAACTAGTAAATCTGCTGATATGTACATTATGGCATGAAAAACACACGTGGAGTAACTACCCATCGGCAGCACTCCAATATTCATATCATTATATATATATATATATATAAAGGATATCGATTACAGTCAAGAAAAAGCATAGAAAATATTTCAAGCCTTGCAGCAGACATAAGAAAATGGCGATTGAAATTGTATTGACTTGTTAAAAGACTTCCCCTAAACAGACTCACTAATAGAGTGTTTACTTATATGGAAGTCAAGTCAACAAAACTAAGCATTATCCAAATTAAAATAGATTTAGAAAAAGAGGAAATAGAACCAAGTAATGCTAATGAACGTCTGAAAACAAGGTAGAACTGTAGAAAGTAATGTCAGAGAATGAAGCAATCGTGAACAAAATAGACAGAGGATAGAAAAACAATACATGGGAAAAAGATCAAAGAAGTAAGGAAAAAACGTCGTAAGAATGCATTGCGTGTTCCTCCGGGGGTCCATTCTCAATAAATTAATAATATTCACTAAATTTCTTTGTGAATAGACATTTGTATTATAGTGCATTATTTTATTGATTTTGTACAGTTGATTATTACGTAATCCAAAATGATAATACTTAGAATATTATTTTATTTTTAAATTGATGCATTGATTATTACTAATTTGTCAATTGATAACTACCTATCGAAAGGAACCTAAATTAGAACTTCTGTAGTTTATTTTTGTGAAAATATTTTCTGGAAAATTATGGCATCAGAATTTGAATAAGATGCTACAGTCTCTTAACAACTGTCATCTTCCTTAAGAAAGTATGATTTTTTCACAGCTATTATTTATTAATAAAATTTATTTTAGGGCGTTTCAACCGCCAATAATTTAACAATAATTAAAATGGCAATGTATATGAATAGAATTGTTGACTAAATGATATGATACAAGATAAATGATCGAGTTATTTAATTTGTTCCTTGGATTTAGAGCATTAGTTAATATGTTTATAATGAAAAGAAATAGTGACGTTTCATAAAATTTTAAATCTCCAAAGGCACAGGCAAGGGTGAGAGTGCCAATACAGTCAGTTTATAAATTATATCCTTTGAACTGTCAATGTATTCCCGGATTAAGTTTTTATGACTTCATTGCTTTTTGTTCTGACACTTCGAAAGCTCGACTGAAACTCCTTTGTGACACAACTTCTCCTTAAAATTTTCCAATATTTTATTAGCAGTGTCAAGTCGCGAGCGAGTTGAGCTATCCACTTCGCTAGGTCTTAAATTCCATACTAAAATTAACTGGTTCAAATAGAATCTATTTCTAAACAGTTTTGTACCAGGTCAGATTTGAAAGAAAATAGTTGGGTAATTGATTTAAAAATCACAATAACATTAAAAGACCCCTTATTATTAAAATAAAAAGTTAGAGTACTGAGTTACCATGCCGGAAATTCTGGTTCAATTCCCGCTGCAGGCCATGATTTTTATTTAGTCTGTTTAGAGATGGATCATATAGGATCTAGGACCCTCCTGGGGCCCACCCAGCCTCTATAAAATATTATAAAAATAGGGTACCCAAAATAAGGGGGAAAAATCTGGCGGTCGAGCGTGGCCTAGGACAAGTCACCTCCTTGCAGAACCGTTGTCCATGAAACAGTACAGTCTCTACCATGTACTGAACCCCAGACCCTTCATGGGTTGTAGTGGTACAGGTTTTTTTTTTATTATTATAAAATATTTTATTAAGTTAATTCAATTTGTTTGGCTTTTGTTATGCATTTTGGTCTCATGTACACATGCTATCTACAGATACATCATATTTATGGATCTAATATTATATTTATACATTAAATACTACAGTATCCTAAATATTATATGACTAATATTTAAAACAAATCGAAGCCACTTGATGTGTTATTTCTTTTTAATGAACTTTTTTTATAATCGATACTTCAACGAGGCATTAAAAAAAGAGTTTAACCTTTAATAAATCTTTCTATAATTTATAAACCGTCAGCTGATATTATTAATCAAAGGAAAATAGAACTTAATTTTAGGAATATAATATTTTTTATGATTTTGGATGTGCAATCTGTTTTTTGGATTTTCAGAAATCGTATCGAAACTTCAAGTTTTGTCGAAAATTCCAAAGTCGACTAATTGTATCTAAATCTATCAATTTCATGGATTTTTCTATGTGAAGTCATACGTGAATAATAAAAACTACTAACAAGACATAATAAAACGCGAAAGGATTTCTAAAAAGATAAATTGGTTTAAAAGAAAAGTAGTAGGTAAGAGTTTCTCAGTGTGATGATTTTTTGAATGAAATATAATAATTATGATAAAGTTAACGTTAGTATTTCTTCTGGGATGTTCCTACTCATAATTACTAAATTATATCAATGTTCTTATTATAATTTTTTTTTCGAAACCTCCTTTATTATATGAAAGTACAGTCACAAATAGTAAAAAAAAACAAAAAAAAACTACAGCTTCTATATAAATAAAATACCTTCCATTACCTTTCGGTATTTTAAGGCGTTACATCGGGCTGAGTCCGTTGAAGGCGGTTTTTATTATTTTCTTATTATAAATACTGAAAAACAATTGATAAATTAATATGCCAGCTTTCTTTTCCGAGAGCATTATAATATAAGTATTGATAATAAAAAATCATTTATATTTAAATATGTCCACTATGTTAATTACGATTTCATGGCATTTTAAAATATCCCAAATATGTACACATCATTCATTCTGAAAATGTCTGCAATTAAAAATGAACAAGAGAAAATTAAACCAACGAAAGTAATTAAGGGAGTATTTTGTGCTTGTATTCGTAACACGGTTCCCTTTGACTTAATTAAACAAAATTCAATTAATATAATTAAACTTGAGCTCAGCTCCAGGTAAAACGAGAAATTAATAGACTACTCGTGGATTTTGATGATGCCGCATTGGCATGTTAATGTTATATTTATTTATGGATTGTTGCGCAAATTGAAAGGATACATTCATTTATTTGTATTAATCTGTAATTTATAATATCAAACGGCCAGTATATAATTATAACTGTATCGATAATAACAAAAATGTAAGGATTTCGAATTTACTTTTTTTTTTTTTTTAGAATAATATCTTTTTAGGATAGCAATAATGACACAATTAGGGACAATATGTATTAATGATCTATGAACATCTAATTTCTATCATTAATAGAATAGAACTAATGTTCTTAGCTAGATTTTAACTACTGCTATAAATAATTCAATCCTTTAGATATGTATTATTTGTTACAAACAGTTACTGAAAGAAATTCAAATATATTAGTATGAATTAAAAATTTGAGAGAGAACTTATTATGTTGGAAAAAAAAAAAATATTTTGGAACATATCAGACTGCTGCTCACTATACACAAGTTCCTCGCATAACCACTAAACAGTATCTGGCATTCCCTTCCATAATTTTAAATAATAAACTATCCATATGTATAGTACCTTTAAAATATAACATTCCTCTTACTTATGTTTCCATCATAAATTATAAAACAATATTTTCATTTACGTTATATTTTATTTCAACATTAGTTTTCATTCATGTTTTGATTTAATAATATTTTGACAAGATAAATTAAAAAAAAAAAAAACGGTATTCTAATATCATTATCATGTGTGTTCATTGATATACTTAATATCAAAAATGGATCAGTTGTATTAGCTATGATGTAATTGTTACTTTGATTAACAGAACAGTACTAATATTTATTATTAATTTATTGAATTATAAAGTCGTTAACCCATTAGAGATGATAAGAAGAGAGCTATAATCCATAAAATACTGGATTAGGTAGTTTAAATAGACGAATTTATTAAAGTAATGATAAAAATAGCGTATATACCTGTGGGATTAAATTTTAAAGGAATTTAGAAAATTCAAAAATAATCATTATTCAGAAAATGACAATAAAAAATGTCAGCTCTAAATTCATTTATAAATGAAGACGGAATCCTAAGATTGTGGTGAGAATAAATAACTAAAAGTAAACTTAGGTAATCTAATAGCTCTAAAAAATAATGGGGTGTATAAAAAAAAATTACCGTTTCACCTTCCCCATGGAGAGAAGATGGCGACTAACAGTATCTTTCGACACACTACACTCCCTGGCAAGCTCGCGAGTTCTGGTGGACAGGTTTGACTCAACACCTTCCTTCAGAACCTCATCATATCCATTAATGGTCGCCTGGAGCTCTTCTTCCTTTCCAAAGTCGTATCTCCACTGCTAAATTTTTCAAACCAACGCCGCGCAGTGCGCTGGTCAAGGACACCTTCCCCTTCATATTTAATAATTTCACTAGTTGGTTAAGGGGCGGTGAAATTTTTTTCCAGTAATGTCTTAAAATTACGAGAATTTCGTATGACACTGTCATGTTTCTTCTTTGAAATAAATAACTAAACTGAGGCTTTTCTTGAAGAATTCTAGTGTTAGTAAACAAACTTAGAGAATGCTCTAAAGGGATTATTAAGTGTTGGTAAATAATGAATAGCATTAAAATATTTACAGACTTTTGAACTCTGGAATTTGATAAAACGGTCATTTTTTTTTTTACACCCCATTATAGTTAATTTTCATTGTTTATAGTACTCATGTTTTTATTGTTTTCAGATTTCATTTTGAACATTCGCGTTTTCGTTTTTTCAATGATTTTCGAGTAAATTTCGGGTAGTTCAGCTGATTATGTGAGGTCGTTAACAAATAACTTTTTAAAATAAGGTTAACACATTTATTTAGCTCTTAAATATCAAAATCTTATAAAATGATATTGGTAAATGGTCTTTAATTAGAATGTTATTAACCAGTTATTATAATTAACACCACATAACCACTTAACATAATTATTCAGGCACCATAATTTTTCATAAGATAAATAAATCGTATGATGAATTCTCTTTCAAATTAGAGGATTACGGTGTTCATATAATCTTCTATTAAAAAAATACGATAACGTTTTACAATCGAGTATAACATTAATTTATACACATTTTGATTTGGATTAAATTAAATGAAATCATTTATCATTGGTCTGTTGTAAGTTAGATATGACGTCCACCATTTAGGGTTACCTATAGCCTAGTGGGTAGGAACCAAAACCTTCTACATCCAAAAGCCAGGCAGATTTTTTTAAAGGAAGTTAAGAGAATTCTTAGTTATGCCGTCCTTCAGAATGGACATAAAATGGGGGTCCCGTGCCTGTACGATGCCAGGTACTCGTTAGAGATCCCTATTCTAATTATACCTGGATAGGCAAAGTTCAGGAAGCATCACCCGATTAGCCATAGCAGCATAAAGGGATGTTAAGTGGGTAACCAAACATCCACCATTTTTAGTTAATCTCTTTTAAAATGAAGCTTAAATTCTTCGCATCACGCATCACTTAGTATTCCCATATCTCTGTCCTACAGCATTGAATGATATTTTTTTTAAATACAATAATATTGACTAATAATAATAAAGCGAAAAAAAATGTTACACCAATATTTGTACACAATTATATCAATTAGTTTTTAGGATTCGTTAATTTAATTTTCGCGCTTTAGGTTCTGACATATCTGTCCACCTACATTGACTAATGTAGTAAGTTGTGTCATTTCCACAACTAAAGTGGAAATAATTGATAATTTAACCATTTTTATTTTTCTTCAGTACCCTAAAGTGATTTTTTGTCTTGAAACGATCGTTTTGTAATCCATGATGTCTTATATGATTATAGTAATAATATTTCTTATATAACTAACTATATATTATGTAACTAATTTTTTAAAGATGATCTTAACAAAACATAGGTGTATAACTGGTTAAGAGTTGTGTGGAAAATGAACGGTAAAGGACACACTTAATAGTTGTCTTGGTTTGTGGCTTCGTCCTTTTGTGATGCTTTCAACAATCTCCTCTCTTCACTTATCTCTTTGTCAATAAGCCAACAGTTTAGTAATTGCCTGTCTTTCTCTTACCTCTAATAGGTGTTGACTATTTCTGTTGGAACAAAGTTAATATTTTTTTAAATCTATACACTTATATGCATGTTATAGACTGTATTTGACCTATAGTCATGTAATTAGTGATAATTTATATCTTTTTATTAAACGATTTTGGATATTAATTCTATAAAATGCACTAAAATATTAATTTAACAGTGCATTTGTTTTCTGAAAATAATTTGGAATCATATATTTTTTTATAGATATTTTATATTTTTGTTTATTGTTTCGTTTTGTCAAACCTGAATGTGGTCATCCCTGATACATTTGGGAAAATTATGAAAATTAGTTTGAGACATTATTCCACATTATAGAAGTGATCATATTTTTACTCTGTAAAACATCTGTATGCAAATTTGAAAAACTAATATAGTTGAATTGTGAAAGGGATGATTGCACTAGATTTTACATATTCAAATTTAAATTATTATTATATACTTTTTTTATCTAAAATTTTGTTTGCATTTCAAAATTTTTTTTTTAGGGTTAGATATTATATCCACGTCTTAGTTTCAACCATATTGTTGTAAATGAAGATGTTAGTTATAACGCAATATATTTTGTGACAATTCAAAAGAGTGGTATTCAATGTAGTACTAATATGTGTTTATACCTGATGTACGAAATTTAAGTTCTTGTGTGGTATGGGTTTTAACTAGTTTTAATTACGCTGGTATTATGCAATATATATAATAATGTTATCATCGGAAACAATGTTTACGACTTGTGTGATTTCAATTTAAAACATTCACAGAGTTAAAGAAGTAAAATGTGAAAGACAATCAAAATTATTTTAAATATATATCGTTTCAAAGAGATGTGTAGTGTAGATCAAAGGCCTTAAAATAGTGTTTAAATGGCTGTGTTGAGCGATTCGGCACTTGCAGCACCTCTGAAGAATACCAAAGATTTATGATTATAATGGCTGTGTCAAAATATTTATTAACCAACCAACATCGAGACCAAACCATATCAGAGTAGTTTATATGTAGTCGGTTTTGCTTATCAGTAATGAATAATTAAAAAATAACAATAAGAAGTATAAGTGTTTTTTACCTACCCAATGCAGAATCCTATTCCTTATGTCCTAACCAGGTTTGGATTATAACGGTTTATTAGACTGAACCGCAAATAAATAAATATTAATATATAGTTGGCGTTGGGAGTTGGCGGTCCCATCGCCCAGTCTTCAGAGTGCAATCAGCCCCTGGTCCTCCAGGTTGAAGGTTAGGCTTAGTGTCAGTAACCTTACACAGTAAAAAAATTATTAATTTGAAACCTAATATCAGCCTCGGAATTCGTACAGGCTTTGTGTAACGGACTAAACATTAGATCATGGAACATTAGAACATTCAGAGTCTATACAGACCTGGTGCTGCCCAAACGGTATTAAATGAAGTCAAAAAGTGCAATATACCAATAATAGCAATACAGGAGGATGGCCAGAAGGTAGAGAAACCAAAATTGATGGTCACACAATGTTCTACACTGGGAAAAACACCAAAAACGGAACAGCTGGCACTGGGTTTATAGTTAGCCCAGCTGCAAGGAAATCAGTGACAAATTTCAACCCGAACAATTAACGAAAGAATTGTTGTTCTAGGGATGAGAGGTTCCTGATTTAACACCACGATTATCAAAGTATATGTACCAACGGAAGACAAGGATGATGAGGTGAAGGACGAGTTCTACGATCAGCTAGAAAAAAACAGTGAACCAGACTCAAAAGCATGACATAAAATTAGTCATAGGAGACTTCAATGCGAAAATAGGTCGTGAATTACATTTTAGGCCTGTTATCGACAGCCAAAGTCTTCACGAAACACGTAATGTATTATGTATTAGTCTGGCAGCAAGCAAAGGCTTAGAAGCGCGATGTTCCCGCACAAGGACATCCACAAATATACATGGGTTAGCCCTAAAGGGGCTAGAAAGCAAATTGACACCTGCTGATAGATAAGAGACATCGGAGCTCTATCCCAGACGTAAGAAGCTATCGTGGTTCAGACAGGGATTCGGACCATTCTCTGATCAGGATCAAAATATGTCAGAGACTGAAACGAATCCATAACATAGGCGACCAAATGGAAAGGAGAAATCTTGAAGTCCAAAACCTGAAAAATCCTAAAGTAAAAAACAAAGTCCAAAACCTGAAAAACCCTAAAGCAAAAGACAAAGTCCAAATCAACCTTACAAATAAATTTGAACCCTTGGACTCAACATTGAGAACCTCACGATTGATATCAACATATGAAGACAAGAGAGTCCTAATTAAAAGAAACAGCAAAGGAAATAATAGGAATTCAGGAAAAATGGAAACTCAAAATATGGTTCACGGAGGAATGCGATAAAGCAGTCGAGGAAAGGTACTCAACGCAGTAAAGTCGACCTCAGAAACAGCATCGCAAATCGTTCCCGAAAGTAGATAACTAAAATACCTTGGCTCCACAGTAGCCTCAACGAATGACCTATTAACTGAGATAGACCAGCTTATAACAAATTCAAAAAAAACATTCTTCGCTCTTTCAAGAGTATTGAAATCCCGTAGCATCTCAAGAAATCAAGGGTGTATAATGCTGTTACAAAACCGATTCTGATATACGGCTGTGAAACGTGAGCTCACACCGGCGCCCTGGAAAGCAGAATCGAGAGACGTGAAAGAAAAATACGCATGATAACCGCAGCGGTATGGGATGAGAGTCTAAACTTTTGGAGTAGAAGAACCAATAAGGAATTGCTCACGGAAACTGGTCAGGCGATATCGTAAGAATGTTAAGATGGATGGGACATGTAGTAGTAAACACTTCAATTATAATGGTATATAAATATTAATAATTAATATTTCACATGGGCAATGAATCTGCAATGCGATATTGCGATTAACTAATAATGTTATACATATTTTTTTTTATTTATTGCTGGGCTCTACAGTCCTTGACGTACCTTGACTTCTGCCAATTTCTTCTCCCATTTGGATATGTCCGCCGTAAGGCGCCTCCAGCGGTTTATACCAATCGCCTTTAAGTCACCTTCTACATCGTTGTGACCACCTGAGACGGGGGCTCCCTCTAAATCTTGAACCATCATTCGGTATCTCGTACATCATCCTTCTTGGAGTTCTAGTTGGGTCCATCCTCTTGGAGCTGGATGACTTTTATTATATCAGGCTAATCGTCCCTTAGCTCTTTATTGGACCTGATTCTCGACTTGTCCTCCACTCTGATAGGTCCGAAATGTTTTCGCAGCACTTTTCTTTCCCATACTTATATATAATATATATAATATATATATATATATATTTCAGCATATGAAATATTAGAACAAACAATATCCGGAAATAGCTCTGATGGTGCAAAACGCCTAGCCATACGTAAGGGAAATCGATAATAACTGAAGAATGGAAAGAGATTGTAGAGGCCGGCTGGGTAGGGGCCCAAAGAGCACCTGAAATTAGTTTAACCCGCAAGATCGCCCTGTTCTGCAATACAGCAGATTCGATTTTTGAAGGCGCACATATGTAAAAGGATATCTCGAGGTTTTTTTTTTGTTGTATCAATTATATTCTATTCCTGATATGGTAAGGAAGAACAGTATATTTATATTACATTTTCCCGTAACAGTGTGAATGTTATCAGTAGAATTAGATTAATTTAAATAATGTTATCACTGTGATACAATCTGTTATATTAAATAAAAACAGAAGAACGCATTAACTAATGTTTTAGTGTATTTTGTAGAATAAAAATCCACCGTTCATTTAATAAAAAGTAGGAGCTTGCGTTGTGCTTGGGACTCTGCTTCAATACTTAATAAGGCTCCATAATTATCTCTAGCAGTGGGGACATTACTAACCTTCGTTACTTTTTTTAATCTCTTTCCGAATCGGTATAGCGTTCTTGACTGTTAATCAATTCCTAACTCATCACGTTCTATTTCATTGCTAGAATTAAACTGTAAGAAGTTATTTGCAGTGGCACAGTCCCCCGAACGTTTATTAAACTGTTATTTTTATTAATTCCAGATTAACGAAAAATGATAAAATGTTTTTTTACTTTTTATGAAATTTATAAAATAGTTTTAGGTAATCATCTTGCTTAATCGTTTACTATTTGTTGTTTGACAAATGTATAATTTACAAAATATTTTTTTGTGGATCTCAGCATTTATTTAAAACGCTTGTATATCAATTGAAAAGAAAAAGAGAATGAGAATTTCATATTTCATTAAGTTTATATTCTATTCAGCAGCACACTGTTTAAATTATAAATTCCCTTATCAATGCCGTATAAAAGAGAAACGATAGTGGGGATTAAAATTTCTTCTGGGCTAATGAATGTATCTGTTTGAAAAATAATTTTAGAAGAAGTAGAAAAGGAAATGTAATGATCAACAGCTACTTAAATTCATATTCCTGAATCTAGCCACATTATTTAATATTTGTGTATTTATGAACTCATATATATCACTTGCATAAACAACAGGTGATATTTTTAATTTCCAGTACATATTATCTAAACTCTAAATTTAATAATTTCTACAGAATTACTTGAGCGAAAGTATGCATGAACCTGTGTTGTACTTAGTTGACGCAGAATATTTAAATCGACTTATCAAAGCTTGAGGGCATTAGTAAATAGAAAATACAACTAACTACATCTTCCTGAAAACTTGTTGAATAATCATAAAAAAATAATGTCTTTTTAAAGGCTAACCGTTTCAAAATAAATTTGGCATTTTACGTTTCCTACATTAGTTGATAGAAGTTTAAACACAGTGTTCGAAAAAAAAATGGACACATTTTTATAATACGAATAGATGACGTTTATAATATTTTGACAAAAAAATTTATTTTTATATAGTTTTTTTTTGTATTTAGGGACTATTTAAGTATTATATTTTATCCCCCCTCTCCATTTTAACCACAAGGAGATATATTTAGTGAACACAGTTTGGGACATTGCTCATTGACACCTCGTTTAAGTTAACCTTAACAAAAGGTCACCTGCCCTAAGGTCGTTAAAACAGAGAAAGGTCTTCCTTTGACACCCCATCGTCTGAAGACACATCTCCTCTCTCTCCGTCATCACAGTGAGGTCCTGTTTATATTCTAAATGTTTAGATAGGAGGTTAGGGAGTAGAGTTTTCCTAGAGTGTAGAATATGGGATTAACTGTACGTATATACACGTTGAATTATTATGATTCAGAAACAATACTATTTCTTAATAAGAAAGTCACGTTTTGTTATAATGTATTGTTGCTAATATTTTAATTTTTACTAATTTATAAATACATTCATAAATGTTTTCTTTGATCAATATTTCGTTGAATACCCTCAATCACAAGCATGACTGAACTAAAAATACAGGCGCATACATTTATTCACAAAAGCTCATGAAGTAATAAATAAATAAAATGTATTATTCTTACACTAGTTTAATTGGAAACAATTTTACTTCCACAGTTTTATAGTTTTGCAATGGTTGGATCCCTAAAAGCATCTGCTGTTGTCAAGGCTGTGTGGTACGGAGTTACATACAATTATTCCTTCTGGTATTAATCTTAACATCTTCACTTAAGAGACTTATCTATTGAAGCACTAAACGACGGATTTCTCTGCTCCCTGTTGTGATCATATGAAGTCTATAATAAATCACATTACAAATTAAACCTATCGGAAAAAGCTAAACTTCGGAAATCCTACCATATTTAAAAATTACTTTTTGTAAAATTTATTTTTATTTATTATTTATTAACTCCTGTTCGGTGGAATTAATTTGTACTAAAGGATATACATAAATCAAAGCCAACCAGATAACTATTAAAGGTTAGAAAGGCCATTGGTTATTCTACCTCAACCTTATGAAAAGTAGGCCCTATCGATCGTCTAAGGTCGGACCCCGAAGAGTACCGTCGAAGCTCCGGTTGCGAAACCTGAGCCACTGACAAATTTCTAAGGGCGGTAGTGTCTTCTTCCAACCACATTTTCTCTTCTTCTACAATCCCCAGAGGTAAAGACCTTGTCTAATGTTTAAATTATTATCAACTTAGAGGAGGATTCTCTACGAATTCTTTTTTTTTAATTTGTATAGAGGAATCGTGTATAAAAACATATATTTAATTTTTTTAAATTTAATATTATATACCTTCATGACCAAACAAATAAACACGATATATTGTTAATATAGATAATGTTGAATCGTTACTGTGATAACGGAGAAAGTTTTGTACGCTACGTAGTTTTGTTTGTTCAATAAACCACTTCTAATTTTCTTATGAAGATGAATCCCTAGTTATAATGTATCAATATGAGATAAATACATGCCCAGTTACTCTAAAAGTTAAAGTAGAAAACAGAGACAAAAAGTCTGAGAAAACCAGTTCTACAGTGTACACTGAAGCCTTCGAACATATGACCAGCCGTATGGTATAACATAGCGGTTTTGCGGTTTAAACGACTGCAGGCATTTTCGCTTAGCGTTATCTTCTTTTATCTTCAATTTTCTCTTTTGATATGAATGAGAAATAGATTTTCTATTATTAATTAATTTTTGATTAATAATAGAAATTAATAATTTTGAAATTGCTTTCAGAATACAAATGTTACATAGATGTGTAATTTTATCTTATCATTTAACATTTTCTAGTAAATAGAAAACACAATACCATTCTCGAAAAAAGCACCATAATGTGATTAAAGTGGTTTTTACACCTACTGAGGATGGTAAATATTAGATATATAAATAAATCCCAAAATGAACATGCACTGGTGCCCTGAAGGAAGAAGAAGAAGAAGATGCCGACCAAGAACTTCATGGATGTACCAAGTCAAGGAAGGCCTGGATATGGCCTTAATGAAGATGCATTTGACAGGAAGACCTTGAAAAAAATGTTATCCTAAAATTTGGTTGGAGAAAACCTCAACTTTGGGGAAACTCTTAATAATAATAAAAAATACCATTATCTAATTTATTATTAATGTGTTTTATTCACTCTCTAGTTAAAAATCGAAATAAGAATCAAATACTAGCATTTATAAAGTTTTTAAGAAAAAAAAATGACAGGATGTTGAAAATAGTTTCATTTTGGCAGACGCAATATTTAAAGCTTAAGTCTTATTGATCACAAGTGCAGGGCCAACTCTACTTCATATTCACAAATGCCGCTGAATATTCTACGGCCTCATGTGAAAGACTTTCAAATAGGAATATTTGAAGGCAACTTTGAATCCTTTATGACCCCATTACTATGGAAGATTGAGTCCCAAAGCGTGACAAAGCGTCTTTTCTCCATTTGATCAATTCTACTTTCTCTCGAGTCTATCTAGCGATAATATTCAAGCCATCATAAATAAGAAGCCATATAAAAACATCAAAGCGTGAACAAATGAAAAGTTACCTTTATAAAAAAAATACACACGTATACAAACAAGACAACAAAATTTCGTGAAATTAAATTTACCTAAAATCTCCCTCATATAGAATACTTTTCCTTAGCCTCCATTTAAAATAAATCACAAAGATTTAATTTACAACTTCATGGAAATTCTATTTGAACACTTAGATTTCATTGAATAAGAAAATATATATAATATGAACTTCCATACAGAACAATAACATCAATTTATAAAATTTTCAATTCTTTAATGCCTACAAGGACATTGTATTGGGTATTTTTTAAAGGAAAGGCTATTAAGTAAAACAAGTTTATGAAATCAAACCATTTTATCCAAAATATCCACCCTCATTTTCTAAACATTTTTTCCAAAGCTTCATCAAATTTTCGATCCCAGAACTTAACGATTCACGGTATTGTGATTAAATAAGGTATCATTTTCAAAACTTTTACCCTTACGTAAGTTGTCCGAATTTCTGAAAAGATGGAATTTTGTTGTTGATGAATCTGGCAAATAAGGTGTGTGCGGGAATACTATTATCAAATAAGAAGGGATTAAAAATATTTATTTGCAGTATATAAACATTAGAATAGTAACTAACAGAAGTCCAGTAATTCCACATCGAATTTTATAAATAATAAAAACGGACATTTCATACGAAACGACCAAATGTGTTACAAAATACTTTCTCTAATTTTTTTATATTATGTCATTTCAACAGTATTTGTTATAGAATTCAATGTTACTGCTTTTGTTTCCAGAAATAAGTTTGTAATCAGAGGAAATAGTTTTTTTGTTTTATCTTTGAATTAATTTTCAAGTTATTTCATGGTTTATATTTATCTTCATATTTTTACTAAATAGATATTTTTATACAAGCTATTATAGGCAAAGGTCCATTTGGATCAAAAACGTTTATTCTTTTAAATTATTATCATTTCATAATAAAATTTAAAAGATGTATAAGGTTTAAAACCACACTTTGTTAAGTCGTACGTGATAAAAAGATTTGCCCGTTTGCGCATATTTTTAAAGTAATTCAAATTCAAAAACCTTTAGATATCGCTGATATGAAAAAACGGAGTTATACCACTTTCAAAAATAACAACTCATATACAACAAAAATTAAAGTTACTTTGGAGAAACAATATATAGAAAATTTGGAACTATAGCTTTGTCATACTATTCCAATGAAGATAAAATCTAATTGATATCAACGACAAGTTAATTTTACGTCAATATATTATTTGATTAAATTTGTAGCAGACATTTTCGGGCCAAATGAAAAAACGTGAAATCAAATGAAAATATGCATAAATTATACAATTACTATAAAAACTTAAATTTACAAACAACATATAAAAAACAAAACAATTATCTACATTATATATAAATATTTTTACACACATTTTTTTTTCTTGCATAGGCCTTCCTTTAGGAGTAATTGTCTTTAACACTTCCCTGACTAGACTAGCCCTACTGGGATGCGTGATTTTTGTAAGGGCCAAACATTTTTTCTTCCACACATCTCTATCCTTAGCAGCTCTCCACTAGAGGGATCCTACCAAGGGTCTAAATGGCTCCATCTTTTCAATTGTCTGCCTCTCTTCCTTTTTCGGTCATATGGTGTCCATTCCATGACTATCTTTGATCATATGTTGTCATTGCACCGCAGAAGATGTCCAGCCCATTCCCATTTGTTTTTATTATCTGCAGGAGTGTTTCTTTGAGCCATGTTTCTTTTTTTTAATTTTTGTATCTGATTTTGTCCCTTTTCTTCACTTTCATTATTCTTCTTTCGATGCTATTCTGCCACACCTTGATCTTCTTCTCTTGGGCTTTTGTAAAAGACCATGCTTGGGAGCCTTAGGTCACCGCTGGCATAATACAACTGTAGAAAACCTGTCGTTTTAGGTCAATACTTATGTTTCCTTTCATAAGAAATGAAAAACGTAATGAATCAATAAGTGGCACATCTTCAAAGTCGCTTTGAAATTGTTTACTATCGCAATACGTTCCTTTTTTTTAAATATTTCATAAGCATGTAAGTGATAAAGGAAAATTTAACATCACATTTCCTCAGTTTTTTATGTTAAGTAGGTAAAACTGTCAATTGAGTCACCATGGGCTGCAGCAAAAAAAAAAAGAAATAAGGTGGAGGCAGGAACTAAAAGATCCCTATTGAATTCCCATCTATGTGAATTTTTGAGGAAACAGAGGTATGAAGAAAAAAGTATTTTTGATGTTATTATAAATCACATATCTACATTTTAGTCTCTAGAATGACTGTTGTTATATGTAGTTATTTTTTTCGTAACATGTGTTTTATTTTTAATATAAAAATTGATGCGGGGATTAAACGAAAAAGACCCGACCGTTGTCCTGGAAAACGTCAATTGAAGATATCATACCACTAAAAGTCTTACTTAAGAGGATTCGAATCGGACCTGCCCTTCTAACCCATCAATATTTACTGCCGGGTGCCGGGACCATTCTGTGCCAAATTTATCGTACATGTTACTGTTTACCAATTACTAACAAACTGCAAGAAATAGATAGACTCCTTTACCATTTACCGATCTTATTAAACGACAATAGCAACTATATAATTTATATATTTATAAGGAATAAACTTACGCACATGGATTTAAAAGTTAAATATATTTCAGTCCAAGTATTTGCACTGAATTTTCGTTCTATTTATTCAATGATATTGTATTAAATTTTTTTACAAACTAAATATAGAATTTCAAACATTTTTAGTTTGCCTTCTTTCTACCATAACGTATATTTCTAGTGACGTCAATGCCATCTTGCCTACAAAGGCCAAAACTGCTTTCGTGAGTGTTAGCAATCTACTTCGTTACTCCTTCAGTATCCCTCAACTAGTTTAAGAACATTCGGCGTTTATGGTTAGCTATATTTCTATTTATATTCTTAAATTAAAATTTAAGAAACTCATGGTATATTATGTTTAAGTAAATTGAATTCCAATTTGATTAATAGGAAACAACAACTGTGAATTGACCCAACATTGATTACCAGATTTAAATTGAAATTCTGAAGTGTCAGATAAATTGTTAAATATCTATTAAAAACAGATATGATAGAGGATGTTGTAAAAATCAAACCAGATATAAAAACCATAATTTATACTTTATGATTATTTATTGGAAAACCTTGAATACAAAAAGTTGATTCGCGATCCATAATATTGGATAATATCTGAAATGAACTGCTCTCATATTTAGTTTATGCAAAAAAAAAATTATCCATACGGCCCAAAACTGTCGTTGTTAGATTGTGTTATGGAATTCCACCTAGAAAAATCGTTTCTAATTTGGTACTATTTAACACATTTTCCAAAATCAACTTGTTCTAACAAATGAAGACATATATGAGTTAATATACATTTGGTAATATGCGCAATCTAAAATCCTTGATTTAATCTCATGATTTCAATATATATAATAAAACAATATATATATAGGACCAGCTGTTATTGAAATACTGGAATGTCAATAGAATTTACGTAGGCGAGGCCTTAATGAAATGTATTGGACGTAACGTTGATAGGAGCTGTAACATGCAAGCAGGTTGAAACGAAACCAAACATGAATAAGGATTTCGAATTCTGGGGACAATTTTACACCCTAAAAGAAAATTCAACAACATAATTTCGTAAAACATTAAACTTATAACATAGCAAATTCATTTAATCATTATTACACTTACATGAGACTCATGGACGATAGTTTCTCTCAAAGTGAACCAACATTAATCCCCCTCCTAAAGATGATAATTAGTGACACTTAAAAACGAATGTTTGAAATACTAAACAAATAATTTAATTTCAACTGTATTTTTTTCTCTATTACACAGTATTACCGCCGTGTCTTTCTTGGGTAATCAAATTGTTTTCTTCCAAATATCGCAGATGTATCAAGGTGTAATGATGTCTACAGAAAAAAGGCAATTGAAAAGCCAAGTCCATCCCTCTATTCTGAAAAGTAAAGACCTCAACTGTTTAGGAATGCCATACTTTATAATCTCATAGCTGTAGAATGGTCTCTTTAACGTCATTGTAGGAGATGATAAGGGATTCCGGAGCCCAAGCAATAGCCATTATTTGGAATGAGAAAATAGAGTCCCTCAACTTTACTCGTTATATCTGAAGTTTATATTACGGGAGATTCAGAATGACTATAATTAATTTTTTTTAATCCAAAAACAAATACAGAAATAAAGGTCTTCTTGCTTGCTTAGAAAAATTTAATTAATTTGGAACAGATATCTTGATAAAATACGGGATATTTTCAGTAAATAGAAAATTTATATACATCCCCAAACTTTTCATTCACGCAAGACTCAAGTAATCCAAAAGTTTGACCTAGAAAAAAATGATAAGTATCGAATGTAAAATAAACGTATTTTTCGATCTATATCTATTGCCATACGATCGATAATTGATATAAAATTAATATAGAGTGATCAATAAAGCATAAAACCACATATAAATGACGTAGGTAAAATTTTTGTTTTGTATGAACCTTGAAAAAGTTTTTTTACTCTCCGGAGTAAAAGCGGAAAAACACAGATGTTATTCCAATCTTCTATAGTGAGATCAGTATACATCATATTATGTTTTATATACACATATATGATCATCAACGAAACGTTTGGTCGTGACTGCGACATAAACTATTTTGTTGTGATAAATGATTACTGAAACTATCACTTTATTATCACTATCTTGGGTCAAAATGAAAAAAAGCCTTACTGGTACATTATTTTCTAAAAGTCAACAAAAATACTTGTAATATTTTATATAAATTCAGATGAAATGGTTTTCGTAACCTCGTAAGAGGCTAGCGGACTGAGGAGATGCCTGCGGTTCGAACTGATGCAGGACCTCACTTAGATCAATAGACTCCGGTAACCATATCATGATGTTATTGGACACTGTTTCTAATTGTATACATGATATTATCCCATCAGACCAGATTTCGCAAGATTTAATCTATTTCCATCAATATTTTGTTATATTTTTCTACCAATATTTTGTTTTCTATCAATATGAAGTTTTAGTATCTCAGAAACCTGTGTGTATTTATATCCAATGAATTGAAACATATATTAGAAACACGGTAACTGAAAAAATACTAATGTTTACAGTATTTAAATTTATTAAGAACTGTAATAGATACATCATCATTGGTGATTATGAATATGGTTGGGTAATAGCAAGCAACAAGGAGTCGAATGGGTCAGTGGTATAGCGCTGAGTAGCTGTTCCGAACGTCCTGGGTTCTAATCCCGCTTCTTGGCAAACTTTTATTTATACTGTTAGCAGTACGAGTGGATCCTATGGAACTAAGACCCTCCTGGGGTTCACCTAGCCTCTATAATTGGGTACCCGAAATATAAAGGAAATCTGGCGGATGAGCGTGATCTAGGACATTTCACCTATCTGCGCAACCATTATCTCAGAAACAGTACAGTCTCTACCACGTACTGAGCCCAATACTCTTCATGGGTTGCAGTGGTACATATTTTTCTTTTTCTTTTTTTTTTTAATAACAAGTACCAGAACAACGGTTTTAGTAAGTGACAAGGTAGGGTGATCAAAGCACCCGAGGACTAATCAAAGAGAATTCACCTTAGAAAATTCAGTAAGATGAAGCACTGACAGTATCCGTCTTCATCCGTCGGGTGAAGAGATATTAGAGATATAGTATTAGAAGTATTAGCTGACAGGCCTGCACTTATCTAATTACAAAATGAGGTAAATCTTCTGCAGAGATATACTCTTGTAACCGAAAATGGTGGAAAGTTAAAAAACAAATAATTGGTTTAAAATGTTAGTAAGAAGTACAAATTCGTGGGCTCTGATTCTAAGAGAATAGAGAAAAACTTGAGAAATTAAAAAAAAAAATCGTATGTGGCAACCACGGAATCCGTAAGTAAGAAATGATTATTATTTGTTTACATATTTAGAAGAACATATTTTGTAAATATTTTTACAACGTGTATAAATAAAACATATATTTTTTTATAACAGTGATTTCAAGTTTCCCTTATCGATAAATCGGGTACATGTAGCAATACTTTGTTTTTAAGAGCCATACAAATTGATTCGTTTTCCATTCCTGAAAATAACTTTGTTCAATGTCCTGTTTCCAGAGTTGAATAAAGTTTCGAATTATATATAATATTACCCAAATACTTTGAATGAGGATACGCTTCGATGGTCCGCGAACTTTCTCTAACTGTCCAGCGAACAATTACGGGTCCAGTTCTCATTCCGATATTACTAAATTAATCCTGACGTTCAAACTTGCGGCCCCCCTATTATAATTCTGAGTCCTTCCTCGAATTGAAAGGTAAAATTGATACAAACAGTTAATTTCGGACAGTGCCTTCTATAATTAATTTATCAATGATAAGGAAATGATAATTTATTATTACCGAATGTCTTATTTTATACACGTCCCATGCAGCTCATTTATTCACTTCAATGTCAATTTTATTTTAAAATCTAATAAAAATCCCACTAAATCCTTAACCCTCCCACACTCAAAAACAATTGCATTGGTCATCCAAGAATAAAAGGATAACCTTTAGCAATTAATAAATAATAACCCCAGTGCTTTTTACAATATAGATTTTATTAATTTAAATATGCCTAATCGACTTCTGAGTTTGAATAGTCGCTAAACTTATTTAATTTAAAGATACATAGAGCTTGAGGTAAACTAATGAGTTAAAAAACTTGATTAGTTTTGGGTTTTGTATGGACATACACGACCGAATAGAATTATCGTGAATAATTATCAATACGAATAATTAACACATCTAATGAGCCATTAATTTTCGTAAAAATATATTTTATTTGATATTATACTTGCACTGGAAGTAAACATAATTGGCTGAGGAATGAGAGAAGTTTTAGTTTTATAGTGATTTAAAAATGAGAATATATACCACGTACATAGAGAATCACAATAATAATAGAAAACTATTATTTCTCCGAATATTGACAGAGTGAATTCATTTCAACGCACTTTAGAAAAATGTATGGTATAAAAATCTTTGGATGCGTTTTGGTTTATTTTAGTATATACTTCAAAATAGGAAATTAAATAAAAATAACGAATAATAAAAATTATAGTAATAAATCAGCAGATTCCGGGCAACTAAATTTTTTCAATAAATAGACCATGAACCGACATCCTATCAAATAATGTGTGAATACGATTCGGCCAGTTTTTGTTTTATGGTGCTTCAGAAATGGGAATTTAAAGATTAAAAAAAAAGGAATAATATTACAGATGTATAGGCATAATCGATTATACGCAATTAAATTAAGAATCAGGATTATTTCCTTTGAATCATTCATTAAAAGGACTGCTGCATTTTTAGCCGTGAAGAACTTACCCAACTATTAAAAAGATTAGAGAAAGTTACGTTGTTTTAATGTTACAAATATGTTTATTTATCATTTATACACTTCTACATGTCCGAAATTAGTTGCTTTCTCCAAGTTCATAAATTTAGTTGTTTCTCGGTTCTGTACATATATCACTTCCTAGGGGCGAATTCAAATGTTAATTAATAAAAGCATAATTGACATTAAGCTACCATACAAACGCTCCAAAGTTCTTCATTATCGAGTATCATATTTAGACTATTGCACCGAAAATCAAACTCTGAAATATTTGGCATTATGCTCGACTAATGGGATAGGAAAATTACTTGAGCGTAATATTTAATATGTCCCAGCTTAGTTAACCTATTACCACGATCCACTTGTTTAACATGCTTACTGTATAGATATCCTACTATAACTCTACATCTATATAAATCACAAAATGTTTTGTCTTGTATTATACCCCCCCCCTAAATAAAAACCAACAATTTATAAATGAATTTTAGCCAATCTATTTTGAAAAAATTACCATCTTATAATAGTAAGAAATTATTTCGACAGAATCACATCATAGCAAAAATAACATATTTGATAAGAGAAAATATTAAAAATGTATATTAATCTCATTAACATGTACAAAATAATAACTTAATGCTTCCACTTTCCTAGCTTTCCATGGCGGAAAAGAGTATTTATAATTTCCTAAAATTTTATGGAAACACCATGGAGACAAAATTAGATCAACAAATAAAATTTTTTTTTTTTTTAATTTGTCAGTTTTCCTATTTATGCATCAAAATATTAAGTATTTTTTGAGTTTATACCTTTAAATATTAATTTATGTTTTTTCTTAACAAGTTTATGTTAATATTTTAAATCTACTGCAATTATTAGATGATTTAAAGAATGTAATTGGATGATTCAAAATCGAAGATCTGTGTTTCTATGCATTCTTTTATAATGACTATGGTTGAGCAGAAACGATTCTAAATGAATTTAAAATGCAACACTTAGTTTTGGCCGCCCAGACAAGTTTTTGTCCTCCCTTAGTTGCGGATCTGCTGTCATCTGGATGGATTGACCCATTGAATTGCTAAGAATGTCGTGTTATGATCATATTTTTAATATATTCATATAATAATCGAAAAGTATACTAATATAAATATAATAATAACATACTTTTAAATTATTTCTTTATATCCTAACATAAAGGTGATATTGTTCTGTTTGCAATTTTATACTCAATTGTACATATATTGTATTTCGCAAGTTTTTTTCTGTGATTTTATATCTGAGATTGTTATATGTGGTTTTATTTTTCTCTCTTTAAAGCAGACCAAATATGTTTTTCTACAATAGGATTGGAATAGATCAATGTATCATCATTTAGTAAAGATTAAATACGTAAATTCTAACCTATTTGAACCATTAAAGTAGACATTTTCGGTGCGAACGGCGTCGTTACAAGAACCAACTTATTTTTTAATATTTAAACTCTGTATTGTTTTTTTAATGTATCTGGTTATTTTACCTGAATTGAATGTATTTTAGATTTGTTTCATCAACGTATGAGGTATGGAGATCTTCGCTAAGGAATAAAATACCACAAAGGAAATCGATATGAACGATGGTGGAAACAGTTGTGCACTATTGTTTCTTAATAGCAACTCACTCAAGTGGATCTTAAGAAAATGCTACGAAGCAGCTGAGGACTCCTCCTTTCTCGCAGAAGTTTCCTTCAGACCACAAGCGAACAAATGATTCGAGTTGATATACTTCGCGACATCACTGGCAAAGGAACCGCGAGGCATTCGCCATCGTTTCTGTCGGAAAACTGGAGCTGGCGGGAGATGAGGTAGCGCAGGCGTCACATCGACCGCCGTCTTCTACAGGTGGTACGTCACAGGTGGTTCTCCTGCATTTGCTGAAATTGGTGCATCCTGGATAAGGATAGGAGGCCGAAAAAGAAGAGCAAGGAGGAGAACTTTTAGAGAAGGAACTTGCTAGTGTTAAGGAACCATTGAGTGTTCCAAAGAGCTTCAAATAACAGCACAACCATTAAATACAAGGGCTTCAGAGGATGGTCATCCCTAGATCATTACTAAATATTTACATTAAAAACATTCATATAAAAACTCTGGCATGAGTAGAACGAGTTTCATAAACTTTGCCTCTCCTTCTGTTTAGTGCCTGAGTCAACAATTTATTTAAAGTCCATTCCCCTTTGTGGGACGAGCATGCGCATGTTAACCAATCTACTTTCTGATAAAATGTTATTAGTTAATATTGTGAGGTTCTTAAATTTCTGTATCACCTATGAAATCCGTATTTAATAGCAGTAGCTAAAGCAGTATTATTCTAAATCATGGGTTCACTTAACAGAAATGGCACATTCAAATGTTTTTAGTATCTCCTTTTTTTTTTTTTTTTTTTATTAAACCAATTTTGGAATTGATTTTTCAAATATTTTATTATTAGAGATTTCTACACGAAATTCTATTCATTCGTGTTTGCTTATTTTCAAGTGGAATGGATTTTACTGTGATTTATTTAAACTTTTTTCAGGAATTCTATGGAATTTTCTAGGTCAGATTAATCCACCTTCTGACATGATTATTTTTTCCGTTTAAATTAATCATATTTACTTAATACTCGTTATGTGCACTTTTATATTAGTTAAGTATTATGGTTTTGGAGAACGAGGCTTGTCTCAGTGCTAATTATAATCATTATTGTGATTATTATTATGGAAATACTATAAAGTTAGGACACCTAACGAATTAATTTACTAAAACATTCTGGAGAACCAATATTAATACCTTCATACCGAGGTTATTCGAAAATTGATAAATATTATTCTATTATTATTATATGTACAGTAGGCCATACAAGCTAGCCAGATTTCATCAAAGAGTCAACATTTAATTAACATGTTATTAATAGGGTTTCTAAACAGAAGAGAAAGAAAACAAAAGAAGCTGTAGTCAAGTCAACTTTCTTCCCGATTCTCAAGTAGTCTTCAGAAACAAACAACTATCCAGAATAAAAGCTGCATAAATGAGATTTCTCAGGAAATTCGAGGGAAAATAAGAAAATACCGAGTCCGTGTTATCACTATCAGGTCGAACCTAAATGTTAAGCCAGTCATAGAAAAAACCCGACTGAGATGGCTTGGACCCCTTCTGAGGATGGAATCTAATAGAATTCCAAGCGAGACCTACCGAGCCTAATTAGAGGAAAAACTAGGAAGAGGACGACCTTGGAAGTGGGAAGAAGAGGTGAGGAAGGATTTTAAGAAGATGGAACTCCAAGGGAACAGATGAGAAGAGCTGGAGAAGGCTGTGCAGAATTCCTCTTCATAGGGATAGGGGATTGAAGGGGACAAAATCTGATGAAGATGATAATTAACATAATCGTAAACAACATAGGGCGTAGGGAGTTGGCGTCCCCATCGCCCAGTCTTCGGACTGCAATCAGACATTGGTCCTCCAGGTTGGTGGAAATCCAGTACCGTGGGGTATAGCCCGGCCACCCTTCCTCCTGAGGGGACATAAATATTCGAGAGGTCAGTTGTCCCAAGGATACGGGGCCTCCTGGGCTGGGCCAATCACCCGCCTGGGAGTATAGCTGATTCAAAGAAACTTAGCGAAAAGCCTGGGAGAAACAAGGCTCCTGGCTGGACGCTCCCCTACGCTGAAAGCCACTATAGGGAGAAGCGAGAGAAGAAGAAGTAAACAACATAACTACGTTCACGTAATTTATGTAAGTATAATGAAACCGAAAAAGGTTCTATATTACTGATAAAGGTTGAGTTTCATCAAAAAAATTATCAATTTGACTTGCAATTACTTAATGTAGAGTATATAAAAGTCGATATGTAGTTTTTTCTGTTGAAAAAAAAATTTTAAAAACCAGTTGAAATTTTTCCCTGGAAAATACCTTTTTTTTAATTAGAATTTTTATATGTCTTATAATTTTTATTGAAAATATTATAAAATTTTTAAAACATATTTAAGATTCTAATTAAAATATTCATAAAAACAGGTAGATGAGAAACCATGGGTATGGTGTGAATGTACGTTTTCACGAATTTGAAATAACGAAATGTGAAATTTAAAGACAGAAATGTAGAAATACAATGGCAGTTGCTAGGGGGTATTTCAGAGTAATGTCAGAGAACAAGTTTCTAAACTGCGACCCACAAAGGCAGCGTAATAAATGGACGTGCCATCAAGTGACAGCTTCATAAGGCATCAGTGAATCCGGGTCATGTAGTAAATGGACTTCATCTTCTAGGATATGTTTATTAAACCAATTTAGTGTTTCCATTCTGATAGTACATTATATTTTGTTATTTTTATGGTAATATTTTAAAATATTTTTGTATATATTTATATTTATTTTGGTGTGATCTATAATGTTTTTACTAAAAGCACATTTTTTTTACTTTTAGGGCATGAGTATGAGACTAACCTAGACTCGAAACGTCGCCTAAAGAAGTTTAAAGGACTGATACTCAAGAACCAAAATATAATATATATATAAATATATATACCCTGGATAGATGAAATTCGAAAGGATCTCAAAAATGCAAACTTAAGACATTTTAGAAAGAGACAGCTTCAGACACAAAGTAGACAAATGGGAAGTTGTATCAGAGCAACCAAAACAAAAACAGACGAACTAAGTGGTTGGTAGAGCGTAAACAACCCTTTTCGGAAAGAATGGAAGTCTATTGGAAGAACAAGAAGAACCCAAAGAACAATTATATATATAAACACACACACACACACACACACACGTTTCCTTGTGACACAGTTGAGGCTTTGAGGTGAATGAGGTCAATGGATGGAGCCTCAAGGTGGCCCGTTGATTAGCGACCCTTACAGTACACAGGTAGGCCCGGCTGCTAATTTAGATAAGGCACCAGCTCTAAGCTAGTTGCACAATTTGGCAGGGACCTCTTGGCAGTGGAATTGCGGCCTTGTAGCAGGTTCTATGGGCATACTAAGCTCACTCCAGCCTTTAATACAGAATCCCCATTCCTCTATCTTTTACACAGATAGGTATGTACTCACCCTGGAAGTTTAACAATGCAAGAAAAATATAAATAAAACGCATTGTATAGAGTGAAATATGAATGAAGTAAAATATTTGATATGAAATGTCTATTTTTATCAGTTCTTAAATTCAAAGTGGATTTAGTGGACTTCTGTTGACTTATAGTTATCTTTACAGGCTGTAATGAGATGTTATTAATCCTTTATTTTTGGATAATATATACTATCATTTCAACTGAACGAATATTGTTCAGCACGCCATAATTGCCGTTGGTTTGAGAAATTAGTGCTTTATGTTTGGTGGTCAATGAAAAGGGATAATTTCTCCTTTCTTTCCAGGGGTGAAACTATTGCATACAAATCGTAGTACAGGGAAATGTGCATAATTCAACAAAAAATATTTTTAAAAACATCCTCCATTGGTGGTTAATCGGAAGTTACTTTATAAGTTTACCCAACAACGCCAGACCTCATGTATCACGAGAGACAGAATAAACTTAACGAGCTGGGTAGCGAAGTCCTCCTACATCCACCTCATTCGCTGATATGTTCTGTAATTCTGAGTTAAAATCTATCAGCTTCTATAAAACATGTAGCGTTCTTACGTGTTCAAGGAGGTAATATCACACCACTCTGCCTGATTATTAAAAAAATACTTACTCAAGACAAAAGAAGATATTGAAAAAATAAATATATATATATACATAAATTATATATATGTATATGTATATATATATATATATATATATATATATATATATATATATATATATATATATATATATATGATATGCCATCTGTATATTTAAATATTTTCTTTCAGAAGAAAAAAATACAGTCCAGTGTTGACATATTTCGACGAAAGCAATTTTGATAAAATCCTATTTGCCTATAAAAATATGGAGTTTATCCTGCCTTCAAGGAGAGCCTGGTAAATCCAAATCCGGGACGCCAGATCTTAATAAAAAATATATGCCCTAGAGGTCTACACTAGAAAAATGTAATAAGTCAAAATCTTTGTAACGCAATATATAAATGTATAAAATAATTCTACTCTATAATCGTGAATTTTTATCGATCTCCCTCAGTGTACCCTATTTTATTACAATCAACGTTGTTTTTAATTAAAAAATATATAAAGCTTACTTCTAGCATGATAATTGAACTATGATTTGATCATTTAAACATTATTTCTAAAGAAGGCGAAAATAATTTTGTTAACAAAATTAGTTAATTATACTAATTTAAATTATTTGAAAAATAATTATACTTAATTTGGTGTGAAATAATATATAATGTTATAATAATGTATTAGTTGGTTTCATCTTTATCAAATACTGACCCATATATGTTATTCTAAATACAAAGGATTTTGTAGATTGATATAATAAGATTTGATCATATAGGGATTTTATCAAAATTATTTCAAATTAAATATATTTTTATGTTGTTTTTTTTAAAGAAATATTTATATCCATATATATTTACAATCTTGTAAGGACTGGTGCTCTTATATAACGTAATCAACAAAAAGTTGGATTTTTTTATTAATTCTGTATGCATTGTACATTCTGTATGATGTTAAATTTCCCATCATTCAAGGTAAATATTACTTATAAATAAATGTGATTATAGTATGCCTACTTTGTAGTAAAAAGATACTTGATGCTTTCTTAAGTCAGCTAAAGCGAGAAAAAAATAATCTAAAATGTCTCAAAAAATATTTTTTTTTTAAACTTACTCATGAAACTGTCATGAGGTCTTTGCTGATTATAATAAAATATTCAGAACGCACCCGTGGCCTTCATCACACTTTCTCTCGTATCACAATATCTTGTACGCTTGAGAATGTTCTGGTCAACGAACTTATATAAGTACATTTGTACTTATTAATCTAATGAACGGAGCAATGTTGTAGCAGAGAATATATATATATATATATATATATATATATATATATATATATATATATATATATATATACCTATATATATATTATGTTTTGGTTCTTGAGTTTCAGTCAGTTATTTCAACTTCTTAAAGCGACGTTTCGAGACTAGGTTAGTCTCATATTCATGCCAAGTTCCAAAGAATTGATCAGTTTATCATCAATCAGTTATTTCGCAATATATCATAGAATACCATTTATTCGTTGATCACAGCTTTTCCAATACAAACATTCTACGATATATTGCGAAATAACTGATTGATGATAAACTGATCAATTCTTTGGAACTTGGCATGAATATGAGACTAACCTAGTCTCGAAACGTCGTCGCCTTATAGAAACTTTTGTTGAAGTTGAAATAACCGACTGAAACTTAAGAACCAAAACATAATATTTCCAAAACAGTCAAGATAAGTAGAAACCGATATATATATATATATTACTGCGCCCACGCACACTATCGCGTCCTTCGCCCTCACGTAACTTTTGTATCGCTTACCCCCTATCTTGACTGACCATCTCCCATCCTTATTTTTCACTCGAGTCCCTAACTGATTCAGAATATCGCATCCGATTATCCCTTCATAACCACGTAACATATTTTCCACCACGTGTACCCTTAGTTTGGTCCCTGCTTTAAACCACGTCCCCAATTCCATCGTCACTTCCCCCTCTACTCTACAAGGGCCACCCAGAGTGGTTAATTTGCATGTACATACCTGTACCTGGGGTGTCCTTTTTCCCGCCGCCAGCTTCTCCACCGCCTTCCTACTCAGGATTGTGCCGGAACTCCCTGTATCTACAAGGCACCTGACTCCTCGCTCCACCTGTATAATAGGCAAACCGCCGCATACTCCTCTCACGCTGCAGTTCACTATCATGCGGTCGCCTCTCTGCTGACACTCGCCTCAGTCTTCCGCGCGCTGCTTCCTCTCTGATGTTACACGCAGTCTTCCGCTCCTGCGACTACTTCTGTCTCCTTCGCCTCCACTGCTCGCTGGTCCTTCCTCTTCCGTCTCCGATGTCTCCGTCGACGCTGGTGTCGACTTATGTCTTCGCCAAACTCTCTGGGCGTTCACTTCCATGGGTTCCACCCTCTGCGTCTCCCTGCGAGAGTAGATATAGGGGCACTGCCTGACCATGTGTCCCTCTGTTCCGCACTCAAAGCACCGCGTGCGAGGGCACTGAGCCATTAGGTGTCCTGTTTTTTCGCACTCGTGGCATTTCCTCTCCTCTCTTCGTCCATTTTTCTTCTCCGTCCCTGGTCGTCTATCTCGTGCAGCCGACCTCTCCTTCTTATAACCTTCGGGGTCTCTTCTTCTACCCATGTCCAATATTGGACGGTTTCGGCTAATCTCAGGTCGGCGGTAAGTGACCTTACTCCAGCCCGTCTCTGCGACCTCGCCGAATCTTGATTCTTCCTCCCTTGCGCTCAAGTCTACCATCTCCTGGGCGCACTCCAAGAATGTTTTGTCTTTTGGCAATCCATCCTTTCTCCCAGTATCCCTGGCTAACTGGACTTTCAGTATTCTGGATAGAAAATCCATGCGAGCCTCCACTTGATCAGTTTCCATCATTTCGCGTAGTTTCTCCGTAATTTTATTATACCGCGCCAACAATACCGCTGCGTATTGCCCGTGGGACTGTCCTTGTTTACGGTACTCCCTGAACATCTGGAGCATGTCTTCTTCTGGGGCCCATCGTCCACCCTCAAATGCCTTTTTCAGCCCCTCCTTGACCGTATGCCATGGCGTCTCTTCGTCTGCCTGAATCAAGTTGAGGATGTTTCTTCTAACTCGGCATACTAAGGCTGCCCTTAGCCTGGTGGCGTCCAATTCATCGATATCCTTTGCCTCGACGTGGACCTGGATATAATACATAATCCTGTCCCCACCTTTGAGGAAGTGGTTTAACTCACCAACTTCTCCGTCGAACCTTTCTAATTCGCTGATCTCCCTCCTAAGATCGCGTGCATTATTTTTTCTTAACTTCATCCGCTCTATTAGATTTGCCTCTCTTGCCGCTATGTCTGCACGAGCCATCGCTAACGTAGTAGTCGGCAGCATGGGGAAATCAGGATTTATCGGTTCCTGTGTTTCTATAGGTGATTGGGTTACTGGTTGTTGTTGAGACTCCACTGTGAGTATTGCCGGTCTCAAAATGTCGCTTAGTCCGGGTTCGGGCATTTTTCTCACTTGATACGCACAATTGAATAGGAAGAAAAAGAAAAATTAATTTACCGCGATTTTTCTTTTTCGCACTGTCCCGCCGGTTTCGGCACCAGTTAAGGTCTATCGAAAGGAATACGTAAAAAAAAAGAGAAAGGTTTGAAATGAACACAGCCAACTCTGATTGATAACTGACTTTATTGCTCTCATAATCCTACATATATACCTTTGTTTTATTTACATCTAAGCACTTTAAGGATTAAGGTGAATATTGTTGGTCTCCAGGACTTAACTTATATATATATATATATATATATATATATATATATATATATATAAATATATACACATACAAAAAAAAAAGAAATTCGGTGTCTACTTGTCTACTAATGACTTAATTTTGATCACTTATGGAATTGAAACAAGAGAGGTGCTTGTGTTGACTCAGATCGCTATTAGTCATGGCCAGGATCAGTACAAGGATCTCGACTGCAAATACAGAAGATCAAACAGACCTAAGAACTGGGTTTCGCTAAACTAAAATACTTGGAGAACAGGTAAGAAGTTCGGATATCCAAGATGCAGGAGGCCGTAGGTGATATCGATTCCAGCAATTTTAAAAAACAATTGGGAAGATTTTTAAGAAGCTGTTATAAATTATGGAGAAGTAATAATTTGAATTGAGTATCATATTGCACTAAATATCTTAAGTGGCACATATCAAAAATCCTTTGTTTCGTTTTTTTGGTGGTGAGTTATGACCAAGGAAGAAATATCTCATTGTCACTCATGCAACCTGTATCAACCAGTGTAACCCGAGCATTTTCCAGAAGGGCAATCTTCAACACATGAGCTTAAAAAAAATGCCACTCATTTATAAAAAAAAAACTAATTTCAATAGAAAGAAAAAACAATCGAGAATCGAGGAGAGAGGATGAAGAAGCAGAACCATCAATCTTTGAGGACGCGCTAAATAGAGTGAAGAACAAGTAGGCTTCGAAAGGTGGCGTATTACAAGCTAGGTTCATTAAGTACGAGCTTGAAAACCTTCAAATAGTCTTGTATAATCTGATGGAAGGATATATAAGAGTTCATGGAAGGATGTAGTTCCTATTCCACGCTGAAAAAAAGTTAAAAATGTTGTAATTTGTCCAATAAACTTTCGCGGTATATCATTGCTGACACGTGCTTACGAAATGATCTCTAAATTACCGGGTACTTGCTGCTTCAAAAACTCTTATTACTCAGAACCTAGTATAAACTAATTTAACTCTAAATATTAAACATTGTGCCTCAGAATGATAACTAGCGGTAGTTTGTGAGCTGAAGATATATGAGTACGACTTTCAAAACTGTCACACGAGGGCATCTCTCTTAGTTAGCCAGTGAGTCCGTTGGAATTAAGCAAAAGTTATTTCCGAGAAATATACACCATCACCAAACGTTATACACCTTTTAACGTTAAGCGGTAAAAAATTCTATTCCAGAAAACATTTTCTTAAATAAAATATTTTTGGAGTTTACTCCTAAAAAAAATATTTTCATATTTAGCCCGCGGTATGAAAATTTTATAAGTAGTAAGGTCGAATTTAGCTAAAAGTGGTGCGTTACGTTCCTTTCTCGATAATATTGTATTATTTGTTTTACATAAAAGATAAAAAATTAAAAGTAAAATTCCGAGACAAATCGGGAAGAGATACGTGTCTATGATAACAGTGTATTCTATTGCTATATTCTCGAAGTGTTGAAATGTGATAATTTTTTAAAACCTCAAATTAAGGTTAGCTTTGTTCGAACTAGTTAAGAAGATAAATATATAACCTCAATGTTACCTTTGAGCTTAGATGTTTTAAAATACTTGCAAAAATGGTTGGCTATGCAAATGAAAGAGCAATAATTAATGAAGCGGTTACTATAAATAGTAGATCTGGAAAAATTCCTCTCAATCGATATAAATCGGTTCATGTTAAAATAATCCATTTTGTATTAAAACCAGCCTGTTCGCTGACAATTCATAAATCGCAAGGCGAAACGTTTGATGAAATCGTTCACAAATAAAAATACATTCGCAACCTTTAGTGTACGTAGCTTTATATAGAGTCACGACTCAAGAAGGACTTTAAAGTTAAGACAAAGATGAAATTTTACACTTAATACAATTCTTGAAAAAATTAATTTAATTTAGACTTTATTTCTGGCAGATTACTTGGGAGGACTAGATATGGTTGAACTATTGATGCTATGTTTTCACGATACATAGCCCATGCAACTTCTGACGTACACGTATCGTATTTTAGTTACCACAAACTTATTCCCACAGTATCAAATAATCATGATAATACCATTCACGGGCTGATGTAAATAATGTGAATAAATATTTCTATATGATTTAATTATTTTTTAAGATGCTATAATTTACCCTCTTTTTAAATAATCTACACAATCATAGTTGGTAAGGAGTAAACTCCAGTCGTGCATCGGAGCTGACACAATCAGTTTTTTTTTTAAATATCATTCTTTATTTTTAGATTTATTTAACTTCTTTTAGCGTTTAGGTAATGAAACAAGATATATTTGCATAACGACTTCGTTTAGCTGTACCGCTAATAGAAAAAGGATCTCTAAATTACCTCATTAATCTGTAAAATCTACTATTATCTATGTAGAGTGCAATAAAATATACGACCTTTAAAAAGGTTACTGACTTAATCGTAAGGATGAACTGGTACGTAAAATTTATACACATATGCATTCAGGTTGCTTTTACATATCCATAAGTTACCATGTAGACATCTCTTGAACAAAAATAAAACATAAGATAAATATTATTTGATAATGGTCAAATATCTGAATCGACAAGCATGGAATGAAGAAAAGAAAGAATGTATGAGGGTTGCTTATACTTTATTTCAAAAAATGATTCTCTGAATACTACCACTAATTAAACAAAAAAAAACTTTCAGAAAAAAAATTGCTATTATTAAGAACGAGTTAAACGTTTTTAATTATGTTGAACTGATGAAAGAATAACTTTAGGTACAACCTGTTATATACCCAAAAAATGATTTCCACAATTAACACACCCTCTTTTAATTTTTTCGTTTGTATTTTGTACATTTAATGTATCAGTATGTGTATTAGTCTGCTAAAATTTCATATCAGATTTCTCAGAGATTTGGAAACGTTAACCTCATATTCATAAGAGACTATTCGAGTTATTTTTAATTTTCTTATTGCCCGTCGTCTATTAGTAACCTTACTATGTCAATATAAACCTCTGAAAGAATAACAAATACAAATGAAAAATTCAATAACAGATGGTCCAAACAAAAAATATGGTAATAATTTTAGGAACATAATTTTTAGCATTAAGTAAGTACTGCTGGCTATTGCTCCGTTAATACAATAATTGACTAAACATTCATTTGTTCAATATTCAAATCTATCGGCAAGCCGACACCTGTGACGAGAAATATCGAACGTCGTTTTTTATAGGCTCGGATGCCACCATGGCTAGGGCAAACCTTCGGTCCTTGTCAACAATTCATCAGCAATTTATGGACTAATATATGGAGCTGTAGGTTCCATCCACGAATCAATCATATTTAAAAAAAAAACAGTTACGCTCTAATCGGTAATAAATAATTCTATCGGTTTTCTTGTTTAATCCCAAGTGTTCATCTATCATGTTTATTTAATATTTCTTGAATTTTAAAACCCTGAATCTTGTGAATGATTTGGTATAATTAAAATAAGTTATGATTCTCTCTGTCAACATCATCAACTTTGTAATAAATATTTTATTGCTTTATAATAAAAAAAGCGATTTTAACTCAAAAACAAAACAGTAACCAAAATATTCATTAGATATCTTATTTTTATCCAAGAAATCAATTTGTATCCGCAAAGGGGGTTCAGTTTTTTATAAATATTATTTGAAAAATGTATAATTAAATTAAAGAAACCATGGAAGAATTGGCAATTGGTGTGCTTGGATTCCAAAGACCAACTATGAAATTGCCCTGGTTTGACGAAGAATGCCAAGAAGTGGCCAGCCGGAAGAACCTTGCCTCTAAAACAATGTTACAGCGAAAGCATACAAGAAGATCAGTGGAGGAGTTCAGATCTAGAAGAATGAAAGAGGAAAAAGAGGGAATGGCACCGGGAATGCCTCTAGCAGTTGGAAGAACTCCGGACTAATAATGAAATGACAAATTTTTTCGAAGAAATGAACAGCAGCCGACAGATATTCAAACCTAGAATAAATGCCTGTAGAGACAAGGAGGCAGGTTCTGGAACAGTGGCGGCTTTACTTCGATGTCGTACTTAATGACGTGGCTAGAATAGAAAGAGAAGAAATAGAGATGCCCCCAGGGGAATTGGAGCCCCCTGATATGGACGATGTTTATGAAGCTGTGGAAGAACTCAAAAATAATAAAGCACCGGGACCAGATGGACTCTCCACTGAAATTTTTAAGTATGGAGGAGAAGAATTAGTCAAAGTCCTCTATAATATAATAATGGATGCCTGGAAGATGGAGGAAATCCCTGGCGCAAAGCAGTTACTTGCACGATTTACAAGATGGGGGATGTGCTTGATTGCCATAATTATCGTGGTATATCCCCCTTACCATGTGCTTATAAGGTGTTCTCTCGGATACTTTATAAAAAACTGGTTCCTTTTGCCGAGCAGAATAAAGGAAAGTACCAGGCGGGCTACCATAGATCAGATATTCCACAGTATAATATCCACACACACCACCTGTTCATTGACTTCCGAACGGCCTATAATAGTATACAGAGGAACGAGCTGTACAAGGAGCTGCTGGAAATGGGAATACCACCGAAGCTGAGACGACTGACTAGGGCTACGATGAAGAAGGACCAATGCACAGTGCGCGTTCAAGGTGACCTGACTGAAAGCTTTGAAACTCACAAAGGGCTGAGACAGGGTGATTGCCTCGCATGCCTTCTCTTCAATTGGGCACTCGAAAGTGAAGTGCGGAAATCTGGAATGCAAATATTCAATATATCTTCTATGATTTTGGCCTTCGCCGATGACATTGATATTTTATGGCTGGAGGCTTTAAATTTGAAAGGGTGAAGGAATTTGTGTATCTTGGATCACAGGTGAACGCGGATAATGACATGAAAGCAGAAATCCATCGCACAATTATGTCCTCAAATAAATGATATTTCGGGTCACTGAAGCATTTTAGAAGCAGGGCTATTTCACAAAACACATAAGTGCATTTGTATAAGACCTTGGTAAGACCGATCTTACTTATGCCTCCGAATCCTGGGCATTACTCAGTTCACAGGAAGCCGTTCTCCTAAGGTTCGAGAAGAAAGTTTTGACGAGAATTTATGGCCCAGTTTGCACCAATGGGATCTGAAGGATAAGGACGAACGCTGAGCTAACAAGACCCTACAGGCCGGCTTCGATGGGCAGGTCATATAAATAGAATGACCCAGGATCAGATTCCTTTAGACGAAAAGATTTATGGGACAAGAAGAGTGGGAAGACCTCGGCTCCGATGGATCGATGGAGTGGCGGCGAATGCCAGGTCCATCTTGGGAATCCGCAATCGGAGACCAGTGGCAACCAATAGAGAAGACTGGCGAACCAAGCTCCTGAGGCCTTGACTCTACAGGAGTCGTAGCGCCACTAATGATGATGATGATGATGATAATTAAATTTTAAATTTTAAATTCTTTACTCCATTAGTTTCACTTCATCGAAACTTATTAAATTGTCTGAAAAATTTCATTGGACATTATTAGAAGCAGGGTTTCTCCCAACCGCTGAAGAGAACATATATTTGAATTTGATAAAGTTTCACTATTTTTAAGATTTATATTTTTATTAATTGCAGCATCATTAAATTAGTTTAAATTTTCGATTATGTAGCCATTAATTAGTTTCCAAAAAGGTTTTCCGGTCTACCATCCCAACATCATAAAACCTCTTTTCGAACAATGGCTTAGTTAATTCATTCGCATTTCGCATGACCGTACCGAAATACAGCTTCGGACCAACTGACACAACAAAGAGGGAAAGACTGGCATGGGGTGAATACTAATGCTACATATGTTGCGTTAATCACTTTGCTATTCCTCACAGCGATCCTCAACTGTAGCAAGAAGATGGTCCAACTATATATAGTCTGAGATGAGAAGGATGCAGCATCTCAGTTCTTCCACAGGTCAGGAACAGAAGACATGAAGGTGAGTAGTTCATATCTTAAAAAGGTTTAGTTTTTTTAGTCATGATTTACATCAAAACAAGAATATGAAGTAAAAACCAACCATCATTCCTGTTTACAATGGAAGAAAAAATTACCGAATAGATATTACATTAGAAATTCAATTTTCAATTCATAACAGTTTTACTATTGTCCCGAGTTACCATTATTGTTTTTTTCCCGTACAGAGACCAGTAAAGAACGGTTGTTTTTTTGTACCATTCTATTATTTGTTTTCAAAGTTCAGAGACTTCATCAATCAAACTAATCTCCCCTGAAGTCCATCGCAGTGTTATCCGATGCTTACACCTATATTTTATATACCGACAGACAATAACATATCCCGACATATTGTGATGACATGTTGTTGCGAGAAGGAATGATCATGTACTTGCCACAAGGAAGTTAAAACAAGACCAGAAATGTTGTAAGAAATAATTATTAAAGCATAGAGAAAATCATCCGAACCACAAACAAATACAATTAGGAAATCTATTTGAGAAGTATTTTTAATAAAAGTTGACATGTCTCCCAACTGATTATATCCGATAATACCCAGAATATTTAATTATTATGCGGAAATTAACATTATATATACTTAATTACTAAAATCTACGCCTGCCAACAAACGTATATCATATATAAAAATTAAAAAAAACCTGCACCAATACAAGTCGTGAACGGGTCTGGAGTTCAGTACATTGTAGAGACTGTACTGTTTCATGGACAACGGATCTGCAAGGAGGTGACTTGTCCTAGGTCACGCTCAACCGCCAGGTTCTTCCTCCTTATTTTGGGTACCCTATTTTTATAATATTTTATAGAGGCTGGGTGAGCCCCAGGAGGGTCCTAGATCCTATATGATCCATCTCCCGCTGCAAACAGACTAAATAAAAGTCATGGCCTGCAGCTGGATTTGAACAAGGATTTTCGGCATGGGAACTCAGTGCATTATCATATATATATATATATATATATATATATATATATATATATATATATATATATATATATACATATAGTGTTAATCACAGACTCGCCATACCATGTCTTAAAGTATTATTCACACCAACCAACATATTCCATCTGCAATAAATCACATCCATGTGAATTGCAAAGGATTCGCAACAATATTAACATGTTTGTTGACAACTGAATACGGCAACGATTAACATTCCCAACGTTACTCGGCTGTAGAGGTGTTGAATGGTGGGTCCAACTAATCTGATAATTAATTTAACTCAGTGCTGCCTCTCTCGAGCCTACCAATGTCATGATATACACGACCTACATCATTTTAAAGTCATAATGTTTTATATAATGATAATGATATAATAAGTATTTTATGTACTATTTTGGCAATAGATATATTGTTATGGTTTAAGTTAATATATCGAAATAATATTAGCTTGAACCATAAAAATGCCGCTGTAAAACAAACCCGATTGTAATAGAAACAATATAATAAAAGTCAAAAACTACCTAAGCTAGTTGTAGGAAAAGTTATTACAAGGTATATAAAATTATCAACGTGCAGTATGCATAGAAATTTTCTTGTTTATTTCTATTCATAAAAATTATTTTTATTTTACACTTGTTAGTCAAGTTGTCAACAGCATTCGATTAGCGATCGGACTAAGTGTATAATCTTTTTAGATCTATTGCTGTCGTAGGAGAAAATTTCAATAATTTAAATTTTGTAGAACGTAAATTAATTTACAACTGCTAAGAATCTTTAAACCTATGGACCAGTTTCACACTGCATTCAGATTAAAATACAGTCCCCATACAGTATCCCATTATTTAAAAAATCCTGTTATAACGGTCTCCAGTGCAACGTCATCTAGTTCATCTTCATAATCCAAGCAATGTAATAAGGATATGTTACTCTTTCGAATGTCTCAGGTTATAAATGCAAGGTAAATATCAGACCAACGTGACCCTCCCCTAATTACCTGTTGTTTTAATAACAATTAAAATGTTCAAATAATATTTTTTTAACTAGAGTCATTTCAATTGAAATATTTTTCGTATTTGAAAGATTTGATTTACTTAATTACTATTTTGAACATTTAAACATTCGATTAAAATAGAAAATTTTCAATTGTTTTTACATAAATTTTTCGTATATCGGTTTCTGTACTAAATTATGTCATATTTTTATAAGTGTTTCTTTACATGTGACGTTATGTTTTTTATGTCTACGAGTGTATTAGAATATAGTATGCATTAAGCTTATTAATAAATAAATAAAAAGATATGTTAAATAATTAATTTCTTTTGCAGCTCCTACTAGTAACTTTATGTGCAGTTGGTTGTGCCTTTGGAGAAGCTCCTTATCCTGCAGCTGGAGTAAGGCCACAAGGAACTCTTCTGGAATACGGTGCACCAGGAGAGCCAGGTTCTACCTTACAGTCGGTTAGTGTTTCTAATAGTTAGTTGTTAGTAGTTAGTAATAATAATATGTCAGCGATTGTTAAATAAAAAATTATTATAAAACTTAACCGCTGAATTTCAGAATTGTTTGTCTTTGCAATAGAAGGAATGATCTTTATATATATATATATATATATATATATATATATATATATATATATATATATATATATATATATATATATATATGTATATATATATAACTACTTCGAGTTTTTTTTATTTGAATTTGTTTGTCGTCGCTTAGATTGCACTCTTCAAATTTCTCGAATAAACTTCTTGGATTTTAAATTCGCATTCTGTACTTGATGTTTGATTGATTTGATTACACAGGCTAACGATGAAAAAATTTTTGTACTGAAAATAGCATATTCCTACAGTTTTTAGGGTGCTGAATCTATGATATAATATATGATATAAAAAAGCTATATCACCGACAATTTCTTCACATTTTATAGTTAAATTCATTAAATTAAGCGGTTTTTTAAGAATTGAACAGCTTTAATAATTAAAATAAATAACTGAAAAACTAGGTCTACTGGTGTGGATCAAGCTGGTAGCACTGCTGAAACACATTTGGTGGGCAAAAAATGTTGATTTTTTTTTCTGTTAACAGCTGATGTTTTATCTACTGTCAACCTAACCTCACTTTCACGTTTCCTGTACATGTGCTCAGTACAATGTCGAATCGTGGATGTAAAAACTCTGCTGACAGTTTTTGTTATATTTGTGGTGGGTTTTTGATTAAGAAACACCACAGAAACATTACAGACATTGTCAAAAAGGTTTATCTATCATACTTTGGAACTAAACTTGGTGATCAAGATAAATCTTGGGCCCCGCATAAGGTATTTTGTGTATGTGTCGAAAATCTAAGAAAATGGTCGAAAAAGAGCTGGCCTGCGAGGAAGTCTTTAAAACCTGGTGAGAAGAACACTCTACGCAAAAACCTCATAGATCCAAAAAACGTGCTTCTACCACCTCTACATATAAAGTTAGGCCTCATGATACCATTAGTAAAGACTTTTTCTAAAGATGGACCCTGTTTCAAGTATCGCTGCCAAAAGTTTCCACGCCTTTCAGAAGCTAAACTAAAAGTACGAATCTTTGTCGGACCTGACATTCGAAAAATGATGTTTGAAATTAACTTTGAATCCACAATGACCTTAAATGAGAAAGCAGCATGGGTATCATTGAAGCAAGTCGTTACAAAGTTCTTGGGAAATGAAAAAGACCCGGAGTATGTTTCTATTGTAGCCAATAGAAGTTTAAAAAGTTAGTATGTTTGATTAGCCTGAAAGTTCACTTTTTGAACAGCCACCTTCATTACTTCCCGGACAATTTTGGAGATGTTAGTGAGGAGCAATGTGAGCGTTTTCATCAGGACGTTAATGCGATGGAAAAACGCTACCAGGGCCGCTGGAACACCATGAGGGGGACTACTTTTGGTCACATCACCGAGAAGTTCAACAAGCGACTCATCGTAGAAAAAGCTACACGGGAAGCTTCAAAGAAATAAGAGAAAGAAAGTATAGACCAATTCCAGTTGACAAGTGAAACCTGTATTAGCACATTATATCACTTTTTTAAGTATCCCCTGAAAATACAAACCATCCTTATGATGTAACATAATGTTTCATTAATTCCCCCGTATACCATATAGGGGTTCATACTATATAATACAAAGCATATTGCTGGAAAACTATGGGTGATACAAAAACAACTTAGGGCAGATTTAGATTCAGCACATAAAAATCTATAAAGATCAACTATTAAACTTAAAATAGTTTTCAAAAAAATTTTTTTGTTGGCCTGTGTTATTTTCTGTGAACTGTAGATATGTTTTAGTATTCAAATTCACTCTTTCAATTGGATACTTTTTACATTCAAATAGATGCTTCACTGTAAGTGTTGTATTATTAAATAGTTGATACATCCCTAAAAGTAGATGGAGATGAGTCAGCACTGGATGCTCTGTTCTTAGCCTGCTTATTATGATGTTGTTTTTGTTTTATATTAATGAAGATTATATATTTATATTCTTCTAATTCCATAAGAAAATTTGTTCAGGTAGTTAATTCTCTAACATTCTCAAGACTATCACCATTTTTCAGCTGGAACTCAATTCCTAAAGGAATATTTACCAGGTTACAGCTCCCGTGATTGTTCTAGATAATATCACAATCAAACTGTAGAGTAGCTGTCATGACAGTATAAGTACTGCCACATTATCGGAAATGACTTATGGTTACTAATTACTAATAGTTACTACCATTTTACAGCCACTTGTATACCCTTTGAAAATGAACAGTCGTATCTCGACGACCGAACTTAGAAATACTCTTCAATTATTTCTGGATCTAAAGTCGGTTGTTTTGATGTTTTTATGATTCTTGGAAAAGAAATACAAACTATATGTTTTTTAATTACCTAAATTTTGCATATACAGTTTTCTAAACTATCACAAGTTTACCATCACTCTGGAGACACTGTTCCACTGCTGTAGTATTAGTAAATTGCTGTATATCTCTTTTTCTTGAGAGTATTTACACAGCATAGAAATTTCATGATATAAAGTGAGCATTTAAATGATAGACAGAGATGGTAAGAACTGGATTCCAACTCTTTGTTAAAGCTGATATTTTAGTTATAACTATTATTATATTTTTAACAACAGTAGTTACTATTTCTATGTCATTTATATTCAATGTTAAATAATTATTTATAACTCATATTTAAAAAAATATTATTGTTTGCTTGGTTATAGCAGCTTTAATATTGTCCCTTCCATTTCCAACTATCTAATGTGAAAATCGGTACTTTTGAGGAGAATTAAAAAAAAGCAGTTTCAAGGTTCAATAAGAATTAGTGCCTATAGTCAAAACATATGGAATTCGTTTTACATTGTTTTTGTGACTGATAGATGCCTCTATATGAATTTTATATCAATTATCCATCCTAAAGCAACTGCTATAAGTCGAATACAAAAACTGTGTTTTTTTTATATTCGATACTTTGCGATGGCAGGGACGATATGTGCCTTGAGCTAGTTGAATACTTATCGGCCATCTGTCATATGTACGATAAACTGCCTCTAATATTGCACAATAGAATTCTAAATTATACAATTAGACATATTTTCAAAATCCCTAGACGTGTCTCGAGCCTAGTAACAATTTGCTCAACCCCTTGCACAATAAGCGCTGCTCCCAATAAGTCATTATCCAGATGTAAATAGGAATAGGCGACACAACGCTCTCGAATTAGTCAAACAAAACACTTTACGCTGATTTACAACTGATTATGATAATTACATCATTACTAAATCCATTCTTCTTGAAGTAATAATTTTACAGATGTATATTACTACGAAATATATAACTAAATTTACTTGTATTACATCCAACAATAAAAAATAATGTACATTTGTTTGCTTTAATTTATTCATTAATACTACTGGCATTCTTTTTTTGCATTTACACCTGTGAAATTTAAACTGACTATTTACAAGATTTTTTCTAAAATTGCAATACTTAAAGATTATATACAGGGAAAGGGATTATTTTCATTTTGAGTTTAATTTAACAAAAATATAAATAAATAAAATATTTTCCACGCCACTCATCCACATCCAATCGGAGCTTTCCAATAATCTTAAACTTTACCGCGTATCAATCGACAAAAGCGTCATATATTTTATTATGATTAAATAGACTTGCCGATCACTTATAAATCAAATTATAATTTTCTCATAAATATAAATTTATGGATACTAGACTATGTTCATCGTAACACATACTTTTAGCCTAAACCAATGAGTTGTAAAGCGAAGAATCAATTCTTTTTTAAGAATCATGTTATTTTATTTTCCTACTTTTATTTCTGATCTTCTTTTGTTGGTTGATCTTACACCTTGGGTTGAAACCAAATTTTAAACCTCAATAAGTCTCTTTTTGTATAGGAAAAATATTGTTTTACATCTAAGTGGGGTGGGGCCTTCGAGGTTTTCCAATTAGGCAAAATATCCTCTTGTTCCAGACTTACAATTCAAGCTGTTTTAAACAAATAATAAAAGTATTGTATTCATTTTGAAAAGTATAAATAAACTTTTAAATATTCGTTTATTAATATTTTTAGTATCGTATTTATAAATTATGAAATAGTATCTATAAATAATAATTCACATATATTATTATCCTATATTTCTAACTATTGTCCGTTACTTTCAGACTGATGCAGAAGATTTGGCCAAGTTAGCAGAAAATCTTCGACAAGAACACGGCTCAGCAGTTGGTAGCTACCACGTCTTCTTGAACGACGGTCGCCTCCAGAAAGTACAGTACACCAGTGCTTCACTTAGGAACGGCCAGCAATGGAACTCTGGCCTTCAGCAGTATTCTGGTCAGTTCCAAAACCAAGTGAGCCACGTCGATAACAACGGTATCAACCACAACGTTGAAACGTCCAGGCTGCAACAGGACTATCTTCCTCCGCAACTAAATCAACAGTACTACAATCAACCACGAAGCGGAGATTTCCATCAATTCAGTCAACAACAACACAACGGTCAGTTCTTCCAACAACGTAGCCCCTTAGCTCAAGAGTACGGTCTTCCGGAATCCCAGTTAGGAAGAGCTCAGGATGAGTTACAGCAACAGCAAATCCAACTGCTAGAACAGAGGCAGCAACAGCTGGAACAACAACAACGAGAGCTGAGGCAGCAACAGGAGGAGCTGAGGTCGGCCAGTGTCTTGGCCAGCCTTCGCGACAACGCCGACCCAATCACTTCCCAGGACTATTCCTACAGACCTCCTACTCGTGTACTCAGATACGCTCCAGAGTATTAATTGATAGATTAAGTAATATTATTTTTATACATTGAACTAAGTTTAAATAAAAAAATTATTAATTGAATGCCTATCTTTTTCTTATATACATTTGATTGAGGTCCATCATATAACAAATACAACTGATGCAGCGATTGTTCTTCTTAACTTTAAACATTATATCAAACTGTTGCTAGAATGAGAAGTTTAAATTGATGTAAAAGCAAGGATTAATTATGAAAAACAAATGTCTGCCTACAAAAAACTGAATTTTTGATTTAAGTGGTATTGAAAACACATTTGAAATGGTATCATATGAATAATAAATTTTCCAACTGTCACGAATCTGGAATCCATTCATATTATCACTCATGACCTAGAATTGTTCTCTTCTGGATTTTGGCTCCAGCTATTTTTAGCTCATCCTCTATATACATTTTCCGTTTTTTCTCAAGTTTTAGTCATAGTTCCCTGATATTCACGTCTGAAACGTTTGTCCATTCGCATTCTGGAGCCAATTTCGAATGCATGATAAATTCTGATTAGTGCTTCTTACTCAATTTCCTTCTTGAATTTAGCTTAATCGGAAGTAGTAAAAGGATTTGAATATATAAAATATTTAAAATGACAGAGAAAACTGCTTTCAATCAAAATACTGACAATACTGACATTAATGTATTTATGACAATACTATATTAATATAGCCAAATATAGATTAAGATATTACAATGCTGGAACTGGTGCGGGATCGCGCCACTGGCTGCATACAAAATATGCACTTTCCATTTTAACCGTTCGAGTTCAACGCTCAGTAATATTTACATCTCAATTCATTTTTATTTATGTTTAAATGTTACGAAGCATGACTTCGTATACCTTGAAGCATATTAAATAAAAAAACTTGAAACATTTTTATGATTTCATCTGCCCCTTAAAATGAAGAAAACATTGTCAACGTTTTCCTCAATTACAAGTGCATAGTCTTCAATGTCTAGATTACTTTTGATTTACCTCTTTACAATTTTTTTTCAATAAACCAAGTTTATGGGCTAGATATCAGAAGAAACATTGTTGTAATACATTTATTTCGGAGGCAGCCAGAACATTTGGTCTAGTGGTGAATGAAGGGGGAATGAAGACTAAGTTAATGGTCACAGGAGAAGTTCCCCGACCTGGCGACAGCATCCTTTAACTTCGAGAAAGTGGCCCAATTCACATATTTGGGTTCAATTGTGACAGAATAAAACACCTGATGTCGAGGTAGATGTGTTACTTTGGTCTACGCAAGGAGTTCTCCTCATCTCGTCTTCTATCCCCGGCAGACCAAGCTCCATCTGTACGAGATATTAATCGGCCCAGTTTTTGGTATAGATCGGTACCATGGAGAATAACCAAACAGATTGAGGATGACCTCATGGTCTTTGAGAGAATCCTTCGAAGAATCTTCGGTGGAGTTTATCTCAATGGAAAAAGGAGAAGGAGAACTATCAGATGAGTCTATTCAATATACAATGAAGCACATGTTAATTCCTTGAAGATTGGAAGAATGTAAGATGAGGTCAATCACAAAAAGATATTGACAGAACCTCTCTACGGCACGAGAAGAAGAGGGGCATAAGCTGAAGTGGTTGGATGGTGTGGACAGTGACCCGAGTGATATCTTGGGAGTCAAGAGCTGGATGACAAAACAGAGAAAACTGGACACCAGGACTCGTCACCGAGTTGTAACGTCATGAAAAAAAATATATTAACAATGGCATATACGCCAATTATTAATATGTATACGCTAATGCTTCATGTGACATTTGACCTTAGGAAATTATAGATGATGAATTCACGTTTACATACACACGATGATGAATTCACGTTTACATACACACGATGATGAATTCACGTTTACAATTAATGTAACGATACATATATTATATGAGTTCACCTATAGCATTATTTATATATTAGAAATCGATTCAACATTAAAGTGGTATTTCTGTCGTTACTTAAACTTGAACGAAGTTTGAGTTCACCCACTTTGGAATATTATTCTACACAACTTTTTTATTAAATGTTGTCTATCTGCATAAGGGTTTATTTCCGGTTTTTCCTTAAGCCTCTACTGTAGGATGTTTGTAGCATTCGTTCAAATTATTGTATCTAACAATGAAATGATAATAGACAAAAATTTTAAAAAATGTATTAGCATAACACTTCAATTATAATGAAATTGAGGCATCCAGGGGACTTTTGTGATGTGGGTGCAACCAGGAATATTTCTTGTTATTGATTTTTTACTAACGAAAATGATTTATATGTATTACATCACTTTTATTAAAATTATTAGAAGAGAGGTGTTGGACATCCATCATGCACTGAAATGAAAATATTTCTATAAAAAATATACGGTTTGAGAAAATTCTTCTTATGAAATTAGCCGTAGTCAAGAACTTCAAATACAATAAACTGATGATTTTTTTTATTACGCTCATTTTATTTACATTTTACTTAATAGTCAAATCATATTCTTCTATTTTTATAACAAAATGATAAAATAACTCCAAATAAAGGAAAGAACTATTTCATGCATAAGCGTGTTATGTATGCGATTTTACGCTATTTTTGCGTAAGATGATCGATGTTTTTTCATAAGCAGGCGAATATATTGCGTGTTGACAAAAATATATATATCAGCTTCCACATGAAGGTGTGCTGCACGAATGATTTAATAATTAATATTCATAGAATGTATTTCTGATCCACCAAAACCATATATCAATTTTCATTTTCCACGTGATGTTTACAATCACCTTAGTGTATGTGTTAATTGTCATTAAAAAAATAAAAAAACTGAACACCAACTTAAAATTTTATATTTAAGGTTTCAACAGAGGAATTCACACAAATTCTACTTAATTGAAGCCTGTCTTGAAGCCCCATTGGATTTATAAACTTATATACAGGATAGTAAACGCTGAGCACATGGTAGATTCAGTCTTCACGAACCTGTTAATCAAACTTGAAGTGCTCGAAACCTTGGAACTGATAAACAATTGCTGCCAATTTTCTATATTATATTTTTGACTGGTTTTTCCTTAATTTGGACTGCTATCAGACATTGTCCTTTTCTTCGTTTCCTTTTATTCTGCACATGAAAAATAAGGACATTGCCATTGCTTAATCTATTAATTGAAAAGAAGTTTGTCGTCATCCGCGGATTTTCTCTGATTTTACTGAAATATTTTAGTAAAGTTTGACGCTAAAGTTACAAGTATACACAGTCCTGTTGACTCGACATTGCTATCTATATTGTCTGTGTAATTGGCGGAAAATCTGAGATTTAAGGCGCTTATTATTTTATGTTAGGTAGAGCTAAAAACTGTTATTAATAACAAGTATTTGAAGTACAAAAAAAACATATATAGCCTGAATAATGATTTTGGTTTACTACTTTAAGTAATAGGGTATTGTAATTGATCATGAAAAAATGTTTAAAATTTATAGCTCAAATTATAGTTTAAAGTCAAAGCATTTTTAATACTTTATTAAGTACCTCAGTATACAAACTAATTTTAAGTTCCTTTAGTATAATATATACCTTATGTAAAAGTTATTAATTGTGTTTGAGTAAATTTGATAGGTTTCATATAAATAAGATCTGGAACCAAACGACCTTTTTCTAGAGGATTAATCTAAGTTATAGTTGGCAATGGAAAATTAGAAATCCTAAACAAATTTTCGTTTAAAAAAACGTTGGAATGTACTAGGTTTCTGATTTCACAAAATGTAGAATTAAGATTTTACAAACCTGTGTAGACAGCAGCTTCGCCCAAAAAGATTTATTTTTCAGCCATCTAACAATTCCTTCAGTTATTTAAAAAGTATATGTATTAATTTTTTTATTTGAAATAAGGTAAAAACTACAATAACTTACGTATATTTTTACCTAAACTGAATTATAATTGATTTTGGATGATTTCCTTTGATACCCCTCACTTTGGGATGGCTTACTTGCGAAATCCCAAGGATCGGTTGCAGTACCCTCTTGATATTCACAGGATGCTTTACTCATGCCAAGGTGAGGATGGACTGGGTATATAAACCTCTGGAGGGCTTCTGGACACCAGATCGTAACTGACTTACGATACACACCCAATACAGACATGAAGGTAAGTGTCTAGAAGAGTTTATTTTAACATATCAATTACATTTAAATACACGATTTTCATTGCGGTTAGTGAATCATATAATTTTATTAGACCTAATTTCGATTGACGACATACTGGTAGATTTTGTAAATTTCCTATTAAATTTTTACTACTAACCAATCTTTACATATAAAATTATAACTTTAAAAAAACATGTATATATAATTATTAGAATTAGCCAAACAACCCGCTTGATTCAGATTGTAAACTTATTAAAAAAGAAAGGAGAATATATAAATAAAAACAACACATAAGATTTAGGCTGAGGGCTATTCTTCAATCTCAACAATATGGTGGAATGAATTTTAACTTTAAGCAATAAAATTAAATGATCTGTTAGAAATTGTTCAACAATCTTGCAAACACTGTTTTAAATCTAAGTTTTATTTCATTTTGTTTACTGAGGAGTTACACAAGATGACACTAGGTATATAGTTTACTAACCATAGTTTGCCTTTATCCTGTTGGATTGGTAGTAAACTATTAAACACCGGTTAACCTTTTAATATATATAAAAGAAGTTACAGAATTCATTAATATCTCTAAATTAACATGTTAAACACCATTAAGAATCAGATACACTTGGGAAAAAACAATTAAATTTATTGCTCAATGTTTGTAATCATAATAATTAAAAATAAATATGTTTTGTAGCTCAATTAAACAATGTTTTAATATCTTCTTATTTTTCTCTTAAGGTCCTCCTGCTTACCCTATCCGTGATAGGATGCGCTATCGCAGAAGCCCCATATCCTGCATCTGGTACCAAACCAGAAGGTGCATTGTTACTTCTTCCCCCTGAGTACAGGCAGCCTTCACTTCAAGCAGCTTCTTCGCAATTGAAGGTAATGAGGCCTAATAACAATAACTGTACATACTAATAACACATTATACAATTGATATGAAGTTTTCTTGGTTTAATGAATAACTATTCTTCTTTAGACCGAAACTGAAGATCTGGCCACCATTAGTGACAAAGTGATGGAAAGACTGAAGCAGGAACAAGGATCTGGCTCCGGCAGCTACCACGTCTACTTGGCTGATGGCCGCCTCCAGAAGGTACAATTCACCACTGCTCCTCTGAAGTCCGGGCAGCAGAGTACCGCATCTCAGCAGAGCTCCGAGTATCAAGACTTCGCAGGAAGCCAACAAAAGGAACTATTCTCTGCTCAACTAAACAAGCAGCAAAACGGAGAATTCTCTGGGAAACAACAACAGAACGCTGATGCATACAACCAGCAATTCAGTCAACAAAAGTACATTCAGAAAGAACAAAATTATCCAGTGTACATCCCACAGCAAACCGAAGAGTTTTCCAGCCAACAATACTACCAAAAACAACAGACCTCTCCAGCATATAGTCAACAGTACAATCAGCAACAAACTGCTTCATCATACAGTCAGGAGTACAATCAGCAACAAACCGAAGAAGCTTCTAACACACAATACTTTCAGAAACAGCAGCCCGCTCCAGTATACAGCCAACAATACAACCAAAAACTGAATGGGGAATCATCTAGCCAACAAGAAACAGCAAAGTTCTCCAGCCAGTATAAGCAGACCAACGGTCAGGACAGCGAGTTGAACCCAATCATAGCCCAATTCGGAAAACTACAGCAGGAATTTCAGCAAAAGCAGATCCAGCAATTGCAGCAGAAGCAACAAGAACTGGAGCAACAACAGCAAGAGCTGAAGCAGCAGCAAGAAGAGCTTAAGTCAGCCAGCTACGTCGCAAGCCTTCGCTACTCCAACGTCGACCCCATCACCTCCCCCATCTACTCCTACAAACCTTCACCAGTCACTAGGATCCTTAGATACGCTCCTCAATATTATTGACTTCCCTAATGTAATATAAAAAAAACTATAAATAAATTATCAGCATATTAAAATATTCATCATTTTTCAGTTATATAACCTTGCAAAGCTTTATCATGGCCTAAAAGATCACTGCTTTAACTAACCCAAGTTTAACTTGTTACTTACAAAGTACAATGAATTATCTAGTAATTGATTCAATACATGTGACTTGCCCTTCAGTATAGAACACGAAAAACTAGCTATTATTAGTTAACAATTTATTCAAGACAAATAATATAGATACATATGATACCTTTGATTACCTTTAATGATTAAAGTATATCGAGTATTAAATATAAGTATAAAGTATATTTAGATTAAAAGTATAATTAAATTGTTTACTTATATCAGACTAAAGCGTCGGCAATAAATCAGCAATAGTGGACTGGTCATACTTTTTCACAATTGGTGACTTAAATAAGTGAATTCGTTTTATCTACACTATTAAACTAAATAGGCATGTTGGTGATGTTGGCAAATAGGCAAGCGTTGATGAACAATTGGTTTTACGCTTCAAATTTTATACAACCAAACCAACCAATAGACATATAAAATAAAAAATATCTTTAAAACGCAAATTTACTTGCAAAGTAGTTTATAAACACCGATTTTAGCACTCAATGTTTTACTTTCTTCACCAATTTACCAAAGTGAAAAAGAAAAAGAAAAATTATAAATAAACAGATACTCAAATAAAAAATTCTTTAGAGATAGACTGACACTGAATAAGGGTCATCTAGCACATTAACACGCAGAATGAAAAATTATATACACAAATATTTTTTTTAAGGTTCGTCATATTTAGTGTTATTAAAAATTAAAACTAGTGTTGATAATTTAATTGATTTTTCCTCAGTCCAATCACACCAGTTTTAGAACAATGAAGAATATTTGGCTTCAGAACATGGCGAATCACAGAACGGCTGAATTATTCAGAAGCTATTGTTCCGGACGAATTATCAACAGATACATAAATAAGGTGCTGATGAAATTGGCGTTGATTCTACAAAGGGATTTTCGGAAGTCACGAAATTAAATGTGAATTTTTAAAGAGTTCATTGTGAATTCTTTATGAGTGCATAATCAAGGCCGGATTTAAAGTAGAGACGCCCTAAGACCCAAGGATTTGACCCCTCCCCCCCCTCCTCGCTATATATTAAAGGAATGGGAAGAGCGAATTTCCTCAAGGAAATAATTCTTATCATAGCAATCTTAATTTTATTGCCTAAGAGGGTGAATCTCATGGTCTATACTTTTTTAATTATAAATATTTTGTTTATACAGTTTTATTACATTAAAAGAACATTCCGTTGTTTAACATTTACAAGTAGCACTACTATGATATATGTGCAGTTTTGACGAATGAACTTTGTCCAGTTTTCTGATAAAACCATAATTCCTCCACCGATGGTAGTCGGGCGGAGCAAGATCTGGGCAATACGGTGGATGCATCAAAACTTACCAGCCAAGCTCTCATAATTTTCGCCGAGTCACTAAACATAAATGTAATTAAGCGTTGTAGTTATGTATGACAACGCCTTTCTATAGATTATTTTCAATCGCATGCTTCGATCGCATTAGTTGTTGACAGTCGAATAAATGATTTGGGCGTGGTTGAGCAGCCCATGTTGAACAATTCTTTTCAAATCCCACTAAACACTCGTTAATACCTTCCTTAAAGTCTATACGGGTTTTTCAACTGTTTATGTAGCTTCACTAGGCTTCGACCATGATCTTCTTTTGCATTTAAATAACTCAAAACGGTTTTATGGTCGATTTTTAGTCCCGTAGAGTTGGGGCTTGATGAAATTTGTCGGTCCAACTTTTTTTTTTTTTTATATTGAATTTCATCGATTTTTACAACGATTAGTCGGCCACACAGCTGTTCATCTATAACATCAAAATTTTCGGAACGAAAACGAATTTTGTCATTAGAGTTCATAAAAGCACTCATCAGCATACTAATCTAAATTGTCCTTTTCCCTGACCTATTATTAATATAAAACAATGTTAATACATATATTATATGCATATATATATATTTTAAACCTGTACCTCTACAACCCGTGAGCGGGTCTGGGGTTCAGTACATGATAGAGACTATACTGTTTCATGGGCAACGGACAGTGCAGGGAGGTGATTTGTCTTAGATCACGCTCAACCGCCAGCTTTTACCCCTTATTTTGGGTACCCACTTTTAGAGGCTGGGTGAGCCCCAGGAGGGTCTTAGATCCCATATGGTCCATCTCCGGCCCCTAATAGACTAAATAAAAGTCTTGCCAGCACCGGGATTTGAACCAGGATTTTCGGCATGGCAACTCAGTGCTCTACCACTGACCCAATCCATTGCCTTATATGCAGATAAGTAAAAAACAAATAAAGATATGCTAATTGTTTTTAAAAGATGTATCCTTACTTTTGTGCTTGAAAAAGTTGAGAACTACAGTCTTTGATATTAAAATTATTTAAGGTTATTCCAATTATTATAATAAAATATAGAATTTTCAAGACATGAATAAAAGATATATATCTATAAGAGATTTTGATGGGTATGCACGATATCATTATGAGGAAAAGATACAACAGGTAACATTAAATTTTAAACAACTGGAATTGGTAAAAGTTGGCCAAGTATTCATTGGGAATGCAATAATTACAACTTTGAACTTTGCTGTAGTATTACGACTGATGGCTTCCCAAAAACTACAAAAAAATACTTAGTCTAACAAATTATTTCAACAATGCTTTGAACATATTATCTAATTGAAAATTTCGTACCTTAACAAATTATTTGTGAAAATAATTCTTCTTGGACTACTCAATAAAAACAATTTTATTTTTATTTTAAGACATCGGAACCATAATTTGGTATATCCATCTCTTATTTTATTGCAGCATATTAAATTTTATAAATAAATAAAAAATGTTTATTCTAGGATAACTATGAATAAAATATGAATATGAAGAATAAGTATGACTCAAAATTTGACTGCTAGTTACTAGAGAATTATATAATAAATAACATATATAAGAACAAAATTATACAAGTGACAATGCAATTGCTTAATTTAATATTTACTGATATTTTAAAAGAATTACTTCCCATAAACTGAAAGAATATCTACATTATATCTAAAGAAAAAATTATTATTTTTAGATCAATTTCGTTGCACCAGTAGTTTAGACTTAGTTGGAGGGCAAAAGACTGACAGAAATAAATGTTATTATCCAAACAATGCAGTATTAAATGTTATTATGGAAGTAGGTAAATAGATCTCTTGACTCTTAAGAAACCAACCCTTATTTTCTGAACTCATAATAGCAAGGTGATGGAGCTTTATAAAGCTTAGGTGTTTGAGTACGTAATTAACCCAAAAAAACCTGTACCACTACAACCCATGAAGGGTCTGGGGTTCAGTACATGGTAGACTGTACTGTTTCATGGACAACGGTTCTGCAAGGAGGTGACTTGTCCTAGGTCACGCTCGACCGCCAGATTTTTCCCCCTTATTTTGGGTACCCTATTTTTATAATATTTTATAGAGGCTGGGTGGGGCCCAGGAGGGTCCTAGATCCTATATGATCCATCTCCGGCTGCAAACAGACTAAATAAAAATCATGGCCTGCAGCGGGAATTGAACAAGGATTTCCGGGATGGCAGCTCAGTACTCTACCACTGAGCCACTCCTATCCTATCCCTCACGTAATTAAAGGATGTTTAATTTTTCCTTTATTTTAAGAATGTTCAGATAGAATGTAAGATGGATCAATCATTCTATAAGTCTTGTAACTCTTTTGTTTTATTTAGTTTAAAATTCCCTAACTCATAAGGAGCATCTTCACCAATTTGGAATATCGTTTTCTAATATTTACTTACTTTTGAGTAGGTGGCTAACATATTATCTCGTTCAAACCTTATTTCTAATAGAGTAATACATGAGTATATAATATTACCATAGAGATTATGTAACTAATGGTATTTATTTATGTTATTAACATTCTAATAACAGAGCACAATTGATGGGGAAATTATATCTATTAACTTCAAAATTGGATATTATATTTTAATTAGTTAATGAAAAAAATATATAATGTACAAATAGCGGTTTAAACGACCAAAGTTTATTCGAATTCCGTTTCCAATTGTTTACATTTGTATCCCATCTTCTTTTTTATAGTACGAAACCACCAATATCCAGTACTACATGGTTTAAACATAACTTTATCTAATCCTATTTTCCATGGCTACTTTCTCACATGCTCAAAGCGGTCATTTTAAGAAATATGGGTATTTGTAAACTAAATTTTAAACCTAAAATAAGATTTTATTTTGATCAGTTAGAAATGCTTCGTCTTAACGAGGACTCAATGGAAAAGGCTACAGTGGAAAATTTTCTAAACTATAGCATAGGGATTGCTAAAATTATCAAAAATGATGAAAACATGCACACATTTTGAAAAGAATTAATAATTTATTAGATTTAACAACCACGAGTATATTTAAGAACACCTTTTAGGAAGGAATCGTTTTGAAGGATTATCTGCTATTATTGGCCTTGGATATCTTCATTCATACAGACATGGCATATTACAATGAGGGTAAAGTTAGAGCACCAAAGAGGCGATACATTTGCCTGCCAAGTCTGCTTGTAACGTATATTTACTACCAAACAAATAAATAGCATTGATTTATTCTTTCATTCTTATTAATTCGTTGAAAATTATTGATGTAGGGGTTTTTCGTTAGTACTTTAGATTTATTTGTTATAGTTGATCCATATTTTGTTATTTTACAGCTTTATAAAAATAAAAATATACATAAGTGAATGAACTGAACATATAAAGTGGAAATTAATAAAGATTTCTTCACAACTCCACATCTAGCCATCAGGCTCTTTGGTACCTCTCCTGACGACATAGCACCCAAGGTTCGCACGTCTCATTGCAGCAGCACTTTAATATTCAGATTGCGATATTCAAGGGTAGGATGGCATTAGTATATATAGATCTGGCTGGACAGAACAGGGTACAGTGGTCTGTCAGCTCCAGCAAGCATGAAGGTAAGGTGTCACCTCAATATAATAAAATTTATTTAGAAAATAATTTTTGTAAGACTATCTACGTCTGATTAGAAAATTATACAACAATCACCTTCTAATTCACATGTATTGGTTTATGTACATTGCAATTACCTGAGTTAGAAACATATCTAACATATTCTAAAAGTCCAATAACATGGAACTGGAAATTTTTGTTACAATACGATTTTAATACTAAAATAAATCAAGGTTTGCTTAGTATTGTGTTGTATTAATATTTCAATAATATTGTGTTCAATAATATGCATAATAATTAATTTCACTTCATAAAGAAAAATGTGTAATTATTTAACAGATTGCCATAATAGCCAACATTTTCACATTTGATTACCGTTTTGTAAGATCGTAGAACAGCCTCTTTCATTAGGTCGACAAAGTTAAGATGGCAGATATTTCATGTTTTTATTTTAACGTTGTATCAAAATGAACTATACGGGGCAACTTTCGACTTATTTCTTGAGTCAAAAAACCATCATATCAGTAACTTAACTAACCTATTCCTGTATATGGTTCAACATCTTTCTGTTTGTAATAAAGAATATATAAATATAAATTACTAATCTAATCCTCCTTGCTGACTGAGTCAGTCGTATAGTAAAAATCGAAAAAATTTAGAAAGGGAAATACTTTATTACATTTCAGGTCCTTCTGTTTACATTATCAATTAAATTAAATCTATCCTCTTCGATGCAATTCATGATTAATTAATTAGTTAGTTTTTCATAGTATACTGTAAAAATTATAATCACAGTAAAAAAAGTATTAAAACATATTTTGTATCCAATAACAGTGATAATTGTTATTTTTCAGGTCCTTATGTTTACATTATCGGTAGTAGGATGCGTCCTTGCAGAAGCTCCTTATCCGCAGCCAAGGAACCCTGAAGGAGCTCTTCTGCTATTGCCTCCCGAATACAACAAGAAGACCGAATACTATTCTCAACCGGTCAGTTTACAGTTTTTAAATAATACAAATAACGAGAATAGTTATGGAATTAAAAAACAATGTATCATTAATTAATTATATAATTTTAGAGCGAAACAGAAGACTTGGGAAAAATCAGCGAGGCGACTATGGAGAGGCTGCGACAAGAACAAGGATCAGCCACCGGAAGCTACCACGTCTACTTAAACGACGGTCGACTCCAGAAGGTCCAGTATACTACAGCACCCCTGAAGAGCGGACAGCAGAGCCCTCCGGCCCAGCAGTACAAGCAGACAGCTAGCGAACTGAACCCGATCATCGCTCAGTTCGGGAGGCTTCAACAAGAGCTGCAGGAACAGCAGATCCAACAACTGCAACAAAGGCAGCAACAGCTGGAGCAACAACAACAAGAACTGAAGCAGCAGCAGCAGGGGCTGAGGTCGGCCAGTTACCTAGCCAGCATCCGCTACACCAACGTCGACCCCATCACCTCGCCGATCTACTCCTACAAGAGCTCTCCAGTCACAAGGATCCTTAGATATGCTCCAGAATATTTCTGAGCTAAATAATATATATTTATAATAAACAAATAAGTTCCAGTTATTAGTTTGTTTTTCTTCTTTGACCGCCGCCATTCCTCTTCACTGATTCTTCTTAAACTAAAGTTTTTAGTGAATCTGAAGTGGTCCAGATACAAGGATCCTTAGATATGCGCCGGAATATTACTCAACATAATAGAATCTTATAGATAATTGAAGTTGTTATTTTTTCCAGTAATTGCTCTATAAGTACTTCTATTATCGGGTCCATCCACATTATATTGATAATGCAAAATTAACCTAAATACAAAAGTTGACATAAAATTAACATGTCTTTATTGCGACCAATAAATAAACTCACTGGCACAATTGAAACTAATTTTCTTCTGCTTTTTCAACTATGTGGTTGATTTAAAGTGAAACACCGGGCTTAGAAAAATAATCTTATTTTTGAGTTAAATATAAAATATAACTAATGCGTTATATTAGTATTTGTGCGTGCCCACATAGTTGTGTTGATATCGACTTTACAACACTTTACACAGTATAAAGATATTAACTAAAAACAAATGATCAATGTTATGTCAACATTAGTTTTCAAACAAGCAGCACAAGAGACCTAACAAGTTATTTAATCTAAGCCAATCATCCAAATTCTTCGTAACAATTAGGACAAAATTGTTCTGTATATAGAAAGATTTGCTGCTAAAAATGCATTATGGTTTTTAGCACTAACAACAGCATACATATTAGTGTCACACAATTAAGCAATCAGCTGCCTTGTTTTTTAAAGTAATTAATTATTCTATTTGTATAAGAGATCGATCTAAATTCTGCTGGAGATTATTAAATGCTATTTTTAGTTTTCTTCCTAAAAAAAAATATGCCCTGTCTGCTATGAATAGTAATAAAAGATGATTATGCTGTCAGTATCTACGTAAACATTTAAAATACGATTTAGTAATATCTACAGTTTAATGTTTAGCTGTGCCAAACACTTCGATCTTAGCTACATCTGGATTTAGAACTATACAACAAAATACATATGAATTATAATATTTAAGCTGTAATAGATTCTTCATTTTCATTAGTTGCACTTTCAGGAGAACAGGTTAAAATAGAAATAAATTTTTATAAACAGCTAAAAACCTTTGAAATAAATTTCTCGTTTTAACATTCTTTTTCTTAAGCTTCACAAAATTGTTAATTTTTTTTTTTTTTCCATGGCTCTACAGCCCTTGCAGGGCCCAGGCCTCCGCAACAACGCCTCTCAAGTCCTCCTGTCAGCAGCTCGACCTCTCCACTGTCCGATCCCCATCCTCTGGAGATCGTTCTCCACATCACCCAGCCATCGCAGCCTGGGCCATCCTCTTCTTCTTTTGCCTCCTGGTTTGCTATATAATAGTTTCTTTGTTTACCTATCTTCTCCCATTCTTTCTACGTGCCCAAGCCATCTTATACGGTTTGATTTGACATTGATGACTAGGTCTGGTTCATTGTATAGGTCCTGAAGCTCTCTATTATTTCTTGACCTCCATTGGCCTTCATTACATACTGGCCCAAATATCTGCCGAAGCACCTTCCTCTCCCAGATCTGCAGCATCTTCTCGCATTCGTGGGTCAGGACCCACCTTTCACCAGCGTACGTGACAATCGGTCTTAATATAGTTTTATAAATCAATAATTTTGCCTTCCGTGACAAGTTGCGAAATCTTAATGCTTTTCGCAATACAAAGAGACATCTGTTGCCTCCTGAAATTCAGAAATTGTTAATAGGAAACTGTAATTTCAGAATCATCAAAAATATTTAGTTTAAAAAATGGTCAGAGGAAAGGCTGAAGATAGGGCTGTTGCGGTAGTCGATGAAGAAAATGAAACAATTTTTCGTATTGTTGGAAAAAATTGTTGTATTGTTTGTCTTCGTTTCGGCCTAGATTGTCGGCTTTCGTCAGGGTAAAGGGATAAGAACAACAGATTAGTAACCATGGCAAATACTTATGATAATATGTATGATTAAAAATTGTTAGACAGATATAACTACATCTTTTTTAATAACTGCTAAATCCTGTCTCTCTATTCTATACAAAATTTCAAACTTGTAGTATACATCTAAAATTGCATATCAAGCCTCGATCTAGGAAAGGAATATTTTACTAAGATAAGATTATAAGGATATAAGAAATTATTGGGCTAAGTTAAAAAAATTGAAGTAATTAAAAAATAAAATACTTTTGTTTTAAAATGCAGTTTTTTTAAATGGAATTTGATAAAAGAAAAACGTCATTAATAAGTTTTTATAAAAATAAGAAAGTCTGCAGTATAAAAATTATACAACAATGGGAGTTCGACAAATTTTAAGCGTTAACATGGAAAAGGAAGTCAATTAAAAAAAATCTTTTTTCAGTTGTTTTTTTAGAGAAGAAATTTATTTAATTCGGTTTATATTAAGAGGAAATTTAATAATTAACAAATTTTCTGGCGAGTAAAAACAAACAGCTATGACCACGATTAACTTATTCATGGTTATTTGTAACACCATAAAACATCATGTTATCTTAATATTTAATAAAAAGGAGTTTTAATTTGGGTTCGTGAGGAAATCGGATTATCTTTGAATGTAATCTAAGTTTAAATATTAGCTCTTTTTATCAAGTTAATTAATTCTTATCATCTTGGTTTTCTTTACATATGTAGATGTAATTATATCTAAGCCTTTGCGGTTTTATTAATGAAAAAAACAGTTAATATTTTTGTAAAACAGTTTTGCATTTACGAGGTGACAATTAATAATAATAATAAAATTGTAAAAACGTAATAGTAATATTTAGACTTCCCTATGATTATTTGGTTATTTTAAGATTTAATGTTTTATTTTCTTCATCTGACATTAATTTTAGCAACTACGTCAAATATTGATAAATACAGGACTGTTATTAAATATGGATTGTGACAAATGCCGTAACTATTTTGCCCACTCATTAATCATCATGAACAACCGTATTTAATTTTAGTATCATTATAAAAATAATATTATGTGGTATAGATCTACAGTACCGGTGAATAATTGGTTGAGTCGGATTTTGTCCAGAGATAGTTGCTCCTTTCAGATAACCGGAATCGTACCATTCTCGAAGTTTTTGGCTTGAAATGGAATTGTAATATAAACAATAACTCCTTTTCAAGCCAATGCCTTACTTAGCCCCTTATTAACTACGAAAATAACTCGATTCCGCTTAGTTAAGTACAAGAAACTCATTTTGGAGAAAATTAGACAACCATAATTCACCGGTGCTGTATATATTATATGGGACTTTATAAAATTGTATTATATATAGTAAGTATATTTAGAATTAGTTTCTATCAATCAATCTTCGCTGCATATGGATTTATTATTATAGTAATAAATACATAACGAATTCGTTCGGTAAAAGGCTGCTCATTCAATTTAAAACACTTTAATGTAGCTAGGTTAAAACAACAATATTTTTTTAATATTAATAAATCGTATTCTTTACATTTCATTCCCGTTTCATTTATTAAATTAACTATTCTAAACAATTTTTTCAGACTCACGAAGTTTATTTAGTTTAAGAAGCAACTGTGTTGGGGAATGGCGGCAGTCAATGAAGAAAAAAATAACTAATCATTGAACTTATTTTTTTAATATTAAGATATATTATTTAGCTCAGAAATATTCTGGAGCGTATCTAAGGATCCTCGTGACTGGAGAGCTCTTGTAGGAGTAGATCGGGGAGGTGATGGGGTCGACGTTGGTGTAGCGGATGCTGGCTAGGTAACTGGCCGACCTCAGCTCCTGCTGCTGCTGCTTCAGTTCTTGTTGTTGTTGCTCTAGCTGTTGCTGCCTTTGCTGCAGTTGTTGGATCTGCTGTTCCTGCAGCTCTTGTTGAAGCTTCCCGAACTGAGCGATAATCGGGTTGAGTTCGCTAGCTGTTTGCTTGTACTGCTTGGCTGGAGGGCTCTGCTGTCCGCTCTTCAGGGGTGCTGTAGTATACTGGACCTTCTGGAGTCGACCGTCGTTTAAGTAGACGTGGTAGCTTCCGGTGGCTGATCCTTGTTCTTGTCGCAGCCTCTCCATAGCCTTGTTGCTTACCTTTCCCAAGTCTTCTGTTTCGCTCTACAATGACACATTAATTAATGATAATTTTAATTAATGTCCATATCTATTCATGTTTTTGTATTTTAAAAAAATGTAAACTTACCGGCTGAGTGTAATATGCGGACTGCTTATTGTACTCAGGAGGCAATAGCAGAAGAGCTCCTTCAGGGTTCCTTGGTTGCGGGTATGGAGCTTCTGCAAGGACGCATCCTACCACCGATAATGTAAACAGAAGGACCTGAAAAATAACGATTATCAATGTTGTTGGATACAAAATATGTTCCAAAATATTATATTTTTACTATAATTTGTACAGTATCCTAATTAATTAATAGAGCATGAATTCCATCGAAGAGGATAAATTTAATTTTAATACCTTGTAGTAGCATATTATTTACGCTTGAGAATTTATCTTATTCGACGCAAGTAATTCTTTTCTTTAAAAAAACTATGAAAGAATCATTAAGTAATAATGATATTACTAACTAGCATTGTATATATTTTTTTAGACAATAATATTTACTAATAAATTGGTATATTGTATTTTATCTTTAAAAAATAGAGTTATTCAATTATAGTGTAACTAAACTTTGAATATTTCAATGAGCGGCAGTGTACATAGGCACATACACAGTGGTTACAGACAGGTCCAATACAGATAAAGTAAGTCCTATATCAATCCACTAATAAAGATTCATTTCCAACTTTGTTAATCTCAATTTGTCCATAGATCAATTAGCCCACCATTAGTTATCCTAAAGGGAGTGTTAAAGCGATTGGATTTACATCTTTAAAGAGATCCATTAGTGAAATTTACTCGATATTCAAACTAATTCATTAGCTCGAAAATCAATCTTGTGCTTTTAATCATGTTTTAGCACTTAATTTTTCGATTTTTTTTTAATATAACCAAGAAAAGTTGCGAAACAGTAGGAGGCATACAGTATGATAATTCAAAACTGTTATTATAACAGGCTAAATAGTAAAGAAAAATCATTGAAATGTTAGCAGTGTTTTATCTTAAACTTAGGGAAAATTATAATACTATGTGATAGCTTTGTGCCTGGGAATTCCAAGAGGGATTTTCAAAACATTTTCTGCGGCATATTCTGAATTTTAAAGGTCTTATTTATGGCTGTGTAAAGAGGTTATACTTTATGATGTTAATAAATGTTTTATTAGGAAAAACAGCCAAAGTATTAAGAAAATCACTCCTCTCTTGTTCAGTTGATTTTTCATTAATTAATAAATATATTGGTTTATTACACCCACGGCTTACCTTCATCTTTGTTGATGCTTACTGTTTCGATGTCACCGAATGTATACCGTCAACTCTTCCTCCACTTGTTTATATACAGAACGTACCCTCTACGGCACACAAGAAGTCCAGCCATCGAATACTAAATGCATCTATTAGCCTTGAACTGGCAATAGCTACTCATATGCTGTAGGCTGAACTTAATCTTACGAAATACGTCTTTAACGTTAATACGACCTACTTTTTATTACAAATCAGATATATATATATATATATATATATATATATATATATATATATATATATATATATATATATATATATATATATATATATATATTCATATAACTGGAATTAAAATAAAAGTTAAAATGAATCATTATCCAATTATAGTGCAATCCCTTATAAAAAGAGTTATATTGAAATGGATAATCTGTTCCTCAGAGATATTTATAAAACGTGTTATGTTTAGTTTAATGACATATTAAGATTTCTTCATAATCATTTCCACTTGAACAATTTATCATCGTTTTCAATCTGTCTAGACATGTCGCTGTCTGTTTTGCAAAGGTTGCCTTAATTTTGATGGAATAAAATAGGCCAACAAAATTATTTTGAAACTCAAATCGTATATATTGTATAAAAAGTAAACATTTAGTTAATTTTCTTACTTTTACATGATTATATTAGTTAAATGTTTCGCATTGACGTAGGCTTTCTTCCTAGACCGGAAACAAATATCTTAGACAGACAACCAATATTGAGCTGGTAGCCATAAGGAAATTTTTTTTTTTTTTTTTTTAAATGATTTTATTGAATTGTACAACTGTAATACTATACATCTAGTACAAAGGCTGTATGAATAAACAAATGCATGAAAGGACGTGTAGAGGCACTACCCATTGGCAGCACTCTAATTACATTTCTATTATAGAAGGTCTCGAGGCCATCTTCTCTTCAGACGCCTAGGAGGATTGTCCGGGATGGAATTGGAACCAAGGATGGAAACTAGTGGGTTTGGATGGGCCTGGAGTTTATTATGGAATGATAGGTATCTGGAATGGGCTAAATCGGTAACATATGGAACGTTCAGGTCATTATGGATGGTTTTATTTGTGACAAAATAAGGAGCGTTTAGGATTTTGCGAAGGATTTTGGATTGCAAGGATTGAATACGAGAGGAATTTGATGGTTTGGTGGAGCCCCATAGTTCAATTCCGTAAGTCCATATAGGTCTTATAACAGTAACATAAATAAGTCTTTTGTAATTGATTTGAAGCTTTGAGCGTTTGTCTAGTATTTGTTGAAGTAGTCGGAAGCGTCGAGCTGTTTCTTGTCTTTTCAGTCTTGTGTGAGGGTTCCAAGTTAGACGTTTGTCTAAGTTGAGTCCTAGGTAGCGGATCTGTTCAACAGGGATAAGTGGAGTACTATTAAAGGATACAGTAGGACAGGAAGTCAAGGGTTTTCGGCGAAGGGTAAAGGTAATTTGATGGGACTTTTTGGAATTGATTTTAATTCTCCAATTCCGACACCATTCTTCGAGGCTTGATAAATGTGATTGAAGGGATTGGGATGCAATATATGGGTCGTTATTAACTGATAACACGCATGTGTCATCAGCATAGGTGGAGATGAAGGTGTTAGGATGGGTTGGGATGTCAGCTGTATATACCGTGTAGAGGATAGGACCGAGGATGCTACCTTGAGGAACACCAGCAGACTGGGAATAGAGAGGAGAGTAGGAACCATTATGATTTACTTTAAAAGGAAATTTTTAATATTATTTTTATCTGTCTACTTTCATTTAAGCAAGAGGTCGACTTCGTTGAATGGTTGGCTTTGAGCAGAAGGTAATATAATCATTATTAAACATAAATAATATTAACCATGTACATTACCCTTTTTTTATAACCATTATTTTTATAAACATTTTTTAAATTTTATAAACATGTGCATTATTTGACACTCTGGGATTTATAATTCCCGAATTTATAATTTTATAAATTCGTTAGAGGAAAGTAAAAATTATAAATAGCTATCTATTGTGGCTTTGACGATTCACCATGAAAAGACACTCACAGCCGCCCTGAAGATGGCCTACATCGTAGGGCGAAACGTTGGCACTATTAAAAAATGAGTTTCACTTATTTTGTGTTATCTTTGACTGCACCCCTGACCAATTCAATCCATCATAGATAACTATCGTTCATGACTATTAACGCTTACAACGTGTCTATTAATTCATTAGAAACCGATTTGTATAGAGAAAAACCATAAAACATTTTTCTTATGAAGTAGGATTGTGTTTAAGAAAATGTTAGTGAAGATTTGGAAAAAAAAAATACTGTTTTATTGGTAGATCTGGTTCTGATTGCAACATGAGAGAACAAGTTTTAAGTCATTAAAAACTGGCATAGCTTCGATATTTTTGTTCACAACGCGAAATGATTTTGTAACATATGAATATTGTTTTAGTGAACAGGAAACTTTGCAGCAGTGTTTATAAAAACAAAACTACTGAATGACAGATTTGCTAAAAAGCTGCCTATTATAAACCTAATCTATTTTCGGTAAAAAGGTTTACAGGAAATTTGCAGCCGAATGAATAGTGAACTAAGTGAAGTATACAAACTGTAATTCAAAATGTTTTTGTAATTGTGTGATTTGAAAACGAATTTGGCCTCTATTGAGTTTCTATTTATTATTATTGTTTAGTTCAATTTTGGATTTTCTATGATTTCTGTTTGTATATAATTCCGGGTGTTTTGTACACTGCATCCTAAATTAGTTGTTTTGTTAACCGCTTACATAAATATACAGTCATATGTTTTTATTATTATGATTATATGTGTGAACGTTGTCTGAACCTCATTAAGTCAGTTATCCCACATTTCATAACCCCATCTTTGAAAATATCTTTTTTCCGAATTGAGAGGACCGGCATTTTTTGACGTACGCTACGGTGAGCTCACCTGCGAGACGTCAATGAAGAGAGGAAGCTCTGACAAGATTTAGGTAAGCCACTTTCATTGAAGTTCCTTTCTTTATTGGCAAATTGTCCGAGGACGACTTACCGAGTCGTACCGTACCTCAATTAAATATTTCATTAATTTCTCAACCGCGTTTCATACAAAATTTATGGTCCTCCGGGGCCGGATTAATTAATTAAGAAAATTAGTTAATTATTTTCTCAATTCGGAACTTAACCAAACAAAATTTAATTTTTCATTTTTTTTATATGTCGCATAGCAACCACGAGGCCGTTCAGATAGACTTGCTTACGCCTCTTCTAACCTCACCTCACGCTGCTTCTCCCAACTATTACGACTTCGTTCAGTTTCGGAAAGAAGCGAACTGCAATTTTTATATACATTTGGTACAATTTAGCAAATTCATTTTTTCTCTCCAGAAAATAGTACAATTAAATTAGTTGATATTTGAAAGAAGTTAAACTTTGTTTTTCCTGAATATTTTTCTGTACAGTTTTGTCTCAAGTATTCAGGGGTTCAATATCCAACATATAAACAATTTTCGGATTTTCTAACTGAACGTCTCAAAATTCTCGAACTGAGTTCTCCAACTAGGACTGAGTCTAATCCAATCCAACGTGCAAATTTCCCACGAAAAACCGCTTTGATCACGACCAACCCGCATCACAATCGAACTTCTTCTTCACCGCCAAATAAATCTTCTTCCACCGAATGTTCCACCACTCATATTGTATGCCCGCTTTGCTCATCTTCACATAAGTTACATCATTGTGAAACATTTCTGAAGCAAAGTGTAGATGCCCGCTGGGAGACTGTGAAAACTTTGAAAAAATGTTTTAATTGCCTCGGAAACCACATGTTGTCAAAATGTAACTCCAAAGGTAAATGCATCTCATGTGGATCCTCGAAACATCATTCGCATTTACACCGCTCTACTTTCACAGCCCCACCTAGGGAGTCACTTGAAAATCCGCCTCCTACGCAAGCACTATCTTGCAGTGCCCATACTCCCCCATCCAGTACTGCGTACTCCACCGTATTGCTGGGCACAGCAGAGGCTTTTCTTACAGCTTCGGATGGTAGGAAGGTTCCTATACGTCTAGTTGTGGATCCTGGTTCTCAGGTGTCGTGCATAACCAGGGAAATGGCCCAACGGTTAAATTTAAAGCTCAAGAATTGCCCACTGAACATCACAGGCATCGGCAACCATGCTACGACTAGCAAGACGAAAATGGTTTCTTGCACTCTGACCCCTAAACACACTCGAGGCAACTCTATATCCGCAGAAGCCGTTGTTCTCCATGAAATTAGTGCAGATTTACCGGTTACAACGCTCTCAAATGAATTCAAAAATCGATTTTCCTCCATGTTATTGGCCGACCCGGCTTTCCACGTAAAAGGGAAAATAGATTTTCTTCTGGGTGCGGATCTCTATTCCGAAATCCTTTCCGATGACAATAATTTCGCCATCAGGGGTAATCCGTCAGCTGTGAAAACTTCCTTTGGGTGGATTTTATTGGGGAAAATTACCGAACCAGCAGAAAAAAGGGTCGTATCGCTTTTAGGCTGCACCTCGCCTCTTGACATTGCACTTCAACGTTTCTGGAAGACTGAAGAGGCCGCATCAGTAGCACCGCAGAACCCGGAATACGAATTGTGTGAGCTACATTTTATGAACACCCACCAAAGAACACCCTCTAGCCAATATATAGCTTTTCTTCCTTTTAGAAACACCAAGGCCCCAAGGCTGGGAAATTACCGCGAAACCACTCATAAACGACTTCTGAACATGGAGAGCAGGCTCAAGCGGACAGGTTTAGAACCTCAAAATAACGCCTTATTCCAGGAGTATTTGGACATGCCACACTTGAAATTAGCTTGCCAACCCTCACCATATGTCATCCCGCATCATGCTGTGGTAAAAGGTACCAGCTCTAATACGAAACTCCACGTAATTTTCGACGCTCCGGCCAAGGATACCCTTGGATTATCATTGAATGACCGCTTATACACCAAGCCGAAGCTTCAACTGGACTTGGGGAATATAAAAATTAAGGCTAAACGTAGAGTCGGACCCCTTAAACCAAGCCTTACTATTCCCAGTTTGGAACTCTGTGCATCTTTGCTGTTAGACCGCCTTATTGAATCCCTCGAAGTGTTCCGAGCCGCCATTACCATCACGGCGACGCATTTATATACGGACTCCACAGTCGCTCTCTCCTGGATCCATACTACGCCACACCGATTGAAAACATTCATCGCCAATAGGGTAACCGCCATTGTAGAGATCGCCCCACCTGACCTGTGGAGCCACTGTTGCAGTCAAGACAATCCAGCTGATTGTGGATCCCGAGGTCTGATGCCCCGTACCCTGATTCAGTTTTCTCAGTGGTGGGAAGGACCTTCATTTTTGCAATTACCCCTAAACTGCTGGCCAGATTCTCACTTTGATCAGCTAGAAGAAATTCCTGAAATCAAAGATGAGACTACTGTGATGGTAGCCACCGCCGAACCGAACGAACTTGTTATCACCATTAGCTCCTTTTCATCGCTCCAACGCCTCAAAAATGTCTTCGCCTATGTTCTCCGATTTGTTAAAAACTGCCGCAGAGCAAAACCTCATCGTAAAACCGGTGTACTGTCGGTTTCAGAACTGCGAGATAGCATGAATTTATGTGTCCGTCTATCCCAGGAACAATACTTCCATTATGATCTTAAGACTACGTCCCCTGAACAAATGTCTCAAGCTATCAAACCGTTATCACCTTTTATTGACAAGCTGGGTTTTCTCAGGGTGGGCGGTAGACTGAGGCATTCAGATCTCACGTATGATGCCAAGCACCCCCTCATTTTGCATAAAAAATCGCATTTAGCAACCCTCATATGTGACTGGTATCATCAGACCACTATCCACGGAGGCCCTCGCGTAATGCAGGCGTTCATTCAAAGAAAATTTTGGATACCAGGACTTCGTCAACTAATCAGGATGCGCATATTTAAGTGTCTACCATGCTACAAACTCAAGGCCAAGGCAAACCAACCTTTAATGGCAGATTTACCACCTTCCAGATTTTCCCAGGTCCGCGCTTTCACCAATATTGGGGTTGATTTTGCTGGTCCTTTCCAGATTAAGGAAAGTAACCGCTGGAAGGCTATGATTTCTAAGGGTTACATTTGCCTCATCGTCTGTATGGCCACTAAGGCGATCCACTTGGAAGTCGTCTCCGATCTTAGCACCAGTGCATTCCTTGCTGCGTTGGACCGCTTTATCGCCCGTCGTGGATTATGTTTGAATATCTACAGTGACTGCGGTACAAACTTTCTCGGCGCGTCCCGCGCACTAAAGGAAGTTCATAAATTTCTCCAGAGACACGCTGAAGATATTCACGACAATTTAGCCAAACGTGAGATTATTTGGCATTTTAATCCGCCCGCGGCTCCTAATTTTGGTGGCATTTGGGAAGCTGGTGTCAAATCCGTGAAGCGTCACCTAGTTCGCGTTATGGAAAGTCGGACACTAACTTTTGAAGAATTCACCACGCTGATCACCCGCATCGAAGCCGTTCTTAACAGCCGTCCGCTTTGCGCTATTTCGTCCGACCCCAACGACGATGTCGACTATTTGAGCCCTGGGCACTTCCTCATTGGAGGACCACTATTGGCTGCGCCGGAAGAAGAGTTGACAGACACCAATCTACACCGCTTATCCCGCTGGCAAGTTCTCCAACAATCGCTCCAGAGCTTCTGGAAGAGGTGGAGTCATGAGTACCTCCAGACTATGATCAGTCGACCTAAATGGACCCAAAATTCCCCGAATCCTGCCATAGGCGATGTGGTTATGATTGTTGGGCAGAACACCAAGCCTTTGCAATGGCCCCTGGGAAGAATTGAAAAACTTCTACCTAGTCGTGATGGAGTAGTACGGATGGTGCAACTACGAACCACCTACGGTTCAATTACACGGCCTACCAATAAATTAGTCCCCCTTCCAATAAACTAAACTTTACTTTACTTTTCGTATATTATGTTTTTGTTTTGTTAGTTTTTTTTTGTACATATTTTACATTGCAAGTTCGCTTCTTCTGTTCTAAAGTTTATTGTTACCTAATTACAAAATTGCTATCAATTTTGGGTGGGCGGTATGTTTAGTTCAATTTTGGATTTTCTATGATTTCTGTTTGTATATAATTCCGGGTGTTTTGTACACTGCATCCTAAATTAGTTGTTTTGTTAACCGCTTACATAAATATACAGTCATATGTTTTTATTATTATGATTATATGTGTGAACGTTGTCTGAACCTCATTAAGTCAGTTATCCCACATTTCATAACCCCATCTTTGAAAATATCTCTTTTCCGAATTGAGAGGACCGGCATTTTTTGACGTACGCTACGGTGAGCTCACCTGCGAGACGTCAATGAAGAGAGGAAGCTCTGACAAGATTTAGATAAGCCACTTTCATTTAAGTTCCTTTCTTTATTGGCAAATTGTCCGAGGACGACTTACCGAGTCGTACCGTATCTCAATTAAATATTTTATTAATTTCTCAAGCGCGTTTCATACAATTATTATAGTATATTTTTAACATGGAATTCTCATATTACATTGTCATTGTCAGTCCAACCTTTGATGGCTGCGAATATTGTATTTATTTATTTTATTTTTATTATGGCAGTAAAATACTTGATTGCGAAGATAAATGCACATAAATAAATGAAAATCATTTATAATAATAAATTACCAAAAAGATCCTCTCTAATCAGTAAATAAATATTAGCTCATATTCATCAGAAATGGTTGATGAATTACCGTAAATTTTCTTAAACACAATCCTGGTTCTCGGAAACAAATAGCTGTTATTCTTAAGGGACCTGGGAAGAGATCTTATTAAGAAGATATCTTATTAATAATTCTTAAGAGAATAATTATTTTTCCATTCTATTCTTTGTACGAAATCCTTAGTTTGGTTTGGCTTCTACGTATTAGTATAGATCGGTCAATTGCTATTGTAACATGTTTAAAACTGTCCGTTTACATATCTATACATATAAAATACTTTGTCCTGAACGACTGACTGACAGATCAACGCACAGCCTAAACCGTTGATCGTAGAGACCTAAACCTTGGAGAGTGTGTTCTTTGTATGACGTAGGCATCCGATAAGAAAGGATTTTCCGAAATTTTACCCCTAAGAGGGTGAATAGGGGGGGGGGAGTTTGTATGCTTCAAATAAAAAAAAAGTTCACTTCTTCTCTTACCACGCAGATTATAAATCTCATAAAACTATGGAGGACTGCACACACGAAAAACTGAGGTCCACGCCTACAGAAAATTCTGGAAGCTATTAAAGCTAGAAAACCTGCACACAGAAGAGAAGCTCTACACTACATCACGACGGGGACAAACTGTTGACAGTAGAAGAACAGGTTACCAAGTTTTCAGATCACTATGGTGGAATCACCAAAAGAAGAACAGATCCGGCACAAAATGATTTTCCAACCGAAGAGACAGGAACCCACTATATGTTTGTATCTCCGAAGCAGCTGAAGGCGATTCTACGCCGTACGAAAGGGAATTAAGCACCAGGCTACGACGGGATACAAACCATATTGCTGAAACAACTGCCAAGAAGAGGAATAGCTCACTTGACCAATTTATATAACACCTGCCTCGGGTTAAGATATTTTCCTGACAATTGGAAGAGAGCTATTATTTTTCATCTATTCAAGGCGATGAAGTCAGGATCGCAGCCAGCAGACTACAGGCCCATCAGCTTGCTTCCGCATCTGGGGAAAGTTTTTGAGAAAATTGTTCTCAATTATCTCAAGGCGTATTGCTTAGAGATAGCTCTCATCCCACCGGAGCAAACCGCCTACGAGGCCGGGCTTTTCCCAGATCATCACCTGGCGAAGATACATGCAGAAGTGAGCCAGTGCGCCGCCAAGAACCAAGCGACCGCTATGATCTCCAAAGACTGCACGGAAGCGTTCGACTCAGTGTCCCATAGCCTACTATGCAAGACACTACAGGACAACGAATTTCCGGAACAACTCTACTCGGTCCTACAGTCGTTTCTTCAACAGCGAACGATAGCAGTCCGTATTGGAGAAACGTCATCGGAAGCCATCGCATTCACCTGCGGAGTACCTCAGGGGTCTGTGCTATCTCCAGTACTTTTCTCAATATATACAGCTGAAACTGTTGGAACCAACTACAAAAAAGCTACTGTAGCAGCCTATGCCGACGATATAGCGATCTGCAGCAGCTCAATCAGCGCAGAGAGAGCTCTCCGGTAGGCGGAGGAGGTCTGTGTGAGCATCACATAGAAGCCCTCTCCCTAAGGTCTATAAGGTAGCGGGACGCGAAAACAGACCAGCGAGCAGCATATTCTACTTAGGTGTCACCTTTGACCGGCACCTTAAACTTGCCTACCACTGCAGGAACAAACTCAGGTCGGTTAGGACCAAGTCTTACAGACTTAACCACCTGCTTACATCTCCTAAGTTATCCCTCCGCGTCAAGTTGACCATCTACAAGACCATCCTAGGACCGGCGCTCCTTTACGGAGCACCACTATTAGGTAACATCACACCGGCAACAGCGAAAAAGCTCTAACAGTTTCAGAATGCCGTACTGCAACGCATAGTAAGACACAACATTAATCAAAACAAAAACGGTTCGTTCCCTTCTCGCTGCTGCCGTACAAGTGAAACCGTTTTACTAAGTAGCCATTTTCAATAAATTCAATAACATTACATGCTAATCCTTTACTGACTCGAAACTTCTTTCAGTCCCGTTTGGTAATGAGTCTCAATGTATGTTTCACGGCTGTGCTGATCCGTCTGAGATGTAATTTGATATGGATAATCTCAAGCCTTGGGAAAGATATAGGCTACTTTTTATCGACACACCACACAGGCGAGGTTTATATAAAACTGTAACCTGATTGACTAACACCCCCAGCGTTCAACACACAGCAGAAACCACTAAACTTGGCATCTTGAAATTCGCAAATAGGTTCTTTATAGTTTAAATGAGCACTAAAAAGGAATTTGGACAATTCCACCCCCAAGAGTATCCTTCCTTAATATAATAGGTGTTAAAATATTGAATGCAATCCGTCAGTTTTGAAATTAGACATCTAAAATTTCGGATGTACGAGTAACTTATAGTTAAAAAAAAAAATTATTAATTTAAAATGATCTGTCAGGAAACTTTATCTGGCTGACAAAATTCCACGCGAGCGAAGCAATGGGCAAAAGCTAGTACTATATAATTTTCAAAATGAAAAAGTTCTAGCCGAAAACATCTAATAACATTAGCGTGCCCGTAATTGTTGCGTATAGGTTACTCGTACTATAATAAGCGTTTGTAATTGGCGAATAAATATAAGGTTGGTTTGAGATTTTCTTATTTTCGCTAATTAAGCGTAATTTGGTACATCCACAATTCATTTGCCTGGAATGAAGTGAATTTTTAAACATTTAAGGTTATGTAGATGTAGTCGGTCCCAGTAGATAGGTTTTTTTTTAATTTAGAATTTAAAACGTGAAAATTCTAATGATTCTGTTACACTTACATCTTTTTGTATATGCAGAGCAATAAGAAACTTGGTTCCTTAAGGATTCTGAAAGACACGGACTGTAAACTAATATAGGTATACTTAATAATCACGTTTAAAAATTTCATTTGGTAAGGGTTTGCATTTGTTTGAATACATCTTTATATTTGTTTTTATTATATGTCAATTATATTAATCCTTGGTTATACCATCCTTCAGAAGAGACGTGAAATGGGAGTACAGTGCCTGTACAGTCCCTATCGTAATTATACCAGGATAGACGAAATTTAGGCTCCTATTGTTGCATCGTCTAGCTAGCCAATGCAACATAAAGTGGCGATAAATTAATTAATAAACAAACTCCTATATTCATTTATTTAAGGATGTATAAAAGTATAATTTATAATTTTTATACGAAAGAGATTAAGTTAGCTACTTTAGGAGTGTAATGTAACGTTTTACTTTTGAAAAAAATAGGTAAGACTAAGAACAGGCTGACTTAACCAGTACTGCAAGGGAATGATGAATTTTGTACGGCTTACTTTGTTTGTTGATTGGTCGTAAAGGATAAAATATATTGACAAATATTATTGCCTACTTAACTATACAAAAAGGGATTTATTATTTTTCTTTTTTATATATATTTTCTTTTGTATTTATATTTAATTGTATATAAATATGTAATGCAACTAAATTTGAAAAAATAAACTGGAAAAACAATATTTTAAGTTCATTGTATAATATATTATAGTTCACATTTCTACATTAGGACATTAGATCCAAGGATCCATCGAAATAGTTTTACTTTAGGAGATCTTAAAGAGAAAAAATAACTTAATGCATATAATCAGACAATATTGGTCTATGAGAATAATTGAATATGAAAGTAATTAACATTGTCAATTTTAATTTCTCATAAAACAATAACATAGATTTGTTGATTTTTATTGAACTGAAGTACTTTAAATCCACCTGTAGACAAGAGCTCTCTACAGAGCTGCTTCGGCTACTTTGTATTCCGCAAGCAGGTTACCTAGAGCCAAGAGGTGGATGGAATGGGTATATAAAGAATCCTGGAGACAATGAACGTCAGATACCATCTGAAGTTCAATCTATCAACGACTTAAGAAATGAGAGTGAGTACTTATGTATACACACACACACACACACACACACACACACACACACACACACACACACACACACACATATATATATATATATATATATATATATATATATATATATATATATACACACATATAGATGTATATAATTCTGAAATACAGAGTGGTCCACCTTTTTCCAAACCTTAATTATGTAGCAGCCTCATCAATATCATGCATATTTAGAAGTATTTCCAATACTGAATGATGGTTTTAGAACGATAATATGTAATATTCAGCCTAATTTTTCATGAATTTTGATTTTTACTGTTAATTTGGAAAAAAGAAATTATATTATGGAAAAGATTCGCTAATAATTTTAATACATTCCAGGTCCTTCTGTTTACCTTATCGGTGGTAGGATGCGTCCTTGCAGAAGCTCCATACCCTCAGCTAAGAAAACCTGAAGGAGCTCTCCTGCTATTGCCTCCCGAATACAACAAGAAGACCGAATACTATTCTCAACCAGTGAGTTGAAAAATATTTAATTGCAACATGCCTAGACTTATAACATCTTAATAAACTTTTATGAAATTTATACCATAAGTTAACAGATAACTTTATGTGATTGCAGATCGAAACAGAAGACTTGGGAAAGCTCAGCGACAAGGCTATGGAGAGACTGCGACACGAACAAGGATCAGCCACCGGAAGCTACCATGTCTACTTGAATGACGGTCGCCTCCAGAAGGTCCAGTACACGACAGCACCCCTGAAGAGCGGACAGCAGAGCCCTCCGGCCCAGCAGTACAAGCAGACAGCTAGCGATCTGAACCCTATCATCGCTCAGTTCGGGAGGCTCCAACAGGAGCTGCAGGAACAGCAGATCCAACAACTACAGCAGAGGCAGCAACAGCAACAAGAGCTGATGCAGCAGCAGGAGGAGCTGAGGTCGGCCAGCTACCTAGCCAGCATCCGCTACACCAACGTCGACCCCATCACCTCCCCGATCTACTCATACAAGAGTTCTCCATTCACTAGGGTCCTTAGATACGCTCCAGAATATTTCTAACCTAATTAAAATATTTTAAAATATATTTATACCGCTAACTGAAGTCTTAATTTCTTCCCAAATATGTCCCAACCAGACAGGGCTCATAATTGTCCATTCATATTATATTGAGCCTAGATACCAAATATTTGTTTCAAATGTTTTAGTCTCATGGAACATAAAATATCAAAAAACAGAATCCTGGGGTTTTCTTTAGAATATTAATGATTCGTAATGAGATGAGTAATTAATTAACAATATTTATCAAGCACCGTTTTAGCGAAAAAATAAAAAAATATTAATAACTATGGACAACAATGTGTATTTTACATGTCTTTAAATTTAACCGAAAAAGGAATGATTTGTTTGACAAATCAAATGCTAATAACTCCTAGTTTTATTTGCATCTGAATTTTGTTTTGATCCAATTGAAGGATAAAAACCAATTAGATCGGATGTTTCCTACTATTATATTTTTTATGGAGGTTTATCTAAAATATACTCGGGATTAAGTAATGTTTAATCCATATTTATATTAAAAGTATTATATCTAATTATTTGTCGTGTATTATGCTGAACGGTTAGCGTGAGATATCACTGCGGTAATGTTATATCATCAGCTACCTCTATGACTTCCAAGTTATTTCATTTATCTAGGAAAAGCTTAGAAAAACGTTTGTAAGATGTATGTAAATATTATCCTACAAATATATTTGTAGACTTATGATGACCTTACGAAAAGTAAAGACAAAAATCCTGAATTAGTCGATTAGTGGAGTATTAATGACAAGGAAGGCTATTTGTCATACCTGTGTGGGAGGTATTTCCAACAGAATATTTTTTATAACATGAAGGTTGTTAAGAAAAAAATATTCCTTGTTTTTATCAACAGTTTTCATTGATCGTAAAACGTAATTGCGAGGCTCAATCTTGGATACTTACAAAATAACCGTCTTTAAAAGTCGTTTAAAGTTTCATCCCTAACAATATTTCTGATATCAGTCAAAGTCAGTTATTTTGCTACGAAATCGTATATTATTAAAATAAATATAGCAAAAATTTAAAATATTATTAACAATACAATACTCGAGCTTATCGGTTAATGAATTTTTAAAAATTCATTAATTTTCGATAATTTACAATCATCTAAAAATTTAAATACGAGAAAATGTATATTGGTATTTTTATCAGTCATTGGAGAAAATACAGCCACCTCGTGATGGTCATTGTAAAGAAGAAAATGTGTATATATATATATATATATATATATATATATATATATATATATATATATATATATATATATGTTAAGATCCGGGGAACACTAATACCGACTTTAATCCTACACTGGGAGAATGTAAACAAACGGAATGTAGATAGTGGGGATCAGAGCTCAATAAAAGGCAATATTTATTGAGATCTCGTGTGTTTCATTCCTTGCCCTTTTGTTCTTTGTATCCTCTTTGTACATTCTGCTTTTCATGAGCAATTGAACATCACCATTTTACACCATCTGTTTCCGTTACTCTTCAAATTTTAATATTGTAGTCCCTAGTTGTGGGTTTCCCGGTCCAATGTCTAAATTAAGAAAATAGAAAAAAAGTTCATATAAAACTACGTTGTATTCAACCATCAAAGAAGCATAACATCATAACATAACACCGTAACAACAACTAAAAACAATTACGAAATAATTAATTAATAAATAAAAAAAAATGATATACAATGCTATTTACAAATTATTGTAGGCTTACCACTGAGTCCCAAAGAAAACTTAACATAAATAAAATGTTGGCAATTACTTGGCCAAATAAAAACAATGGTATGCATCCAAATGGGACAATAGCTCACCACGAAATGAGCTCATAGCTAGGTAGAAAAATTCCTCCGAAAAAAAGTTATGCGTGTGTAACTGAATAAAGCAAACAATGGTATTTCATGATTTTACAGATGACATTTTTATAACAAAAAATTTAGACAGAATAACAATATAAATCTCAATCTAAAGATGTAATCAACAAATAAAATAATGCCAAATATTTGGTACAGCCCCAAAGTTACTGTACTAGGTAGATATTGAGTGGTAAGAAATATCAAAAGAGTTTAAATAAGGATTATTATCAAGTATAATACTAGTCCGAATGTGGAGACAACTATTTTTACGACTAACTTTTATGTGAAGAATAACTTTTTAGCAGTTAAGGTGGGATTTTTTTAATATGTTGACTGATAAATGAAATTTTTGTTTTCCTCTCACATTTTCTACCTCATCACACCGTGAGATCTTCTGAAGCTGAAATATGGATAAACCTTTTCAAACTTTCATATTTTTTATCCTCTCTCTCTAACAGATGTCATCAAAGATCAGAGATTTTTTATTGTATTTGTATTCAAAATCCATTAGGTTCACTTAGAATATGTTGGTTAACCTTTAGCAGTTGAAATCGAAGAGATTAATTCGAATTTTACAAGATCCCAAGTGATCTGTGTTATAGAATGGAATAGAATAGAAAATAATTTTACTCTGGGGCCAGGTCCCTTAAGATTAACAGGAGTGTACAGAAATTAATAAAAATATATCTGCCCAAACGGCTGCATTATTAGATTACTACAATAATTACATAATATCATGAAATTAAATATGAACTAAAGAGTATATTCTGATAAAGAATAAAAAAAAAAATAGCATACAAATTTACAATAAATATATTATTCGCCTCTTTTGGCTCTTACATGATTTACTGGTATGTCTGACTTTTATCACACAATGACGTAATCTATATTACGTTCCTTATCGATTATTGTCAAGTTATCATTAGTGCTATTATTCTTAAATTAGTTCTTAGACATCAGGTTTGCAACCGAATCCTATTATTATTAAAAGATCTCCATGTTTTTACAATCCATCATGTTTTATTACCAATCTTAGTATTTATATCCCCTGCAAGGAATTATAATTTAGAGTTGGAGTTTATTTTCTATAGGCTCTTCAAATTGATTATGATTATTTATGATTTTAATCTATGCAAGGAGTATCAATAAATACTCTTAATGTAATTATAGCCCAACATTCCAATCATCTGCACATCAATTTTAATTATCCTTTCGTTAGTAGATTCAACGTAATTTATTAGCATGCTTTTATTAATTCTCCTGTGCACATGTAAAGGAATCTCTGAACATAAGTTTTGGTCACTTCAGAACATTTTATTGAATTGAAACTTTGCACACTTCTCAAGAACCGATGTAAATACAATACTATAACAACTTTGTATGATTATCCTGAACAGGATATTCAGAATAAGCGATTTTTCATATCCGAAGATATAATAGTGTCTTGTCCCAAGTACTAAGGCATACATGGCTTAGTCATAGAAAGATTCATATGAGGTGTTTCGTATATTCTGCAACAAAATAAAGTTTGTAAAACTACTATTAAAAACTGAATAAACTAAAAAACTGAAAGTACAATACTAAAAGTAAAAATTGAATATTGATAAAGGAAACAACTAATGAACACGCGTTAATAGACAGAAGACTTGAAAATAAATTTAGAAACAATTGTTAAAAGAAACTAAAGAACACACTTCAATAGAAAACGGAACTAAATTGTAGGATATAATTTTCAATATGCTTAAAATGAGAATAGAGTTATGAACGAATAATTTAATGTATGGATGTTTTTAAAATATTTCCATAATGACTCTACTTTGACTAATATCGGTCAATTAAATATTTACAACAATCAACATCAAGAACTCCATGCTTGACGTATTGCAAATTATTTTCTACTTTGTTGGTTCTTTTTTCTATTAAAGGATGTTTTCTTTCCCCTATTACTTCATTTACAAGTTATTTTTAATACTTCTTGACGAGTACTGAAAATCTAGCCCTCGTACTTGTTTCTTTCTGTACTGTGTTGTTCGTCCGCTCCATTGGCAAAATGCATATAATCCCTCCATCTCTCAGTTTATTTACCTTTAACTTTTTTTTCGAATTTAGTTTAATTAATGTTTAGAAAATAATTTATTACTTATTAAATCGAAAAACCACAAGTATATTTAAAGAAAGCTACATACATATATTTAAAAGATTTTTCTCTGTTATTTTTCGCCTTGAATATCTTCATTCATAGGGTCAAGGCGTATTATAATGATGGTGAACTTATAGAACCATGTAGACGTCCAATCTGTGTATAAGTAAACATTTCTTTGCCAAACCTACTTATAACCTATATTTGCTACCGAACAAGTAAAGAACATTGATTCATTCTTAATAATTCACTATGGATGTAAGAAAACATTCTTTAGTTTATAGATTCATAGCTTAATGTTAGTGTTATGTTAACATTTTATATAATAATACCACTTTGGAAAATCTTGGTATTAATTACTTAAAAAATTAACAACAGATTAGATTTGGTACAATTTAGGCATATTGACACACGATATCTCTGTCAACTAAAATAGAATTGTTCATAGCCACCCAAAGCAAGGATGTGAATATCAATGAACTAAACGCATGGATTGGAAATTAATAAAGATTTCTCCTCAATCCTCATCTAGCCATCAGGCTCTTTGGTACCTCTCCTGACGACACATCACCCAAGGTTCGCACGTCTCATTGCAACAGCCCTTTAATATTCAGATTGCGATCTTTCAAGGGCAGGATGACTTTAGTATATATAGATCTGGATGGACAGTACAGAGTACAGTGGTTTACCAGCTACAGCAACCATGAAGGTAACTGTACACAGTAGAACTTATTTAATAATTGTATTTAAATTATTAACATTTACTTATTAATAAAATCATAATTATTTATAATATGTAGTACTTGTAAATATTATAAGTTATACTTATAACTATTTGAAAAATGTTAACCTGATAGGTCACGGAGAGCAGTTATCTAAATTAAGAAATACTAGATTTCACTTCAAATATTAGTGGGGACATGTTTAAGAAAACCTTAATAATGTACAGTCTATTAAAACAGTACGTAATACATGTTTCTGCTATTACCTTAATATTTTCAGGTCCTTCTTTTTACTTTATCCGTGATAGGATGTGTCCTTGCAGAAGCCCCAGACCAAAAGGAAAGGAAACCTGAAGGAGCACTTCTGCTATTGCCTCCTGAGTACAAAGAGCAGTCCGCATATTATACTCAGCCGGCAAGTTTACAGTTTTTTTTATAGTACAAAAACACAAATAGATATGGATATAAAAAAAAAAGATCATTAATTTATATGTGATTGTAGATCGAAACAGAAGACTTGGGAAAGATCAGCAACAAGGCTATGGAGAGTCTACGACAAGAACAAGGATCAGCCACTGGAAGCTACCACGTCTACTTGAACGACGGTCGCCTCCAGAAGGTCCAGTACACGACAGCACCGCTGAAGAGCGGACAGCAGAGCCCTCCGGCCCAGCAGTACAAGCAGACAGCTAGTGAACTCAACCCGATCATCGCTCAGTTCGGGAGGCTTCAACAGGAGCTGCAGGAACAGCAGATCCAACAACTGCAGCAGAGGCAGCAACAGCTGGAGCAACAGCAACAAGAGCTGATGCAGCATCAGGAGGAGCTGAGGTCGGCCAGCTACCTAGCCAGCATCCGCTACACCAACGTGGACCCCATCACCTCCCCGATCTACTCCTACAAGAGCTCTCCAGTCACGAGGATCCTTAGATACGCTCCAGAATATTTCTGAGCTAAATAATATATCTTTATAATAAATAAAAAAATAGTTCTAGCTATTTGCCTGATTTTCTTCATATCCTGCCGCCCTAATTCCAACCAAATATACTCATTTAAATAAATTGAGAAGGAAATAATCTGATTAGAAAAACTTATTTAATTGCAGCTTAATGATTGCTAATTGTAATCCTGTTAACCTGGTTCCTTTAGAGTGAAGTTTTAGTTGTAGGATGAATATTATTGTTAAACATTATTATACTGACGTTAGGGATTGGTTTTCTGATTCTCCTTTTTATTCTCGAAGGGTGTAATATAATAATTTGTGCCTAATTGCATATTAAAATACTATCCTTCACGGCTGTTTTTCAGTTCAGTTGTTTATCGATTAAAATCAACAAATAGAAATAGAGAAATAGAAATATCATTTTAAAAGTGTTTCCTCTCAATAAACGTTAAAAAGAAATTCAGTAATAATAATGTGACATTAAAACGAGTTTTGAAGAGCTTATGAATCTTGACAAACGATTAACCTGGAATCCTCATACGAGACTGAAAAGACAAGAAACCGCTCGACGTTTCAGGCTACTTCAACACTTACTAGACAAACGCTCTAAGCTCCCAATTAATTACAAAAGACTCATCTACATGACCATCATACGACCTATTTGGACCTACGGAGTAGAGCTTTTGGGCTCCACTAAGCCATCGAATTCCTCTCGTATCCAATCCCTACAATCCAAAATCCTTCGTAAGATCCTTAATGCTCCTTATTTTGTAAAGAATAAAATCATCCATAACAACCTTAATGTCCCATTTGTTGCTGATTTGGCCCGAACCCGCTATCTATCCTTTCATAACAAACTTCATTTCCAATCAAACCCTCTAGTTTCAAGCCTAGCTTCCTCTTCAATTCCCGATAATCCTCCGAGGCGTCTGAAAAGAAGATGGCCCCGTGACTTCATAGTTGAACTTGTGATTTGAGTACTACCAGTGGGTAGTTTCTCTACTTGTCATTTTCACATGTCATTATGTATCGCTTAGCCCATTTACTTGTTGTATTTTTTTTTTATACAGTTGTAAATATCAATAAATAAATTAAAAAAAAAAAGAGCTTATGAAGAATACGGTTGAAAGCTACCTAACGACAGTTGTACACAAAGATCTTTAATACTGTAACGAGTTTCCTTTTTTTATCACTTATTTGGTGTGATGAGGTAGAAAATGTGAGAGGAAAACAAAAATTTCATTTATCAGTCAACATATTCAAAAAATCCCACCTTAACTGCTAAAAAGTTATTCTTCATATATAAGTTAGTCGTAAAAATAGTTGTCTCCTCATTCGGTCTAGTATTATACTTGATAATAATCCTTATTTACACTCTTTTGATATTTCTTACCACTCAACATCTACCTAGTACAGTAACTTTGGGGCTGTACCAAATAATTGGCATTATTTTCTTTGTTGATTACATCTTTAGATTGAGATTTATATTGTTATTCTGTCTAAATTTTTTGTTATAAAAATGTCATCTATAAAATCATGAAATACCATTGTTTGCTTTATTCAGTTACACACGCATAACTTTTTTTCGGGAGAATTTGGTGAGAAGAAGGCATGTCCTAATAGATAATAATAGCTATATACGGTTTATATCTTTGTTATTCACATGATAACCTGAATATTATTTAAGGAATAATTGTTAAATTATAATATAATTATCCGGGAATTTCGTAAAACGATTTTTTTGTATTATATGAAAATAATAGTATAATAATTATTATCTCTTTGAGGAAAAATCTATCATACTTTAGTTATATCTATTTTCCTTCATAAATTCATAAATGGATTAATAATAGGAAAGGATTTTGTTTGTTAGAAGAATCTATTCAAATTTTATACGATTCTTAGCTAATTTTTGTGGCGAAAACTAAAAGGAACAAATAATTTCAATTGCCTAATTGCAGATTCCTACTTCATTGTTATCTATCATGATATATATTCTTTCTTAACAATACTTTAACATAATTTTAATTGGTCGACTGAAGTCGGTAAGTCATTTAAATGAACTTATTTGCATTTCGATCAAAGTTATTTACATTCTCTCCCATAAGGTATTAATCAAATAAATATATATCATCTTTGATAGAGCTATTCAGGGGTAATAAATTAAAAAAAAACAATGTTTAGATTATACAATTATATTTATTTTAATAATAAGCTCAGAAATATTCCGGAGCGTATCTCAGGATCCTTGTGACTGGAGAGCTCTTGTAGGAGTAGATCGGGGTGGTAATGGGGTCGACGTTGGTGTAGCGGATGCTGGCTAGGTAACTGGCCGACCTCAGCTCCTCCTGCTGTTGCCTCAGCTCTTGTTGCTGTTGCTCCAGTTGTTGCTGCCTCTGCTCCAGTTGTTGGATCTGCTGTTCCTGCAGCTCCTGTTGAAGCCTCCCGAACTGAGCGATGATCGGGTTCAGTTCTCTAGCTGGCTGCTTGTACTGCTGGGCTGGGGGGCTCTGCTGTCCGCTCTTCAGGGGTGCTGTCGTGTACTGGACCTTCTGAAGGCGACCGTCGTTCAAGTAGACGTGATAGCTTCCGGTGGCTGATCCTTGTTCTTGTCGCAGTCTATCCATAGTGGTGTCGCTTATCTTTCCCAAGTCTTCTGTTTCTCTCTGCAATCACATAAAGTCATTTGTCAACTTATGGTATAAATTTCATAAAAGTTTATTAAGTTGTTATAAGTCTAGGCATGTTGCAATTAAATATTCTTCAACTCACTGGTTGAGAATAGTATTCGGTCTTCTTGTTGTATTCGGGAGGCAATAGCAGGAGAGCTCCTTCAGGGTTCCTTGGCTGCGGGTAAGGAGCTTCTGCAAGGACGCATCCTACCACCGATAGTGTAAACAGAAGGACCTGGAAAATTATAAAGAATATTCTTTCATAATATTTAAAACATTTATTTACAATATTCATTTATTTCTTGCTATAAATTGTAACAGGAGTAAAGTAAGGTCTCTTTCCTATTCCTTAAAGAAGTAGCCTAGTCATCGAAATGATGTCCCATATAATAAAACAATAAGTCTTATGGATTTCCAGAGAGACATAGATTTGCTGAACTCATTTACTAAATATAGTTTATTTTATTCAGATGACAAAAATATATAGACGTGTGAGTAGATATAGACGAATATCAAAATTTCTTAGTTTTGATAATTGTTCTATGACGCTAAAAGGTTAGTATTATTCAATAACAAAGCTATAGGTATAACTTATAGCATTTACAAGTACTAAATGTTTATAATGAATTTGATATTATTATGTTTTATTTATTTATTAATGCATTTTAATATGTAAAATGTAATCAATATAGACTATACATTACCTTCATGGTTGCTGTAGCTGGTAGACCACTGTACCCTGTCCTGTCCATCCAGATCTATATATACTAAAGCCATCATACCCTTGATAGATCACAATCTGAATATTAAAGGGCTGTTGCAACAAGACGTGCGAACCTTGGGTGTTGTAGAGCTCCTACATATGAGGCCTGAAGAAAGCGTATGAACAATATAACATGTGTGGACGAAAGAAAGCATAGTTTTTGTGTAAGTAATTTAGTAATTTGGTAAACTATCTCCTAAAATTAACTTAAAATATTATTTACTTTTAAATAAATAAAAAATGAATGATACCTGTTTCTAGACAAAAATGTATTTCCATTTATAAGCCTAGGACCAAGAACCCCCCCCCCCCCAAAAAAAAAAATATAAAAACATAGGTATTGTAAGAATAGTTTAATATATAATTATATTATATTATATATATATATATATATATATATATAATGTGCTACAGATTCTAGCCGGATATTGGAAAAATTGCTCCTCCTGGAAAATTATATACGCGTGGGCCATACAGGCTGATTCGGCAAAAAACATTATTCACACTAACTTAAAAAAAGCCACTGGTACTGGCATAGTAGAGAGGAGGACGAGCTAAATAGATTATTTTATTCAGGGCGAAGAACAGAAGAGTAAGGTCAAGAATGAGGTTAGCGTGAGCACAAGGCAACCACATTAATGTGAATAGTATTGTAAAAGTGTGTGGTTGCCTGTTATTGAGTTTTTGAAGGGATGGCAGTGTGTGGACAAGGGGAGCTCGTCCACGTTGGTAGGTAAAGATAACCTACAGGCGATATGTTCAGGAAAGAGGAAATTATATGTTAGAATTAGTAGATGTCTACAGGCAAATAGTTTCGAACCGCGCAAAGGAGATCCTGCATTACGAGGGGCCATTCAGAGTAACTGCTATTAGAGAGCACAATTTAGTAACAGTTCAGAGGCTGGCTGAGCCCAGGAAGCATAGGACTGTTCATATCGAACAGCTCAAGGTTCCAGCTGGGGAAACCAGTTCATAACCGGGTACTTTATTTAACGTTATTTTTTGTATATATTTTTTTTTGTCTTTTTGAGTTTACGAGGGTGTTCGCAGGGGGAAGTTAAGTGGGGACTTATAATTTTATAGCCAATACTCCTAAACCGTTTCGTAAACACATGTTAATAGTTTTATTTTTATAAAAGCATTAGTATTGAAAAAAAGTTAGTGTTGAAACAGCTTTCGTGAGTATCATTCTATGCCAATATATATATATATATATATATGTATATACATAGGATGAAGAACAAGAATCCCCAAACGTGAACCATATTCAATTAGCTTTTTCCACTTTGGGAGCTTCACGGCTGATAATGATAATAATATACATCTAGGTATATAATTTTTTAAGCCATGGCCTAATTAATTTGTCAAATTAAGTATTAATAATCCATGATAAGTATGATACTTTGAAATATCAATTTCCTGGAAGTATTTAAGTAAATAATGTGATGAAGTAATTCACACATCGTTTCATTTATTGAGAAATAGCTTATATAATAGCCATTCTTTGAATAATGGGAATACATGATTCAGGCGTTCATTTTTAATTATAGCCACTCAAGTGCTATTGAAGGAAGTCGTGTTTTAATTTAGGAAGACAGGAATGTATGTCTTGAGAATTTTTTTTTTAAGTTTGCAAAAAAATTAGATAGCGGCCATTAGATTACCGGTTCAAGCAAATAATAAGGAATATCTCTTTGGTTCCTTCTGGATATGTATAGATAAAATGAATAAATTAACGGTATTGAAGCCTTAAAGTCTAATCGTTAAGACAGAGCACATAATACGAGCTCATATAGGACGGAATGCCTAGAAAGCTATTTTATCTAAATCTATCAAGTTTTTTTCTGTTGTTTGGATAAATATTCCAGGTAAATAGTCCTGGATGTAAAGAAGTAATAAATTGTCAGATGGGCTCCTCAAACTTTAAACAGCCCTGAACCAGATATCTGCGATTTATCAAGAAAATCATATCTGAGCAATAAAATATGGCCAATTTTAAATTGTTTCTAACGTTGAGAGCACTAAGTCTCCACTGCAAGGGCGGCAAATTTGATTTTTTCTTCCAGTGAACTCCACTCCCCAAAAATGACTAATCTTATTTAACTTTCAGGATAGATAACACAATAACAAAAAGACCACAAAACGGAGCCCAAAAGCATTGGCTTTTGTTCAAAATTGGCAATACCTATAACATATATGATAATCAAAACTTCTACATAGTTTGAAAAGTGGTATCTATACAAACCCTTTCATTATACTAGCTGGAAGTTAAACATTCATTATATCAGGGAATGAATTTTATTTAAAGTGCACTAAAAGCTGCGTAATGAAAAAAAGATTTTTCAAGATAACAAATAAATCAAGGAAAGGAACCTAAAAACGTTGATTTTTGTTCTGAAAGAGAAATCCCAACAACGCATTTGGAAACATGGGAATTGTCAGGATATTTTATTTTAATACTTTATTTGTCTGAACAATAAAATTAAACATTATTGTAAACTAAATTTTTAGTACTTTTTTCTCATAACTTATTCCATTCCAGCTTATATGTGGTATATCTTTCCTGTTGAAAAAAAACAACGTTATTCCTGTCTAATTTTCTGTTTGACCTCCCTTGGGTTTTGTTAGACTAACAATTAAATGCTCTGTACTTAATGACACATTTAAAAAATTTACTCTATATATGATCTAATGGAAATTGAGATAGATAACTTAAGTAACATCTGACTATTTTATACCATGATTTAACCGAAAAGCAGACAGAAGTTTTGTCGGTTCTGGACAGTGAGATTTACCAATTCTATTAGTACCTGATAAGGATTGTCAATTAAGGAAGCTATTAAATTTATGTTTGTCCGTTGCATAAATGTGTCACTAGCTTTTTAGGTTATATATTATCCGAATTTCATATGTCAAATCAATCAAGCTTTGAAGGACCCAGATAGAGTCGCGAGAAAGATAATATTAACATATAAAACAATTTTCTAAAATTTGGCATTTTAGATTAAAATATTACTTTAAATGAAACGCTTGATTTAGGCCAAAAATAAACGGCACAGCGGAATTTAGTTATTTATTCGATAGCTACCAAACAGATTTTTCTGAAAGAAATCCGTAAATATAATTTCATTAATTTTAAATTTAGCTTGTGAGACTTTTTCATTAAAGGAAAGAATATATAATTTCTGCTACGAGCGATAAATCGGAAAGGGGAATCTTAATTACAACATCGATTTTTTATTATTATTTTTATATGTTTCCTCAAATTGAGGTTTTGTTCAACCAACTATCTTAGACAACCAAACTTTTTTTTTTATTCCCTTCTGTCTTGATATCTTTCTCGCTAGACCATTACCTTGCATGCTTTCCTCAACTCCTAGTTGGAGAATTAAAATGAACTGAAGAAAAACTTATTACAAGACTATTTATGATCTTAAGAACCTCGTTAGTGAAGAATATGTAACAAAAATAGTTGAGAATTTTAAATATTTGGGCTCTATAGTGAAAAGAAACGGAAAAAGATGGGTAAATACAACCCGTAAAGCTAATGGTATGCTCAACTCATTCTTTCAGAGCAGTGATGTGATGTAGCAATAACCTCATTTACAAGTCTGTCGTTGAAAGCATATTGTTATATTGATCAGAGACATGAACGATAAGGAGTTTTAGGAAAAAAAGCCATTCAGACGAACTAGTGTAAGGGAGCTGACAAAACGTCCGACAAAATATAGAGAAAAAGATATTATAATGGTATGATCACCTTAGAAGGATTAAAGAGAAAAGATTGCCCAATTTAATTTTCAATCTAAATGCTGAAGGAAGAAAACGGCGAGGAAAATCAAAGAAAAGGTGGATAAAAGGAGTTGAAGGTAAATTTTTGGTACAAACAATAAATAATTTATTTTATTTTATTTATTGTTATAATTTTTAAATATTTTTATTTTGAAGAGAAAAGATTTGTCTAGGGCCGGGATTCGAACCCGTCTCCGTGCTCTGCCAACTGAGCTAGCCTGGCGAAATATATAATTTTCTATTTAACTATTGAATATAATAAGAAATTTTAATAAAGTTTAAGATTTTTTTAATAAACTTACCTATTATTTTATTATTTGTTGTAATAAGTTATTTTAATTCCTGTTCAAGCAGACTTATTTGATTCAGGATCACATTTTTTGTAAGCTATTCTTATGAAGTAGAAGGAAGTAATGGGTTGCCTTCATCGGATATTTTCAATTTAAACTGTGCATCGGCTAGTCTATTAGTCGCCACGGCATTCAGGGAAAGTACGCAAATGTAAATATTCATTACTAAAAAATACGAGTGGTAGAGGGGTACGGCATTGGCAATTTATTCTATGACATGTCTGTTTATTCCTTAGTGAGTATTCATTTGGCTTTACTAAATGGTTCTGTCAATAGTTTGGGGAAAATAGAAACTTTCATTACTTGTGCAATAGTGTAAAATATACTGCATGCAAAAAGGCCGGAATTTAAAATGTGAGTACAAAACTACTAATATTTGTTATTATTTTTAAAAAACATGTTTTAATGAATTCTCTGGTTCAAAACCGGCCAAAAGTTTAAATTTAGTAAAGTGTGTACAAATTCAGCTGTATTACATTTGATATACACGCCTATAATGAGAACAATATATATTACATTATTATTTGAGAAGTAATTATATTTTTATTTAAAAATTAGTAACAAATAAAGTAAAATAAAATAGATATTATAAGTTGAATTTCGATTTTGATTATAATTTTTTTTATTTCGAACAACACATAATATCGTCCATGCCATCGCAAAGTATCGAATGTGAAAAACACTACTTTTGAGGAGAATTAAAAAAAAACAGTTTCAAGGTTCAATAAAAATTATTGCCTATATTCAAACCAATGGCATTTGTTTTACATTGTTTTTGTGACTGATAGATGCCTATATATGAATTTTATATCACTTATCAATCCTAAAGCAACATCTATAGGTCGAAAGCGAAAACTGTGTATTTTTCACATTCGATACTTTGCGATGGTAGGGACGATCTTACCGTCTATTTTTAAACTGATCTAAGCCCATTTATAATTTTTTCTTAGCCCATTAAAATTTATATATTTAAATATACTTACTAATTAATGTATTATTATATTTTATCTATTTTGATCTTCAATACTACTATCTTTCTCGAACAGCCTAATAGAAATACAAAATAATATTTTCTCTATCGCAGCATTTACATCCAAAATTTTAAACTTTAAAATACTGCCTAGCCAAATTTTTTAGAGCCATATACTATACTTTCATTCTCTCTTTTTTGAAACAAAATAGTAATATTTCTGTTTAACAGTAACAGTTTTATTTTCCTGAATTAAACTGGGTAAATAAATCGTACACATCACCACGTTATCTTTTACTTAGCCGTCATCAGAGCTAAATTGTAGAGCATTGTCAGGGCCAAAAATCGATAAAGAAGCTAAAAAATATTCCTTTTTTTTCTCTACTTTATAATGATGTAGTTTTTTTAAGCATTTTAAAATGCTCAAGCAGTAACTATTTGTATATACCATTAAGTAACCGCTCTATTTCTCAGAAAGTACTGAGCCAATTATTTTTGGTCATAAAAGAAAGAATCTCAAAACCCGACGTAACTTATTATCAGTTTTCCCAAAATGGCAGTCGATTGTGGTTTTATTCGTCCATATTACAGCTAGATATGAATAAATATGAAAAAAGTAAGCGTTTGAATTATTATAACGTTGACTAAATAAAATTAAAAGAAAGAATTAATTTTTGTTTTATTTTTATTTTTGTTTTGTGTGATTCTCCTGTATAATTATTAAATAATAATAAAACGTGATTTAATGATGTGGAGCCTTTTTTTTTCTGCTGTGGTTTATTTATAATGCAAGACTCTTCTTTTTATCAAACTAGCTTAGTAAATACGGGTTTTACTACAGTTCTTTTCAAATATCTTTTCATGTTTCATTTAATAAAATAAATAAAAACTAATAAAAAAGCCCCGCTAAGACACTTAAAACGACTGATAAAGATTCGTGTACATTAGCCGATATGAGTGGAGTGGCGATGACACCAAAGATTATATAATTCCATTCACCTTTCAGAACAACTACAGCATCACACAGCAGTCGTTGTCTGCCTTCGAGGGGTGCTCTGTGCCGCGATAGACCTTGGATTCATGAACAATGTAGGGATCTCTGCAGAGAATTGAATAAGTAAGTACATCCATAATACCACAGGTATACATCCATAAATCCAGCTTACATCCAATCTCATGTATCCTATTTAATTTCGGGTTATTTATAAACTGTCTATAATAAAGCTAGGAATAAAGCCTATGGGGCCCATGACCCTTCTGGGTCTCACCCAGCCTCTATAAGTGAGTACCCAATATAGGGGGACAACCTAGTGGTTGAGTGTGATATAGGACAAGTCAACACCGATAAAACCTTTGTCCTAGAAATAGTACAGTCTACCACCCACTGAATCCAATATTCCTCTTGGGTTGTAGTGGAACAGATTATTTTCGTCAAACTGTCTAATTGATAGTAAACTTTATTCAGAATAAATTATTTAGCTTAAATAAATAAGTTCTATTATTACCTTCTCATTTCTTTAACAATTGACAAAATTCGACTTCACAGGATTATAAGTTCTTCGTTTTTGAATTTATAATTTCTTTTTTTTTGTTTCTTAATCGTGTCTATAATTTTTTTTATGAGATCGATAATTCAATTTAGTAGTGTTTTTGCCGTTTCTGTAAGTGTTGTGGGACAAATGCCAAACAATTGTTTTTCACAGAGTTATCAAACTAATTTAGAAACCGATTAAACGTCAAATTGTGTCAGAGGTTCAGATGATCTGATAGTAATAGTATTTGTACTTCAAAAAATGACTGAATCATCGCTTACACGTAACGTCATTGTTTTTTTCGGGAAAACTCGGGACCAACGCTTGCAAACTAAGACATTTTCAAGGATAAATGTAAATCACAAAGCATTTTTAAGAATAGTGTATAGAAGGTTTTATTTAACCCATTCATTTTAAAAAGAAGGATTAGTTATCAACTCCGATCTAGCTATACAGCAGAAGTTGAAAGATTCAACTGTGTTTATACTCAACGCCTTCAAAAAGACAGTACTTGCAGGTTCAGTACATTTATTTCTCATTCCCTTATTCAACATACAAATCAACTTCATCAATCACTTAAATTCACCTGGGATAAACTTATCAACTTCATTCGCTATGATGTTATAAACACATTGAAGCAGATATATGTTAGCAATTTCGATTTTTTTAAACCGAATTTTCGCCTACTTCTCTGGAACAATTTTCCAATTTCCAAGGGTCATATCTCCAATTGTCCAATTGGTGTTACTTGTGGTCATTCTAATAAAACCTAAGAGCCATATTTATGAATGTGGATGCATCTTGTCTTCTGAAAAAATAGATTTGTATTTAATGGCTGTGACCAATTCTAAGGTTGTACTAAATAACTTTTTAGTGTGTGATCACATAAAATCCATTTTATAGATCCAGAATTTCTACCTCAATTTTTGATTTTTTTTTCTCCCGATCTCTTTCCCAATTCTTTCAAAGGATTTTCTTTGATCTTTCTACCCAGTCTGTATTTCATCTTTCTACCCAGTCCATATTTCGTAATGTTACGTATTTCGTTGATATAACTCATCGTTTTTCCAACCTTACTGACATAGTTATGGAGTGGCAAAGCAGTGTATCAGCCTGTATCCGGGCTGATGTAGAGAACGAAGGGTGATTAAGTGTGTTCACCTAAACTCTATTTCCTAAGAAGGATTTAAAAGTTACTATCGAAAATGCATTAATGTAAAACTTTCAAAGATCCTTTGATATATTATTTACATAATATTAAAAACCATCTTTGCTAACTTCCGAAAAATAATAAATCTAATTCTTTAAGTAATGTAACCTGAACTGATCACGTAACCTGAACCACTATTTCAATATCACAACTTTATCATAAAACCTATCGGAATATTAATTATGGCAGATTCGTAGTATTAGTATAGTAGTATGGCTTCTACTGAGGCTGAAAATCAATAATAAGTATCATTTAAAGGATAAAAATTGATATTTTTGATTTTACTAAAAGAATTTTGATGTGAAAACTTCTTTAACCGCATTTAGCACATAAGTAGAGGAAAAATGTATGAGTTCGCGTCACCGACTTGCTCGTGACACCTAGCAGCCTGTACATGAGTTTTACAATCTTTTTTAATTAACTTTAGTTTAAAGGTTAGACTTGCGATGATTTAAGAATAATTGTTTTTAACTAAAATGTCTTTTAAGAGCTGTGCTATTGATACTAATAGTACCTTAGTTGAACTTTTCTTTTCCTGAACTTTGTTTGTCGTTGAATTTTTTGTTATAATTAAATGTTTGTTTTATGAAATTATTGTTAAAATTACCGATGATAATAATGATAAAAATGAATATACTTTTAATTTATATCTATTTACAGTTTCTTGTTTACAGCAGCTACGAAATATACTCGTATTTCAAATTGATGATTTTTATATTAGTTACTATTTATTTGTTAACTGTAGACAATTCAGTTCCAACAATCGATAGAATAATAAACTGATTTTAGTTTTGTTTTCTAGGTTATTATTAGCATTTGAAATATTACAGACGTGTGGTAGCTTATTAGCTGTTAGAACCTTGTCGGAGGTTCTATCAACTAATTAAATAAAATAATTTCTGAGGAAGGCTATATTTGCAAGTTCTGACTATGTAACGTTACCAAGAAATGTTTACTGAATGAAAAATAAGTAAAGAAGAAAACATATATTTTTTAAACAATAATTATAGTCCCATCATCATTCAAAATGATACGCCTATTACTTATAGATTCAATTCTTTATAAAATTGATTCTATATTCAAATGCTTAGTTATTAGTTATTTTTGTTACTGTGTGTTTCAGGTTAAATAAGTATGAGGTTGATAAGGGGAGCTTGGTACGGTATAGTTCAAATCGATGTTGACAAACATTTGGACAAACAAATTCTAATGGATATTTAGTGTTCCCTGTAGATTGAGCTTTATCTCTATTCACCACAGCGCTGGTATATATTTAAATTTATCAGTTTAATAATTAATTAATGTCAACAGCTTTGTTCCGTTTTTGCAATACATATAGATCTCATATCATTTGTTGTTGAATCAAGAAAAAAAATATTTTTTTCATGAACACTGGCTTTATTTTTATATATTTGATAAAAGATTGCTGAAAACAAACATTTTCACTCGTGATTAAATTTCAAATTATTTATAAATTACTTATTTATCAGTGAAATTGGTTGTTTTATTTTTGAAAGTATTTTATTATTGCATAACCATGGCTATGAGGTTTTTCCCTTAACTCAGAAAAATGGAATATACAAACTTATTAATAGGAATGTTTTAAAACTGTACTCGACATTTCATTAGGTCATAAGTTCCCAACCCTAAAAACGTCTATAATTAAATTAATTTTGAATATAGGATCGAGTTTTTCGAATATCAATATTACATTTTTATATTTTCTTTCAACCATTATTATTACTATTATTATAGTTTCCTTCCCATGTTGTAGACGGTAAACGGTAAAGCCTAATAATTTCTTATGCGTACTTAATAAATACGATTTACCATATGAATAACTTGGTAAACTTCTTAAAAACTGTATAATATTTAATGATTATTTGCATCGATGAGCTGATGTTCTATTTATAGCACATCACCTATGTCTCACAAATAGTTGTTTAGCCATATATTTCTTATTTTCCAGTGAAATTCCGATATTTTAATTGCTCCCTGCCTGAAATTAACTAACGATTTCGAAAAGTATTAATTTTCAAAGTTTAGTTTTTTTTATGGAGCAACAAATCCAAGATCCATTAGATTCACAGATTTAAAACGATTCAATATTTTAAATATACGCTCAACAGCAAAAAAAACCGGACACTTCATATTATTCGTATTAAAAGCTAATTTTCAGCAATGTGTTTGTTTTGCGGGTATTCTAGTTATTACAGAGAATGTAGGGTCTAAGTGCATTGAACTAATCCCTTCAGGATTAGTAAACAATTAGATAAAACTCAGATTTGATTTATTTGTCTTGAAGTTGATTTACCTGTCGCACCTATTCTGAACTGTAAGTAGTTTTTCGCACATTCAAACTTCTTTAATTTATTAACCAAGCCTTTACTGTGATTAATAGACATGTTTTTTTAAAATTTTGGTCCAGAATAATGGTTATTTCAAATTTTGACATAGCCCGAGCCGATGCCTTGGCCAGAGAATGCCCGGAGCTTGGGGTAGCGAAGTCTACCATTCACGATGCACTCCGGCGTTTCCGGGAGACTGATAACTACGAAAGGAGGGCCGGCAGTGGGTGACCAAGGGCAACAACGGCAGGAAACGATCGATTTATTACGCTGTCGGTATTGAGAGACCGACTTTTAACGGCTCCTGAGGTCCGGGAAAGACTTGAAGTGGCTCGAAATACACGTGTAACTGCAGACACAGTACGGCGGATACTGAGGGAGCATGAACTCGTATCAAGGCGACCCGCGACAAGGCCCCAACTCCTGGAAAGGCATCGAAGAGAAAGGCGATTATTTGCTGATCAGTATTCTCATTGGACTCTGGAGCAATTGGGAACTGTTTTATTCACAGATGAGTCTCCATTTGGTCTATACCACTCAGACGGTCGAGACAGAGTGTGGAGACGACCAGGGGAGCGATTTGCTCAATGTACCATTCGTGAATCACGGTCTTTTGAAAGGAGGTCAGTTATGGTTTGGGGTGGAATTAATTTCCACACCCGGACTGAACTGATTTTCATAAATAATGGGGCTCTGACTGCTCGGAGATACATCGAGGAAGTCCTCCTAGAGGCTGTGATCCCATTTGCTCCATTTATTGGTGAGCAATGCAGGATAATGCTCGTCCACATACCGCCAGAATTGTTACCGAGTATTTGGAGCAAGTGGGAATCACAGTTCTGGACTGGCCTGCAAGATCTCCTGATATGAATCCCATAGAACATTTGTGGGATAATTTAGGGAGGCGTGTTAGACGCCGTCATCCTCCTCCTAGTGACTTAAATCAGCTCCAAATTGCTCTTCGAGAAGAATGGGGTGGTGGAGTACGTCCAGAATTTAATTTCTTCGATGCCTGACAGGGTTAGAGCCCTTCGCCGTACCAGAGGGAGTAATACCCGCTATTAGAATTACATAAATTGTTAGAAAACCTAATAAAAATGAAGAATAACGTTTTCTAAAAAATGTGTTCATTTACCATTTTTTCTTTATTTTGTACATAATCAATAAAAATTATTCACTTTTGGCAGATTTTGTTTAAATAACCTATAAATTAACAAATTCTTAGCATAAATTAAAAAGATTGATACATATAAATATATATTTAACAAAATTATAAGACCAAATTTAAGTGTCCGGTTTTTTTTGCTGTTGAGTGTATATTGTTCGTTTATCATCATTTTGTAATTTTCTTAAATCAACATTATATATATACTACTATTTTATTGATACTATTTTGAGAATATATATATTCTCAAAATAGTATCACAAAACATATGAAGGGGCAAAGGAAAAACCAACATAGTCAGACAAGTGTGTTTCTAAGGAAATTAAAAATACAGATTTGAAACCTATGTAATACAGATTGTATAAAATACTGAACCGATGTAATTCATAAATGTTTTATTGAAAAGTCTATTTACTTATTACTTTATTTTTAATATATATTCTGAATTTATTTTTTTCATTTTATCTTTTTGTTAGGTTTATAAAAGAAAGGGTTTCTCCTGTACGACGAACTAAAATACCTAAATAATCCGTGACTGCGTTGTTTGTTCCCGTGCGTACCTCGGCAAGTTGAAAGAACGACTTTGACGATTCAGATGGCATAGTTATCTCAATATTTAATTTTTTTTACTTAGTTGGTTTTTTCCCTGCGCCCTTCATATATAATCACCCTTTTGAATCCTAAAATTTATGTTAAATTTAAAATATCTAATTTACTTTAATTAACCTGTTTTTAAATGGCTTAATCAGTATTCTGTCAGTTTAGAAAAAAGTATATTGAAAGTTTATTATTACTTAATAATAGTCTCAACAGTATAAATTATATATTATTAATATTATTTATTTTTAATAAGTAATTGTGCACACTGTCAATATTGTATATAATGGTTTCCTGTTTCACAGGGCATTACACTGAAAGAAAGCAGTATGTAGTCATAGTTGATGTCCAAGGTACTATGGCACTTTTATATTTCATGGATAGAGATGCCCGTTATCGAGTCAATTTTTATTTTTCTTGTAAGTTTTATTGCGTCTTTAATTATATTTATTTTATATGTTTATGTATAAATATTTAAATACATAAATATTTATAAATTAATAGAGTGTTTAAAATAAGTGTAGTATATCTATCTACCTTCTTACAAATACCGATAATCTTAGCAGAATCAGAAATTTCTGCTAAAAATCTAGTATCAATGTGTCGAAAAGATAAATTTATTTCATATATACAAACAACTTTTTTTATGCTGCGTATTAAAAAATTAGTGAAATTTTGTGTATTACTTTTATAATTTAATGAACTATAAAATTATATCTAACTGTATATGCTGATTATTTTATTTTGTACAATCACCAAGGTCATTGGCATCATTTTTATTGAATAAAATCTCTTCGAGTCATTGGTAAACATTAAACGAACACCTGCGATCTTGTTTTCCATCCTGTAAATGATCAAACAAAAACAATTCCTACGTCAAAACTCGAAATCTGATATCAGAACCCTTGTAAGGAGATATATTCATCCTCATCGAAATTCAAGAGTACAACAATACATACATGAGACTAATCAGATGGCGTAAAGACAGCGTCATTGAAGGTAATTGATTATCTAAAGCGTCATTGACGGTGTTCAATGAAATACAAGAGCTTTATGAACGTTCAGTTTGTTTTCAAAACAAGGTATATTTTTTTCTTATCTATTATCTTTATGTGTAGATAGGACCCAAGCCTCTATAAAGTTGGTACCCTAAATAATTGGAGAAATCTGGTGGTTGAGCGTGATCTATGACAAATCACCTCCCTGGACAACCATTGTACAAAAAAGTCTCTACCATGTACTGTACCCCAGACTCTCCAAAAGCTGTAATAGTACAGGTTTTTTTTTAACTGTCTAACTAATAGTAAGTATTATTCAGAAAAAAATAACTGAATATTATGAATGAAGTTTAATTAGCTTCTTATTTCTTTAACAACTTGACAAAACTTGACTTCATATGATTGTATGTTCTTCATTTTTGAAAGTAGGTTTTTCCATTTTTTTTGTTCCTTAATTAAGTCTATGATTGTTATATAAGATTTATAATTCAATTTAGTAGTGTTTAATATTATTGTTATACTATAATATCACAGAAAAATCGTGTGGTTGAGCGTGATCTAGGGTAAATAACCTCCCTGCACAACCGTTGAAGAACCGTTGCAAGAATCAGTACTTTCTCGACCATGTGCTGAACCCCAAAGGGGTTGTAGAGGTACAGTTTTTACATATATATATATATATATATGCATACTAGATGAAGTATGAAAATATAGCTTTTATAGAAGTTAATCCAACACCTGAATAGTTATATAGATTTTTTAAATATTCAAGGGCTCGTAAAAGTGCATCTTAATTAATTGTTATTTTGGTTTTGGAACTTGTATTAGGTTTAGGTATGTTAGAGTTATTTTTTGAATTTATATTTAACTTTTTCTGGTTTTCTTTCCCATTTTTTACTCACTTCTTGTTCAGTTTTAGTTATTTCTTCCTTCTTCTCGATTTGTATTGATTAAAACTTACTAGTACTAACTATAAATGCTGGGAAAAGTACAATTTCAAATCGCCTTGGGTTCATTAGATACACACTATCCAACATGATTGAGCCAATTACGGTCCGTTTAGTCTTTACAAGCACGCTTAATGCCTAGACGAGGACCAACTCCTGGACAGACCTAATGATCGGCCCGAAGATGTTCTCCCTGGAAGACCTTCGGCCGAGAGTGACACCTTGACCTCGGACATCAAACGTTTGGTAAACAGGCGGGGCGACTCAACGTCACTCAAAAATCAACAGTAATGGCGCTCCCGGTCTCCAGCATGTCCTGTCGTAGCGGCTTTTGTCTCGTCCTCGGTAATATAGTAATGTCTTACAATAACAGCTACACTAATTATAATAATAATAAATTTAATAAACTATTGGACTTTCTTCTTTAAAAAGGCACTAATGTCACAATAACAAAAACAATGTAAATAGTAATTATAGCTTTATTATATTGATTTTATTGACCCATGAAAATTTTTATAATATAGTACAACTTAATAATTTGAATAATATTATTGCTTACGATACCAATTTATTCACATGTAAAAGAAAATAACTTTTATAGTAGAAGTGATAAGTGTGGAAATCCGTACTCCTTTGAAATAATAAGGTAATATGAGGTGCTGCTCCCAAGTGGTGTATCTTGTAAGCTCTAATTGTTAACGTTTACAGACACATCACTAGGAAGCAGAAAGCAATCATATTCCCGCCTTTTTTCGAAGGAGTAAACATTTTTTTAAGGTATGCATTTTACCCAATTTTTTGCTATTAAAAAAAATCTGAATTCGTTATAAATCGATTATTTAATAAAAATTGTTTAATTGATTAAAATAAGAGAAAATATTCTGGAAATTTATATGAGTGTCAAAGAATATATAATCTTTTATAGTATCTATACAAGCCTAAAAACGTTTCAACATAGACAAAGCAGATAATTTCAAGCAAAAGGCTCATAACAGTCAATTTTAATTAATAGCAATAAAGTATAATAAGTAATAAATTAATCTCCTTCGAAACTCTAATGTCGGTACAATTAAAATTTCCAATTTATAGATTTATTGTAATGCAATGAACATCAATCACATTAATCTTATACTTTTTGTACATAGAATTATTGACTTCTGTTAGTCAAAATGAGTGAACAATTGTATGTTTGCGAAAAGCACACAAAATTTAATATATGACAAAAAATAGACACGTAAAGGAATGTTAGCATTACTTCTTACACAAAGGAAGTAGTTCAAGGGTATAATATTTTTTGGGATCCGACCCAGGACATATTAAAATATTATCCAAAGCATATATGAATATTATTGAGAAATGTTTAACTTCAATAATTGATGATATATTAAGTTCTTTTGTATATTTCATTAACATCATAAAATCAAACATTCGTTGCAAGAGAATCTTCAAAAGCTTCATACAAAAAATATAGTTCGAAGTAAATAAAAAATATCTCCGACATTCATTAAGTTTTCAAACCTTGGTAGCTAACAGTATGGTAAATCTACTCGAGAGAAACGTTTTAGAATGCTGTGAAATATTAAATAACTATATACAACATTAAGAAATATTATGTAGAATAATTTATGAAATACAAATAATTATAATAGGCAGATGAAGTGAGAACAACTCTAAGGCAAGCTAAGTATATTAGCGTCCTTGGGTGACCGCTTGCCTAATTATCAGATCTTAGATATCTGACGCATCTTTAATTTAAGAAATTTTAACTGTTTAAAAATGTTCTCATTTAGTACATTTTTTTTTTGTAAAAGTAGTTTTGTCCAAGAGTGTTTCGTGAGCGAAGTATCAGTGCAAAACACACCAATAAAGTGACATAATAACTCAATAAAATGACAGACAAATTTATGGATTAATCTTATTTTTCTCAAATTAAAATTTCTTTCTCCTATCTTTAGCCACTGATTTAATAAAATAATATTGAAAGATGTATGATGTATGTAAGATGTTTCAATAGTAGGATTTATATATCTAAAATATTTAATCAATAGTTTGTTTTACTGATATGTTAGAATTAAGTTAAAAATAAATCATTTGTCGTAACTCCAATCTTACTAATTTTAATTATTAAAGCATTGACATTATTTTGCCCTAATGGTTCGGATTAAGTATCGCAAAAGCGGAAATGATAATAATATAAATTATCTACACCAAGCAACCCATGACAAGGTTCATGGTACTAACAATAGGTACTACTGCTAATATTGTGTGTATAAATATTGTAAACAGCACCTTTAAACAGCGTATTTTTTTGTTTCTCTCAATCATTATTTTAAGTCCATGATGGTTTTGTAAAAATTAATCTCTGCAGTTTGTTGAAAACAACAATAAAATCAATGCCAAGGTGATGAAAACAATAGAAGGTAGAGTAGGAGAAGGCTAGTGATCTATAGCTGCCATCGACCTGATTAAGGTAAACCAAGGATCTTTTATTGACGGAAGATTAATTGTTTTGGTTCGTTATCGCTGTTGTGGGTTTGTTTTCGTCCTTCTTTAGCAATCATTAGCCAGTCGCTAGTCGAGAATATTTTACATGGCGCCAATACACGTTCAGTTATGACACTCCGTAAACCTGAAGAAATATTTTGAAAATATTTAAAATAGGAATACGTGTTTAATACATTTTTCGCTAAAACTGGAAGTTGAAAGAACAAGGAACGCATTCCTATTTGGAAGAATGGTTAGCAACAACTGATATATTTAGACGGGTTTTTTTATGTTTGTACTCGAGTAGTATATACAAATAAAAGAAACACATTTGGCAATTTGGAAACACAATTCACTTTTTTTATTATATAGGTTACAGTTGAGGCTATAGTTGAGACTCCCATGAGGTCTCAGCCATTACAATATTATGACTATCATACATAACAAGTTTTATCTTGAAAAAAATATTGTAAAATGGTTCCTAAGTTTAATATAGAAACTTTTAAGCCTGATAATTTAATGGTAGTTTGTTGAATTGTTTGTGAAACGTCTCGAAGTAAGGTTGCTGCTGATGTGTGATGTGCTACAATTTGGCTTTATTGATGTGATTTTTTTTGGTGTGTCCTGATAATGCCTGAATCGGCGAAACTGCAAATTTGCCCTCACTCGCCCAAACAATGATCTCAGGGAAAAATTATCTGATCCATTTTCAAAATAGTACTACAGGATGCCATCCTCAGATCGTTGTTACAAATGAACTACAGTCATACTATACAGCTATTGATCAAAGTACATATCCCTCTTTTTTCCTCTCAAACGTGTACGCGGATTAACTGGGAGTTTTGAATGTTCTTTTACATCAGATAAAATAACTTCAATTTGAATGTATGGTGATCATAGTTTTCCTAAAACTGTGCATTCCCTCCTTTTCCAGGTCAGACCCTAGGAGGCACTAACACTACTTACTCAGTAATCCTTTACAGGTTTATTTAAATATTCACACGATCTTAAACAGTGCCATATATAACAAAACGGTGAGTAGTTAGTTTTTCCAGCGTTTTAGAAATTGAAGGTTTACTTTTTGAGATTTTTTATTCCATTATTATTTGAAATTTATTCCTCTTTTTTGAGTTTTAGTTCATTTTTACTTATTTGATTTACTATCCATGGTTAATCATCTTTATTCTATTGTAATATAATTTAGGATAATATACATTACTCCAATCTACAATAACCTGTCGTAATCTGGAAAATTGTTCAACATAAAGTTAAAAACATGTTTTTTAAATAATCTGTTTTTGGAAAATGCAAGATTCCAGTACAGAGGATGCCGCGTAGAAGTTATATAATATACAATAACTTGTGAGGAAAAGTTATTAAAGCATATTCCGATTATAGTAATTTTCAAAAATTTCATCATCGATAATCCGACGCATATAAATCATCAATAAAAATTAATTTAAAGTGGACAATAAATTTTTAAATATGAATTATGGAAACATATTAATCAGATAAAAAAATAAAATATTAAATGTTTTTCTTAACATTTATTGTTCAACCTTGGTTTTCCATACACAGTAGAAATTTTGAAAAAGATATACTTACATTTGTTCTTTAACTTATGATTCATTTCTTTTATTTTTTTATACATAGAAAAAAGACCATAATACTAAGTTGTAATTATTTGTATCTGAAGTAAATTCAGTTTAAAATATTTATCCCGATATCGAAAATACTTCTGATAATTGTGATATTAATATGGATTTACTAATGCCCACAGGTTACCTAAGCATGGTGATGGCGGGAGTAGCTATGGTCTGGCCCTCACCACTAACCGCCTGGTTCAGCTCCCAGCACAGCGAAGTGCCCATGACCCAGGGGGAGGTGTCCTGGATGGTCTCTATAGGGCCCATAGGGGCGGGGCTCTCCTCTATACCCTCTGGTATTCTTGCCGACAGGTATAACGATTATAAAATAATTATAATGGTAGATTCAATAACACAGGCCAACAAAAAAAAAATTTGGAATTTTTTTTAAACTTTAATAGTTGATCTTTATAGATTTTTAAGTGCTGAATCTAAATCTAGCCTTAGTTTTTTTGTATCACCCATAGTTTTCCCTAACTTGGAAAATTGTTGCTCTCTCTTCCTGTACACATAAATGCTGGTTCCAACCAGTGGCGTAACTAGAGTTGACTCATAGGGGAGTTTACCCCCACCAGTCAACCACTCCAAAAAAAGTATCTTAATACTCCCTTCAAAAAAGATCTCTCGTAATATAGGTAAGTTTTTGGCATTATTGACCCTTACTTCTGTAATCCCACAATAATATCCTAGAAAAAGCAAAATCAAATTTTTATTTTTTTTTTATTTCTAAGCAAGGGGGGGTTACATCCCCAAAAAGCACCTCCTTTCGTCACGCCTATGGTTCCAACCGCCAAAAAATTCTTTTCTTGTAGTCTAGAGCCAAGCAATTGAGCTTTTTCTTTATTTTTCTTTCGTTAACAAAATCCCTAACCAAGTCGTTAAGCTCAAATTGAGTAAACAGTTTAGGCTCTACATTTTCTGTAAAACATTGGAATTCTTCATCATCTTGTTCATCTAACTCCGATTGTACATCAGAAAATACTTCCGTTGGAGTAGAATTTAAATCATCTGGTGGTTCAGGAACCGGTAAATCTACACCGTGTCCTATTACACCAATTCTTTAAAAATCGCTTAATTTAATAAATTTAACTATAAAATGTGAAGAAATTGTGGGTGATACAGCGTTTTTATCATATATCATATTTGGATTCAGCACCCTAAAAATAACTACAGGAATAAGGTATTTTCAATACAAAAGTGTTTTCATCGATGGTCTGTGTAATTGTCATTTTCCCAATTAAAATGTTAAGAAGTTTTAGATATTGTTGTTAAACAGGAATTGATACTTAATTTGAAAAAAAAAATCGTTGTTATAGTTGAAAATCATCTATTAAGATATTTTCTGAAGTATTCACCCCTATTTTTATAAATTTTGTATAATTTTATATAAATCTTGTAAGTTATTTGTAATCTTGTAATAGTTGACTGAGTACCGCCAGATTTTAATTAATTTAATTCAGAATTAAATTTTTAGGCATTCATTTATAGTTTAAAAGACTTACCGGTTTATGGATAAGAACAGTTAAAATGATATAGTCTTACTTCCTCAAAATTTGTTGTAGGTTCGGGAGGAAACCAGTGCTTCTTTGTACCGGAGTGCTTTCAACGATTTGCTGGAGCATGATCGTAGCCACTAGGACCAAGTGGACACTTTACGGAGCCCAGATTCTCGGAGGCGTCGTCGTCGGAGGATTGGTCTGCGTGGCTCCTATCTACCTCTCAGAGATATCTCCGCCCAATATACGAGGAGCCATCGTCGGCCAGCTGAGCACAATGTCCTTCGTGGGGCAGCTTATTGTCTATGCTGTCGGACCTCACCTTACTTATTCCCACTACGTGTGGGTATGCTTCTCCATTCCGCTTCTTTTCTTATTAACATTCCTGCTAGCTCCGGAATCGCCATACTATCTGATGAGCAAGGGGAAAGAACAGGAGGCGAGGGAAAGCATGCTGAAGCTGAGGGGTGCAGAGTACCTGATGGAAGTTGAACCAAACTACTTCGAGCTCTGTAGCAACGAAGAAATAGTTCGCGAGAAGTCGTTGTGGAAAGCACTGAAGCAGGATGGATACATGAAACATCTAATTTGCTTGGTGGTATGTATCGATCATTCTTTATTTATCTGTTGATTTGTTTTTTCTACTCTTATAAAAAACCTGTGGCGTAGATGTTTTTTATTTATCTTTTAATATATTAACTGGCATCCTTCACTAGTATTTTATAAATAACTAAATCATTTCTCAGCAACCGTTAGGTATCCCTGTTCTGTGTGGCCACCATCCAACATCTCACTCTATGTTTTTGTCATAGCTCATACTATCCCAATATTGTGTTACAACTCTCAACCATGAGGTAAGACAATTCTTTCCAGAACCTCTTATCACGGTTGATTCAGTAAATTAAAATTAGATAAGGATGTAGTCTCTTAGTATTCAAGAGCTTTTCAGCTGTAGCGAAACTTTCATCAGTATGCTACTACCTTTTTCTGTAAAAGAATATAGGTGATTAATATTTCTTTGACAGTCAAAAGTTATTAAAAGTAAGAAAAAATGGGAAATTTGACACGAGAATAAGGGAAATTTGAGGTTTTGTATTTACCTTAAATACAAATACCTTACTTTGAACTTAGGGAAGAGTTGTACTATTGCCTATTCTTGTTAATGAGATTTTTTACCAGTGTTTTCAAAATCTTCTGTGAGTGGTGCATATCATTCTCACAGGAAACATCTCGGAAACCACAGGGGATCTTGTAACGACAACTGATGAATTTTACTAATCTGATTTCAACATTAAAATGAACGCGCTTTTGTTAAGTTGGCGTTTTGTTGGTTCTTCGTTTTTTTAATGACTGTAACCCTAATCAGTATTTATGGTAAGATACCTCCAAAAGATAATAATAATGTCTTTATTTATTCTGGGTAAAGTCCCTTTAGAATAACAATACAGGTATTGTGTGCTATTATAAAGATGATTGTAAAGTATTTTTTTAACCCACAAATTGTAGCACTTAATTAAAGATAAACTCAAGTAAGTTTAATCCCAATATTGTGTTGTTTCCCTGACCAGCTCTTATATAAATTGTAAGATGATATTGTGGCCAGACTTTGAAATCTAACCTAAGCAAAACATATCTCGTCTTAAAAGTTATATGTAACTTGGAGTTGACTTTTCATAATACGTTTCGACATATATTTAAAACATTAATAATTAATTCCAAGACTAATGAAGAAGGCATTCATGCATCAAGGCGAAGCTATTATAAGAATTTATAGCTAAAAAAGTGAAATAAGATTACTTAATCAAATTTTAGTTACATGCTACATATTATTGCATATGAGAACTGGTAGCAATAGCCACGAATTGAGTGCCTATCTAATATTGATTAACACTCGGCATTCCTGGTCACTGAGTTATGCCAGTCCCAGCAGCACTGTCTTCCAAGGTTGCACCACCGATCTATAACTATTACGTATCCCCAAAGGGAATTGTATGTCAAGGAGTTCACCTCGTACATTAAGTATTATACCTAATGCATATTATATATGTGTTCCACAAAATTATGGCCAAGGCATTATTTCTCAAAGATAAATCTGTTTTCCAGATCTTGAGTGGTGTCAGCCAGATGGACGGCAATGCCACTGTCTCTGTGTACGGCGAAGAGTTCATCGGAGGACAGTGGGTGATCCTGGTGATGGGGATCGTCTTCGTGGTAACATCCTTCTTCGCGTCCTTCCTGACGGACCCCTTCGGCCGAAGACCTCTCCTCATATCCTCTCTCATCGGATCTGCCGTTTCTACTTCGCTCCTCGCAGCCTACTTCGTCACCCTCAAAGACGGTCTCCTATACTGCGGCATGTTCGGTTTCTGCGTCATATCCTCTATTGGTATTAACCCCATCATCCTGACGCTGCCCTCTGAGCTCTTCCCAACCCGTCTAAGAGCTTTGGCGAACGGCCTCACTCAGTTGGTAGCAAGTATCGTAGCATTTGTTACCCTGAAGTTGTTTGTTCCTATTAATGCTGTCTGGGGTATCGAAGGCAACTTTATAATCTACACTGTCGTATCTTTAATAGGTGCTGTATTCGCTACTCTTTTGCCCGAAACTGCCAAGACTACGATCAGTTCTAGTTGATAAGGATAATTTCGAAAACGCTTTATTATGTAAGTACGCGAAAAGTATTTATTATGTAAATACTTGTAAATAATATTTAGTTCTTAATCACGTTAGATAATCGTATGATCAGTGCTGCAATAATAGTCCTTAATTTAATTCTTTAAATTAATTTTTAGTTGGATTTTTTCTGAATGCCCTTTTTATAATATAAACCACCATTTCGGTTGTATAGAACTAATTTCATAAAATATTATTTGATAATATTCGAAAAATAATTAGTTCTGCTAGGAAGAAACTTTGAAAGTGATAATAAAATTTAATAAAGAGAAATTTAGAAGACAAACTAATTTAATTATTATATGTATTGAAATATCTTATCCCTTAAAAGGTATTTTTATTATAATCTCGCTTTTAATATATAAGATAGACAATAGTTATAAATCACAACACGAAGAGAAGAAATTAGAATTGATTTTTTTAAAATTATTTTGAGTTAGATATGCCCTTTACAGTAAATATTATAAATAAAAAAATAAAAGTTAACAAATGGATACTTTTTTTTATATTTTGAGGATGATAGTTTTTAAAATAAAATGATATGAAGTGTTGTTGTTGCAAAGAGTACAAACTTTACATGTATTATATTTTTAGCTAAGGTACTTATATCGTTGTAATGTGTTTTTTCTATTATTTAATTTTGTAATTAACAATAAAGTACTTAATTATGATTTCCTATTTGAAATTAAAGAACTACTTTCCATATTTGAAATTAATATGTACCAACGTGAAATGAAATATCAAGCAAATGAGTCGTTATCATTAAAACAACACAAGCACAGTGAGTAATAGGTTGTTTATTATATATAGAATAGCAACTTTATCCTGGGACTAATTCTCTCAAGAATAACAAACATGAACAGAATACAGATATGGCCAGAAGGCTACATAAAGTATTTATAAACTGAAAAAAAATTAAATACAAATAAAAAGTACGAATCATTACAATATACTAAGAAATTAAAGAGAATAAATAAATCAATAACTCTTTACATGATGTATATCGTCTCTCGTTCCCATTGGTGGGGAGGCGTAGACTTTAACCAAACAGCATGAGCGATTATTGAATACATGGGAGAGAAAGATTCTTAGAAGAGTGTATGGCCCAACCAAGGAAGGAAATTGTTTCCGCACGAAAAGGAACCAAGAACTTTAGAACCTATATGGAGAACCTGACATAGTTTCTTGTATTAAAAAAGCAAGATTGAGATGGTTGGGGCACGTTCACAGAATGGACAAAAAAAAGGCTCCCAGAGCTGATTCTGGAGGGACGTATAGAGGAAGAGGATGGTCTAGAATGCGATGGCTGGACGATGTGGAAGCATACCTTAAGCTCCTGGGGTTAAGAACATGGAGAAGAGCAGCGAGTGATCGGTCAAAGTGGAGGAGAATTGTTGAGGAGGCCAAGGTCCTCCATGGATCATAGCGCGCATGTGATGATGATGATGATGATATCTTCTCTACGGAAAAAAACTATATAGTGACTAGTGTACAGCAGTTCACTTTAAAGTGACTTGTCTCCTTATGCCTTCCTTACGAAGTAGCACTATACGCAATGGCTCTCAATGATACAATTTATGTACGTCATATTTTATAAAATAATTTTTAAATACCCTGTGTGCAGAATAAACGTTGATCACGATGTTGAAGAAAGAATGAGAATTTCACACAGTCCAGAGCAATATTTTAAAAAAATTAATAGTTTACTATGTAATTCATTGCTAAATATAAGACACAGAATTGTACAAGCATGTGCGCATTGAGTTCTATTGTATGGCGCAGAAAAGAGGACCTAAGGGTAAGGAAGATAGAAAACGAGCTCCATTCTGACGACAATACTCCTAAAAAATATTCGAGATTAGACCCACATGAGTACAACCGCATTTCTCCAACCTAATCAATACCGATAGATGTATACCAATATAGAGCCTACCGTCACTAATAATGGCATTATTTAAAGAAGAAGCAATTAGATTTAATTTTTCTTAAAAAATATCAAAATAATAATTATAGTATTGATAGATATAGATTTAGATTTGGCATAGTAAATCTATGTAAAACGAGGCTTATAGGTAAATGTATTCGTACTAACCGAACGGACCAAAAGATAGCCAAAACATATGAACTTTCATAACCGTTTCTTAATAGTTATATATTAATATATAAAATATTTTATATATTAATATAATATTTACGAATGTAAAATATAATATATACGGATGTAAACGCATTCAAGGTGCAAGAAATAGGGAACAATTTCCACAACAACAAAACGCTATTCGATTCTTGCGTTATTGTTTTACTAGGTTTAGATATTTCATAAACTTCATAACATCGATCATTTCTTTCGTTGGCTAATAGGCTGCAGTTATTCCAAATAATCAATTGAACCAAACCTCCAAAAAAAAATCATAAAGACAGTATATATTTATAAATAAAAATAAAGTTATAATTGAATAACTTTTTCATATTAATAATTTGTCTTTAATATCCTATTTCAATATCAACGCTTCAGCACGATACCGTCTCTCTTGTTAATTTTTTTTCTATATTAACTTGCTTCCACGTGTTTTCAATGGCCATGGCAACGATTTAAAAGAAGTCCCTTTTTTCCTTTAAGCAGTTAAAGAATGATTGTATTTCGTTTTTTAATTTGTTTTCGATCGCTACGGATTCCAATATTCATTTTAACCATTACTGAATTCTTTTGACTTTATGTAGCTTAGCAAGTACGAAATGAAACCTTGCACTGTCTGCCCATTATAAATATTTTTAATTCTAAAATTAGTTATATTGTTTCTAAAACGTTCCATTTTAAGTAAAATCCACTTAAATGGCTATAAAATATGTACTAATAACAATGATGAATTTTATCATGATTTGGGTAAAAAAAAATATATCATAAGGGGTGGGGTAATTAAAAATCAATGAATCCGTTATACTATATTTTATCAAGGAATGCAACTATGAACTTTAAACATATTCAATGTTTACCAATTATTAATATCAACTATCGCCTAAACAATTATTAAACTTTATTTTTGAGCATTTGAGATTTATAATAAAGCATTAGTTTATCAATTCCAGTCGAAAAAAAAGATTGGCTTTTAGCAAATACTTGTAAAATCATTAGAGCTATGAAGCAAGATGATAAAACGGAAGACTAAATAATAAATTTAATTTCTTATCAACTTCATTATAAGATAACCATTTAATATTTATTATAATTATTTATTAATTGTTTTAATTTTTAAATATTATTATTTGAAGACTGAGAGGCGACCCCAGGTAGCTCAAATGGTAAGAGCGCTGCCACAGAGAGGCGGAAAATGAAAGTGGGGACTCACTTGAACAACATTGCAATATATCTATATTGCATTAAAATTGCGTCTTTAATAAAGTAGTAATATTATTATGGAGTTAACGGTTGTATTTGAATACTGGCTAGGACCCCGATTATAAATGACCAATCAAAATGAACACCACAAAATTGAGCACGTTAGCTTCTCCTTCTGGAAATATTTACGTCCAGCAATTAAAATTGACAAGGACTATGTACCTTCTAAAAACTACTAAAGTTATTTCGGACTATACATGGACAAAAGACTTACAAGGAATTAAAATGTTGTTAATATAAATAAAAAGATTATACAACTTATATAACAAGATTATAATCTTTTGGACTACAGATCATCACTTGAATTACGAAACAAACGACTAATCCACAACATTACACTAAGACCTATTTGGGAGCAGAACTTCGGGGCTCATCAAAACACATTCATATACACAAGAGACAAACAAAACGATCCAAAAATCTAAGAATAATTTTAATGCACCTTGGTTTATTCCGGGTCACACTATACACAATGAAATGAACATTCCCTCGGTAAAATTATTTACTCACAGTAAATACACAACAATTCACTGGTCAACACAACAATATCAAAATGTTATCGTTCTATCTCTTTCCTACTCTCTGTTTTCTGGACTTCCTATGAGAAGATTGAAAAGACAATGGCCTAGAGATCTGCTCAAAAATATTAATCAATTCATATATTTTATATTCAACTAATTGAGGAGAAAAAATCATTTATATCAAATTTGCTGGATGCGATACTGCGCAGGTGCAAATTAAACATAAAAGAATAACAAATTAGAGAGAATATGTGTGTGTGTGTTTTTTTTTTGCCAAATATGGCTTATTTATATATTATTTTTCAAAAGGCCTCACCCCAGGCTAAGCGATCGCCTAAAAATAAGGGTTGGAAAACGTTAATTTTTTTCAAGCGTAGCTCTTGGGATTTTTCATCATTTAATCCAATTTAAACAATTATATAATTTTAAAAATCACGGTGAACGTGAATCAAAACTGAGAAGGCAACGACATCTGACGAGTACGATTGAAAAGTATAGCTGCGTGCTTCCTCTAACAGAGCGCACTTCTTGTATCCAAACTATTGACTGGAGCAGCGTTTTTACTTAATTTTTTTATTGATAGTATGCGTCAAACATTTTAAATTTAGGTGTCAAATCTTTTTTAATAAACACCACCTAATTTATCCCCATAAACTATATAACAATAAAAATAAATTTTGACTACAGATGGTGTATATTATATGACTAATGATTAGGTCATAAATATACATACTAGCCTAGAAGCCTTAATAACTGATTATAATTTTAAATGTTGCTCCTTTTCTACAGTAATTCTCAGTACTTCTACAGTACACATAAAACAATAATTAAAACTTTTCTTATTTTAATGAAGATAGACATTTTAAATTACCCTGAATCCATATAGAATAGAAAGTTTTAACATGGCCTCTGAATATTCGTTGGTTACTTTCTTTCATTTTTCCCATATTCAACCACAGTTTACCGAATAAAGATGAAATTTTCTGTTGCGCCTTCTTATTAACTGCAAGATCACTGTATGTCAAAAAATATATTAAACTAAAAAAATAAATAATAATATATAATACACCTACGTCACTCCTTTTTTGTGTATGATAAATCAAGTATGGTTATGTTCCGTGATTCCCTTTATATTTAACACAACGTACTCTTCTTTGATAATCTCGTAAATACAATACAAACGAATTCCGTGGCAATTAACTTGAGCTTGGTTGGATGGCCATAAAGCTCAGTTTTCAACTTTAGAGCTTTCTCTCTGGTGAAATATGCACAACTTCAAGACGGTTGCTTTATACAAAACATTGTAAATCGCCAAAGTGCCTAAGCTTTTCTCCAGATTCGGTTGAAGTTAGTCTCTGAAAAGAACTTACCTCCAGTAAAATATCATCTAACGAAGATGAAATAAGAGGCAAATTCAAAAGGCGGTTTTATAGGATAGAAGACGATGAAAAGTTTGAGCGTATTCTCAATATATATTTAGCTCATATACTAAACCCAAAGTTCATACAAAGTTTGCGATTCATAAAAAATATAAGCTCCCCTTGGATAGTCTTGAACACAGCGAATTAACTCATTGGAGATCCAAAATAAGGGTTTCCAATTTTATAATTAAGTTTATCGGACACATGATTTCTAGTCTGTAAAATTGTGTCTCCGACATTTAAAAGTTAGTTTCTGACTTTATCAAACATTGTTATTCTCAATTCCAGTTTAGACTGGAAACTTTGTTTAGAGCTACTTCCGGTCTGCACTTTTAATTTGAAGTCTAGTGATGTTTGAAATACATAAATAGCAAAGCAGAATTATTGTCATTAGCTTTAGTGTTAGAATTTTATCCCCAAAACGATGGCGGTTAGATTCAGAAAACCAAAAACCTTAGCTTTTAAAATATAATCGAAATAAAATAAAAATTAAAAAAATTACTTTACAGTTTACAAATCATGTTATTAGCACAGCATAACAATCAATGTAAAGCTCTTTATATACTTTTACTCCACATCACATAAAAACACCACGGCTAACAGCATTGCATTGTATAGAAAGAAACCTTTACCGATGGACCATATTTAATTTAAACTTGTCAAGTAGTTCTTAATGTACAGATGTTGCTAAGAATCGCATTAAAAGTCCAGTTATATATATAGTCATCATAATATATCCTCGTTTACCTTGGAGCACCTGTAAACAAAAGTTTCTTCGGGTTAAGACACCTTTTCAGAAGTCATCATCTCACATGGAGTACAAAGTTGAGATTGTATAAGACACTGATCCGCCCTGTCTTGTTATACGGATCTCAAAATCGGACGAGCAAAGGCTCTTTGTGGTTGAGAAGAAAATTCTACGTCAAATCTATGGTCGAGTGAAAGTAGGCGATAACTGGAAACGGAGGAATAGCTTGGAACTCTACACACTGACAGGAGAACCGGATATCGTGAGAGCCATGATGCATAGGGAGGCTTGGATGGGCTGTGATACGATGAAAGCGTTCCAAGAAAGATGGTGACTAATATGTGGATCGAGAAGCATTGGGACCGAAACTGCGATGGAGAGACGGAGTCGCGAAGAATTCTAGCAATCTGCTTGGCATGCGGAATTGAATCGCGACTACACATGATAGAGACGGATACCAAAAGCTCTCTGAGGAGGCCCTTCCTCAATATTTGGGTTGTTGCACCACGGATGATAATGATGATGATTCTTCACCCCGTCTTACCATTTTTTTTTCAAATTCCAGTCTTGGTCTTCCTCTACCTCTTTTGCGCTTCGACTTATGGAACACAGCAAATATCTAAACCATCTAAGCCTGTTCCGTTCAGTAATTACTGTGACTAATTACTATATCATGATGTGTCCTTATTGTCTTTTTACGGTCCAGGTCTCTTCTGGTGTTCCCTTCCACCTTCCTAGGAACGGGCCACATTTCGGCAGCCTGAAGCTTTGTTGTTAGGACTCCGAGGAGTATATCATGAAAAAGACCATCTTTTTTTCACATCTGGAAGCAGATCTTTTTTCAGGTCTAGAAGCTTCCTTTCCCGGTGTTGAAAATCGTGCTTGCTATCCCAACACGTTCCTTTATTTCACTTTCAATATAGCCACTCTCGTGGCTATACATTTGAAAGACTTATATTGCTCTATTATTTATCCATTGATTCTAAACACTCTCACGACTCTTGATCGGCAACTAACCTTCAGATATGCTAAGCTAATGTTTAATAATTTATAGTTAAAGATCACTTTAAGTATCTTTTCTTCAGTATGTCATTCACGAGCGCTATGTCTTCGTCTTACTTTAAGACTGAATTGTTTGCAATATTAAAAGGATAATGAGTAATATAATGAAGGATATTTGACAGAAATATTGTCTCAGCTAGTGAGATTCATAGTAGAAATAAAATTAATTTTTAAATTACTCAGTAGCTCACCATGTATTTGCATGTATTTTCCGTTATAACTGTTTTAAATATTTTAGAACCATTAATAATTATATTAATTACTAATTTTACAACATTTCTATTTCAAAACGTAGTCATTAGACATTTTAGGACTTCCTGAATCAAAATATTATTACTAAATTAAAAAAGTTCATCACTGACTTCTTTGAATTCAAATTTTCGATCTCCCAACCTAAATACTTTTTTCATTTCAGATATGTGTAACGGTTTATTAACAATCGTACTTTTCAAGTCATCGTTTTACAGCATAGAGTTCAATGAACATCAATAATTGTTTGTTGGTTCATTTAACGTTGACTTTTTGCTAAATTCATAATCGGACGATGCAAATGCATTCACTAATTACAAAGCTTTTTCAAATATAATCTAAAACCAAAGATTAATAAGCAAGTATTTTCGGCATAAAGTGGATTTATTCCCCTTCAGTTGACATTATAATTTTTTTTTATTATTAAAAAATATTAAAGTAATTGATACAGGAAAGTTTGTCAATCAAATAAATTTTGAACGTTCTTAAAACACTTTTCAAAGAAATATCGAAATATTTAAGTGGAATGTGTTCATATGAATTGATTTTCAACAATCAAGGAAATTTCAAATCCTTAAGAATAAATGTTTGCGAAATTCCTTGTGCATCAAATCATTATTAATTTTTAATTAAGATATTGCATTATTTAATTGTTCTCAATAATCATTATTCAATGTGGTATTGTTACTTTGTTGACTTGGCTACTTGGCTTGTGTTTGTATTGCTTGTATTTGGAAGTGGAATAATGAAACACCATTACTGATACTCATATTTTCTATAAGTAAATTGAATGATTAAAAAAAAAAACTTGTGCCACTACAACCTGTGAACAGGTCTGGGGTTCAGTACATGGTAGAGACTGTGCTGTTTCATGGATAACGGTAAATAAAAGCTGCAAGGAGGTGACTTGTCCTAGATAAGGTTCAAACGCCATATTTTTCCTTACTTTGGGTATCCTATTTTTATAACATTTTATAGAGGCTGGATGAGCCCCAGGAGGGTCCTAGATCCCACATAATCCTTTATGTACGTAACATTTATGACCTATTAAATTATGCTGATTTGCTTCTATAATTATCTGTTGTTGTTTTTATAGTGTCTTTATTCAACAAAAGAACAAATCACATACTAGCTAAATAAGAAAGTAGTCATTAAAAATAAAATGGAACAGATAGAAGGATAGGAAAGCCAATGGACTAAAATGGGTTTTAAAAGGTCCAAACACAACGGAGCTTCGGAAATCTATTTGAGCCTAAGGTCATAAAACTGCAAGACACACATTTTTTGATCCACCATATCATGTTACAAACATATCCACGCACCATTATACACGATAAACATTATCTTTATTCCTATAAATGCATGACATTATTACATAAAAATTCTCCATATTTCGTCAGAACCCTATCATCCAACTCACCTGGCACAATCTTGGTTCTATTTTTCATTTTACTTGGTTATACCTTTTATTTTATCTGTAGTATTTTATTATTCTACATCCTCATTTTTCTGTGATATTTATTTTTCATTAGATGATTTAATTTTCTTCCACTAATGACCGAGCTCATTTTTAATATATGAGTAAGTAATTAATTATTATTTCTTACTAACTACTGCAGTTTACGCGCTGTATTTCAATAATCTAACTACCTTATTAAATTCATTATTTCACAACTATAAATAACACCGTTATCATTCCTAGTAACAAACGGTTATTCCTCATTAGTAAGAAGGCTGAGCATACTACTTATTAGCTTTAGCAACCCTGAAAACTCTTGATTTAGTAATTACTTCCTAGTTCATGTTAAACTATAGTTTTAAAACAAGACTTAATATGGAGGAAAATATAAGCTGTAAATAATAGATAAAATGCAAAATCAGATATACTCCCATATCAACTATACATGTGGCAAGGGAGGATTCGTTATTTCCTGCCTAAAGCTCAATTGCTTATTAGCTTTTGTGAAAAACCTCTTTTTATAGTTTTCTAGATTTCCTTAAAAAAATATTACTTGTCTCTGTTAGTTAAACGGTTTTCATTATATATTAAGAGGTAAAGAAAATGATTTTTCTTTTCTTTTTTTAAGCTGATATATAAATATATATATATATATATATATATATATATATATATATATATATAAGAGCTATATAAACAACAGTTCAGTACATGGTAGAGACTGTATGTTTTCTTTGTCAACGGTTGTGGAGGGAGGTTATTTGTCTTAAATCACACTCGACCGCCTGTTTTCCCCCTTATTTTGGGTACCCAATTTGGAGCCCAAGGAGGGTCCAAGATTTTATAGTATCCATTTCCGGTCGCTAGCAGACTAATTCAGTTCAATTTTTTTTATATTGTGTTATAGTGAATGGGATAAACTTTAGTATTACCAAAGTTGAAAAGAATTTGAATTATTGAAAAATGATTTTACTTAAATATTCTTATCGTAAACATCAATCTTTCTGAGTATTAGTATATCAACTATTCTAAGTATATCAACTGATCCCTTACCTAATCAATAGCTTTTTCAAAGTCCATTAGACAAAAAGAAACTGACTGACTGAGTGAAGAAAGAAACTGTTCTTGATTCTTTTTAGTTAGTTAGAATGTGTAAATCAATGCTATTATCTTCAAGTAATCTATTAAATATGGCTAATATTTCTAGTCCGGCCGCTTTCCCATTTTTACTTTGCTTTGATCTAAAGAGTATTTAATAAAATTTAGTATATTAGAGCAATAGAATTTAAAGAAAGAGCAAGTTCTTCGAGGAGCAGTAGTCCTGATTCTACTTCTTTCTTCTGTATTATATTATTATTATTAGTACGGCGCTACAACACGTTGACGCGTCCAGGCCTCCTCAACCAGCAGCCGCCATAAGTCTCTGTCCCGCGCTGCTGCAATCCAGTTGCAGACTCCCAAGCTTCTTGCATCCGCAGCCACACAGTCGGTCCATCGTTGTCGGTGACGGCCAATTCTCCTCCGCCCATAGATTGGTTCTCTGTGTCTTCAAATAGTTTGCCCATGAAGTTTGAAGATACACAACGACACCATTCTTTCCTTTTCATTTATGAACTTTCCATTATTATCAGTTAAATTACTAATATTCCGGGGGTTTTTCCGAACCTGTAATTTCTTTTATTTTCCAACGCATATTAAAGAAATTTATATTAAAATTGTATCTATGATCCTCATTTCAATACATTATTCCATCATCCATTGTTCATTAGCTATTTCAATTTTGTGCTTGATAAGTTTAAATAAAAGTTCTTATGATGTAGATAATTTTAGATAATCTAATTTTTTCCATTATTTGTCGATCTAATGAAACATTGATATTTATAACCAATCTTCAATCACAGCCTCTGAAAGTAACAGCTTTCTCTCCTTGATAGACTATCAATATTTATCTATCAACAATACATCGATAGTGTATCACTGACATGAATCGATAGCTCATTAGCATTCACTATATCAATCACATTATACCATTAAGATAGAGATCTTTTTCATTGCAAAGTATGTCAATGCTTCCCAAAGAAGCGACCGTCTTTGCATTGTGATCCAACATTGTAATTCATGAATTCGTAGGCAGAGTTGTCTACGAAGTAAGGGCTCTTCTCGCACCTCAAATTCGGTAAGGATTTACTTAAAAACGGTTGTTTTTTCGGTTATGCATAGCACAAGTGATTAGAACGAGTGATTTGTAGGTTGTTTATCTAGATATTATCTTAATGAAGTGTCTGATAACAGCAAGGTTTCTATTAAAATTCTAACGGAAGAATGACTTTGTTATTTAAATTAGTCCTTTCTTCCTCTAAAGATTAATTAGGATTAAGAAGATCAGTCAAGTAAACTGCCACTGCAGTAAAACCGATTCTTCTACGATTTTAGAAAAAGGTAAGTTGTAACTTGTATATTGCATAAGGGAATTGTTGAACCATTTCAGAGAATCTACAATGTGCTCCATAGCTCCTTTATTGTAAAAAAAACTGAACCTCAATATTTTATTTTACATCTAGTACAAATCTTATCTACTAGCAGTGAGATAGTATTTTTCATTAACTTGAATAATTATTAGTTGTCCGTATAAATATCAGAGACCGAGTGGAGTTCAAAAATAAAGTCAGGAGAAAGTATAGTAGCGAATAATTTTATTTAAATAAGCAAATGAATAGTTTCTCACTGTTTAAGAATTTATTTTTGACCATCTGAACCATTTTCTTATCTATACTAATTTATTGAGATCAAAGAACTCTCCCCTTAATTGAATGTCATCATAGGGAGGTTTTTCGGAAAATGGAATATTTTGGATTTATTCCGAAGACAAGCGATTGTACCTACCGCTGCTTAGGAACATCACGTTGTCATCACTTCGGAAAGATAAAGAAAGAATGCATGTACCTATAATCATCCTGTGAAGTATCACGTGACAAGTGAATGAGTGAAAATTAAGTACTTGTTTTTATTTATATCTTGTTTTGTTTTTGTTGTTATAATGCCAAATTAAATAAATATTTATAAGTAATAGTTACATATCCAGGTCACCCAATGTAATAGTTTTTAGATTCTAATGAATTAACTGTAAAAAAAAATATTTTAATTGTAGCAATTTAAGAATACCCTCTGCTTAAGACTGAAACCAAATTTTATTCATTCCATTTATGTTCATCCAGGTAAATATTGATAAACAATTGACGACATGCTGACCACAACTGAAACCACCTACGCATTTAAATCCTCTCATTACCCGGCCACTCCACCCAACAATATTGTCAAAACTCCAAGCACATCTCTTCGTTGTGCCTCTAAGGTAATTTTTCTTTCTTGAAAATATTTTTTATAGCTATAATCCATCATTCTCGAAATTACGAAATTTTGCTTGTCAATAGAATATTGTCGTTGTTGAAATCGAGTGCTTGTAATCTCTGTAGAAATATTTTCTCGTTCTGATTCGAGATATTTCGCATTTCATTATTTTGTAAATATTCCAAATTTTAATTCCAAAGTAGATTGTAGTTTGTAGGTGATGGTTGCAAAATGTAAAAACTTTGTGTAGTATTTCAACAAACATCAACTTCTTTCTATTTTTTTCAGAAGTTTAATTGTTATTTTTAGATCATTAAAAAATCAATACTTTTTATAAATACAATTGGATAAATGGGGCCCCGAAGGGGTACTTAATAAGTAATTAAATTATTTCTTCATTACTTAAAAAACAATACTGGAGTAGTCATATATCATGAAACCAATTACTTAAGTTTAGTTAAAATAGAAGCAATTTTTACTAAAGGACAACCCAATGAAAAACAATAACCGCTCAGAAAGTTTTTTTTTTAATTCATACGGAATTTTCATGTATAATAAATAGATAAGAGTTTACTAAAAAAGGCTAAAACGAGACCATTATGGAGAAAGGACAAAGCAATCCGAGGGAAGAAATGGAAACCTATTCGAAATGTGAAAAAAGAAGAAGAAAATGTAGAGGAAAAGGGCATTCTAGAAGATGGAAATGACATATTTCAAGCACTTTTCGTGCTGAGATTCCTCAGTTCAGTGTCTAGCTCACCCTAGTAGCAAGGTGATCCAAGTGAGGCGTCACGTCCAAGTTTCTTCCAATTTTTACATCTAGGTAAGTGACCACCTCACTTGCCCTTATTCTATACCCTTGTATGCTGATATTGATAGGGTGTATCAGTCCTTCCTTTCATAAGAACGGCCTGTGACTTGGTGGCGGCCATCCTCATAATCTTCCTCTCGCACCAAGCTCCTACCAAGTTGGCACATCTCTCAGCCTCTGCCGAGACCCATGCTCTGCTATTCGAGTCTACGATTGCAGCGAGATCGTCCACATATGCCGTAGCAGGGAACCGCTCTTCCTCCAAAACGCCGAGCAACTCATCGAAGAACAGCTTCCACAGAGCCGGTTTTAAGACCGAACCCTGTGGGCATCCCCTCTCTACTCTCTCCTCGTATTTGTGATAGTTACCCTTCAGTCTTCGAGGTAACTCATCATCAGGGAGTACAAGTAGCTCGGCGCTTCGTATCTCTGTAGCTGCTGCAGGACGCTCACCCACGACACACTGTCGAAGTCAGATGATATGTCAAATAGCACGAGCATGACATGCTACTCGGCCCTCTCTTCAGCACCATTGCGTACCTCCATCAGAGCATCCGCGGTTCCCCTGCCTTTTGTTGATCCGTACTGCCGTGGGTGACTTGTCCTGTTTAGTGTGGGTCGCAAGCACTCATCACAGGTAGGAGAAATATTGGTCTGTACGACTTTGGTAGCTCCTTATCTTTGCCTCCCCCTCCCCTTGTAGAGCAATCCCAAGTCCGCATTTTTCCATTTCCTTGGGAAGTATCCCTTGTCTAAGCAGGCGTTGAAGATCTTTGGCAGCCCTTCCTTGTCGTAAGGGATAGCTTCCTTAAGCATCGATCCGTCTACCATGTCAAATCCTGTAGCGCGTCTCGTTTACCCACGGCAATAAGGAGGTCCCAAGTGTCCTATGGTGGGCACAGGTCAGTACCCAGTGGGTACTCCTTGGTTCATCGGATAATTTCTGGTTCCTGGTTATCCTGCGACGGTTCGTCCATAGGATATGTACTATTTATGAAATTCTGGGGGGCCTCCCCCATAGAGCCCGCTCTTTCGTCACCAAACTTTTAGGGCTGCTATTGTCTGCATTGGCGACAATTTCCCCAAAGCCACCCTGAAAGGTATACCCCAGGGATTCTTCTCTGATTCCTCATTGATGAACTCATCCCTGGATCTTTTCTTTTTCGACAGAACCGCATTCCGGTAGGCAACTGACCTGCGCCTTTACTCGTACCGAAGTGCAGTGCGCATCTCCTCGCACCTCCACCTCTGCTATGAATGCATTGCCTTGTAGAGCTGTCTCTTAAGGGTCGGCGTCCACCATGTCCGGTCTCTTCTTAGTTTTCTTTCCCTGGAGGGACTGCTGAGCTGTGTCCCGGACGATGTCAGTAATCCCTTGGATCTTGGTGTCTTGAAGGAGTGATCTGTCAGATATTATCATAGGAATTAAATCTTGCTAATAAGAACCGAAAAGAATAAAGAGAAAAGATTAAACTGAATCCAAGAACTTCACCATGGACAATAGAGCAGAACAGGGAGACAGTCTCAGTCTATTACTCTTTATAACCTTTAGGGATGAAATCCTAAATATGTGCAAATATGCGGATCATAATGAGCTGACAATATAGTCCTGATTTCAGCCACTTCTGGAAAGTTGCAACGGGCTGTAACCGAATAGGAAGCAGAGCTTGCCAGGAAAGACATGATTATAAATGCTAATGAAAAGCAAATCTTGCAAGTTGAAACAAATCCTGAAAATGTACACTTAACATGCAACGGATAAGAATTGTTAGTCGTAGAGGAATTCACAAACCTGGGCCCAATGATTTGCAGAAATAGGGAAGTAGAACAAGAGATCCCGAAGAGAAATAGAATAGCAAATAATGTATTCTACCAGATCTTCAACTCTATTGTAGGGAAAAGAGAAGTAGGAAAGGACGTGAAACTTTGCATATTCAAAAGTTATTTGCCGTTCTTTTGTATGGGGCTGAGTATTGATTCCTCATACGAAAATTTTTCGGTTTCAAATTCTACTGTGATATGGAATTTCGATCATCCCTGGACCATTTCAACATATTATTAAGTAAGTAGAGCTCGACTTGTTAGTTTGCTTCTGTTTATTACAGTGCTTTAGAACGATATCGTTTCTTGACTACTTTTGTAAATTGTAGATTGCTTTTATTTATATAATGGGCTCAAGGGGCAAAGGAGAAGTAATATCTCATTCAGTTCAGGGAAGAATTTATTTATTTAAACACCCTTCCTTGCCTCTTGGCAAAACGGGTTTAATTAACACAATATTAATTAAGTAAGTAGAGCTCGACTTGTTAGTTTGCTTCGGTTTATTACAGTGCTTTAGAACGATATCGTTTCTTGACTACTTTTGTAAATTGTAGATCGCTTTTATTTATATAATGGGCTCAAGGGGCAAAGGAGAAGTAATATCTCATTCAGTTCAGGGAAGAATTTATTTCTTTAAACACCCTTCCTTGCCTCTTGGCAAAACGGGTTTAATTAACACAATATTAATTAAGTAAGTAGAGCTCGACTTGTTAGTTTGCTTCGGTTTATTACAGTGCTTTAGAACGATATCGTTTCTTGACTACTTTTGTAAATTGTAGATCGCTTTTATTTATATAATGGGCTCAAGGGGCAAAGAAGAAGTAATATCTAATTCAGTTCAGGGAAGTATTTATTTATTTAAACACCCTTCCTTGCCTCTTGGCAAAACGGGTTTAATTAACACAATATTAATTATCACACAATTATTGTATTGTCTATGATCTTCTCACTCTAATTTTCAATGTTTTTCACTGTCCCCTGCTGGTCATTTCCATGGATTCTTCTTCCGAGATTGGAAAGTGTTGTTCCAATTTCCGCCTTCCACTCGTACACAAACTCATTGAAGTACGGATAATTCTCTTGGATCATTAGCTGAGGGAATTCATTCTCGGCCCCTGAGCAATTTAGATCTTTGTGATAATATGCTCAGCAGACTCCGTAACACCACAGCTAGGTAGTAGCTGAGATTTTCAGGATGATTCTAGTAGTCATCAGGTCAAGCAGGACTGTGGATTGTGAAGATCCTCCTTCTAATAGCTGTGCCCCTTCTCTAACGAAACACGGGGGATCTACAATGGATAGTAAATAAACATAACTCAATCCAAGGTGAAACAGCATACACTGTAGACGAACAGTCGAACTAAGTCGTACGTACATGAAATCTAATGTCTATCTTAGTCTATCACTCGTAATAGGAATTCAAATAACATACTGCATCCCGAAATCGGTCATACATAAATTCATCATCCCTTGCTGATAAAAAAAATCAGCCACATAGCTTCAGAAGGGTATCTTAAAATATCCTATACCTCAGGTGGGCGACACAAAACGACTCATACACAGGTAGGGGCGGTATTAGTATGCAATTTTTTATGTGCGATATACTTTGGATGTCTATTATTGACAACCTATCAGAATAAAATAACCGAGAAGTAATTTTTTACAGACTCGAAAAAGTATATACTCATACTAATTACAACATTTTATGTTTATTTTCTCCAGTCCTACAGCGCTTTTAGTTTTTTAAAATGCTTAAAGTAATAAGATAGATGTTTTTTTACTTGGCTTTGTTTAATCTCACTTCGACTGCTTAGGCCATTAGAAACGACTGCCAGATAGATGTAAGTGAACAAAATAAAATTAATTTATTCTCCCAAATAATAAAACAGAATACAGAAGGGTATTCAAGTATAGAAAATTTAATTAAACCTTAAGTTAGGAAAAAAATGATATTTTTCAGTTTAAAGCAGACAAAGTTGGAGCGACGAGAGCTCCATATTACATATATCCGCGAAGAGTATCTATACATTACTAATAGTAAGTACAACTAACCATACATGGAAGAGATACAGGATAGGGCAAAGAACAAACGAATATACAATTTTTTCAATAAGAGAGGTAGGATGAAGAAATTATGAGCGGACCTAAAAACACGGCACATTGAACACTCCTAGATCCAGCGCGTGTGAATCGAGCTAATAATAAACAAAATAATGAAGTCAATACAAAATAAATATGAGCTGATTTATTTTTTCCATGAAAGCACTTCATAATCATCAGACAGAAACCATTTAGAAAATTTGGAATTTAAATTTTTATGATCATAAGTTTCTATGATCATAAGACCTATATGCTATTAAAAAGCATTTGACTGTAAGTTGATACCAACGGATTTGATAAAAATCGTTGGTATCTAAATACATGATAAAGATTTTTCGGAAAAGTTTATGTAACATTGTTGGTGTTTAATATTTATTCACACAGACACTCGCGCGTGCACGTGTGTAACTCACGCATGCAATTTTTTAAAATAAAATTTATCTATAGATAATAGATATTGAATAATGGATGAAATCATTTATAACTGAAAGTGAATGAAGATGAAATCAAATCATCTGTCATCTGTGAATAACGAATGATTTTAATTAATTTTAAGTCATCCATTATCTTAGATAAAGTTATTAGAATTTGAAAAAAAAAACAATAGATAAATATCAATTAGAAATTTTTTTTAAATATTCCTTGAAAAAATTATTAGAGGCATTAAGGTTAATTACGTGGTTGACAGGTTTGTAACAATCGAGTTTACGATTGATCGCTCAAGCTTAAAATTAAACGTAGTTTTGAAAACTACGTCAGGTATAACCTTACAGCTGCTCTCAATATGGAATAAATGCGAATATGAATTTATTGAAGTTAAAATAAATCGGTTCAATAGCTTTCCATCTTAAAATCGGGAACTACGCCATTAATAACATAATAGTAGACATCTAAATCGAATACATTGGATTATTTTTTATTTATTTTTTGCATGTTTCAAAATCATCAGTCGTTCTAATAAAAGGTGCTAAAATAATCCCCAACTCTGGCCAACATGCATAATTTTAATTCACCCAACATAAATTTAACGCAATATTTTTTACATTTTGATCATAAAAATGTATTCATTCCTATTATATATTTACGAGTTACGCCAAACCTTTTCACGTTAAAATATTAAAAAAATATTTAAAAAAATTAATTCACGTTGATTATAAAAATAAAATTTAACGTAATAAAATGATGCAATTAATGAATCAGAAAGTTAATTGACAATATAGTAACAATAAATACACTTTTTATTCATGTCATGCTTTATTTATTCTAAGTATTATCGATATTTATTTGTAGGAACCAAACTGCCAAAACAGAAGGTTACCTTTTTTTATGGTTATCTTAACGTATCATTTCATTTTGTAATATTGGTAACTAAACACATTGAAGCATCAACTCCTCGCAATGTCTGCAAAGCTACTGACTCCACCCTCAGGTTCTGAAGATTGTCTGATAAGCCTGCATTCTGTGTATAAGTGAGTATTACTTCATGCATTAGGAGCGTGTACATGTCAAGTTTCTACAAACAACCGTTGATACTAAGTTTCCAACTCTTTTTTCCCTCTACCTAATCTTTAGAATGATCTCTCTTTAATAGTGGTACCCGGCATAGAGATGGGTGCTTCTATAACTAAACTATATCGCCCAGTTAGAAAATTAGCTCAATGTTGATCTGTAAGTTTAGCATCACGTCATTCACGAATGGTATCGTGTAGTTTTGTTCAACAAACAGTATGTTAATATCGAGTGCTGATTCTAAAGGCATTAAGGTGTGAACATCCTTTACCAAGCCTTGGCAAATTAAACGTGTAAGTGGATAGTTTTGCTAACTATTTCCATATTTGAGGCCGATCCAGTTCTTGTGGGAAGCCTTAATGAAGCATCCTCACATTTGCTTGTTTATAGAAATTATATATTTCAATATACTCTGTTTTAAATACAAATAGTTTAGTTTTCCTCCTAAGAAATACTAATCCTTTAACGAAGGTCATCGAAGGTCATTCGTTGGAGTAAGGTATTTAACTGTCATTGAGTTAGGATTGCAAGCAAATTCAATGTAACATCTCATTAGGACTGCTTGCAACAATAATAATATAACAAGGAGTAGTTGCTTTCCTGAATAAGTACTTACAGAATTGTGTTACATGAGACTGTGCAGGCTTTAACAGGAGTAGTACCTCTCGACCTCTAGCTGATCACTTCCAATTCTAGATAAGGAGGGGCCTGGGAGATATTCTGGTGAATCTTAGACTCCTGATCAGAGGTAAGCCATGTAGATGACAGAAGGTACTCCGAGTTAGAGGATACAGTACAATAATGGAAACTGGAATGGATGCCCTGGAAATGGAAATAAAAAGGATACCCCGAGGAAGTACTTTCCCACCATCAGATCTTGATCAGAAGCTACATGGACTCTTGCGGATTAATGGGTCTCATGGGGGTATGAAGGTCTTAGATTAAATCATTTTAAACTTGGAACATCAAGGGTCTGGTTGAGACCAATTTACCTTAGCCGACGACTTAACAAAACTTCATGAACTTTCAGAATTTTATCTGTAGCTACACCAGGAAGGCCGCTGGAAGCAAGAAGCTGTGAAGAAGAAATTGTAAAGTAACAAAGAACCTTGTTGAAATGTATTACTTGCAGCATTACGCAGGAATGGATTTTATCCAACATTTTCCGGGAAATACCTCTATTGCCATAAAGGCACGTTAGGGTGGCAGTAACTAATGAAGGTGATTGTGAGACAATTAGCGCCAATAGTATTAGGTCTTGTGTACTAAGCTAATCTAACTTCTCTAAATTTTGGCAAAGGTGTGGACACACCTTAAAGGAATAGACAGAAGATTAACATAATTGGTGAATATTTATGTTGAACATAATGTGTAACTTCTGCTGCGCCAACGATTAAAGTAAAATGAAAACACCTTATAAACTTTGGATGAACGATAAAACGTTGGACGGAGCCCATTTATCCAAATGTATTTTAATTTTAATTAAAGTTCGTAAAACTTTAATTCGTCTTGGAAAGGTTTTATTTAGTTCATAAACTGATTAAATTTCAGTTTTTGTAGCAGGGTTTAGAAACACATTTTATAGCATCTTAGACGTCATTAATAAACGTTTAGAGTCGTACAAACAATATATCTTGTCGATATGTCTGAAGAGAAGAAAGATCAGTCATATTGGTTGTCTGTAATGTTCTAAGGGACCTCAATATTGTCTGCTACTCTGCAAAAGCTATCAGATTAAGACGTTTCTGTTCTGATGAAATCTGTAGCCTCCATTTCATCATTCTCGAACTTGTGTCCTAATTAATAAAAGATGGAATTTAGCGCGTTTCCTTAAATATACACCATTAAAAATTTTGATATTATTGAAGAAATCCGGAAAGATATAATTAATCAAAACAGAATGCGCATAATTAATAAAAATATCTTAGTAGTATTCAACATTGATTGGAATGCTACGTTATTAGTGCCATGCACTCAAAAAAAACATTACGTAATTAAAATAATCTTAAACTGAAATATCTGTATCACGGAAATATTTGTACGATTTATATTAAATTATTCAAACCTTGAAAGGTTAAATTTATAATAATTTTTTTTTAATTTATCTTGGAAAAGGCTTTATTTAGCCCGAAAAGGGGTTAATTCAATTTATAAAGTATTTATATAATATATTTATTTTCATGTTCTATTTCTTGGAGGACATTAGTGCAGTTATTGTGATTTCGGTATGGTTGATGATTTGCAAAAAGTGTAAAAATTCATTTTTATTTGTTAAAGTTTCTTATCGTCATTAGATAATTAATTATATCCAGTTTTATTAAATGCTTAATCAGCTTTTTTAATTAATGATTTTGAATATCATTGTGTTACAATCAATGTCCTTTATAAAGGGACGTTTCATAAGAAATGTTCGTTTTCAAAGCAAAGGCTATTTCATAAAACAACTTTATATGAATGAATACATTTTTTTTTTCAAAATATTTGTCCCCATTTTCTATACACTTTTCCTAACCTGTCATCAAAATTTCAACCACAGAAGTGAACAATTCAGGGGTTGTGAAATGAAATAAAACCTGAAAACTTAATTTTCGTCTGGAGAATCAATTTCGAAAACTTTACGGAACTCGTCAAAATTTCTGAACAGATGGAAATCTGTTGGATATAAGACCGGCCAATAAAGTGGGTATAGGAGGACTTCGTAACCCAGTTACTTCACTGTCTGTCATAGATCTGTCATAGGTCTGGTGTAAGAGTATAGGTCCTTTCACATTAACCATGCAGGTATTTTTTTTAAAGGTTGTTGTTCCATTATGTCAGTATTCTTGTAGCATAATATGGATCTGCTGATTTCACATCTGGGTAGAGAGGGGAAATGAATTATTTATGAATTAATCTGTGTCACCAACCAAACATTTCTTAAATCAATGCCGTATGGTCACTTTGTAACAACGCTCCTCCCCGAACGCGGGGGTATTGTTTCTACCAGCTTGAGCAAACTCATGAAACTAAAAATATTTGATGACATAATAAAGAATGTTCGTTCAATTTTAGTGATAGTACATTTTATCAAAATATAGAAGATTAATAAACGTTTATTAATAAAATCTGTGAACATAAACCTAGTAAATAGCAAAAGTTCAATAATTATACTTTGAATTTTAGAAATAATAAAAACGGTCATTTCATATGAAAGATCCATTAGTGTTGTACTTCATCATGGAATAGTTACAGATTCAAACTCATTTCCTACAAACATTCCTGGAGTGCCAATTTTTAAAGGGCGTTTAATTTTTGAGGCACAATTAAAATTTGTAAACTGTTCAATGCAGCATCATTAAGAACACACAATTGCAAAACTTACTCTTAGCTTATTTTCTAACGCACTTTGTTGTTTGTTGGTTTGTTGATGCTTAGAAGTGTAAAACCCTAGGTTCATCAACGCCAGTAGACTTTTGATTTTTATAATTATTTATCATTAATAAAAAAAAAATTCATATACACACACATACTAACAAATAATATATCTACAATAAGAAAATAAAACAATCGGAAAAAACAACAAATGCATCTGTAGCAGGGACAATAGATGATCAAATATTGCTTATTAATTTACAGTTCGTAATGAATTTCAACACTTTGTCGATTTCAGATTTGCTGTCACTTAGTGCTTCTCTAACATCGGATGGTATTTTGAGCTGATTTAGTATTTTTTTATAGGAGTAGCATTCCTCAAATATATGTCTGATACAAAGATTTTTATTACACCTAGGGCATATCGGAGGTGCATCCCTTGTAATGAGATGTGCGTGGGTAAGCCGGCTGTGTCTTATTTTAAGGCGAGCAATAGCCAGCTATTCATGGCGTTTACTACGATTAGATGTACCCCAAGGCTTTATATAAATATATAAAAAGGGAAGCCTTTTTATATATTTCAATTTACTGGCTGGACTTTCATCCCACATTGCTTGCCATCTTTTGTCTATACATTCTTTAAGGGGGCGAGAAAGTTCTTGGGCGGTTAGAATAGCTGTGCCTCTACCTAGGAGGGTTATAGCTGCTCGAGCAGCTTCGTCAGCCATCTCGTTCCCGACAATACCCACATGTCCCGGGGCCCAGATGAAGAATATTTTTTCGCTTATGTGGTTTAGCATTATTAGATATTCGTGAATGCGTTGGACTACGGGGTTGTGTGAGTACATATTGTTCAATCCCTGGAGGGCGGTAATTGAATCGGAAATTATTACTATATTGTCATGGAGAAATGTAGAGCGGATGCTATGGCATTCAGTTCGGCGGTATAGGCGTTGCAGAGGTGGTGTAGCTTTTTTTTTATGGGTTGAATTGGGCGTTATAAAGCCAGATCCAGTTGATCTATCAGACTTTGAGCCATCTGTATATATTGGAGTGTGGTGTGGTAAAGATTGTATCAGTTCACAGAACATTTTTCAGTTGTGGTGTCGTGTTTACGGAACTTGGACAGCTGTAGAAATACTTGGGTTGTCTGTCCAGGGTGGTGTATATGTATCTATTTTATTATGGAGTGATATGTCTGTAAGGAAGGCGATTGCAAATGAGATTCTTTCTGCGAGAGGGAGGGTCGAGTTCGGTTTATTATGGAAGGCAGAAGTAAACTTAGGTTTAAATATATATTTATGAGTGGTATGATCAGTTTGCAAGTATAGTTTGCAAATTTGTGAACCACGTATACTTATTTTTAACGCAATTTTTGGAGCAATGATTGTTATAACAAAATAAATTATTACAACCACATCTTGTTTCTCTTAATTTTAGATTTCTGATAAAACTGTTCTAATACACTAATTCTCTGTTAAGGGAAATGGTTGTATTATTATCCTCCAATTATTCTCCTACAATTATCCTCTTCCCTCTGGAAACTATAAATTGTTATTTGATTGATTATTGATAGAAAAAACAGCATGATAGGGAAGGTCGTTTTATAATGACATAATAAGTTCAAAATGTTTTTTTAATTATTAGAATATTTTTAAACAGTAAAAACAAGTTGAAGTGTTTTTAAGATTTTGACTGATATGGTTCCTACTTCTTATCGAACGCGATCCCCACCCAAAAAAATCTATTTGTTACTTCTGTCTTGTTCTATGAGTCTAATATCACGGAATAGTTGAGTCATATAGTGGATTGTAATAATAAACCATAGTTTGTTGGAGGGTAGATACCGTATTTGTAGGTATTTCTAATTATATTTTGATTATTTGAAAAATATTGTTTTTAACTAAATAACTATATTTCGGATCAAGAATGATTTTACGACGAGCTAACAATCATATAATCTGGTGAAGGAGAAACCATGGGGTATATTCTTATCAATACTGATGAGGTATACTTAAATATGAAAGTAAAGATTATTTACTTTAAGTATTACAATTTTAATTATACTTTTAATTAGCAATAATTGATATGAGATATTCCCTCACAAACAGTCAGAATCATATTGATAATCGCAGGTCGTTTACAATCCCGAACGTCACTGATTGAACTTGGTTAAGAACTTCTGGTGGGGAGCCAGTTCCTGAGAAGGTGCAGTAGTTGTTCAGGTCCCTCCGAGAAAGTACCCAACGCAACCAAAGGTAATTTAGCAACAAAATATAAAAATAAAATAAAATATTTTCATAGCGGCGCAGATTAAGTACGAATTAAATATATTTTATAAGTATTCTAATTATTCAAATTCGATCAGAGCTCTTGGTTACTTACTTAATTATTAAATAATGAACGCATTTAAATTATTAACTTGCTACTTGAACATAGTGTAAACATTTATGTTATAAACTTACGTATACACTCTCTCTCTTTAGTCTCTGTCATATTTTAAAAAGTGGCGAAAACCAAATATTTTTATTATTTATTATAAATTAATATTATTATATATTTTTTCAGCTGCACTGATAGGTAAGCACTATTTCTTTCTTAAATTATTTTCAAATCTTATTTCATAACACGAATTCATTTTATTTTTATTGTCATTTTCAAAAAATGTATACCAATGTATATAGAAAAATTCAAATAATTAAATACGAAACTTTCTTTAAACTAATTAAACATTAACAACGGTATATTTTATCGGTTATCAGTTCCTCAGGTTGTCACTTCGAGTTAAATCACATCAATTTTTTATTTATGTGAAACATCTAATGACGCGTTTGGCATGTGAGAGCAACTGTTGATGTGATGCGTAAAAGTTGCTGGTGGCCCATGCCTGTGCTTCTCGTTAAATTTATTATTTAATTGAACATTAAATGTGCTCAAATTTAAGTTATTTAAAATTACGCTGTAAAATTATAATGGTAAACATTTATTTAATATTATTAAAATTATTATCCTTATTAAATTACGCTTCAAGTGCTTAAAGGCCACGTTAAATGAGCTTCTCAAATTACTTTAGATGATGGTAGACAGATACTCATGGTTGTTGTATATATTTCACCTAACCAAAAAATCTAAGATATCATCTCATTTTTACACCGTAGTTTACTTCCGTACGGTACAAGTGGTTCAAGAATTTTAAACGAAAATTTAGATGAATTACCCATGATTTTAGCTGGAGACTTAAATGTAAATTTCGCAAAATATGAGTCAGCATCATTGATTACGTTTCTTGAACAATATTTTCAGTTGTATATTAATAATAATCCAAGGGAATCTACAACAAGATATGGCACGACAATAGATGCAGTATTTACAAGACACCTCCATAACGTTAAAAGTAACACTTTCGTTGCTTATTTTAGTTACCATCGGCCTATTGTAACTTTGATACCATCAGAAACATCGTCGAGTATTAATATTACAGAAATAACTGATGATACTGAATAGTAATATTTCATTTGGATTATAATGGTCTTTTACGTATATTTTTTAATGAAAATATTATTTTTATACATAAATCTAAACAGATTTCTGTATTCGCTTCCATTAAATCCTTTTCTTACACTTAAATAATCAATACTTTCCCAATAACATCCAACTTCTATGTTTCACATCTGCCAGGCGTCCCGCAACAGCTTATTTTTATATTTAGGTCTAGTTTGAAAAAAAGGATGTAATTATGGTAAATTAGTATATTTGGGTAATTATTTCATCAAGAAATGAATGAGTCATTATATTATTGCCAGGTATAGATGCTATATATGTTTGTTCTAAAGGTTTCTTGAAGAAATAATTACCGAAATATGCATATTTCTCTAAAGACACTCTTTATTTCATACTATAACTCACTATTATTTTTATTTTCAAAAATATTAAAAAATTAAACGAATGAAAGGTAAAAATTTATTATGATTTAACTCGAAGCGACTGATCGCATTTTATCTACCTTTTTGATTTTACGTATTTTAATGCCTCAAAGTCTCTGTCTTTTCTTTTTGTAATTTTTTTTTTTTTGCTCATACTTGGTTTGGAATGATTATTAAGAATTCCCATAAACAAATTTAACGATCGATGCATTATTTTTTATTTACAAATTTGTATTCCCAATAGCTTGTAAAGATGCTACATATATTTTGTATATGGTAAATATATGTACTATAAATACCTTGTATAGTCTGCAAATAATAACAAAATAAATTTTGTAAAACATTTCAATATTACTCTCTATGATTTTGGATTTAATGTGTTGGTAAATTTGTTCCGTCTTAAAATGTTTAAAAAAAAGAGTAACATCTCAATTGTTACTTGTTGGTAATATGGCGTTTATAATAAGTTGGTATTGTGTTGTTAGGTAAAGATAATTGACATAGGCAAAATCGTTATGTAGTATGAGTCATTTAGTATTATAGATAGTTATTTTATTGAGGGTTATTAATATGCTTTGGAAACTTAAATAATCAAGTTCGAAGATGATTTTTCTTTAAACGACTGAAATTATTTATTTATGTTTCTGTGTCCTTTCTTGGCCCACATTAAAAGGAAATTATTGTACTCTTGCACTCTGGTAATTTAGAAAACCAGTTCCAAATTTCCAAAGTCATGTAAAAAATGTATTCATCCTTTCTGTTAACAAGTTTTAGTTGAAAAACTATAGCTGAGTTTTGTGAATAATGATCTAAATTTGAAGGAATCTAGAAAGTTTTTGGGGAGTGGCGTCGGATACATATAACGAAACGACTTGCAACATAAAAACAATTAAAAACTCTAATTCTTATTAGCTCTGACCAACTAGTTCAAAGCAGTTTATTCACACATATTTAAAATTTATCCCGAAAATTGAGTTTTAAATTAAAGAGTGAACTTACAGTTGATATTTTAACTGAAGCTAGTTTTTGTTTAAGCTTAGAACGACTTCACACAATTTTCAAACTTTTTTAGTTATTGACTTAAGGCACTTCCTGGCAAAAAAATAATATTCCAAGACTTGGAGAACATAAAATTCTTCATCAGCTGACCAAAGAATGTGACACTGGTCCAGGCATATTGTTAAAATCGGTAATCGGAAAACAATGACCTAAAATTTTGGATCTTATTCATTCACCTTTTATTTTTTATTCTAAAGTGGGTCGTCTTAAGGAAAACCTTCAGTTCAAGAAATTATTACTTATAATGCGCCATTCTAATAATATTCAAATGTACCTGTCAAGAATGCTTTTTCTTTTACATACATAGGAGTAAATACTCCATTCAGAATTTCAAATTGTATATTTATATAAGGTTAAGAGAGTGTGTGTGTACATATATATATATAGGTTCGGTTTCTACAATTTTTCTCATAACAAAGAAAATTTATTTATTTTTTCTGATATGATACAAAATTATGTGATTTAGAAATTATACTTTAATTTATGTATTATATGCAGTTACAATTTCTGAAATGTTAACAGTTTTTTTTATATAAAATACTTACATCAAATTTATACTTGTCTCATCTACTTTTTGTATATGTGATACACACAAGTATATAATTTGATTTAATAATTAAATAAGAATGAAAAAAAATCGAGTACTACTTGAGCAACCAAAAACTCTTGAAGAAAAAAATTCCGAAACTTACCCGTATACTCAAGTTACATCACAGCGTATCAAGCAAGACCATGAAGGTCGAAATTTTATGTATATATAAAATTATATATCTCACATAATAAGTTTTGCATAAATTTAGTTATAATAAACTCATTATATAAAACATACTTAGCTCTATCATGTATTCATCAAAGTGGACCCGATTATTTTAATTGAAAAACATCAAAAAACAAAGCCTCAAGTCTCTAAAATACTGGGGAAAATATCCAAATAACATTTTTCCAATTCAGGAATTATCAGGCAATACAAAAAAAATAATTCTCATCATAAAATTTCTCATGAGGTTGAGCCACAAACATGCATTAAAAATTAAGTAACGTTTATCATAAGTAATGTTTGCCAATGGGTGGATTTCTTCTGAGCTTCTTGGTGGAATTTTTAATGTATAAGTTGCGAAATGATGTGATTAATGCAAATATTGTTAGCCCTAGGCTACTTATAATTACCCGAATATATTACGATAAATAATATCAAAACTAGCAATTTCAAAAACATTTAACAAAAAAAGAATATCAAATATATAAATGGTGTGATTATAAAGAATGTTTATTATTTTTGAAATAGTATTCCACTATTTTTTGTTTTACATTCTCAATAAATAGCAATTGGAATTCTAATTATAGTAAAATTCATAGGAAAAAGAATCATATCTCTGATAATATTAATTCGGTAATCAACGGTGAGAGCGACGGCAGAAATGGTATTTTCTTTTTTTATACTTTTATCAAGAGTATTTTTGAACCAACAATATCTTTAAAGAGTATGGTGATCATCAAGTCAATCTTCCTAATTCAATTAGTAATAAGATAACTAAGTATTTATTACAAGTATAAAACGCTCCCGGAAAATAGGATATTAATCCAACTGCAGCCTGATGTGGTATATGAAATTAATTATTTGCAGTGTCCTAAGATATAGATGCATAGGAGGAACAGCAGGATCAGCACAAAAGAATTTATCAGGATCAATATGATTGTAAGACTATTCATGGTAAAGAGTAAGATGGTAAATCTCTATAATCCATTCGCACAGTGTTTTAAGATTTTTTTTATACCTCTTTAATTGTAGTAATAACTAAGTTACTCATATGAAAAATAATTGCTCGAAAAGTAAGATATTTGAAGGCTTTGAGCATTTAAAATAATGCTAATAAATGTTACTATATTGATTTTTTTTTAATTAAAGCTGATTTGTTATGTTTGGTTTTTTTCATCGATCTGGTGTTATGCCTCCCTTTATATATACCTCCGTTCATTTCCCTCCATTGCTTAAGTATTTGATTGGACGTCTTTGACTGGCCATACACGTAGAGTATCGGAGAATTGTATTATCTGAGTACCGCCTCAAGAGGTAAACCTCGGTGTATGTCCCACTGCTTGCTACGTCACTCCAGAAGCGGGGAGACCTCGGGAGCCAATCCACGCGGAATTGCTAAACTATAGTATCTAATGCAGAAGTGGACAAGCAGGCTTACCTCATATCAGTTGCTGCAAGACAAGCCCAGAAAGGGAGTGTATTTTGTGCTTCCCTGTGGTAATTATTTATTCAACTTCACTACAGTTTATTTGTGCCTGAAAAATTCGTCAAAAGTCTTCATGATGTAGCGGAAACGCTATCCAGTTTTGGAATAGTTAATCGAGTTATATGAATGTTAACCAAGTGCTTTTGAACGTGAGGAGACACTGATGTTAGCAATAATTTGTACAACGTTTCATCCATTCTAAAGTACTTGCTGTAGTCTGCTTTCTCTCTAAAAACATCTAACATATTGACGTTAGTGTACCGATTTCTTTTTAATAATCAATCTACTCTACCCTATATACCATACGTAATACTCTATGTTTTACGACAATTTCTTTTTTTTTTTTTACACTAGTAGCTAACACTTAACCAACCACTACCGTTATTGCGCCGTATATTCGTGTAGAAGCGATGAGTTCAACTGACGGCAAAGGTATACCTCTGAGTTTGTGTGGGGAGGGCCTCCTTCTCTATTTATATATTTTTTTTCATTTATTTTTTTTTCACATTAAATTTACGAACTAGTTTCTTATCTTATCTTAATCCCCTATCTTAATTTGATTAAACCCCAATATAAATAATATATATAGTTGTACCAAATTGAACTTTGGCCAAATTGAAAATTGAGCGTTGTTGACCGATAGGTTTTACGCCTCAAATTTATAATAACCATCCAATTATCAATGTCTGTAAGAAACTAAGTACGAGGCTCTTTAGAGATAAAAATGCGCAAGGAATTCCAAAAGGAGGTAGGACGAAATAATTTGTCACAGTAATCTTATCTATCAGATGGAGTATAAATATTGAATGGTTGGGTTCTAATATTCAATTAGTTAAGGTGACGTAGCTAGGTTTATCTTAACATTAGGAATTGATAAGAATCAAGGAAGTACTAACGTCCTAGAGATGGTTAAAGCCATTTGAATTTAGGTTGAATAACCTGATATATGAAGACTACAGGAAAAAATGAGATAACTCAATTGTTTTCTCTAAATTAGGTAACAGTTGTTACTGATATTTCTATGACAAATACAATGGTGTGGTTAAAACGGTAGAAACACGAGTACGAACGGCTGTAAAAGTATGCCCGTAAATGGGAAAAACTAATCCAAACGTTGCATAAGGAAAAGTGAGGTAGCTTCCACGAGATGTGCTTCGATCCTCTCAAACATCCTCTTCATTGTCAGATTGATAAGACCAGCAATTCGATGGGCTTTAATAAAAACAATGGTATCCTTTCCGAGGTAAGTATACGAGGGGAAGAATGTTCTTTGAAAATTATTTTAATTTGGATCTAGTAAACTTACGTCATTATAATTAATGACTAGCGATCTAGAAGACCTGGATTCGAGTCCCGGTCCTGGACAAATCTTTTCTTTTCAAATAAAAACGTTTTATTTTCGCTTGTTGGGTCCGTAAGGATTTGCGGAGTCAATGTAATTATTTTAGTATAATAATGAATTGTCGTGAAATTTCAAATACGTGATTCGAATCGAAGGTTACTCCGCCATTGTTATAGAGTGGAAGATAAATGTTATCAAGGAAAAGTAAAGGATAATAAAGAAAGAAATTAAAACGTGATTCGGAACCGGAGAGGATAGCACTAACCTCCATTAATCTTAAGTTTCTCTCAGCTTAGCAGATTGCAGGATGGAAAAAAAAATTAATTTTTTGTTCTCAACACTCTCTTTGATAGTTTTGTGGTTGTTATTGATAAACTGAAGAAGATCTTTGACTGTTTCATACCTGGCCTGGAGTGCCAGAGGGTTCTCTTGTTCTTTACTTCACAGATCTGGACTTTCCCCTTATTATGCCATTATATAAAACAGTACAGATCAGGGCCATAAAAATAGTGCTCGAGTCTGTAGATTTTTTACAAAAACAAAGAAAGAAAGTGGGAGAAAATATTGCAAGCACCAACGAATGGTATATCTCTAATGATTTATAAGGAAACCTCCTTCACAACCTTATAAAAGAACAACACGCACAGAATAATATTTTATTGCATATTAACATGAACTTATAGCACAATAAATAAAGTTTAGGTACACAGCCAAATGGTAATTTTGATGTAATTATTGATAAACTTAAGAAGAGCTTTGACTGTTTCATGGTTGGTTATTTATTTTATCCTATATTCACAATTATTTGTTTATCCTTCTCAATCTTTTCTGTTTTCCAACAAGAGTGCCATCGGGCGGGAGTGTGTAGTGCTGTGTTGGTATGCTGAACATTATGGGTACAAACCCGGCTGTGGCAGATAAAATATTTAATCTGTTAATAGCCATGGATTGACCCTGTAGGATCCGTACAGACCGTAAGATCACCCACCTTCTATAAAGAGGGTACCCTTCATCGGGGGAACCTGGCGGTTGATAGTGATACTGGGCAAACCACTTCTATGCACAAATTTTGTCCTAGAAACAGTACAGTATGTGCCATGTACTTAATCCAAGATGCTCATAGGTCGTAGTGACACCAAGCTGCCTGAATTATAAATTAATTTCGATGCTCATATTTCCATTTCACATTTTACAGTTTGGAAGATGGTTGGGTATGATCCACATCTCGAATATCCCCGCTTTGCTTTTTCTTTGTAATATTTTATACTTTCACAATTATAATACATCTTTATTTATTTCAAAAAATTAAAATCACTAACATATTGGGTCGTTTCATTTGAAATGTACGTTGTCAAACGAAAGGTTTATCTAGAAAAACATCTTTATGAATTCAAAAAATACTTACTCAGAATATTTACCCTAATTTTTCAAAGTTTTATCAAATATTCAATCCCAATAATGAAAATTTAGGGTTTTGTGATGAAATGAAGTCTGGAAATACGTTTTTGATTTGAGAATCAATTTCAAAAATGTTACCAATAAGAAATTTGTCCAAATTTCTGAACAGATGGAAATGGAAATCTGTTGGAGATAAATCTGGCCAATAAGGTGGGTGTGGGAGGACTTTGTAATCCACCTTGTCTAGTTTCTTCAATGTCTGTCGCGAAACATGAGTTCTGACGTTGTGGTGTATGAGTATAGGTCCCTTCTTCTCTTGAAAAATGCAGGTTGTTGTTTGATAAGTTTGATTTTTATTATGGCAATATACCTGCAGTGAGATGAGGATATGATGGTTTCACCTCTCGGTAGAAATTATTTATGAAGTTTACAAAGTTTCCGAAATAAGGTCAAAATAGACAATAAAATTAAAAACTGAATTTACGAGCCGCACAGTAGACCTAAGATGAAATCTGCTAATTGATGTACTTCAAATATCAGTTGTAGTGTAGTTTCCTGTTCCGTCAGTGAAATAACTCAGTTAACGATGAGGGAAATAACAAGCATATAAGAACAGCAAGAAATACAATACAAAATACCAACTTCCTTTACAATAAGGCTACATTTTTAAAGCAATTTACCTTGTAAATAATTACCAGTGTTCAATGAAAATGTGAAACGATTACGAAATAACAACAAATAAACGTCAAATTAAGATTCCGTAGTGTGAAAACCATAGGTTTGCGGTTTAAGTCAAGGCAAGGACACAGAAATATCTTATTTCTTTTTTTTTTCTTAATCTGATAAAACAAACAATAAAATACTTATACAGCTAAATATTTATTTAAATTATAAGTCCACTACAATGAAAATATCTAGGATAGCAATTATAAAAAAAATGAAAATGCTTTCATGTATTTCAACATGAGCTAGGCGAATGTTGAACTTTTTAATAAACATAAAATACCGAAAATTAAATTACTTCCATAAATTAAAAATGATTTTATGGAGTCCATAACTAATAAAAACATTTTTAAGACCCGCGATTTATTATAAAAAGTTGTCATCTAAAAACATTTCATTTGGTCGTGTAAGCGAGTATACTTTCAACAATTCATAGATTATAATCATTAAAAAAGTATTACTTTCAGTATTACTTCTGATAAATACATTTTTATAATAATTTAACCCATAAAGCCTAAAAACTTCTAGGTCCTGATTATGAGTATCGTCATTCTGAACACTTAAAGGAAAAATAAAATAAAAAGTTATCAATCATTTGAAAGATAACAGGTGACATTGAGCGAAGTTCGTTTTTATCACCAACTATATTCTTCCAAGTGGCATTTTACTGATAACTATCTTCAAATTAAATTTAATGTAATAATCGAAAAATAAAAAACAATGCAAAAAAGAGAATAAGATAACCCTGTAAAGTTCAAGTTTAAAGTGCACTTAAGATAACAAAGCATTTACTTTCCTTATTTAGTTCTCTCAAACTCGAAGAGCTCTATTACTTTGATGTCACAGTGCGTTGTTTATTTATTCTATACCGGGATCAGCTGGTTTCCTTGACCCCAACAAACAGGTTGCTGTTGTCCAAATTAAATACGGACGTTTCGTATATTTAATTAGCTTGATCGCCTTGTCACAATTTCAAAATGCAATATTTTAATAATAATTCACGGTTATCTAAGCTCGCAATGTTTAACAAATTATAATAACTTTTTATTATTGTTTTTTTGTTTCTTTACCATTATTGGATGTTTCATTTGTGTCTATTCTTACTGGATTCATCAACTCATTCCATGTTCACTGTTTAATTGATATGTTATACGTTACGGTAAATGGAGTCATGAGTACCTTCAAATAGATATTTTTTAAAAAAACAATACCACTATAACCCATACAGCATATTGGGTTCAGTTCTTAATAGAGACTCTACTGTTTATTGAACAATGGTTGTACAGGGAGGTGATTTTACACCCTTATTTTGGATGCACGCTTTATAGAGGCTGGGTGAGCCCTAGGAGGGGCCTATATCCTACAGGATTCATATCATCCCGTTAACAGATTAAATAAAAGCCAACAGCAAGCAGAATTTAAGTCCAGGACCTTCGGCCTAGAAACTCAATGCTCTATCACTGAGCCACTCCGCTCCTTCCAAATTATCCTCATCACCTGAATTACCACAATGAATTCTATTTTTTGGTCTAATATTTGAAGAGAGGGACATATTTTATCTACAGTTGTCAATCACCAATAACTTCCTCAGAAAACTTTGTAATTCGACTAGGTAGGATTAACTCGAATATTTTACAACAAACCATTAGAAATGAGTTCCCGCAATAAATAATAGGCACTTAGTTATAATTATTGAAGGATTTGTAAACACTGTAATTATGGAAGTTCTAATTACTTTAACTTGATAAGATTTAAAATCATTATTGCTCTTGACATATTTAAAAGTAAAAGACAAGGAAATAAAAAATGGGAGATATAAACTATGTCCAAATAAATAGACAATGCAAATAATATGAACTGGGGTAAGAAGCACATATCATTATTATTTTTAATTATGATCTCATAGTATAAACTCATATAAGTAGTTAAAAATAATAATAATAAAGTATGATATCTAAAAGCATAATTAATATAATTCTATTTAATTGCATACTGAGTTTTTAAACAAAAAAATGGTGAATGGCCTATTTCTGATCACAATATTGAAAAAAGTATATAGCTAGCATATAATTATATTATATTCTATATAATTATATTATATATAATATAATATATAATTATATTATATTATTTATACAACAAAGACAATGAGTATTTTACTGTAACAGTGTTTTTTATTTTTTCCTGCTACTAGGTAACGAATGCTGATTTTTCATATTATTATTTCTTTATGAACACTTTATCTAAACTAATAGTTGTCATAATTATGAGGATTATGAATTGTACCTAATGATGATATATTATAATTGAACAATTCTATATTAGTTTATTTTTTTTTATATATTTAAACATTACAATGTTACGTGGCACTTATCCTTATCTTATGTTAACAATTATATTAGTTTAATTTTTTCTCACATTCTAATACTGTTGAAACAATACATGAACTGTGCTGTCTGGATACAATAACTGATAAATTATCACAATTACTTTTCATGCTTTTCTTTTTTAACTCCACACGTCTCTTTGATTAATTTAATCAAAGTGGTAACTTTGTAAAAAAATATTCATTGAGGCACAGTGCTCAAGAATTAAATTTGGCTTACTCACCATCAATAAATACCATAAACTACTATCACTGTTTAATAAACCTTGCATCTATTTGCATTATGGGTCAATGGTTTTTCCTCATAATGTGTGTAAAACCATAAAATATCTGTTTTGCGTTTATAAACTTTTTATATACTACTCTATTATTTTAATATTACATAATAAACAAATAATAAATCAGAATATTGACTATGTAATCTTTTTTCCAGTTCCTAGTTACAACTACTCTCAATCTTAGGATATAATGAAGCATGTTACTCTCATCCCTGCGGATTCAAACCTACAAGTCTATGTCTTCTCGTTTGCATGTGAGTATTTTCAATTCTATTGTAATTAATATATATATATAAGTTGTTATCCAGATCAGACTTTTTTTATGATAGCTTACAGGATAAGTATTGGCGATCCATTCCTTAAATGAGTGTTGTGAGAAGGAATGTGAATATTGTTGTATGTGAAATATAACAATATTACACTTCCATTGCTATTATATAATTCTATATAAAGGTCTTCATCCCCACCTTTGACTTTATAGGGTAATTTTTATAATTTTCTTAAGGCAACAATCTAACTGAAAGAAATGGTGAGATTTATTCTTTATAGTCGTCTAAATAGATTTATTTTTTAATTCTAATTTAGTGTCATTTAATTATACAAATTACAGACTACTGCTGAAATACTTCTATTGAAGACTTGTAGTATAACTATTTAAAGTATAGCCCGTATGTATGAGTTAATACAATGAGTGAAAAATGAAAATTAAGGAATAACATCTCCAGATAACCTCATTGTACAGAAATAAAGTGTAGACATACAAAAACAAATTAAGTTATTTATTATTTAATTTACATTTGCATCTGCGCAATTGCGCATTAAGTTAAAAAAGAAAATCATGGTCTGTCATATATAATATTAACTTTATATTTTATCATTATCTTGCACTATAAGCCATAGAATTCATGTCAATGCATATAGAAAATAAAAAATTAACTATCTTTACAACCGTTTTTGTACATGGAAGAGACTGTACAGTTTCTAGGACGATGGTTGTGCAGGAAGATGATTTGTCCAATATCACGCTCAAGTGGGCGAACTGGGTGAGCCCTACAAGGCTCTCCAGATCTAACTATCCATCGCCCGCTGTTAACAGATTTTGTAACTTATCTGCAATAGCTAGGTTTGAATCTGGGATCTTTGGCGCAGCAACTTAGCACTTTACCACTGAGCTACGCCACTCCCTCAACACAAAAGAACTTAAATTAATAAAAATATAATGCTATTGATTAAAAAATAAATGTATTTTAATTCTTCTTTGAATGTCTTCTTCCCTAATGTCCTCTATCTGTTTTTCTTCATAATCATGTAGAAAATTACTGTGGGACAGATATATTTGAAAAAACTTGCAGTTCTACCTCTACCACTAAATTAAGAATTTTTGCAATTTTTCGAAATAATAACAATGAACACCATAATAACATTCAAACAAAATCTTTCAAGGTAACTCTCATACACTCTATTTTTATTTGTGTTTCAAAATTAAAATTAAAATAAATTGAAAAACTCTATTTTAGCAGGATAAAGGACTAAGTACACATACAGGACCTAATTTAACAAAAACTGCGAATAGAAAATTAGTAGCTAGATAGATCGGCAATAGATATAACTAGCAGATGGCAGTTTGATTTGATCTACAGTATATCCTCATGTCCAGTAGCTCGAAGGAAATGGTGTTTAATGTTGCATATTGTATTAACTTTTTCCCTGCTTTGTATGTGCGTTAAGACCCATTTTTGCAATACAATCTGAACATTTTGCAGATGATAAATCAAATTAGATACAGGAATATAATTTATTTTATATAATATGCTTTATTGAGTTTAATATTTTAAATATATTTATATTAGTAAGGTAATATGTAGTTTCTAATAGGAAACCTGAATAAAATTTATATTTATTTTATATTTTTAATGAGCTAAGCCCTTTATCTTTTAAGCTACTAATAGACATATTGGTTGTATTTTTTTATTTCCATCTTTAACTTATATCATGAATCATAAGATTCACTACTTAACTCCTGTCCTAGAAGTTGTACAATGTCCCACAAAACAATTGTTTGCTGCAATTTGTATAATTATAATATTTTTCCAATCGACCCCTTATAGACATCCTAATGAGGATTCTGACTGATCATTAATTTTCTCAGTTAGCGGATCACCCATTTATACCAGAACATTGGGACAGAATCAAAACTTTAGGATGACATGGCTGCAAGCTCAACTAGCGAGTTATTTATTAATATAAATAAAACTAATTTTCTATAAAATATACAAGAAATATAGAACCAAAAAACTTTACTAATGAGAAGAAGAAATAATAAATAGAAATTGATGAAATGTAATGTTGTTTTTTTTATCCATCAGTGAAAGAAAGAGATTCAAGTCCTTTTTTCACTATTTCAGCTTACTGCATCTTATTTATAAAAATATTGATTTATCCATTTCATGAATGGAAAGATATGTAAGTAATTTTCCACTTTTCTCAGTTAGCAAGCCAATGTAGCAAATTTTTCTTTTGGGATGCTGTTCATGTTTCTTTCTTCAGACATGTTATAATATATTTAATTTTTATATTTATATGTTGTTTTATGATATTAACCTCAACTTTATTGAAATGAGTAAACATAAACTTTGCATGTTGTCTGTTTTGAAAGATAAAATACCTGAATTTGCTAAAAATACATGATATAAAATCCAAATTAAATTGAGAAATGGCCTGACAGTTATGGTGCTCGTGGCCTTTGCAATAAAATTGATCTTCAAATGAGGAGTTCAAAAAACATATTATTAATAACTTATAATTATAGTTAAATTGGGACAAGTACATTATTTAGTGTGGTTGCAAGAGTGATAGGAAGAAACAATCGAACTTAAAACCTCAACTAAAGGTTGATTTTGTTTATATGTGAATAGGTATAGGAAAAAATAGAATGTTTTCTATATGTTTATTATAGTTTATGAACAAATAAAGGTTATTATTATGTACTATATTTTCTTCTCGCATTTGCGGGTTCAAAACAGAGATGGGGGACAAGTCCAACCATCTGCAGTTATTATTTTGGTTTTTATATTTTTCAGCTCTACACATTCAGAAATTTTCTAACGATCCTGGCTGTGTCTAGGAGAACTGCCTGTTGAGACTCCTTTAAAACCTCGACCGGAATTCCCAGTTTCTCAATGCCCTCCACCGTGGATTTAGGAACCAATCCATTCGTGGAGATTATAATAGGTGTTACCACCACCCTTTCCATATCGTATAGCTCTTTTAGCTCAGCCGCAAGTTCCTGATACTTCCGAAGCTTCTCTCCAATAGTTGAGCTCACATTACTGTCGTTAGGGATCGCAATATCAATTATACTTGCTTTCCTCTCACTCGACTTTTTGTAGTAGTCTAGTGGGTTGGTATTTATAATATGGTGCCTTTACATCTAGAAGGTTGTATTTCACCGCCAGGGCTTGATGCAAAATTTTGGCCACATTGTTATGCCTCTGAAGATATTCAGTGCCAGCCAACACTCCACATCCACCAGTGATGTGTTGGATTGACTCCAATGTAGCCGAGCATAGCCGACATTTATCTGGCGTTGATGAGTCTTTTAAAACATGCCTTCTATATGATCTGGTGGCGATAACTTGGTCTTGAATGGCGATAACAAAGCCCTCTGTCTCGGAGAATATCTTGCCAGCCTTTAACCAATCAACTGACATCTCCTTGTCAATGGAGCTATCATTTAATTTGTGATAGAATCTACCATGTAAAGACTTTGTTTTCCATTCCGTCAACCGTTCATTTTCTGTAAGAACTACTGATTCCGCATCTCTTGTTAGGTTTAGTGCAGTTAGACCAGAATCCAACCTTGAAATAGTGACAGAAACTCCATCTGCTTTTGTGAGGAAATATCGGCGTAGGGCCATTTCCTGCTTGCGGCAAGCTTCTTCGATATTTATCAAGCCACGTCCCCCTTCTCTCCTGGGCAAGTACAGGCGAGCTTTCGATGATATTGGGTGGCGTGCTGTTCTTGAGTGAGAGTTGTTCTCACAAGACGATCCATCTCCTGTAGCCTGGTGGTTGACCATTGCAATATCCCAAAGCTATAACTGAGAGCAGGTATAGCCCAGGTGTTTATGGCCTTGATTTTTCTTTTTCCAGTCAGCTGGGTTTTAAGGACTTTTCGTAACCTAATTTTGAGGATTGTTAGAAGCTCTTTTTGCATGTCTCTTCGGGCAATTTTAAGATGCTGATGCATGCCCAAATACTTATATAATTTATTGGCCTCAAGTTCCTTGATGTATTCTTCCTCATTGATCAGGATATTGGGCTTGCTAACGACTTTCCCCTTGGTAACATGGAGGACTGCACACTTGTCGAGGCCGATTGACATTCCTATGTTTCTAGTATAACATGTTACGGCCTCAACCATGTTTTGTAGCTGGTCTTTGTTTTTAGCATACAGCTTGAGATCGTCCATGTACCAGCTGTGGCTGATTGTGGTCGCTTCGTCGTTGATGATCAGCTTATATCCCTCCTTATTTTTTCGAAGGATCCTGCTTAGTGGGAACTTTCGAAGGATCCTGCTTAGTGGGAACTTAATATAACTTATTATTATTATTATTATTATTATTATTATAGTTAAATGTATCAATTAAATTCCAAAATATAAAACAAAATCCAGATGTTTATTTTTATTTTAACCAATGATTTATGATTTTTTTTTACATTAAGGCTTTTTCAAATTATTTCCATTGACAACACTTGATAAAACCTAAAAAACATCTGTGATCAATGAAGCAGAAGACACAACCTATATTTTATTTCTTTCAATTATAATATTTCGGATTTTAATTCCTAATGCTCACTTCCCTCCCAACTTTTAGCTATTGTATACTCTATTCTTTGTGGAAACTAATCATAAACCATAATCCTGAGATAAAAGAAAGGCACTTAGTTATGAGAAAGCAAAGGGACGTTGAAAACATTCCACATACCCCTAACAGATTGAAAAAAAAATTAATAATTTTTGATTAATTGGCCACTTCTCTCCCTCCCCCTCTCACTGTAGTTGCAAAAGCATTATTAGATGTATTATATTTTTATTTATACTTACGTTTGATAATTATTTCTCATTAATAAAGATGATTCCCCTTTATAGGCTACCTGAGCTTGGTGATCGCCGGCATGGCTATGACATGGCCGTCTCCTCTAACTGCCTGGTATTCTACCAAGGAAAGCGAGGTACCGATGACAGTAAATGAGGTATCCTGGATGGTATCGATTGTGTCAATCGCTGCTGGAGTAGCAGCGATACCATGCGGAATGCTTGCTGACATGTAAGGCTTATTAATCAGTCATACTCTCTCAGCTTCTAGTTATGAATAAATATTAACATATTAACAGATATTACCAAGGAAACCAAAATTCTAAGGCCATATAATTTACCTTCCTCTCAGCTGTTTATCTGCAATTAAAAGTCAATTATAATTCAGTCACATCCTCAATGCTCCCTATTATGTCACAAACAAACTCATCCATCATGATCTTAATATCCCATATGTTACTGATTTGGCCCAAACTAGATACCTATCCTTCCACGACAAGCTCCATACACACTCGAATCCTCTAGTCTCTCAACTTGCTTCCCATACTATTCCTGATAACCCTCCGAGGCGTCTGAAAAGAAGATGGCCTCGAGACCATCTACTTTGGAACTTTATTGGAGTGCTGCCGATGGGTAGTTACTCCACATGTGTTTTTCATGTCATAATGTACAAATCAGCAGATTTACTAGTTATAATCATATTATAATTGTAAATATCAATAAATTAAATAAAAAAATAATTCAGTCACAGGAGCTATCGTCAGAAGACTTCAGACACAATTAGCACCACCAAGTCCCGCAGGCCATGACGAGTAGCTGTGAAGAAAAATCTATAGGCAATCTAAAAAATTACAAATAAAACACAATAAATTAAAATTAAAAAAAAAGTATCTTCCTTCAAAAGAAATCCGTTTTCAGAGATAATTCCAGAATAAACCGGGTAGTAAATTAGCTTTAAAATTGACTCATGTCCATAATCCCAATATGATTTCCTGTTAGCTGAGGTAATAGTATTTGACTAGCTGAAAAGGTCAGGGTAATATTCTCAAGAGTAGTTTGTCATCGATGACTGTTACTTACAATATATTTTAAATAATTAAATAATTTAATTTGGTCAATAGCAAACCTCTCGACTCTCTGAAATTTCCATAGCATACACAACTCATTCTTTTTCAATGGATTGGGATATATTTGATGACGATTACTCAACCATAAAAATTGTTCATGCATCGTTAAAAAAAAAGAGAATAAATAAAATGTAAATATAAAAGATGTGAAGTATTATCTCAGTTAATACTTAATTTAGGGTTCTGAACATGAATTCAATTGGTTACAGGGTTTATCATAAGCTTGATTCATATGGAAGTGTTCCTTCAGAAGGAAATGAAAACTTTACTAACAACATTTGATATAATGGTTTTTTTTTCCACATTAAATCGGAACTAAGATGCAGGATCAATTTATTCTCTACATAGTTTCACTTTACAATTGGATTTGTTATAACAATCCATCCTAAAGTATACTCCATTCATTTGGTAAAAAAAAGGTATAAAAAAAATTGTATACACCCAACTATGGTTTCCTCCATCGATTGAATAACCTTTATGTAGAATAAACTACTCCAAATTGCAGACATTCAACAAGTATGTAAATATGTCACCGGCTTTGGTTGAATCGGAAACCTACCCACTGTAGCTTCCTGTTCTGAATCATCACCAACATACCTGAGAAAGAACTCAGTTTCGTGGTCAAAGGACCAATATATTTTTAAGTTAATCTTATCATCAGTTTGTAGGTTAATCTTAAAAGTTCTTAAAATTAATAATAATATTATTAAATAAAACCCAGCTTTAAATCAATTTGATGTTACCTAATCATAATCAATTTATTTTTTCACCTATTTTACTGTATTCAATTTCATTTTTTGAGGTTATTCTTTTTTATTATTCCTATTTAATGCTTACATTAGACCTATTATTATTGGAGAAAAGATAAGGTTATAAAATTTTAATTATGGTTTAACTGACTTAGGAAAGTGGAAATTGGTAATCAAAAATTAATGTTTGTATAACTTGAAAACAAAGTTGAATACAAATTAATTATAAGAAAAACTAAATGCTTAGCATTCCTTCTGCTTCCTGACTAAATGTATTCCTACTTTTCAGGTTCGGTCGGAAAACAATCCTTCTTGCGATTGGTGTCATTTCTGCACTGAGTTGGCTCTTGATCATGATGACGAGGAGCATATGGGCGCTGTACACCGCTCAGGTCCTCGGTGGCATTGTCTTGGGTGGGGCACCAAGTGTTGCTCCCATCTATATCTCAGAGATCTCCCCTCCTGGAATCAGGGGAGCCATCGTTGGGCAGCTGAATACCATGTTCTTCCTCGGCCAACTGATTGTCTACATTGTTGGTCCTCAACTTTCCTACACAAACTACTTAAGGGTCTGCTCCTCCATCCCAATCACGTTCTTCATCTTCTTTAGCTTTGCTCCTGAGTCACCTTACTACCTGATGAGCAAGGGACGAGACCAAGAGGCCAAGGATTGCATGATGAAATTGCGTGGTAAGGATGCGCTAGCGGAACTAGAAGCGGCTAAGATAGAATCTGAAGAGAAGGAATCAAAGGATAAACCCTCCATATGGAAGATGTTGATGACGGAAAATTATATGAAGAATATGATATGCCTTCAGGTAATTATTAGCCAGATGTACAAAGTATATGTACAAAACCTAGTATACCTCAGTTATTTCAGTAGAACTTACACAATGTTTTGTTGGTATTACATAGTTTTATTATAGCAAACTACATTTAAGCACTCCTAGTCATATCCATTTTACTTCTATTAGTCTTTATCTAACATTCACTGATGATAATTTTAAATTACATTATTAATTATAATAATTGATTACATTTAACCTCTGCTCAACAGTCTCTACCTGATTAATACATTTAATTAGCATATTTATTGCTATATTTACATTGTATTTAAATTTTACCAGAACTTTCGTAAATTCTTTCAAGTTTTAGTGAATTATTAGAAAATTCAATATGTTAAATCCTACCTCAGTCAGTTTTATAACCCTTAAATAGTCATATTTATCTTCTGTGCACTTTATGCCTTAACTTATTTTTTTTTTTATTGCAACCTCCAACCTACGATAGTTTATTTTTTTATAAAAACTCTACTAATTACATCTATCAGATTTTTTTTTTCACACCCAATGCCATATTCAATACATTCAACAGAGATAGACTATAGATACAACCCAGTTTTATAAAATCAGTTAATCAGTGGGAATAAAAAATAAATGGTAGTGTTTTGTATAAAAATTGCTTTCAATAAAATGATCTGAAACTTTGATGATTATCATTTAATTAGCTATAAATCTTTATTCTTCTTGAGGGAGGACATCCTGTAAAATCATAAATGCTTATGATATTGCTTTCAGATTTTTCATTGTACTTTTAATTTTATGATGGTGAATGAAGATTTTATTTCCTTTTGCCAACTATCATAAAAAAAAGTAGGTTCCTTTTTTGAAGGTTTTAAATTTTAAACCCCTTCCGTTCCATATGCATGCGAAAATTGGAGCAAATGTATTTTAAAAGTGAATAAAGTAAATTTTACTACAAGCCGATATCAAGCTTTCAACACATTAATGCTATTGTTACTATATGTTATCTTGGCTCTTTCCAGATTCTCAGTGTCGTCAGCATGTTCAATGGCACATCAGCCCTGTCAGTGTATGCAGTGGAGTACCTCAACGGTCAGTGGGTAGCAGTAGAGATGGGTGTAGTGTTCGTCGTGTCTTCCTTGTTGGCCGCATTCTTTGCCGATCCAATTGGGCGAAAGCCACTCCTGGTGTCTTCGCTGATCGGCTCAGCGGTCTTCACTTCAATCCTCTATGCCTACTTCATATGCAAAGAAAAAGCGCTATTGTACATAGGATTGTTCGGGTACTGCTTCATCACCTCTGTTGGAATCAGCCCATTCATCATGACTCTTCCTTCCGAGCTATTCCCAACAACGCTGCGGGCCTTCGCCAATGGATTCACCCAGCTCACGAGTGGCTTTGCCGGCTTCGTCAGCTTAAAGATCTTTGTCGATGTCAGTCAAAACCTTGGTGTAGAATACAACTTCGTTTGTTATACTATATTCTCCCTCTTGGGAGCAGTGGCTGGTTATATTCTCCCGGAGACGGCCAAGTCAGTAATAAGTGCGTCTTAAATATGAATCATGTATAACATATACACATCTTAAGCAAACCCCCTTCCAAAATGATGGATTGGTGGTAAAGTTATTATTGAGTATTTCAGTTACAATCATTACCCCTCTTTGGATCATGGGGATAGAGAAGAGATGTAAATATCATGTATAGCGATGTATTCAATTGTAAATATTTTTATATTTTTATATTTAGAGAATGGCGTATATAACACTCCCAAGGACTGTAGGAAAATATTGTTATTATAAATATAATGGTCTGTAAGGTATAGCAGTACCTGGAAACAGTGACATGAGTAACAGAATGTTAAAACCCCCCAAGTCAAGTGTTTTCCAAAATGATGTGCATGTATCCTCTCCCCTATATTTAGGGTTCTTTTTTATTATAGAATTGTTTATTTTGAATGTTTTAATCTTATTTTTGGGGGTAAATATTTTAATGAAATGTTTTTAATGATCTTTAATGTAAATATTCTGCTAAAGAAATGTAATTGTACTGGAAACATGCTATATCTGTAATCTGAGTATCCTCCTGGTGCTCACTCAGCCCCTGCAAAGCAGAATACCTTCAATTCAGAGAAAATTTGGAAGTTGAGAGCAATTCAAGTGAAATCACTTCCTTCCATTTCTACAGTAATTGTCAAAGATACAGAATAGTAATTAATAAGTACATAACCCAAGGCTCTTCATGGGTTATAGTGGCTCTGGTATGAGGCTAATTTGTCAAATTATAAAATATTTTACTTGATTTTCATTTTGTTAAGGTGAATGTTGAACCAAAGAAGTCCCTTTTGAATATTTCACTAGTTACAATATAGTCCACTATGAATAAAAATTGTTTTTATTATTTTATTTTCAAAAGTATGTGAAAGATTGTACATTACACACACAAATATAAATTTTATATTCAATATGTATTTGATATATGTATGCCATTTAAAACATAGGTTCTTGAAATTACTTGTTGGTGAACAGAACTTTGTTTATCTTTGTATTTGTTCTGTGTTGAAATAAAATATAGCTATATTGTAAATATTACATTTTGTTGATCAAAGCAAAATATATCGAAAAAATGTATTATTATTTTGATGTACATTCTTAAATTTGAATAACTGGTATTATGACTGTTTGATATCAGTTTTGTGATATTTTTTAAATGAAAACAACACTGACTTTTCATTGAAATGTTCAAGAATTCAATAAAACAAAATTTGTATTTACTTATTTTATAAATATTCTCTTACCTAAATGGTTTTAAGATTCGATAGTCATCAAAGATTTTTATCATGGAAGTTATTTAATATAAATCCTTCTCAAAGTATAGATAAGAATTATCTTCTTTATGACTAGAGAAAAAGTAAAAAAAAAAAAAAATGAATATGTCTGAAAATATAAAAATTTATTTAGAATCTACTTGATGGGATGACAATAAAGATGACCACATTAACCATTAATAAATTTAGAGACATAACTGCATCAAATTAATGTTTTTAGTTACTCATTCTTACTCCAATAGTTCTAGAGCACTAGTGTACAGGAATGGTTTTTATACATATTTTATTAATATTATATTAAAAATTGGAATTTCATTATATAAATATATACACTCACACACACACACACACACACACACACACACATGGACCATGATATGTCCGACACAGGACGGCTCGAGAAGGTTTAAGGTGACTGGCAGGGTACCCCAGGGTTCAGTGCTTGGACCCCTTTTATGGAATGTCATGTACGACGGAGTCCTTAGGCTTAAACTACCAGAGGGTGCTGAAATTGTGGGCTTTGCTGATGATATCGCTGTGGTGGTCGAGGCAAAGTACAAAGAAGAGATCGTGCTAAAGGCCAACCATTGTGTCGCATTGACTCGAGATTGGGTAGCGTCTGTAGGTTTGCAGCTAGCAGATGCTAAGACAGAGGTCCTCCTTGTCAGTAGCAGGAAAAGAAGAGAAGGTATCACCTTGAGAGTTGGTAGGCAAGAGATTCAGTCCAAGCCTTCCTTGACTTATCTCGGGGTGAGAATCGATGACCGGCTCTGGTTCAAGGACCATATTCAGCGGGTTAGTGATAAAGCAGCTCGAGTGACCACCGCACTGTCACGTTTAATGCCCAACGTAGGCGGGCCCAGGAACAACCGCAAGCTGCTGATATCCAGTGTGTTCCCATCCATCCTGCTCTATGCAGCTGCGATATGGAAGGATGCGCTGGACACTGCGGCTTATAGAAGACCGATGGTGTCGGTATATCGACGGTGTGCCTTAAGAGTGATCAGCGCGTTTCGTACAGTGTCATACGAATCGCCTGCGTGGTCGTCAGGATGCCACCAATTGAGCTGATCGCTGAAGAAAGGAGGCGGTCCTATAACAGTGGTGACCTCGTTCCCAGAGACGATTTAAGAAAGCAGACAGTTAGGGAGTGGCAACGTCGTTGGGATATGGCATTCAGTGGAAGGTGGACGCACAGGTTGGTGCCCTACATTGAGGCTTGGGTTAATAGAAACCACGGGGAGGTCGACTATTACATCACTCAGTTTCTCACAGGACATGGTTGCTTTCGAGCCTACCAGCATAGGTTTAAGCTCGATGATACAGGTGTATGTACATTCTGCCCAGGAGCGTAAGAGAGCGCAGAGCACATATTCTTCTTCTGTCCCCGCTTTCAAGATGAGAGGATGGAGTTCCGACGCGTCTGCGGCTCAGATCCCACTGCAGATAATGTTGTCAACCTTATGCTGATCAATAAGGATTATTGGATGGCAGGCCAAAGGTTAACAGCACAGGTGCTACAAAAGCTAAGAAAGGAGGAGAAAGAAAGGCGAACCAGGAGGTAGCCAAAATCAATGAGGCGGTACTCAGCCACTCCCCCCATGATGTAATGCCTAATGGCGGTCCCGTGGAGGGTGAGAAATAGGTGTAGGGAGGTTTAAAAACCCACACATGGATAGGTACGGGCCTATTCGTGTCTTTAGAAGATTTCCACCTACCCTCGTATAAAAAAAAAAAAAAAAACACATACACACACACACTCACACACATATACATATATGCAAGACTATGCAGCGCAAATCGGAAGAAGGCTCAGAATACAGGAGCGAGAAAGGAGAGGCCAAGGTCTGGCTAATCCGACATAAGTTGTCCAAAGAAGAAATAGGCACATAGCCCTTCTGCCACCCCACGAAGTAATGCTTGACGGCTGTTCCGTGGGATGGTAAAAGGAGAATTGGGAGGTGGTTTTTTAGTGAGTAGGAATCTCACACTGTTGTGTTATTACACTTCGTCTTATGAAGGTTTTTTCCCCTACCCAGAAAAAAAAAAAAAAAAAAAAAATATACATATATAATGAGCAGAAAAAAATTAATGATAAAATTAGAAAGAGTGAATGAGGAAAAACTGCTTCATTCATATTTGCTGTTATGAAGTATATTCTTTCTTCAAATGTTAAATATAACATTATTAAAGTATAAGGGATTAAATATAAGTTAAAGTTGATATTATGGCATTGAATAAAAAATATAGTGTCTATCTCCTAGAGTTGGTAAAATATAATATAGATTATATAGAAAAATCATCGTGAATTACTTTCAGGGCTGAGATACCTCATAAAAAATATTATTTTCTTACTTTCAGAACACATTTTGTATTTCAAGTAATCCAGTTAAGAAACAAATAGGCAAAGTAGTACATTGAAATAACAAACTAATTATTAGTTAAAGGGGACTATAGACACTTGTGATTATAGATGACAACTTTCCTACTTATGAAATCTGTGTCTTATGAAAAAAAAAACTTGTATTAGCTACAAACTTTTTTTATTATAATTTAGATCGTATTAGAAAAACATTTCATCACAGTTAGAAGTACTTTATAATTCATATCTTAGGTTTTGAACAGCTAATCTGATTTTCCTTTTTTCATATTTGGTTTGGAAGTCTATGGTTGCCACTTTTCATACCATACTTTATATGATGAAGAATGCAACTTTTTGGTTGTATGTATTTTAATTCAGAAAACTGAACAGTTTGGTATAAATGTTTACTAAATAAATTAATCAAATATAACTGTCATCAGTAGCTATCTAAAAAATGAAAAAACAATTTAGTTCCATGCTTCAGGAATTTGAAAACATTATTTATTTAAAGGTACTAATATTACTTTGAATTATCCTTGATGATGAAAAAATACACAAATTAAGATCACCATAGATAAGATTTCCCTGAATATTTCATAAATATCAAATGAATACTTCAGAAGAATGGTTTTATTTATCACGATCTGTAAATTTAAGACTGAGTCCATATGAAATAAAATATTTAATTTATGTCAAAATAGAAGCAACAGCTAATTTAAAATGACTCCATTACTATTACTGCATAACGTTTCAACAATACATTCATAACATTGTAATGACTAAGGATAAATGAGTCCTAAAAACATGGTAATTTCCTCGGTATTGGTGTTGCAGATCTTGAGCAGCGCTAACCAGCTCAATGGATCTGCTACAATCTCAGTCTACACAATGGAGTTCTTAGGAGGCAAGTGGGTTGCCATGGAGATGGGCTTTATTGGTGTGGCCTCCTCATTCTTCGGATCCTTTCTCTCTGATCCATTTGGCCGGAAGCCTGTGCTCATAATCTCCCAGATCGGTGGCGCCATATCAACAACATTACTTGTGTTCTACTTTCTCTTCAAGGAATTAAAGAACCGTAGAATGTTTCTCTACTTTGGACTCTTCGGTTTCTCTTTCATTAGTTCTGGCATGTCTTTAATCATGATGTCACTACCATCAGAACTGTTCCCTACAGAACTGCGAGCCCTCATCAATGGTTTAACCCAGACAATCGATTCCATATCTTGTTTTATAGCATTGAAGATGTTCTTCTTAATCAATGTGACTCTGGGTATCGGAACAAATTTCATAATTTATACATTGGTCTCACTTATTGGGTCAATCACAGTGGTATTTATTCCTGAAACAGCAAACATAAAAATGTGATATGATTAAAGCTGCTTTGGCTTGTATTTCGAAATATGAAGATGTCAAAGATAAAGTAAAGTTATGAAGAAATACAACAGAGATGAAAAACACGTTTATTTTCTTCATAGATAATTGATTTCTTTCATACTCATAATCGAAGATCTTCAGGTAATTTTCAGCAAAACAAAAGGAAAAAAGTAAAGCTACTCCTGGATGTAGAGTGTTACAATTGAATTTGAACATTTAATTATACAGAATGAAATTGACAATTAGAATTAAAGGTTGTTCCAGAAAATTTTAGTATTTCATTTACTTCATTTAAGTTGGAATTTTTAAAATCATGGAGTCTATAGTTCATATCATTGGAACATTTTTACCATTGTTAATCTATTAAAGACTTATCACACTGGCCGGAAAAATTACAAAGGACAAATATCAAGCGTAGTTTCTTCCACAGTATTCATCAAAGTACTAATTATAACTGACCATAAACTTAATTTTTTTTGTTTTTTACTAAATACCTATTATAAGCTATCAAAGTTAAATCATATTTTATTTTTATTAATTTAACTAAAAGTGTGAAGACTCGAAAATATATATTTAATAAGTTACTTAAATATATTGTTACTGTCAGAGAGAGAAAGGTGGGCTGGAGGGATTAAGACGGATCAGAAGGACCTGGAAGATCCGAGAACGGCTTCACCCACTCCCACAAGTCTAGAACGTTCGACCTTGCCTATATAAATACCGTCCGCTGTGAACTAGTCAGTAATAAGTGAGTCTGTGATAAGTGAGTAGTAGTAAACTTGTCAACTAGTGTATCAGTGAACTGTGATACACCTCAAGTGTAATAAACTGTGTCTGTTTATTACTAATTGCTTTGTGTCAGTTATACATATTTTGGAGGATCTTAAGGTTGGTGGACTTTAATAAGAGGACTGTAAGTGTAAATTTGTAGTTATAGACTCTTTTTTTAATTTAATTTTATTGTATTTGTACAAATTTATGTAAATAGTTAAGTTATTTAGTATTAGCAATAACTTATATTATTTTAGTAATTAAATAACAGTTAGGCCTAGGTTATAATCTTTAGCAAATTGTTATTGTAAATTTATATTAGTTTAATAATTTCATTGTATTCTTTTTGTCAATTTTTTTAATAAATATTAGTATCTTGAATTTAGGAGTAGTTTAATTCAATTTACACCCAGTAGCCCGTAACAATATGTTTCTGGATCATGTACATTGATGCTTTGTGGAATACACCTTCATCACCATCATGTTTTTTCTTGCCATACCTCTAGACAGGATGAGTTAATTGCTTGTAGAATCTATGCCAGTTGCACTGACCCTGCAGCAGCTTTCTTCTTCTACTTTAATTTTTTTCTCGATTTTGAAACATCTCTCAGACTCAATTTTGCCATATGGAGTCTTCCTCACCTTGTTTCACACAAGTGTCATAGATCTTCCTAGCTCTTCCTCTCAAGATCCCTCCTTAGCCTATACCACTTCAGTGCGGTCTAAAAATACTTAAGGACCTTTTCTTCACCTTTATGAAGATACATATATTCGCTCCAACTCCTGTTACATGTGATCCTCATGTCAATGTGATAATAGGTAATCCTTCAGGGTGTTCGGAGGAACGGAGAATTTTTGAAAATTTTAATTTTTTATGTCATTTGTCACATTCAACAGAACTTCCTTTCTTATTGTCCATTCTTTCGATAAACATATAATTATTTAAAAGTACCTGCTACTACATCATATGACAAATGGGCCTCCTCTTAAGTCTTTTAAATCTGCTCTTACCTACCTCATGGTTCAGGATTTCTCTTTTAATGCCTTGGATTCGATGTTACATTTATTCATTGTCTTTGCTAATGGCAGCTAGCTAGACGTGATCGTCCAGGAATGATAGCAATGATATTTTTTTAGATCTGTATTCTTTGTGACCAAGCTGAAATTGTCTCATTTTTAGTTTAACCAAAAAAGCCAGTTAGAATACAATTATAATGATTAGAGGACTTAAACTTTGCAAATGTCTCAAATTTTAGTGATCTGTAGTTTCTGGTCCAAGCCATTCTGCCTTATATATCCTTAAAAGAATTTTTAATATCTATGGTATTTCCTGGTCCATCAAAATATCGTACATCTGCTTATCAATGGAGTGATACGATTTTTTGTTAAAACCAATATATATCATGAAATCATTAAATTATAATGAATCAAAAAACTTTTTTAAAACTCCCCTTACTTATATTTTCTACTTTCCATGTTCAATTTATTTTTCACCTGTTATACTCTAGATTTATATCTTGACTTTCTACTGTTCTTTTTCCTTTATTTACTCTTTGATATCATTTTCGTTATACTTTCTTTCATTTTACGTATGTAAACTCCCTAGGAGTCTATTATCTTACATTTTATATATTTTCTACTAGCTTTTCCATAATTTTACATCTCACCTCTGATGTTTATACTTTTTCTTTTTAAAAACTTTCTCTTTACTTCCTTCATTTATCTTTGTAAATTTTTTGCATCACCACCTTTCTGTACATTTACTCTGTAATATTTTTATTCATATATATCCCTCACTTTTTGTTCTAAATTTCTATTACTCTACATATATATTTTATCTATTTTATCATATACTTGGTACTGCAATGTATTTTTATAGTTTTGTTATTTTGTCTGTTTTTCGTTCTTAGCCCTGAAGATAACCCACAAAGTGGGTCGAAACGTCGGCACATAATTAAATAAGTACCCACTTATTTAGTGTTTTATTTGACTGCACCCCCAACTATTTTCTTCCTTACAATGATTCAAGTTAGATGGGCTGATTATGAATCAGAGGATGGCAGAAGTGATCTGAAACTTTTGTAATTTTATTATTCCAGGACTTTTCAACCCACCTTTCTGGTGTCTGAATTCGATATATACCACTTATCTCTTTTCTATTATTTTTGAGAAACAAGGATTTATATTTGTAACATCCCAAATATACCTAACATTTAGTCTCATTTCGAGGTTTTTTATATATTTTTAAAACATCTATGATATTTCTAAATATTAAATTATATTGTTTGATATAAATTAACTGATAAAATATTTTATTTTGAAAATTGACAAAAGGCCGAAAGGTTACTAATTATAAGTATATTACAATTTTAAAAATAAAAATTGAATAATTAATATCATGTTTTCGGATTAAAAGAAGTCCTTTTTATTGTATGATTTTTCATGCAACCATCAATAGATGATTGTTGGCTGAAGATAATGCTATGGAATAGAAAGGCAAATGAGTATAAAACATTATCTTATCAAATATAAATCTTATACCAGAACTCGTTCATTTGTGCCGCGATGTCCGAGAAAGCATATCAAAAGTTTCGGACATGGGAAACATGTACTGCACTCGCAGGTAATGATCAAGTTATCTAGAAAATATAATTTAATCTTTTTAAATAAATGTTTACATACACGTATTTATATATTTTTATTTGTGTGTTAATTGGTTCTTGAAGTTCAGTCACTAACCGCCTGAACCTCAAAATCTCGTAAAATAAAAAGTCGATATATATATATATATATATATATATATATTTATGTATGTGTATATACGAGTATATACATATTAGTGAATTTACAGCAGTTAATGGACATAATCACAACAAAAGCTACATTGTAACTATTTCACATAGTCCTCTTTCAACTTCGCCTAATTATAATTGAATAATTAGCACACTAACTTTATGTTCAAATTAGCTTGTGATCTTAAAGAATATTTGTGTAAATTGAAGGGTTTTGTGCCAGTAGAAACCCAAAAAACGTATTTTAGAAAAACTAATGTTTGCGGTAAAAACAGAAAACGCACAATTTAATAATAAAATTTGTATACTTGCAATATCATTTTTTTGTTTGTTTTATTTATTTTGGTTATCTAACTTTGTATTAGAATTACAGTCCCTGAATTGAAAAAGCGAGTCACGTGAGAAAAACTCAATAATGACACAATAACTGAGCAGTTATATTTGAAAAAGGTATAAGTCAATTTCTTTATTTTCGCAATATCTTAAGACTTCCTTTTAAATTATTTTAAAAATATGGGCAAACGGGTAAATGTTTATCATTATTTCTTTCAAACTTAATAGTTAAACTAATGACCAACGCTGAGATATTGAAAATTTAATATGAATAAAACTTTATCACCGGTATTTTTGCAAGGACTTTAAAAAAGTAACAATTTTAAAGGCAATACGTCTGGTGATGTTCATTTATAAGTCAAGTACTTCTAGCTTTATTTGACTGAGAGGTTTACTACGGAAGCTAGAGTTACGTACTATCTCCTTTTGTAAACAAGTGCGTGCTCATTATAAATTTAATATTATATTTTACTAGAGACCCGCCCCGGCTTTGCACGGGTAGTAAGACATATTATGGCTACATGTTTTGTCTATGTAATGTATTTTATTATGGAGATATTATAAACATAAAAACAAAACAAAATAATTCTTTATATACGAATTTATTTTCTTGCGCGTTAAGTTTTTGCGATAACCCTTAAGATGGTCATTTAAATTATATGATATAAAATATTCTACTAATGCGAATGAAATACTTAAGGTAACTAAAGTATATAAGATGATAAGGATTAATAGTGTACTCATCTAAATAACTTTCCAAATACCGCATTGTACCAAATTTTTAGAAGATATAATAAATATAGTAAGCTATTCTTAAAAGATAGATCCAAGCTATCACGGACTTCTTTTTAGATACATAAATGAGGAATATTTCACCATGCATTGTTTCGTTATATGACAAAGGCATTAGGCGGCGTCATCGATGAAACCTTCCAGGCGGCTATACTTTTCCAATTCCAGCACTTATCGTTATATTCCAACCCATTAACAAAAAACCTCAGCATATTACATACCTCAACCTTCCTGGTGAACCACTCTATCTGCTGGTGAAAACCGCATGAAAATCCGTGGAGTAGTTATTGAGTTTACAGCCAACAAACGCGGCTGAGAACTTTGTTTTATAATATGTATAGATAAAAAAGAAATAGTTACAAAAATTAAAATAAATATATATATTGATATACCGATCCATATACCCCAGAGTATTTTTCGCCAAGAACTACGTGATTGTATATAATCCAAAAGTGATAAACGGGAAATTTAATGGAACCAATATTCTGATAATACCCACCAGAAAAACACCCGCTTGTTGAACAAATGAAACTTGTTGATTATAACGTGGCCTATTGTTGCTAAGTTGGCTCAGGTAAAAAATGGTGGCCTTAAATGTGTTAGTCTTCAAAACAAAACATGACTGGACGGTATTAAAAAGGATAGTTAAAATAATAAAAATTATTAGAACTGAATAAAGTATTTATCTTTTTATAAGAAATCCGAGCCAAATCGTTTTTTAGAGCGACAAACCTAATGTCTTTTTCTTTAAAGTTTTTTTCAATGTAAATCTTTAGGTTCTTAAAATTTACAAGTTGCTAAAGGAAAACAAAAAAAGGATATAATCCCCAAATAAATAGTCTTATAATTTACATCAGCTTAAACAAATTGCAATCGTGTTAACGACTGTTGACACGTTGATTAGAATACTGTTTGTACATGAGATGATGTAAAACTATTTTTCTAGAAGATATTATTTATTTTGTATTTATTATTTAATTTTCATTTGCACTAGCGCAATTGCGCGTCCACCAAATTTGATCCTAGTTTTATTCTCTTTGCTTTTCTACAGGAGCATCAAGTTTTTGAATGGAAATGTCAATAGTTGAGTTGGTCTCTTGGCCAATAGAAGAAGATATTATAATTTTTATTTTTTTTACTGTTTTAATATTCAGACGGAATAATGCATTCATTATTTCCTTCAAAAAATTATATCGTCTCACCAAAATAACTACATCCCCAGTGAATAAGTGGTTATGTCGATTTTTTTTCAAAATAAGTTTCATGTACTCAAGGAGGCGGAATCATATGATTTTCGTGGTGAATGAGGGGCCAAGTCAGGCTTAGGCTTGGAAAGGACTTATTGTTGGTATATTAACTCCGTTTTAAGCAAAAAAACTATGAGAATGACATGATACCGCTTCCAACAATACGGTTAACTGTCCCTGAACCAAATTCAACTAAACCACTTATTCACCAAGGCTGCAGATTTAATAATTTTTTCGACTGTAACATCAAGTTACCCCTTATATAGAATCTTAACATTAAAATAGTCTTATGCAATGTCATTATCAATGATTTGTTTCAGGAATATGGCATTTTTTTAGACTTCCAATTACTGCAAATTGATATTACTCCCTTCTATCTTAAGAACCTCCAATCTTAAAAACCCGAATTGTCTTTCTTAAGTACTGTTATGGAATGGTTTCTAGGTGCTGAGGTATACAGTTATACATATCATTTAGAAAGAAGTCCCTCTGAGTATCCTGAGGTATAAATTTCCACCTGGCTGAAATAGTGCTTAGGTTACCAACCAATATTTTTAAAAATATTCTGCCTGGGCTAAATATCGAATAATATTTTAAATATCGAGAAAACGAATTGTGTACTGTTATGTAATGTAACAGAGTAATTAAAGAATTTTCCTTTAACTCTGATAATGCATAGGGTTCACAGGTTTTAAATCAGTCATCAGTTGTCTAAATCTTCTTCCAACACCAAATCCAGATGCGGATTTTATCATTACAGCTGTAGTAAATAGTCTAATCCTTTTTTCGATTACTCCTGGTCCAGTCCATCGATTTTCTTGGGCTATGTCAATTTTATATCGGTTAATTTTGTCTAAGAGTATCAGACATTGTTTGTGCTCCTTTGTCTATATAAAATGTTATATGATCTGTAGAGGACAATCGATAAATAAACAATTACGGAATTCGATCACTGATCGATAAAATTAATAATAAAAATAACATATGTAAAAAAAAAGGAGATAACCTTATACAGTGTGTTTGTCCATGTGCTCTGTGTAAAAAAATAAATTGATTGAACAAATTAGTAATAAACTTTTAAATAACAGTTTTGAATCTAGAAGATTAATTAGTAATATTGGTGACCCCGACGTGATCTATTCTTTTTTTTCGCGAGTTATAAAGTTAGTTGTGTTCGGTTATTAAGGTTGTAAAACTTAACTTATTTTTGAAAGACATTATATTAATAACTATAATGACTAAAGAAGACGAATTAAAAGCCTCGGACGAAGCCGGAGCTCAGCAACAAATAGAAGCCAGTAAGATCTCTGTAAAAATACCACCGTTCTGGATTGAACGACCAGATGTCTGGTTTAGGCAAGTAGAAACCCAATTTAAATTAAGTGGCGTAAAAACTGAAGGTACGAAATTTGATTATTTAGTATCTCAATTAGATAGAAAATTTGTAGCTGATATAATTGATATTTTAGATTCTGAAAGTGATTCAAAATATTCATTAGCTAAGGTAAGACTTTTAAGCCTTTACAAAGAAAGTGAGGACTCTCAAATTAAGCGGCTAGTTGCTGGTATAGAACTTGGGGACCTAAGACCGAGTCAATTATTAAGAAAAATGACTTCATTGGCAGGTACGGACATATCTTCTAAGGTGCTCCGTACACTATGGTTAGATAAACTTCCCGAGTCCATTAGAAATATTCTCTTAATTTCCGATGAAAATCTCGAAAAGCTAGCTGTTATGGCAGATAAAATAGTTGACATGAATCCTCGTCGTGAAGTTTATGCAATGTCCAATAGTAAACCTAGTTCCGAACATTGCTCAACCAGTGGAGTAGATGAAATGATGAAGGTACTTGTGGCCAAAATTGAAGCGATGGATGCTCGTATTTCGTCTCTAAGTCATTCTAGAAATCGAAGAGATCGTTCAAATGACAGGCGATGTAGAAGCCGTAGCCGTAACCGTGGGCGCTTTGACCCCAATGGAAAATATTGTTTTTACCACTACCGTTTTGGGGAAAGATGTCTACCCGAAAAGTGCCAGCAACCTTGTCAATGGAATCAAGAGGGAAACGAGAAACTGCAGCAGAAGTAGCAGCGCATTCCGCTGCAGAACACCCTATAGGAAGCCGTAAGTTTCGTTTATTTCTAACTGATAAAAATTCAAGAATTCAATTTTTAGTAGATAGTGGAGCAGATGTTTCTATTATACCTCCACAAGCAAAAAGCAAAATAATTAAAATGTCTGATTTCAAATTATATGCCGCTAACGGTACGGAGATCCCCACGTTTGGTGTTCATGTTTTAAATATCAACTTGGGACTTCGTCGTGATTTCAGATGGCCATTTATCATCGCCAAAGTAACTAGAGGTATATTAGGTGCTGATTTTTTGCATCATTTCGACTTACTAGTTGATTTAAAAAATAAACAATTAATAGATGGAAAAACTAAATTAGGAGTAAGTGGTAACATTATATCAGTTAACACTAACAATTCAATCAGCACAGTCTCTAAATCGCACAAATTTTCTGAATTACTTAACTCTTATCCAAATTTAACAAAACCAAATTTAATGCCTATAGAAGTGAAACATGACGTCAAACATCAAATCATTACAACCGGTCAACCTGTTCATAGTCGTCCTCGACCACTTGATACAAAAAAATTAGCCATAGCCAAAGAAGAGTTTCAGTTCATGCTGAACCATGGAATAATACGCCCTTCCAAGTCTCAGTGGTCAAGCCCACTTCACTTGGCACCCAAGAAGGATGGTTCAATGCGGCCATGTGGCGATTTTAGAAGACTGAACTCTCAAACGATACCAGATAGATACCCGATACCTAGAATCGTTGATTTTCAGCACATCCTTAATAAGAAACAAATATTTTCAAAAATTGATTTGTTAAAGGCTTATTTCCAGATTCCTGTGGCAGAAGAAGACAAACAAAAGACCGCTGTAACCACACCTTTCGGCATGTTCGAATTTAATTATATGCCCTTTGGACTTCGAAATGCTCCGAGCACTTTTCAGAGATTCATCAACGAAGTGTTCCATGGATTGAATTTCGTATTCCCATATCTGGATGATTGTCTAATCGCCTCTAATTCAGAAGAAGATCATCAACATCATTTAAAACTTGTTTTTGACAGGTTAGAAAAATATGGACTTCATATTAATGTCGCAAAATCGGAATTTGGCGTAAGAAAACTAGAGTTCCTTGGCTATCTCATCACACCCGATGGTACAAAACCGTTGCCTGATCGAGTACAAGCTGTCCTGAACTTTAAACGTCCTGAAACTATTTCTGAACTTCGCCGATTCCTTGGTATGATAAATTTTTACAGAAGATACCTCCCTGATGCTTCTAAAACGCAAGCTGTTCTACATGAATATACAAAAGGCGCTAGAAAAAAGGACAATCGGATAATTTCTTGGACTCCTGAAGCCATTAGTCAATTCGAGAAATGTAAACAGGATTTAGCGGATGCAACAATGCTATCATATCCCAGCTCAGATCTACCTTTGGCCTTAGTCGTGGATGCCAGTGACTACGCCATTGGAGGAGTTGTGCAACAACTAGAGGATGGAGACTGGAAACCGCTAGCCTTCTTTTCTAAGAAGCTTAAGAATGCTGAAAGAAATTATAGCACGTATGATAGGGAATTATTTGGCATTTATGAATCAGTCAAGCACTTCAGGCACACCCTTGAAGGAAGACAATTCGCCATATACACTGACCATCGCCCTCTCATTTACGCATTCAAGCAAAATAACAACAAAGCTACACCGCTTCAATTACGGCGGTTACAATACATTTCGGAATACTCAACCGATATAAGGCATATCAGTGGGAAAATGAATGTGGTTGCTGATACACTCTCAAGAATAAACTCTATCAGCACCATTGATATGGACAAAGTTTCAGAGGCACAGGAAAGTGATCCCGAATTTTTAGAAATAAAAAATGACAAAACTTCGTTAAAACTGCAACCTTACCAACTGCCAAGTGGTAAAAACTTGTGGTGTGACACTTCTACGAAATCTGTAAGACCTTTCATACCTCAAGGATTTAGAAAACTGTTTTTTGATCAGATTCACAATTTGAATCATCCAGGCGTTAAGGCTTCAATTAAACAAGTTGGTGCGCGTTTTGTTTGGCCAGACCTTAATAAGGACGTCCGTAATTGGGCAAAATCGTGTATCTCTTGCCAGAAATCAAAAGTGACAAGACATTCCAAATCACCTTTTGGGACATTTCAACCACCAGATGAGAGATTCTCCGCTGTACACATCGACCTGGTTGGTCCGTTACCTCCATCAAATGGTAATACCTACCTGCTAACTGCTATAGATCGATTCACTAGTTGGATGGAAGCCATACCACTTGAAGAAATCACAGCAGAAGTTGTTGCAAGAGCATTTTATGACAACTGGGTTGTTCGATTCGGTGTTCCATTTTCACTTACCTCGGACCAAGGCCGACAATTTGAAGCTAACCTGTTTAAAAAATTGAGCGTTTTATGTGGAATAAAACTGCAGAGGACAACTCCGTACCATCCTCAGTGTAACGGGAAAGTTGAAAGACTCCACCGCACATTAAAAACTGCACTAAGGGCAAACGGTTCTTTAAAATGGTCAGAAGCTTTATCGACAATTCTGTTAGGATTGCGTGCTTCATTTAATCCTGAAACAGGAGTCTCTATTGCTCAAATGGTTTATGGAACCACTATCAAGTTACCTGGTGAATTCCTCGGACAACCAGCTCAACGCGTCGAAGATCCTGAAACCTTTATATCGCAACTACAAGAAACAATGCGAAAACTGAAACCAGTTCCAGTAAAACACAAGACAAACAGGACATTTTTTATTCACAAGGAATTGTCTGACTGTTCTCATGTGTTTGTCAGAATCGATAGAGTGAAAAAGCCTTTGGAACCAGCTTATGAGGGGCCTTTTAAAGTTATTGCGAGATCTGAGAAATATTTCACAATCCAATTGAAAAGTAAAGATGCAAATATTTCCATAGACCGCCTGAAGCCAGCTTATATCTTGGCGTCACCCGAGGAATCAGGACTTCCTAGCCCGGAAACATATCCTCCTCCAGAGTTGCCATCTACCTCAGAAGACAACAATGAATCTAGTTCAAATCATAGAGAACCACAAATACCAACCACACGGAGTGGTCGTGCTGTGAAGTTCCCATCACGGTATTTAGAGACAATACTGTTCTGAGATTGCTAGAATAATTTTGAGAAAATGCAATTATTTTTGAAGTTTTGAGAAATATTGTCGTGACTGTGTCTCTGGGAGGAAGAACTGTAGAGGACAATCGATAAATAAACAATTACGGAATTCGATCACTGATCGATAAAATTAATAATAAAAATAACATATGTAAAAAAAAAGGAGATAACCTTATACAGTGTGTTTGTCCATGTGCTCTGTGTAAAAAAATAAATTGATTGAACAAATTAGTAATAAACTTTTAAATAACAGTTTGAATCTAGAAGATTAATTAGTAATAGATCCAATAGTATGCGACGAGTGCTATTTCTTTTCCTGTTTGACAGTCCGGCTGATGTTTCTTCATGGTTTGAGATAATATTTATCAATAAATTATTTGATATGACCATATGGTATCAACCCGGTCAAGATGGTACGAAGTCGAAAACTTGATGTCGATTTTAAGATTTTTTTTAAATCGGACTATAGTATCGAGAACCTAACCAAAACGGAAGTGAAAGTACTGTCAGAAATACCGGAGATGAAACCACCAACCTCCAGGAGAAAGAGAGAAGGATGGAAACTGCGGTACAAGGAATGAGGAACACACATGACTATTATAAATACTGAAAATGTGTGAACTAACCTTAAACTTAGTTAACAAAATAGAATGCTCCATTTATATTTGTGGGAATATTAGGAGTAGCACAAACATGTAAATTAAGTAAAATCCACCAGTTAGAACCTATGCATTACAAATTTATGGCATTGCTAAGCAAGCTCACAGAAAACGACTACAAACTTTCCAATCAAAAATACTCAGACATGCCACAAAAGCACCTTGTTATGTCATTAATTAAACTCTGCATACTGACATAAAAACACCAGCGTTTGCCGAACATATACAAACCTACTGCAAACTCTTTCAAGAAAAACTACACGGACAACCAAACACATTAGCAAATGGTCACGACACTAATGCCTGAGAACACCAGTATGAGACTAAATAAAATAATACCATAAGAAATCAAATCTAGCCACAGGAGAGGTACCGCTGGGTACTATTCTTAATTCCTCTCATGTAATTTTGATTTATTTTTTTGATATCCAGTCACCTGGTTGTCAATCGTATTACTTGACAGGTATGGATACAATAATAAAGAGAAAAAAAAATCTACATTTTACTTTAATATTAACTATGTTCTAATTTGTTATTGTTTTGATTTATTACACTATATTAAATTTATTTAAAAGTTATTAAATCTAATTTATTACAATAGGCCACCTGAGTATGCTTGTGGCTGGTTTGACGATGTATTGGCCGTCTCCTCTGACTGCTTGGTACTCCTCCAAGGACAGCGAGGTACCAATGACGGAGCACGAGGTATCCTGGATGATTTCGATTTCGGCCATTGGTGCATGCGTAGTATCGGTACCATACGGAATGCTTGCTGACGTGTAAGGTCCATTATTTATTGTAACTATAACATCTAACTTCTTACCATGTTAATATTACAGATTTTTTAGTCTGAAAATTTAGAAAACGACCTGCGCCTGAAGCTTAGCGGGAGTCCACGCCCTTTCCTCCACTACAATGCTCGTTTCTCTTGCCCTCTGTCCTTATCGTGGCTATAACTATAGTAAAATAGGCTCTAAAAATTATAAGGCTATAATTATACCGGAATTTATTCGGTGTCGGTGAGGAGGGCATTGGCATCCAACTTCTTGGTAAAAGAATATAACCTGAATAACCGTTAATACATTATTATAAATATATAACGTTGGTAACCAATGGCAACTCCATACGCCACCTCCCAACCCCCGCCTCCGATTTTGAAAAAGATTGTTTTCTAAATTGTCAGACAATAACTACCATAGTCTACCATAGAAGGATGTTTACCCTTCTAAAATCCTTTGAAATGTATTGGTGTAATATACAGCCAGTTGCGGTTCAGTCACAAATGTTCAGAACTCGAAATGAATATCCTTGATATACTCGCATATCGCTAGATTTCATCGAGTGAGTTTGATTCAATATATACTTTACAAAATTTTTAAAACATGTTATAACTATTTTTAATTATATCGATTGTAATGGTTATCATCAAATACTGCCCATGTGTGAGTTAGAAATGAAATTTAAAAAAAAACCTACAGATAATGGAATACATTGAAATTACATACATTTGATTCATTTTCTATTATATAATTAGTATAAAAAGGCGAAAATTTCAGGCATATAAATGACTTGGATGTTGACTGATAATGACCAACCAACTTTGTAGAAAGATTTATCAAACAGATACCACCTCCTAACACTAACACTAAGCAAATAGCGAACTTACTGTATTTCTGTATTTCAGATTCGGTCGGAAAACGATTCTTCTTTCGACGGGAATCTCTTCAGTGGTAAGCTGGCTCTTGATCATGATGACGAGGTCCAAATGGGCACTATACGTCGCTCAGGCTCTGGGTGGCATTGTCTTGGGCGGGGCACCAAGCGTCGCTCCCATCTACATCTCGGAGATCTCGCCTCCTGAAATCAGAGGAGCTGTCGTAGGGCAGCTCAATACTATGTTCTTCGTCGGCCAACTTGTTGCTTATACTGTCGGTCCTCAACTTTCATACTCTAATTATTTAAGAGTATGTTCCTCGGTACCTATAGTTTTTCTTATAATTTTTGGCTTCGCCCCGGAATCACCCTACTACTTGATGAGCAAGGGTCGGGACGAGGAAGCCAAGGACTGCATGGCGAAGTTGCGTGGTAAGGATTCTATAGCCGAACTGGAAGCATCCAAGAAAGAAGCTCTTGGGGATGAATCTACGGATAAAACCTCAATATGGGAGGTTTTGAAGACACGTAATCATTTGAAGAATATGATATGCCTTCAGGTAATTAGTTATATGCGTCCATAAGTACTTTTATCTGATATATAGCCACTTCAAGTTATATTACATCCATCAAATCTCTGCTATTAATAACATCTATTTCTTTTACATAAGTTAATGATACTTATCAACGATTGGGGGAATAAAATGGTCCGGGTGGAGGTCAGTGAAAGAATTTCTTAAATGAGCTTACCTCATCTTTGAAATCAACTTTTTGACCCACATTGCAGGTCTTCTTCAGCGCTTGTAATGAGTTTAATTGACAATATAGTATTATATGATGATTGGTTTTGTATAACTGTGATGAACTTAATTACAGGGCTGCAATGACCTCATTGCAAAGGCCATGAAGAGCACCTGCAATATGGTTCGAAACGTCGGTATCAAATAAATTGTTAAACCCTATTAAAGAAATTCTTTCAATGATTGACTTAATGAACCCATCACAACCTAAGACTTATTTTTTTTTCCTTATTTTATGTATGAAAACAATCGTCTGTATTTTTTAAATTTTTAAATAGTGCTTATACATTTAAAAAAAACAATCTAAAAAAAAATATTTTTAAAAAATACGAACGTAAAATGGTCTGGGTGGAAATAAACCGTTCTCCCTATATATTAGAATCTTTTGGCCTCCACCCGGGCCATTTTCTTCCTTATATTTTATTGCTTGCATAATTAATTACTTTCTGTACATACGAACTAGAATTATTCATAACTAATTCTGTTAAACATTCAAAACATGTTTTTTTAGGTGTGTTATCCTATTTTTTCAGTTTCTCTGCGGTGTGAGCACATTAAATGGATCAACATCTATGTCTATGTACGCTGTTGAGTTCATGGGTGGCCAGTGGGTGGCCGTCGTGATGAGCCTGATATTTATTATATCTTCCTTCTTCGCCTCATTCCTGTCTGATCCGTTGGGACGGAGGCCACTCCTGGTGTCTTCGCTGGTCGGCGCTACCATCTGCACCTCAATTCTCGCCGCCTACTTCTTGTCCCAAGAAAAGATTCTCCTCTACATCGGGCTATTCGGCTTCTGCTTCATATCTTCAGTCGGTATCAACCCGTGCATGATCACTCTTCCTTCGGAGCTGTTCCCAACCAGCCTGCGTGCCTTTGCTAACGGACTCTCGCAGTTTACGACTAACTTTTTCGGTTTCGTCTGTGTGAAGATCTTCGTCGACATCAATGAGACCCTTGGTGTTCAGTACAACTTCTTTATTTACGCTTTCATCTCTCTCGTCGGTGCTCTGATCGGTTATGTACTTCCAGAGACTGCTAAGACTGTGATAAGCGTTTCTTAAACAATCAACAACGGAATTTTATCAACTATTCAAAAGGTGATATATATCAAAAGTTCTGGATTCCTCAATTGGTATATTTAATAGTTAAAGATTTATTGTTTACCATAGTCAACTTTTGTTGCAGGATGACTTCAGTTTGAGTTGACGACTTCGATTGATGAACTGAATTACTGGAGTGGGTGATACACGAAACCTTTCTTGCTCATCTTCGGCAGAATCAAAACGCCAGATTAAACCGATTAAATAAAACTATAGGGTCGTCACGTGTGAAATGTCGGTCTCCAGACACAGGAAGAAAATAAAAAACGGAAATGGTCATCCTATTTATAATAATATCAAAAGCTGGAGGCAATCTTCTCTTGACAGTTTTAAGAAATAATGTCAGAGGTCATTCACCAGATATATTTTCTATGATTATATCTTCTGGAGAAAAATGTCAAAGCCAACGAAGATTGGTTCTTTCATTAGAACTCCCTTAGCCAATAACATGATTGGTATTTCTTGCTGCCTGGACATAGGATTGACAATTATTGAATTCAAACAAACAAATCGAGTGTTTCCATTGTCACGTTAGAAATGTAACCAAAATATTGAAACCTCCTTTAGAAAAAAAAAGAACTCTGTTAATATAGTTTAGGGAATTGTTTATTATAGATGGTAAATTATTTGCTGGTAATCTACTGACAAGGCATTAGTCCATTTTGAAAATGACAATTTATGCGTGACTTCCAAACCAATACAAATTTTCGTTTAAAAAAATCAGTATACTGAAATCGTCAGAAATGGGTGGCTTCAGCCCCCCCTCAAAGTGATTTTCTTAATGTATTCCTAAAAGAAATCAATATTTGTTCATGCAATAAAGAAAAAAGAAATAAAGTAAATTCTATACCATTTTGTTTTATCCATCTAAGCAATCTTAATAGTACATGCCACACTCAAATCCTCAACCTTCCGCCACCAGCCAGCTCCTTGGTTTGTGTCAAAGCATCAAAGAAATTTAAATGAAGCATGACGTGTCCCCTAGACGCTTTAGAGAAATGAGGCTAACAGATGACCAAGCGTGGCTAAATCCACCTTCTTCCACGAAGCCCTTTTCGCTGCTCCCGATCCCAAATCTAAATGTAAACTCCCCCGCACTCTCTCTATTTTTTAATCCTCGTTCTCGTTCGTCTTCCTAGTTTTATCCAATGACACAAAATCATATCTTTAGTCTATCTTCCTTAAATACTTCACAGCAATCATCTCCCAACCCAAAGTGTCACTAATGTCGTGATTCAACTCCACACACTGCTATTTCTCCAACATCTTTCTCGCGAAATAAAATCCAAATACATGGGTTTTGATTAAATTCCCCTCAAATTGTTAAAATTATGCCACCAGAAAATCAAACCAGTTCTTCTCTTCCTGCACATTTTTTCTCAACAAAACTCAGTGTATTCCACTTCAAAGATAAAAGCAGTCAGAAACCATATAAACGCATCTAAAGATTATCTTCTACATACAGAATTAATTATTATGAGACAATAAAATTAGTTTTTAAGTAAGAAAGAAGTCACAAAAGAGACTAAATTGACTGTTTACCGCTCGACGTACGTTTCTATTCTCACTTATGGGAGTGAATCTTGGGCCTTAAAGCACTGTGATCGGGGCCGACACCAAAGCATGGAAATGCGGTACCTGAGGAAAATAGAGGGGAAGACCAAGAGGGACCAGATACAAAATAAGACGATAAGGACTACACTAAAAATTAAGCCCCTTGATCAGATAATCGAGAAAGGACAGCTTAAAAGGTCCGGACATGTAATGAGGATGGATGCCCACCGGAGAGCTAATAAAGCTATGGAGGTTAAACCAACGGGAAAAAGACCCAGGGCAAGGCCGAGAGTGATCTGGAAGAATAACCTCCGCAATATCCTTATAGAAAAAGGGATTGGATGGACGGCAGCCAGGAGAGCAGCCCTTGATAGAGACAGGGGGCGCTCCTTATGCAAAATTTCTACACCGCAAGGTAGAAGAGAGGTTTGAAAATGAAAAAAAGAAATAAAATAAAATAAAACTAACGAACAGTGAAACATTTTCTTAACATTCATAAATATTTGAAAATTATAAACAAAAATGTATATAATATTTAACAACATAATAGTAGTAACAACAAAGGTGTAGGATGCATAATATCCTACTAATTACCAATAGGGTTTATAATATCATATAATTTAAATTAATAATATCCGGCTATCGATATCGAATAAACCAACGCCACCCTCAAAGGGGGAAATGAAAAAAAAATCGCTCAATCTTCATCTTCTACAAGTTTGAAAGAATGGTCAAATCACAACCATCAAAATTCCTCGAACTCCTCGATCCTTTCCGATCTGACTCCAGCTTTTCCATACAATCTGCCTTAGTATAATTCAAAGAATATCATTCGGTTAAGGAGAAAAACCATCATTTTCGTTGATGAGGAAATGGTTGACTGGATGTATCTTGAGAAATGTTAAAAAGGAGGGGTTCCGTTAGTACAACTTATGCTACAAGTTCACTTGGCACGCCAAGGTTTCGGCTTAACTTTTAGCCCACCATTTAGGCTGAGAATAAAACAATGCCATCAAGCCGTCCGGAGGTTTGGTCCATGGACAGTCTATTTGGGGAAAACATGGCATTTCACATCTCAATGCGAACATGGATATCATATAAATTTATGGGGGAAACATACATAAACCCTACATTTATCACGACTATACATTCAATTAGGTCAAAATTGGTTATTAATTATTAATAATAATTAATAATTTCCTCATTGTGTGAATGTGTGGCCATCTGGTTCATGAAATTATTGTTACTGGTACTAATGCCCAATTCTGGCATGCGTGCTAATTAAGATTTAATGATACTAATAGTTTTTAATCCCAAATGTCAGGAATGGCAAGAGAAGAATCTAAAAAATATTCTAATCCATTATATCCAGATAAATTGTCAAATTTATTCTTATATAGTAAGTGAGAAATTAAAACTGAGAAAAATATACAGATAAAACTAATTATCAGTAGTAAATAAAACTATAACTACTCAAGAGGAGTGATTAATATATGTATTCGTTAATCAGAAATAGAGGTCTTGAAAGTAATCAGAATTTAGACACTGACTATATTGAGTAAAGTTCTCAACACATTATATACTTGACACGGACATAGTTTCGCCCACCTTAACTATTTAATAAGTAATTTAGGTCTGTGCTAATATAATATTGCTGTTTTTATTTCCAGAACTTAGTTAAATCAAATATTTGATTTGATTGATTATAGATGTCAGTTATCAATAGCTATTTTGTATTTGTTTAATTTTTCTTCTTCCAAACGAATATTTTATTGCATTCAAAGCCAGATATTTTTTTTTGTTTTATATGATTTTGATTATTTGCGCCTCATCTTACAGACGTATTTCAACCACACGACGACCTACTTGACCCACAACACACCTCTGACGTCCAACAAATTCTGACTTCGCCACTTCCTCTGTCTTTACAACCCCCAACAATCAATCCTTCAGGGGTTGAATTTTGTATAACAAATTACCTCGTAGAAAATCACCTGGCTATGATCTTATTATACGTAAAATTGCACGACTACTTCCTAGGATAGGCTTACTTTTTCTGGCAGCTATCTACAATTCTATTCTTCGACTTACTTATTTTCCTCTAGTATGGAAATTTTCCGTTGTAAAAATGATCCCAAACCCAAAAGTCATTAGACCTAGTTACGTCCTACAGGCCTATTAGGCTTTTACCACTATTTTCCAAAATATTTGAAAAATTATTGTTAAAGCGGCTCTATCCATTATTAAAAATAAATAATTTAATTCCAAACCAGCAATTCGGATTTAGGCCTGCACATTCTACAATACAACAAGGTCATAGAGTTGTTGATAGCATTGCCGTGGCACTATAAAAGAAGGGATATTGCACATCACCGTTCTTGGACGTTTCACAAGCTTTCGATAAAGTTTGGCACGATTGTCTCTTGTACAAACTAAAATCAGTTCTATCGCAGGCATATTATCTAATCATAAACTCATATCTGGAGGACAGGTTTTTTATTGTTAATCAGGATGGTAAACATTCCGACTATTGTCGAATTAATGCAGGAGTACCGCAGGGCAGTATTCTAGGTCCAGTTCTATACTCTATATACACCTAAGACATCCCACAGACGCCAGAAACACTACTTGCAACATATGCGGACGATACTGCCATACTTTCGACCAGTACTAACCCCAATATAGCTTCTACAGACACACTTAAATTCATTACAAAATTGGTTCCATAAGTGACGTATAAAAATTAACATACAAAAATCTAACCAAGTAACATTTACACTTAGACATTCAGACCGCCCCTCACTAACACTTTACAATACACCATTGCCAAGACAAACACAGACAAAATACTTGGATCTTACAATGGACAGAAGCCCGCATTGGAAATCACTCGTAACTAATTTGAAGACAAAATTGAATCACCGACTCTCACTTCTTAGACGACTACTTCATCACAAAAATAAATGATCACTAACAAATAAAATTACAATATACAACATGCTACTTAAACCAACATGGACCTACGCCTCGCAAGTGTGGGGGATATGCAAAAAATCCCACTTATAGAACATACAAATTTTTCAATCGAAATTCCTTCGTTAGATTACGCATAGTCCCTTTTACATTACTAATAAAACATTACACAAAGATCTCAACATACCACTCGTGACTGACACAATAAAAAAAATTTCATGAATCACTTGCTGGACATCCAAACGTACTGGTACAATCACTACTGACAGACACATTGCCACAGAATCCGACAAGGAGACGAGTGAGATGTACCACTCTAGAGGTACCTTCAATGGGAGATTTCCCTATTCACGATTTCACGAGAATCTTTTAGGGGAGGTTTTCCAAAGAACATTAAAAATACAATATGTGCCAAATGGTATCTGTATTATTTCTCAAATAAATATTTTTATTATTATAATTATATAATTTTGATGATAATAAAATGCATTAAATGGAAATAAAAGAATTCTGTGAGTAATTTTCAAAACATATGTTTTAATATTTAGTGTGATGTTCGAAAAAACAAAACAACATCCATCTGAAGACAGTTGTCGTGTGAGAAGGTTGCTTGCTACTCAACATATGATTTTGTCGCCACTCTCTCCATCTTCTTCATCTTGAATTTTTTCAAATCTCACCAGTAAAACTTCTCCCTACTTTCATCTAATTTTGGACTTAACTCCATCGCTATCAAGAACACAACACTTTTCAAAAACTCAGTTCATTTCTCAGTTTTTTATTGATTCACAGACCATTAATATGTTTTGTTTTAAGACTCATACCTTTTAGTAAACAAGCTCATTTCATTTTTATCTAAATAATTAATTGTAGATTCTAGCTTAGTGCATTTTATTTTTATAATTCTTGCTTTAATTTTTAAATAACTTTTCTTGTATTTTTCTAGGTTTAATTGTGCACATTAATATTTTTGTAATTGTTCTTTTTCTATTTTTACATTATATATTTATCATTTACTCATTTTTGGATGTTTTTATTTGTATTACTTGATAAAGTTCTTTTCTTTCCTTTTATAGATTCAATTTTATGTATTTGGGTATTTGGCACCCAATCAAAACCATAAAATTTTTTATTGAATTCACAACCGGCAAATTCGCTCGGATAGAAGGTTAGCAAATTATTATTAGGAGCCCCTTCTTCCACAATAGGAATCGATCCTTTGTTGGCATTAAAAAATAGTGAGCCATTTGTTTGTTTTTCAGGCTCAACATATATTTGAATTTTCTTTTAAATACACCTGTAGTGGTTTCATAGCAATTTTAACCTTATATTTCTTGGTAAAAAAAATCAGCACCTTTTTTTTCCGGCAACTCAAATAGCAAACAGAAAATGAAAATTAAATAAAGTAATTAAAAATCAATTGACCTCTATGTCTCCGAGCAATAGGGAAACATAGTCTCCACGACCAATCCTACGAAAATGGAGCAAAGCTTATTAATTTTACAACCTCCAAAGACAAGATCATTGGAAGTACCTTTTTCTCGCACTAAGATATAGATAAAGGTACTTGGAATACGCCAGATGGGAAACATGTTAACCAAATAGACCATATTCTTGTTGATACAAGGCAAAAGTCCTCCCTTCAGAATTAGAGAACCTTTAGAAGCGCTAACGTGGACTCAGACCATTTTTTATGTTACGCTCACATTACGCCTAAAATTTCTTTTAGAAAGGTTGGGCCCAGAAGTGAAAATCATAAACTCTACTCTCTTAACTCTTATTAAGTTGCAAGAGCCAGATATCAAAGAGAGGTACATCAAGCAGCTTTATGAAAAAGTTTGTGCTTATGCTATAGTTAAGGAAAACATAGAGCCTCTTTGGTCCAGCATGGAATACAAGAATATATACAATACAAGAAACGGCTGATAATGTGCTGGGGCCTAGAGAAAAGCAGAAGAGATCCCCATGGTTCGTTGGAGAATGCGTGGCAGCTACTAATATCAATGTGCCATATAAGAATATGCTGAGAAAGGAACTTGGAGACATGCAGAAGAATACCAAAGTAAAAGGAGTGAGGAAAAATGTCTTCACCAAAGAAATAAAGGGCAAATTGGAAGGAATTAATTGATGAGGTCAGAAAGACAATGGAAGAGAAAGAATCCAGAGAACTCTTCAGAAGGAGAAGATCCCGAATAAATATTCTAGAAACGTGTAGAAACAAGGATGGGGACATACTTGTCTCCTAGGATACATTATTGCAACGGAGGGGTCATCAGCTACTCCTAAAAATGACCCCTCCATTTTCTTCCGTTCTCTTCCGCAATCCTCTGCAGAAGAGCACTTGCCAGTTAGGAACCTGGAGTCAAACATTGAACCACCCAATGATGAGGAAATAATTGAGGCTATTGATCGCTTGAAGAACAATAAAGCACCTGGAGCAGATTAATTGCCGGCTGAACTCTTTAAGTGCGGGGGGGGGGTGAAGAACTGATAAAGAGAACACAGGAACTTATATTAAACATCTGGCAACATGAGAATTTGCCAGAAGATTGGAAAAAAACCCGTCATAATTCGTTTATTCAAAAAAGGTGACAAACTCCAATCCCAAAGCTACAAACGAATCTTTCTTCTTTCTTGCGGATACCAGATCCTCACCAACATTTTGTTCCAGCGTCTCCTACCCTTTACAGAGCAGGAGCTTGGACCATACCAATGCGGATTTAGGTGGGGAAGATCTACCACAGTTCAAATATTCTGTCTCAGAGCAATCCTTGATAGAAAACGTGAATTTAATATAAAAAGTTATCTTTTTTTTTTTTTTTTTGTGGACTTCAGGGCGGCATATGACAGCTTAACCGGAAAGAACATTACAAGAAACTGAAGGAGTTCAACATCCCCGATACGTTAATAAGACTGATAAAGCTGACCTTGAGAGATGTGAGATGCACTGTGCAGATTGGAGGGCAAAGAACGGAAGAGTTTTCCTCAAGAAAAGGACAACGCTTTTAGATGCGTTAGCATGCCTCCTGTTTAGTATCGCGTTTGAGAAGCCAGTGAGGGATGCTGGTCTGCTAACCAAAAAGACTGTTTTCACTCAGATGGTCCAGCTCTTGGCATATGCAGATGATGTGGACATCATAGGTCGGTCATTGCATTCCGTTAAAGATGTTTTCCTAGTCCTGTAGGAGGCCGCCAGAACACTTGGACTAGAGGTGAATGAAGAGAAGACTAAGTTGATGCTCACAGACGAAGTGGCCCGACCTGGCGAGACCATCTATATTGGCCCCTTTAACTTTGAGAAACTTGCCCAATTCACCTAGTTACGTTCGATATTGGCTGAGAATAAAGGTACCTGAGTGTGATGAAAATGAAGGAAGAATGAATTACCCTTAGAAAGGTTTTTATTAGCTTAAAACAACAACTGTAGAAGAATAGTGAGTTTACAAACATATAACTGGTTATCTGCCAGGTTAGACAATAGTAGGGAAAGTTTCCCACACATGAGGGGGATTAAAAACCACCACATTCACCCTGAGTTTTTCTTAAAACATTTGGCATAATTTAAGTACAATATATGAGATACATAGAAAGATTTAAGAAAACATTTGGCAAAATTTCAGAACAATATTTGAGATACAAAAGAAAGATTTAAACTTCATTCAAGATTTGTAACACCAGGATTGGTTTTCAATTAGTAACATAGTCTTCGAGGTAAGATGGAGCCTTGGTCATCCGTTGAGGTCTTGAGGGGCACACTGGGATTCCAATTTCATTAGAGAGAGAGCCATGAACAGATGGAGTGGCAGAGGGTTCTTCCGGATGTACCATGTTAGAGGGCTCTAATATTGGAGCGTGTTCATCACCGTCAGGGCAAGGCTTCTCCAAGATCTCATGAGTTCCTTTAGGTGCTAATTGTCTCAGGGACACGGTTGATTCTGATCCATCCTTCTTGCGAATTAGGGCGTACTGTGGGTTAGCTTCAAGTAATTCTACTTCCTCGACAGGGTCTTCATATTTGCTGATTCGCACGTTCCTTTTGGCAAGCACAAGACCAGGGGTTAAACAAGACGGCAAGGAGACTCCATTGGCTGTACGGCGAGGATGAGTGAAAAATCGTTCATGAGGAGTGGAGTTAGTTGCTGTGCAAAGTAGAGATCGAATAGCGTGGAGGGATTCCTTAGGACCATTTCCCAGTTCTCCGTCCGCAGTCCTAGAGTCTTCAAAGAGAGACAAATGGTTTTCCACAGAGTTCCATTGAGGCGTTCAATTTGCCCGTTTCCTGCCGGATCGTATGGTGTTGTTCTGCTGGTAGCTACACCATTTGAATGGAGGAAATCCTTGACTTCCCTAGACATAAAGGAAGGTCCCCGGTCTGAGTGGACATAGGCTGGCATTTCAAACAAACAGAAGAGATTTTTGAGACACTCAACCACAGTGGCAGCAGAAACATCACGGCAGGCGTATGCGAAAGGGAAGCGGGAGTACTCGTCAATGATGGTAAGGAGGTAGAAGTTCTGTGTCCTGGAAGGGAGAGGGCCCTTAAAATCTATGTTGATGCGTTCAAATGGAGAGGTTGCCTTAACTAAGGTTCCAGATGTTTTCAAGTACCTAGGTTTTACTTCAGCACAGATGGTACAGGTTGAAGTCATCTTCTTGACATCTTCAAGTGAATAGGGGATGTTCTTACATTTGAGCCAATGGTACATACGTGTAACACCAGGGTGGGACAAAGATTGGTGAAGCTGGAACAAGTCAGTAGAAGTGAACGCATTACAGACACGGGAGAGTGTGTCTGCCTTGGTGTTGTCCTCACCGGGACGGTAAGATCTGTCATAAACGAACGGAGCTAGCTCTATTCGCCATCTAGTGATCTTCTCATTTTTTGCCTTACTCCCATGTTTTCGGTCAAAAATGAAAGACAGAGCTTCTTGATCAGTTATGAAGTGAAAATGCTTGCCAAGGAGGAATGATCTCCAATGTTTCAAGGATTCAACAATTGCAGAGCCTCCTTTTCGATTGGTGGATGTCCACTGATTTCAGATCTGCTTAGTGATCGAGAGAAAAATGCAACTGGCCGTCCATCTTGACTAAGAGTAGCTGCCAGTGCAAACTTAGAGGCATCGGTTTCTACTACAAGCGGGCGAGATTCATCGATGGTTGTGACGACTGAGTTGGCAATATCCTTTTTTAGATTTTCGAAAGCAGAAGCAGAAAATGGATTCAGCGGAAATGATGTGGCATCGATCAAGACACGGATTTTATCTGAAAATTTAGGTATCCACTTCCAGTAATGGGCAAAGAAACCAAGAGCCCGCTTCAGTGATTCAGAGTTATGTGGCAGTGGCATATTAAGCAACGGGGCAAGCCTTGCTGGGCCTGGCTTGATTGATTGGAATGAAACAAGATGTCCCAGAAGTTTTACGTTTGTGAGGTCAAATTTACTTTTCTCTTTGTTGATTTCAATGCCGAGCTTATCGAGTGTCAATATAAGCTTGTTTAGATTTAGGTCATGGTCAGATTTATCCATCCCACACACAGTGATGTCATCGAGGTATGAATACACTCCAGTGAGGTTTTCGGCAGTTATTATTTGGTCTATTGCGCGTTGGAAGCAGCCTACTCCATTAGTCACGCCGAAAGGTATGCGTGTAAACTGATACAGCTTACCCATTGCTTCAAAACCAGCATATTTCTTCTCATCTTCACATATTGGGATCTGATGATATGCTTGCCGTAAGTCCACAACACTGAAATGTTTGTAATTAGCAACTTTTCTGACAAGTTGGTCAACATTTGGTAAGGGGTAGGCATCAAGTAGAGTATACCTATTTATCGTTTGAGAATAGTCCACCACCAGTCTCTTTTTTTCGTGGTTATTTACAACCAATACCTGAGCTTTCCATGGTGAATTGCTGGGCTCAATTACTCCTTCGGAAAGCAACCGGGTGATTTCTGTCTTAATAAACTGATTGTCTTCATTGCAGTATTTGCGGGACCTCATGGCAATTGGATGACACTTAGGGGAGAGATGATCAAAGAGACGTACAGGGTCAATCTTAGCTACAGTATGCGAACAGATTGTGAGAGGTGCCTTGTCACCGCCAAATTTTAGCAGAATATTTGAGTGTGCTTTGAGTATGTCATGTCCGATGAGAATATCGGAACAGAGTTCTTTTAGAACAGTCAACTTACATTTAGTGTAAGTGTGTTCCGCAATTTCTAGCTTTACAAGAATAAATCCTTCAACTTTGGTCCATAACGACGTAGATGCCATTGATACTCGTCCCTCCTGAGACATAACTTGAATGTTGTGTTCAGAGACAAAGTCAAGGCTGACAAAGCTACCAGAACTCCCAGTGTCCACGAGGCAGTTACAGAGGATTCCATTTACAAGAGCAGAGGTAACAGCATGGCTTAACTGAGTCAGAAACCCATTATTCAGTGATGCTAAAATAGCTGCAGATACAGGTTTGGTTTTCTGAGTATTTTTCTTAGCTTTCCGACTTACACGGGCATAGTGGCCCTTGATTTTGTAATTGGCACACTCTGATTTAAGAGCAGGACAAGCCGAGCGCGGATGGCGACTAAATCCACAAAAGAAACAATGGCTGCCCCTCTTCTGACTTGTTGCAGCACAAAGATCGTGATCGTTCGGATCATATGATCTGGGGTTAACGGATCGTGCACTAGGGTGGGAGGTACCAGATATTGAAAGTGATGAATTCGAATCACTGCCAATTCCCGCGCAAGAGAAATCATTTGCACCGTTTAAGTATCCTTCAGCTTGTTTATGGGCCAGCTCGAGAGCTTGGGCTCGTTGGATGACGTCATCGAGGCTCAATGTTTTAGACTCTTCAAGTATTCGTTGGCGGATTTGAGAAGACAGTAGTCCGTTAATAAGAGAATCGCGAATGTGCTGATTTCTAGGGTTTTAATCAAAGAGTTCATGTCCATAGAACATCATTATTTTTTATAATATATCTCCATTCACTACTGATATCTTATATATCTCATCTATAGTTTATTTTATACTTACATCTTAATTTATATAATATAACATCATTCCTATTGTATACCTTTATATAACATCTGATACTTATATTTTAAATTTATATTTATATTTATATTTCACTTATGGTACTCCCCAGGAGTCTATTTTCATACAATTTTTTTTCTCTGCAATACAATTCTATCTTTATTATACTAAGTTTTCCATACTCATTATATTTATATCTTTTTCATTTTATTTTTCTGTTTAACTTCATTTCTCTCTTTGTATTTTGTTTTGCATTATCACCTTTCTATACATCTACTATGTAATCATCTTTATTCATATATCCTTTCATTATATATCCTTCACTTTTTTCACTCAATTTTTCTATATCTCTACATTTTGTTATGTTTTCTGTATCTCTATCTTATGTATTTTTACAGTCTATTCTGTTTTTGTCTGTTTTCTCATATCCCTGAAGATGACCTACACAGTAGGTCGAAACGTCGGCACATAAAAAATACAATAAGTTTCACTTATTTTGCTGTGTTTTCCTGACTGCACCCCCAACTAATTAAATCCTATTATGATTTCTATTATCTTCAGCAGAAACAGCCTTGAAATTATAATCCTTTGCTAACAGCCTTAGAGCCTGAACGTATTGGTCAACACTTTCGTTTTGTTGTGGTTTACGTATAGCCAAAATGTGACGTGCAAATATTTCCCCCTTTTCCTGAACATAGATTTTAGTCAGGGTTTCAACTGCTTCAACATATGTTGTGGTCTCTGAAATCAGATCATAAACACTGAATGAAAGAAAATTTTGGAGTACCTTCAATTTGTCAACGTCTTCCAATGGTTCAGTAGATAATGAGATGAAATTTTCGAATGTTTTAAGCCAATGTGAGAACTCCTTTCCACTAGATGGTGAATCTGGACTTGCGCAGAATTTGTCGGGCTTTAAATACTTGTCCATCGTGGACTACAAGATTTTTTTTAATGGTTAAAAACAATTCACATCCACGAAATAAATATAACAACGGCACTCCCGTGATTGAATCTCCGAACCGAAATTTAAAATTTTAAATGACAGAACGAACGAAAGAAGTTTTAAGCTAATAAAATTGTGATGAAAATGAAGGAAGAATGAATTACCCTTAGAAAGGTTTTTATTAGCTTAAAACAACAACTGTAGAAGAATAGTGAGTTTACAAACATATAACTGGTTATCTGCCAGGTTAGACAATAGTAGGGAAAGTTTCCCACACATGAGTGGGATTAAAAACCACCACACTGAGGTCGAGGTAAAGAAAAGAATATGGATAGCTAACAGGTGCTACTATTGTCTACGGAAGGAATTCTCCTCACACCTTCCATCACGGGAGACCAAGCTCCCTCCATCTTTACAAAACACTAGTCCGCCCAATTTCGTTGTATGGATCGGAGACATGGACAATGACAAAGCTGATTGAGCATGATTTCCTAGTCTTCGAAAGAAAGATCCTCCGAAGAATCTATGGTGGAATTAATCTATACGCAAACTGCGGCAGGAGAACAAACAACGAAGTTTACTCAATGTACAACGAAGCAGATGTTGTTTACTCTTTAAAAATTTGAAGACTGTGATGGGGTGGTCATTTAGCTAGAATGGAGGACGAGGCCATTCCTAAAAAAGCTTTAACAGAACCTCTCAACTGCACGAGAAAAAGGGGGTGACCGAAGTTGTGGTGGTGTGGAGAGGGATACCCTATGAGTCAGATGCTGGATGACAGCTGCGAAAAACAGAGACGACTGCAAGAAGTTGGTAGAGGATGGCCTCCGGACTCGTCACCGAGTTGTAGCGCCGTAGAATAATAATAACTAGGGAAGCATTTGCAAAATCGATACCTATGAGGATGATATAACATTAGTTCTATCGATTATTGCCCATCTTTGTTTATAACCTTAGAAACTGTTATCTAACTCCATTTGTAAACAAATTTTTAAATGTTTTTTATAATTTTTTATTAATTATTTTAATTTTTAAATATTTTTATCTTGAATTTATTTTTTAAATATTCAAATGGTACGTTTCGTGGTAATAGCCTGATGTATGTTGATTAATGAAAGAGTTGGTTGACAGGTGATATGGTTACATTTACATCTTATTAGTGATGGGCATTATAAGTCTGTTGACATGACAAGATATTTTTAAATTAAGAGACTTAGAAAAATAAATACTTTGAATTCGAACAATTGGAATTTTTTTTAGTGTGAATAATATCTGAGACAATGACAAACTGGTTAGGACTAAAGGTTGCTTGTGTAAGCCATCCCTCTAAATAAGGTAGATCACTAAAATAATGGCCTTTAATGCATGTATCGTCCTTAAACTTAGTTCAGAGTTTATCAGATGTTTTAACATGGTTGTATTATAAGTAATCAGTTTGGTATACATCAATTACCTTAGAAACAGTCACAGAGGATGCCATGAGGCGTTCATGTTCAAAACTGGATAATTCCATTAGTTTGATAATTGTTTCACATTTTTCTCTAGTTTCTTCAATCATTTTGTCTGACCCGAAACTTTGTAATTATTATCATGGTTTTAGTCCAGTTCAGAACCAGAAGTTTTGAGAGCATAAACCATTGATTGACTAAACTAATGAAAAATGCAAAAAAGTCAATTTTTGAAATTTGGATTTAACTGCTTTTGATAGTGAACGTCTTATATAAAATAATGTAACACTTTTAGTGTGTAGGAGTTCTATACTTTAAATTTTGTTAGATCATTGTCATCACCTGATATTATACATTTTCACAAGGCAGTTATACTTTTACAATACATTACTAATGCACTTTGTATGTTTTAGAAAATATTTAATACATGTTTCCTATTCACTCTAAAGCCATCTAATTTTCAGTATTTTTATTAAATTTTGAACACATCTGTTATTCTTAAGGGTCCTGGTCCCAGAATAAAATTATATATAATATATATTTTCACTACCAATACAGTTAAACATTTTTAACTTAAAATTAATTAATTAAAAAACAGTTAGTTAAACTGCCATAATTCTTTTTTTAATTGGATTTTTTGAAAACCTATGAAATCAATTTTAGGGAAAATAAAGTTTGCAACTATTTCATGTTACCAAAAAATTTATATACCGTATTTACCCTAGCATATCCCATCCCTTGCAAATTTTGCAATGTCTACTTTTATACTTTATCTGAACTTCCTATGAGGAAATTTGTTCACTTCCAATGAATACTATAATATTACGGTAATCTAATGATTAACTATATTTATGTTGAATGGTTTTCAGGATTGAAAGTAAAATTAATAGCATAAGTGCATCTAGTAGTCTGATTGTTTTGAATGCCCAAGGTTTGTGATGGAAATACCTTCAGCTTCTGAAACAGTTTCAAACCAACTAAGTTCTAATGAAAGTGAGATGGAATTGATGTTCGTAGATGGTAGAAGGTCGAAAAAACGATCCCTTGGTATTTCACCAAATCAATCGCCAAATAAAAAGTTGTTGAAATATTGCAACAAAACTACTCCTGTTAAGGTGAGCATATAAGAGATAAATCTGAAAATAGAAATTTTAGAAAACTTATTTTCTGGTAAATCCTATTTTCATTC